>CM028691.1:12902383-14102383 GCA_016771965.1 Brassica carinata
CGAACTCCTGCGGAGTAAGTATCTTGACGGCATTGCACTCGTTGGTGGATTCTTCAAGATCCATCGGTCGATGCCCGTCTAGTTCCATCGATCGATTGTTGTTGGTGTACGCCGACGATGTGGTGATCCCGACATCGATCGATTCCATTGGTAGCCAATTCTTCCGATCTGAAGTCTTCCTCTAGAGCTTCTCTTGCTTTACCACTCTCCAAAAGTCATCTTCTATGATAGCACCGACGCTATGGCCTGTTGTTTCTCTAGTCCCTTTTCCTAAAGCTTCCTCGCTTAACAGCTTCTCCCGTCAATCACTGAGTCTCTAGTCTCTTCACATGGGTACTCAGCATCAAGCTTTGTATTCAAAGTGTGGTGTAGATAGCGCCGATCTTTCCATTGAAGTTCACTGCTGGCTTTCAAGAACTTTGCTGAGCATGTCTTCTAGCTTTCTTCCGAGCTTAGTGTGGTGGCTTCATGTAAGATGAGTTTCCATAACTCCTATTGTTGTTGGGGTTGCTGCTGTTGAAGTTCCTCTCTCTCCTCCCATGGTTTCTGTTCCCTTGGTTTCCGGACCTCTCAATCCGTTCCATTGATCCAGCTTGACTTCTGCTTCGTGTAGTCATCTTCTTCATCAGCTTCTCGCATCCTCCATCAGCAGATTTTGCCTTTTTAGCGCTTTTGAACATTGTCAGTGTAGCTTGTACCTCATTTATATGTTCCTTTCAAGGAACGCTGCAGATCCCGCTTACAATGTTCTTTGTGTTGTTGCTGGATGATAGGTTGTCTATCAGCTTCACAGCATCTTCAGATTCCTTGTGGTGAAGTTGCCTTCACTCGCGCAGTATCTAGAGCCATCTGATATTTTCAGTGCGATGTCAAGAAAGTGCGAGCAGCCGCACTTTGTTGAATCCATGGTGTGGGCAGTCTCGCTGGTAAGACTTGAATCTGATCCGTGTATCCTTGAATGACTCGGCAGGCTCCTGATTGAATGTGGCAATTTTCCTCCTGTTCTCTTCGCCACATCATCAAAGAAGTTACGCAAAAATGCGTTTTGATGTCGCCCAGGATGTAAGAGATCCTGGTAGCTGCTAAGCCACCGCAAAGCTTCTCCATAAAGAGTGTTTGAAGAGCTTACGAGAAGGTAGTCCACGTGGACTCCATTGGCTTTGATAGAGATAGAGATCCTCGAACCTCTCCGGATGGTCCATGGGATGCTCACCGACAGCCCATAGTAAGGTATCTGTCCCACTGTAGTACTCCGGCTTGAGCTCGAAATCTCTCATAATAGGGGACTAATGGCTGATCTGTTGGTGTAGAACTGATCTGGACGGTTGTAGTCAGGCTAGTGTTGAGCAGCCTCTTCTACTGTTGAACGGCTCCTCAGAGGTGCAGTTTCGGCTCAGTGGATTACTTCATTCGAAGCGCTTGAGTTTCTGACCTGCTTCAATAAGGTGACCTTCTTGGTCACGCAAGTCTCCATTCTCATCTCGTGAGAATAATAGCGCAACCATGACTCGCTGAGTAGTATCGACGATATACGGTTAGGGGTATCGACGATATCGGATGAAAGATGTCGGTCGACGGTGAAGTAGCCGGTCGACGGAAGGTGCGAAAGTGTCGGACACGAAGACGGTGTCCGGTCGGCAGGGGTGCTGTGAGGTATCGCCGACGGTGCAGTTGATGCCGATCGACGCTGAACGGATTTCCTTGGCGGATTGAACGCTCCGTTAGCAGGGTCTTCTCGAGAACAAAGTTGGGACTCTTTGTTGCTTCGTGCTGCTGGACATGCACTAAAAGACAAGAAAAAAATTTTGTGTCGAAAACAAATTAAAACAATAGAAATAACCTAGACCTAATCAGATTAGATCCTATCAAAGCTCCCCGGCAATGGCGCCAAATTTGATATCACTCAAATTACCCTAAGAAGTGAATTTACTCTCTCAAATAAGAGGTTCAGTAGTACTTAGGATCGAATCCACAGAGAGCTAGTGTACAAATAAGATGCAATCTTAATGACTATTCTAAGTTGAAAATAGTTTAAAGTAAAGTGCAGGTTTGTTGAGTAAGGATGAGATTACTCAGTTGAAAAGATTTGGTTTTGAAAATAATAAAGAAAAGTAGTTACATTCAGGTAAGTATTCGGAATTCAGATTATAAATACTATAAAAGCGCCAATGTTGCTGCATGATATGTCGAGCTCAGCACTTATTAAATGAATCCATCGCTCTCGCAGATTATTTTAACCATCTATAACTTAGATGCTAAATGGTGTTAGCGGTCGGCTACTTTCACGCTGGTATCGCCGATAGTTCGATAGGAATATCGATCGACACCTCTAGTTTACGCCGACGACACTCTATGTGAGTATCGACGATACTGCTCTAAGCAAGCTTTATGCGCCGAAGTTGATACAATTTCACCATGATCTTAGATCAGCTTTCAGATATCTCAAGAGGGTCATAGCATGTTTAGATGTTATCGGGCATTGCATGTAATAAATCAATACAATCCAAGTTCATGCTCTGTAGCGTTTTAGAAAAGCATTAATGAACAATCCTAACAATAAATATCACAACTATAGCAATTATGGCTGGGGCTAATCCCTCATATCCTAATTAAACCCTAAATCTAACAAGTGATCTACTCGCATTATGGCTAATTAGTTCATAGCAACAAGGTAATAATAGAGTTCATAGATATATTAGGAGGAATGAACACTTAAGTTCCAATCACAAATCTCTTTTGGATCTTTCCTCAGATCTAGAATCCTATAACCTTTGTTAACAACAAAGAACTGAAGAAAATGAGTAGAAGTAGAAGAAACTCTTAAAACTTGTATTATCAGAAAAGATTATATGAAAGAGACTTGAATGAAAATAAAGTTTGTTTCAATGCCAAAACACTTAGGCATATAAATATATGAGTTCATTAGGTTAAAAACTTGTCGGGGCATTCTTGTAAAATGATATCTCGGGCTTCAAGTTCGCCAGTCCAACTTGTCTTCTGCCTTAGTATCGATCGATAAGAAGGTGTACATCGATCACGGTCTCGATGTATCGCCCTTCTTAATCGTCGATCGACGCGACAGTGTGCATCAATCGATGTGTAACTCATGTCGCACCTCGGTCTTGATCTCGTGAACTGTTCTTTAAGCTCCAAAAGGCACCTAAAACATCACTTTTCTCCAAAATGCTTCGAACCTAAAACATACCTAATAGACTCGAAAACATAGATAATAGTAGTAAAACACTCATATACCGTGGGTAAAACGGGTAAAATCCATGGTATATCACGCCGGGCGTAGATCGACCACGCCGCTATTGCTGTTTGCAGCATCGACCACGCCGGCCTACGCCGGGCGCAGGCTCGATCCTTCCTGTCTACGGGCGGCAGGCTCGCTGCCACCTCGCCTTCGCCGGGCGTAGGCCTGTCTATCCGCCTACGCCAGCGTAAGGGTCCTACCGTCCGCAGGCATCGCCGTGATCTCGCAACGGCAACATCTTGGTCCCTTTAAACCCATGTTTGGATTGTTCGAGAAACACGCGATTCTTCCGCAAAGCCTTCTCGATTGTTTAACAAAGTTCATATTTTAAAATCTAAGTTCGAAGCCTCATTACTCAAACCCTCAAGACGGAAGTTCACTTAATCCAAGTCCATCTCAATCCGATACTCGAAATCTCGAAGACCATAAAAGGTTCGAATGATGAATGGATTTTGATTCATCGATAAAACGACACGGTTATTCTAAACACCAATCATCTCGACTATAATGAGGAATTGATTCCTTCGAAATGCCAAACCTTCAAGACTATTTTTCAAAACCGTAAAAACGCTTTAAAGCCCGACGTGACCAAACGCCCACTTACGACATTTTCTCGAAAAGGAAGGATAACTATGACGGCTTATCCTTATCCTCACATAGAGATAAATGTCAAGTTTCCGTAAGATAAATATCAAGTTTTAAGATAAATGTCAAGTTTTCCAAGATAAATGTCAAGTTTCCGATAAACACCAAGACGGAAAAAAAAAGCCCAATTCAGCCCAAAGGAAGATAGACCGCCTTAAGAGGGAGTATATAAGGAGAGCTTTGGGTGAGGAGGAAATCATCACAAAATTTCCGAGCAAATTAGACTGTGAGCAAATTCAGATTTCTTTTCTCATTTTTCAATGAAAGCCGCTAACTCAACTAGGTTAGATTTAGGCGTCGACTAGCTGACTTTTCGACAGCTCTTGTAGCCGACATTCACCTTGTTCACGCCAAACGCCAATCGAAATAAGATCTCTTTTCGCTTCTATTTTTACGATTTTATTTTACAACTTAAATTCGTGATTGATTGTCGTGTGGCCCAGAGATATCCGACCTTCAGTGAAGGTTGTTTACTGGCTTTCCTCCAAATCAAACGAAAACCGGACAGCTAATTTTGGTTCCCACAATTCACATTCCCGAAAGTAATGAGATCTCGCCGACAAAGATGGTTGATTCCATGTAATCTTTTACCAGCTTATTATTATCTCCTCCTAATATTGATAGTTGGATTCGCAAAATTACAATCCGCTCATCTAGCCTTTAAACATATCACCCGGTGGTCGGCTTAAGGTAATTAATTATTGTAGAGAGTCATATCCAACATATATCCCCATCCTCCTTTGAGGATCCATCTTGGCCTTCTCTCGGGTGGTGCATCAGTACATGTATCACACATCCAAATGTCTTAAGATGGGATATGTCCGCCTACGACCCGTAAGCAACAGGATAGGAATATCTATGTTCACTAGATGGCCCGCCGATGCTAATTCGCTCACATGTAAACCTATGTCCCAAGCCGATCTGAGTTTTGATCTCATAAGTAATCCAGCAATCAACAGTATACGCTTGATAAATGATTTGGCCGCATCTGCTGTATGTACACTACTAATGTTCTACACTTACTCCCATGGACATACAATAATCAAACGCCGGACGAATTCACCAAAGATTATCAAGACGATACTTTAAAGAAAAGTCCGGAAAGTGAGCTCTTAAACTAATTATCTAAGCAGTAACCTCAAGAAATGCCAAATTCGGATTGAAGCATACGCTAATTATCTTTGGGACGCATCAATGAGGACCATGAAATATTCGAACGCCCCACGGTGCGATTGTCCACGTGATGTCGCCAGATTCTTTCCGTAAAGTTTATTGCTTCCTTACCACTTCACCTGATGGCCTAATAATGAGTTTTCTCAGAACACGCTGCTACACGTGCATTATTGTGATAACTCTTCTTCTTCGCGTACCCATTTGATTCACACGCTTTCACATCATGTTCGAACCGAGATGGGCTGTCGGCCGTGCTAAAGAGTGAAATTTTCTATGACCACTTTGTTCACCGGCATTAGCCTGCTATACTGATTTTGGCATAAGAAAGACCAGTAGAGAGTGTTGATAGTTTGTGAGAATTAATGTGAGATTAAGTGAGAATTATGGAGAATGAAAGGAGAGAGAGATGGGACTAGAACTAGAGAGTGAAGTGAGGAACTGAACTTTGCCTTAATTGATTCATGTTACAAGTATATTTAAAGGAGACAAATTTCCAAGATAATAATAAACAAAGGATCCTAGGAACTAATAAACAAGTCTTCTTGGACAGTAGCAACTCAGATCCACAAGGTGAAAGTGACAGGTCCAAACGGCTGGGAGGACCACTTGCAAGCTGTCTCCAATGGCTCTCTCCTCCTTGGCGACCATATCTCTTTGGCTTGACTACATCCAGATTCCTTCTGATTTAAATCCTTCCCTTTCCTCTCTTGCACTCCAAGCTAGGTAAAGTGTACGGACAGACTTGTATACCAAGTTAGGTCAATCCTTTGCTTACTACGAACATACTTGTTTCTCCTTGCTTCCTCTCAACACTTCTTACACTTGCTGCTAATTATTTCTTCATGTCAATTCCCCTGTCCACCATAGACCTGGCCGCTTCGACAGTACCTGAAGATTCCCTCATTAAAACCTTAACTTGAAAACCACTGGGATAAAACCAAACCAAGGAAAAGAGTAGAACACCTCATGGCAAAGAGGATCGGTGTGATGAGAGATCCATGAGTCCAAGCTTTGAATGAATGAACTCCACGGACCTTAGTGCTTGCAGCCTTGGTAAAGATGTCGCCAACCGATCTTCACTTCTTGTATAGCAAGGTAAGATGATCTTCTCGCTCCACAAATTTCTTTACCTGTGGTAATCTACTTCAATGTGTTTAGTCCTTTCATGGAAGGCCGGAGTTCTGGCAATGTGTATGGCAGCTTGATTATCTGATGGATTGTGGCTGGAGTTGTAGTCTCGATTCCCAAGTCTTTAAGCAGCCCTCGATCCAAGTTAACTCACTTGTAAGCTTCCTCATGGCTCTTTATTCCTCAAAGACTTGAACATGACACAACCTTCGCTTGCTTTTCCAAGTCACCAGATCGCTTCCAATGAATTTGATATACCCAAGAGTTGATCTCCTATCAACTCTATCTCCGCCCAATCAAAGATCACAATATCCAACAATTTCTCGTTCTATTGCATCCCATCCAAACTCCTTGTCTTGGTGCCTCTCTTAGGTACCTTAAGATCCTCTCAACCATGTTCCAATGGTGAATCCTTGGCCTGCATCTGCTGACTGACTTGGTTCACAAAGACAGCAAATATCTGGTCTTGTGATGGTTAGATAGATGAGTTTTCCAACCATCCTCCTATACAGCTTTCGCATCTCCAAATGGTTTATCCTCAAACTCCCCTTAGCAGCACTTTGTAACCATCTTCCAGGAGTCTTAGCTTTCTTTCCTCCTAAATCACCTGCCTCACTCAATAGATAAGTGTGTACTTTCTTTGGTTTAAGAACAGTCCTTCCTTAGAACGACATATCTCAATCCCTAGAAAGTACTTTAGTTCACCCAAGTCTTTGATATCAAAAGAAGCTTTAAGAAAGGCTTTGGTTAAGATGATACCTTCCTTATCACTTCCTGTGATAATAATATCATCCACATAAATCGAATGACCACAATGTCTTGTTGAGTGGTGAGAGTGAACAGAGTATGATCAGCTTCAGATTTGATGAAGCCTCTTCCATTGAGAGTTGTGCTTAACTTGTGGTACCAGGTTCTTGGTGATTGCTCCAACCCATAGATTGCCTTCTTTAATCTCAGCACATTACCTGGTTGCACAAGGTTTTCCATGCCAGGAGGTGGTCTCATGTAGACTTCATCTTTTAGTTCACCTTGAAGGAATGCATTCTTGACATCCATCTGCCATAGATCCCACTCCAAGTTCACTGCTAAGGAGAGAATTATTATGATGGTATGGAGCTTGGCCACTGGTGCAAAAGTATCAAGGTAATCTTCCCCATAGAGTGCAGCCTCTTGCCACAAGCCTTGTCTTCTTCTTATCTGGTTTCCCATTTACTAGATACTTGATGGTGAAGATCAACCCGCCACCGCCTTCGCCTAGGCCTTCTGCTTCATACCATGTGTCATTCTTGATCATGGCATTGACCTCATATCCAACCGAGTCTCCCTTCATCAAGTTCCATTGCTTCTTCATAAGTCTTTGGGATGTATTCTTGATCTATGCTAGTGATAAATGCCTGGTGCTCCACTGGATAATAAGCATGCTTTGCTAGATGAGTTTTGAAAGCATTGCTTGTATATTCTCCACCATTATCTGACATGAATACTTTGATCTTAACATTAAAGTGATTAGATATATAGTTCTGGAAATTAATGAAAGCATCTAGCACTCTATCTTTAGTTTGAATCATAGTTAGCCAAGTATACTTAGATTTTTGATCAATATATGTGACAAAATATCTATGATTCTCCCTAAATATGCATGGTGCAGTCCAGACATCAGAATGTATAAGATCAAAGCAATGCTCATAAATAGTAGCAGATTTAGGAAAAACAGACTTGCAATGTTTGCTAAGGATACAAGCTTCGCAGCCATCATTTTTAAGAGAAACATTAGGCAACAATAGGTTCAGTGCTCTAGAATGAGGATGAACTAGCCTAGCATGCCATAATACATCATTGTTTAAAATAGGAATTGAACTAAAAGCAGAAGATAAATTTGATGAAGCCTTGATGTCTTCAAGTAGGTACAAGTCTCAATATCCTGAAACACAACTTCATTAGGGCTAAAGATCACATTGCAATTAAGGTCAGTGGTAGCTCTTTTAACAAATAATAAATTTGAAGTAAAGGTTGGCATGTAAAAGGCTTTAGTATCTTTATCAAACAGTTTGAGAGTTCCTACACCTTTAATTGGTATTCTATCTCCATTTGCAATCATGACATTTCCTAGAACAGACTCTACATTACTAATCAGCCTAGCATCACTAATCATGTGGTGAGAAGCTCCTGAGTCAATTACTAGAGGTTTAACACTGCTAGATGCATTGATTGAAGTAACAAGAGCAGCATGGGATTTATAAGATGCATTAAGAGAGATACCAAGTGTGTTACCAGAGTTCTCCTTGAGGAGCTGATATACCATGGATTTTACCCATTTTTACCCATGGTATATGAGTGTTTTTACTACTATTATCTATGTTTTGGAGTCTATTAGGTATGTTTTCAGGCTCAGGAGCATTTTGGAGAAAAGTGATGTTTTAGGTGCCTTTTGGAGCTTAAAGAAGAGTTCACCGTGATCAAGACCGAGTCGACATCCAGAGTTACACATCGATCGATGCACACTCGCTATCGATCGACACACATTAGCCGAAGGGCGATACATCGAGATCATAATCGATCGATGTACCTCCGCATCTATCGATCGACATCGGTTGTAAATGCAAGTTGGACATGGCCGAACTTGAAGCCCAAGACATCACATATTACAAGATTGCCCCTGACGAGTTTTTTAACCTAACGAACTCATATTTATATGTGCCTAAGTGTTTTGGCAGAGATATATATAGTTTTTTAAGTTTCTTACAAGTTTTCAAAGAGTTTCTTCTTCTTATACTCATTTCTTTTACTGTTTTCATTACTTTGTAAGATCTCAAGAAAGTTCTATTCTGTTCTTTATTTGTTCTTTTTAACAAAGGTTATAGGATTCTAGATCTAGAGGAAAGATCCAAAGATATTTGTGATTGAGACCTAAGTGTTCACCCTCTAATAGATCTATGAATTCCTATTATTACCTTGTTGCTATGAACTACTTAGCCATGTCTGAGTAGATTCATTTGTTAGATTTAGGGTTTGAATAGGATATGAGGGATTAGCCTCAGGCTATATCTGCTATAGTTGTGATATTTATTGTTAGGATTGTTCACTAATGCTTTATCTAGCTTAGCTACCTAGAACATGAACTTGGATTGCATTGTTCATTACATGCAACTTCTGACAACATCCTAAACATGCTATGATCCTCTTGAGATATGCGAAAGCTGATCTAAGATCATGGTGAGCATTGTATCAACTTGTGCATAAAGCTTGCTTAGAGCCGTATCGATCGATACTCCTATAGAGTAATCGATTGATGTAGCTAGAGGTGTATCGGTCGATATTCCTATCGCAACATCGATCGATACTATCGGCAGAATAGCCGACCGCAAACACCATTTAGCATCTAAGTAATAGATGGTCTAAATATTGCGAGAGCTGATGGATTCATTTAATAGTGTTGAGCTCTGACATATCATGCATGCAACTTGTTAGCATTTATAGTATTTATAATCCTTAATTCCTGAATACCTACCCTGAATCTAACTACTTTTCTTTATTGTCCTAAAACCAAAACCTTTCAACTGAATAATCTTACCATTACTCAGCAACCTGCAATTTACTTTTAACCATTTTCAACCTAGCATAGTCACTAAGATTGCATCTTATTTGTACACTAGCTCTCTCGCGGATTCGATCCCTAAGTACTACAACCGAACCTCTTATTTGAGAGAGTAAAGTCACTCCTTAGGGTAATTTGAGTGATATCAAATTTGGTGCCGTTCTGGGAGCTTTGATACAATAGGATTTAATCGATTAGGTCTAGGTCATTTTACTTTAATTTGTTTTCGACACAAAATTTTTCTTGTCTTTTCGTGTACATGCCCAATGCCATCGTACAAAGGAATCTCAACTTTGTTCTCGAAGACCGCTAGCTTGGAACGCTCAATCCGCTAAGGAAACTGTTTCGCATCGATCGACATCAGCAATCGTCATTTAATCGATACCGACGCACTCCGCCAACCGAGACACCGCTTCGCCGATCGATATCGCACTTCCCGTCGATCGACACTACTTCACCGTTAATCGACATATTTCATCCGACATCGATCGATAGCCCTTACCTTATATCGATCGATACTGTTCCGCGAGTCATGGTTATCAATTATTCTCATACGAGATGAGAATGGAGACTTGCGTGACCAAGAAGGTCACCTTCGTAATGAAGCGATTCAGAAACTCAATGCTCGAATGAAGTAATCCTCGAGCAGAACTGCACCTACGGGAGCTGTTCAACCTGTAGGAGAGGCTGCTAGAACACTAGCTGACTACAACCGCCCGATCAGTTCTACACCAACAGATCAGCCATTCGTCCCCTCGCTATTCAGAGGCAATTTCGAGCTCAAGCAGCGATCTACACCCTTGTGGGATAGACACCCTCGTGGGCTGTCCAATGAGCATCCATGGACCATCTCGAGAGGTTCGAGGATCTCATATCTGCTATCAAAGCCAATGAGTCCACGTGGATTACCTTCTCTGTAAGCTCTACAAACACTCTTTATCTGGAGAAGCTTTACAAAGGGCTTAAGCCTACCACCGTGATCTCTTACATCTGGGCGACATCAAAAGCGCATTTTTCGTAGCTTCTTTGATGATGCTGCTGAAGACTTAAGGAGGAAAATTGCCACATTCAACCAGAGCCCGGAGAGTCATTCAAGGATACCGGATCGATTCAAGTCTTACGGCGAGATTGTCCACACCATGGATTCAACAAAGTGTAAGCGCTCTGCACTTTCTTGAGGCATCGCGCTGAAATATCGATGGCTCGACACCGCGAGTGAAGGCAACTTCACCACAAGGAATCTTGAAGATCTTTGTGAAGCTAATAGACAACCTAGCATCCAGCAACAGCGAAGAACATTGTAAGAGCAAGATCGCAACATTCCTTGAAAGGAACAGATAAATGAGGTACAAGCTACACTTGACAATGTTGAGAAATTACTAAACAAGCAAATCTGCTCGATGGAGGATCACGGTGATGAAGAAGATGACTACATAGAAGCGAAGTCAAGCGGATCGATTAGGCGGATTTGAGAGATCCGGAAACCAAGGAAACGTAAACTTCGCGACAAAGAGGAAACTTCAACAGCAGCAACCCCAACAACAAATGTGGTTATGGAAACTCATCTCACATGAAGCCACCCACACCAACCCCGCATGAAAGCTAAGACATGCATATCAAAGTTCTTGAAAGCCAGCAGCAGTTAGTGGTGAACTTCAATGGAAAGATCGATGATGTCTACACCACTTTGAACACAAAGCTTGATGCTTTAGGAAAAGGGACTGGAGAAGAAGCAACAGGCCACAAAGTTAATGCTATCATAGAAGATGATTTTTGGAGAGTGGTGAAGCAAGAGAAGCTGCAAGAGGGGGACTTCCAGATCGAAAGTTCCATGAGTATTGGCGGCAACCACTGGTATCGACCGATGTTCGGACATGAACATCGATCGATGTACGCCAACACCATTCGATCGATGGACTCCTACGAGCATCGACCGATGGACCCTGAAGAATCCACTCACGAGTGCAACGCCGTAAATATACTTATTCACGAGGATTTCGTAGCAAAGCACCCACATCCTCCCAGCCCTTACAACATCGATCGACTGGACAGACATCCCATCGATCGTCGAAGAAGATAAATCGATCGACACACTCTAGAACCTGTCGATCGGTATTCGATTATCACCGCGCCGAGTGCAACTTCCCAAGATAGATGTTGCGACTTAATACTCGGGGAGCAGTCTAAACCTCCCGAAACCCACCAACCGCCATCATGAAGAAGCCCACGGATATCATTGATCAATGGAGATAGAAAAAGAAAAAGATGGCGAGTTCTCGAGAAAAAGGAAAAGAAGGTTCTAAACACCTTAAAGATGAGTTAATGAGAAGGAGTTGGCAAGTTTGAAAGAGATTTCTAAGAATACCTATAGAGAAACCCTTTGAAGAAGCCTACTTTTCACACAGTTGTGGATGTTTTGGAGAAACTATGGAGACGAAGAAGACATCGGAGGATGTTCAACAAGTCGAGGAAAATATGAAGAAGAGGATCAAACTTGAGAAGAAGGGTGATCCAGGAAGTTCGTTGTTCCTTGCTCAGTCCATGGGATCAACTTTCCACGTGCCCTATGTGACATAGGATCTGGAGTTAGCATCTACCTAAGGTGATAGCAGACCATCTAGGTCTGAAGATAGAAACTCTTGAAGAATCGTTCATCTTTGTGGATTGTTCTGTGAGAACTCGGAGGAATTGTGAGAAACCTTGAGATTACCATAGGAGAAGCCTAATACGGTAGACTTCCATGTCTTGGGCGTCGAGGTAACCCTACCTACTTCTTTGCTACTTGGAAGAGCCTTCCTAGCCACGGTTGGGCTGATGCGCAACCTTGGACCAACAAACTATGCCTAATCCTAATCAATCCTACAATTTACTATGATCCGATTAGAGTCATCAAGGTCCCTAAGAAGATCCAAGACGGCTCAGACCTTGTAGCTGTTTGCTATTGTGGAGATGAATCACGATTCACAAGATGCATACGATCTGAGAGACCGCATAATCGATCGATAGCGATGCTTGTCTCATCGATCAACTCTAGTGACCTCACATCGATCGACACACTTACATGGTCATCGATCGATTCACTATTCAACCAGATCGAGGAGGAGTTTACAGATGGTAACCCGAAGTAAGCGAGTGGGAGAACGACTACTACATCCACCATGCTGCAAATAATACTCACATTGAGGAGTATCTTGATGATTACGAGGAGGAAAAGCTATAGAGTGTCATAACCTTCCAGAAGATGAAGATCGACTTCTCCACCACAACCTCAGAATCAAGACATCGATCGACAGGTCCTTCTCCCCATCGATCGATACTAATTTCCTCGCATCATTCGACTACAAAGTCAATAACAAGCGAGACGGAGACTACTCAATCGGAGCTGGGCAGCGATTACCAGCGAAGCGGCGGTCGAGGCATGCCTTACATATCCTTGAAGAAGTCTCATCAATCGACCGCGGCACCAAAACAATTGACCGATAGGCCCGAACAACCATCGGCCGATCCCGGACCTGTGCCATCGACCGATACATGGATCAAACCATCCCAAGTAACAAATTCAAATGTACTTGATTTTGGTAATCTAATCCCGGATGAGTTTGGTATTTTCGAGGATTCATAAGGTTTTGCGTTCAATGGATGGGCGAACACTCCACATATCGAGAGGACATTGCGGGCGTCCTACGGTTATAGCATCCCAAAACCTATTCCAGCAACAGCTACGGACGAACAACCATCATCAGCACCAGAAGGTAGACACAACAACCGAGCCAAAGAAGCCGAGGATAATCATCTCAACACGAAGGATCCAGATTTCCAGCGTAAATCGATCGTCTGAAGTATATGACATCGATCGATAGGTGTCACGAATTGGGAAGAGCCTTCGATATGGAGTTCGAAAATTCTTTTGGGGCGAGAGATGATTATGGGGTCTACAGAGATGAGAAAGGGTTTGCTAGAGGAATAGATGGTGACTTCATCGAGTTTCTAAAGATGACATCAAAAACTACTTCAAAGAACTTCAATGGATGGCTCTTACATCGTTTACGAGCACGCTAGTTCATTTACAAGAAGAGAATTGGTGCAAGAAACCTACACCAAAGGCGAGATCAACAAGATGTTCACTGATCGCTTGGAAGCGCCAAATGGGAAAAGCTCTCCATGAAAAAGAGTTTAGAGGAGGCCACGGACAAGCAGCGATGAGATGAACTGGATGTTCAGTGCAGACCAGGCATTACTCAAGAAGGTTAAGCGTCTTGAGCTGGAACTTGAAGATCTTCGCAACACAGAACCATGGCCAGAAAAGTTCAATATCGATCGACGGAGTAACATCCACATCGATCGTCTGAAGCTACACCATCGACCACCTACTCAAAACATGAGGTCGATGAGTCTCTTGGAGATATCTGGAAGGAACTGAAGAAAGCGGCTTCGTCTCAGCAGCAAACTCACCAAGACCTGTCAACCTATCTTTCACAACCTAGGGGATCTAAGCATCTGCACCGAAGAGATGAAGAGATCTATCCGTCTTATCAATGAGGCACATGCAGATATGAACCCCGCGGCACCTTGCAATCCTTTTGGAGAATTGACTCATCTGAAAGCAGCTGAGAGGAAACTTGCTGATATACACTTCTTAGTAGACAAAGAAGTGGAGGAACTCGCACTACGCATGGATACTATGCAGCAGGAGGCTGAGAAGTGCCAACATCAACTCGATTATCAGGCTGCATCAATTGCATCGATCGATGAGCTCAACCTCACATCGATCGATAGGCGGTAGGTATGTCGGCGGCGGATGAAGCTCTTTGCCGAGAAGCTTCCGCGAGAATCTGCATAAGCAAAAATCGACCGATGAACAACGTGTTGCATTGATCAATATACAGACTTTAGAAATCTGCACCAGAGCTGACTTGGATAAGTTAGCTGATGAAGTCTACACGGGAATTACAAGCGTGGATGATTTGCAAGACAGACGTCTAGAGCAGACGTATTTCCCGCTAATCAACGAGGTTGGCAGCATGGAATCTAGCATAGAAGGGATGCAAAAAGAAATCAAAGCCATTCAGAGGCAGCTTGAGAGCAGACCTGCGCCCTTAGCATCGATCGACATAAGAACCAGCGCATCGATCGACAGACCTCAATAGCCATCGACCGACAATTCAACCAAGCAATCGATCGACACCAGCTCCATCCACGACAAAATGATCCAACGCCTTGATTCAATGCAAGCGAGCTCGGTGATCTTCGAACATGCCTACGAAATTAGGATGGCACGAGCTCAGCATTGAAGGTCATGAAGAAAGGATTCAAAGGATTAATGATGAGTTGATTGAGATAAAGAAGCAACGAACCAGAGAATATGAAGCCACAAGAAGCCTATTTGACGCATGGTTCGGTGAGAAGAAAGATTCAGAGGATACTTGTTTCCCAACAAGTACCTGGACTTCATCTCAGTAGCTCATTCCATCCAAAGTCAAGCTAGATGACTATAATCAAAGCTGAGTGGGAGGCAACCCAATTGTTAGGTAGTTTTATTTTATTTTTATCTTTAGGATTTTATTTTTCAGATTTGTTTTTCTTTGCGATTCACGATTAGGCGATTACCACTGAAATCGACCGACATGACACAGTCGATATCGATCGACATGAACCCAACAATAGCGATCGACGAAGGCGACTCAACATCGATCGATACACATCACGGTCAGGTATATCGTTCTAACTTTTTTCGATATCAGTATTTTATTTTTGCCTATGCCTCAACCGGACGGGTTATACACTGAGGACAATGTATGATTTAAGTCTGGGGGGATGATTACTGATGCTGTTTACCTTTTGACTTCATCTAAAAATATTTTCAAAATGGTTTTTATTGAGTCAAGAAAGGGATAATGATAATTTAAATTTTCACTTTTTATCTAACCAATCTTTTAGGCACCATTCTTAGATTTGTTGATGCAGAATGTACCATAGATGCTAAAGTTGATCACCTATCAGCTATGACAACGCTTTCATTGATTCTCTGGAGGAACCAAAGCTGATTTCCAATCTAACCTGACATTCTTTGCTTGTTTTGGGGCTTGGTATACATGGGATCGGATGCTTCAAACAAGTCTGGAAGGTAAAGCCTTGTGTAGATAGATTTATCACCCTCTCTCTCTCATTTTCGAAATTAGATTTAATTTTATTCAGTTCTTAAAAAAAAAAATCAAAAATTAGCTTAAATTTATGTTCTAGGACTAGTTAGTTATTACTTAGGAAGGAATTGAGCAGGGCTTGGCGGTTACCCCCTCAAGACTTGATTCAAGAGTTCTATGGTAAAGGATTCAACAGGGCTTGGTGGTTACCCCTTCAAGACTTGCTTGCAATGAATCTAGGATATAGGTCAAAAAGAAGTGAACAGGACTTGGTGGCTGCAACCATTAAGGCTTGATTCATAGAAACTGTCAATCTTGGTCAATGTCTTGCAAATGAAGGCGACTTGACTAGGAGAGAAATAATAGAGAGAGAGGATAGGAACTAATTTTACCTGCAGGTCGGATACTTGTTTGAGCAACCTTGCATCATGTGATCATACTCCCAAGGTAAAGCCTGCACTTTTATTTTTATGAACGTAAATGAAATCAGTAGAGGGGTTAGTCGGACATGATTGCTAAGTTGTTGGCTAGTTGATCAAGGTTGTTTAATTAGGATATTGCATAATGTATACGTGATTGATGATTCTTAGATGTGGTTTGCAACAAAGTAGAGGTTATGATTCTAAGTTTGAATTAGATTTAGTCCCCGCTTTTAAACCTCTTTCATAAAGGCTGCGTGTGTTTGCTTGAGGACAAGCAAAAGGTTAAGTCTCGAGGAGTTGATATACCATGGATTTTACCGTTTTACCCATGGTATATGAGTGTTTTACTACTATTATCTATGTTTTGGAGTCTATTAGGTATGTTTTCAAGTTCATGAGCATTTTGGAGAAAAGTGATGTTTTAGGTGCCTTTTGGAGCTTAAAGAAGAGTTCACCGTGATCAAGACCAGAGGTCGACATCGAGTTACACATCGATTGATTCACACTCGTGCTATCGATCGACACACATTAGCCGAAGGGCGATACATCGATATCATAATCGATCGATGTACACCCTGTCTTATCGATCTATATCGAAGCGAGAAAAACAAGTTGGACCTGGCGAACTTGAAGCCCGAACATCACATATTACAAGATTACCCACGGCGAGTTTTTAACCTAATGAACTCATATTTATATGTGCCTAAGTGTTTTGGCGAGATATAGATAGTTTTAAGTTTCTTACAAGTTTTCAAAGTTTCTTCTTCTTACTCATTTCTTTTCTTGTTTTCATTACTTTGCAAGTTCTCAATAAAGTTCTATTCAGTTCTTTATTTGTTCTTTTAACAAAGGTTATAGGATTCTAGATCTAGAGGAGAGATCCAAAGATATTTGTGATTGAGACCTAAGTGTTCACCCTCTAATAAATCTATGAATTCCTACCTTGTTGCTGTGAACTACTTAGCCATGTCTGAGTAGATTCATTTGTTAGATTTAGGGTTTAAATAGGATATGAGGGATTAGCCCCAGCCTATATCTGCTATAGTTGTGATATTTATTGTTAGGATTGTTCACTAATTCTTTTTCTAACTTAGCTACCTAGAACATGAACTTGGATTGCATTGTTCATTACATTCAACTCCTGACAACATCCTAAACATGCTATGACCCTCTTGAGATATGCGAAAGCTGATATAAGATCATGTGAGCATTGTATCAAATCGCGCATAAAGCTTGCTTAGAGCAGTATCGATCGATACTCTATGGAAATGTCGATCGGCGTAGTAGAGGTGTATCGGTCGATATTCCTATCGAAACATCGATCGATACTATCGGCAGAATAGCCGACCCATGAACACCATTTAGCATCTAAGTAATAGATGGTCTAAATATTATGAGCTGATGGATTCATTTAATAGTGTTGAGCTCTGACATATCATGCAAGCAACCTGTTAGCATTTATAGTATTTATAATCCTTAATTCCTGAATACCTACCCTGAATCTAACTACTTTTCTTTATTGTCCTAAAACCAAAACCTTTCAACTGGGTAATCTTACCATTACTCAGCAACCTGCAATTTACTTTTAACTATTTTCAACCTAGCATAGTCACTAAGATTGCATCTTATTTGTACACTAGCTCTCTGTGGATTCGATCCCTAAGTTCTACAACTGAACCTCTTATTTGAGAGAGTAAAGTCACTCCTTAGGGTAATTTGAGTAATATCAGGAGCTTGATGAGAGCCTCAATGTCTGACCTCTTGATTGTCTCATCTTGTGCATTCCTCACGCCAGAACCACCACTGAAAGTTAAAGCCTTTCCTTCACCAGAAGGCATGGCGCGCATAGGTGTAGATGACTCTCCCACCCACCAGAGAAGTGAGCTTTTGCATCAGCATAAGGAGTCCTGAACTTCTAAGGCTTGACATGTGGGTGAAGAATCCAGCACTTGTCCTTGCCATGACTCTTCTTCTTGCAGTGATCACACACATACACTTTCTTATCTTATGGTTTTTAAGAGCCCTTCTTTGCTACACCATCAGCTTTGCCCTCTGCTCCCTCGGCCTGGTTTGCCATAATAAGCGCCCCTTTCCTCCAAAGAGCCCCACTGATCCTTGTTCCTTTTGAATCTCAGAGCATACCGCATCTAGAGATGGCAGCTCCTTGTTCCTTAAGATGTACTTGATTAAATCACCATATCTTGGATGAAGAGTAAGGAGCAAAGCAAAGACTTTATCTTGCTGTCTTCTCTGATTTAGCACATCAGGATCAATGGTTGCTGGCCTAAGTATCTCAAGTTCAGCCCACAAGGATCTGAACTTTCCAAAATGCTTATCAAAATCAGTGTCCTCTTGACTGAGATTGTTGATAGCCCTCTTCACTTCAAAAACTCTACTGATGTTGGACTTGTTTCCATACACCTTCTGAAGTGTATCCCCCAACTCCTTGGAAGTTTCACAGTAGGAGTAATCTTCTTGGAGTGAGGGATCCAGACTGTGCTGAAGAATAGAGAGCACCAGCTGGTCCTCCTGACCTTTCTTCATGGCAACAGCATCAGCAACAACAACTTCTTTGCCATCTTCTCCTAGGATGGTCTTCTTTTGTGGCCTCCCTTTTTCAACAATCTCCCAGAGTCCTCTGCCTCCAAGATCTGTCTTTGCAAGCCTTGCCCAGTGTAGATAGTTAGCTCCTTTAAGAGTAACTGGAATCACCACCATTTTTGAGTTTTCTGCCAGATCCATCAAGAACAGCTCAAGAACAGCAATAACAGCTCAAGAACAGCAATAACAGCTCAAGAACAGTGGAAAAAGAAAAAGGAAAAAGAGATAATCATAGTAGTTTTGCGGAATTAGAGTGAAAAAGTAGAGATAATTAGGTCTCAAGAGCAAGTATGTTCTGATACCATGATAGTTTGTGAGAATAAATGTGAGATTAAGTGAGAATTATGGAGAATGAAAGGAGAGAGAGAGATCTGGACGAACTAAAGAGAGAGTATGAAGTGAGGAACTGAATTTCTTGCCTTAATTGATTCATGTTGCAAGTATATTTAAAGGGAGACAAATCCCCAAGATAATAATAAACAAAGGATCCTAGGAAACTAATAAACAAGTCTTCTCTTGGACAGTAGCAGCTCAGATCCACAAGGTGAAAGTGACAGGTCCAAACGGTTGGGAGGACCACTTGCAAGCTGACTCCAACGGCTCTCTCCTCCTTGGTGACCATATCTCTTTGCCTTGACTACATCCAGCTTCCTTCTGATTTAAATCCTTCCCTTTCCCTCTCTTGCACTCCAAGCTAGGTAAAGTGTACGGACAGACTTGTATACCAAGTTAGGTCAATCCTTTGCTTACTCTGAACATACTTGTTTCTCCTTGCTTCCTCTCAACACTTCTTACACTTGCTGCTAATTATTTCTTCATGTCAACACAGGTATAGTCTCTAAGACTTTCTTATTGCCTTGGATGATTTCAACTATCTGAAGGAACTCCTTGTTCCCTTCGTCCTTAGTTTCAATATGGAAACCATTCATTCGAATATCTTTAAAACTCAATAGGCTTTTCTTTGAGCTAGGTGAATATAATGCATCAGAGATTTCTAGATGCGTACCCTTAGGCAATAATATATTAGCCTGGCCGTAGCCTTCTATTAGACTGACTATACCCGCTATGGTATGTATATTGGCCTTTTGAAGTGTTAGATTCACAAAATATCTTTTGTCTCTTAAGATCGTGTGGCTTGATCCACTGTCCACCACGATTATATCCATGTCCTCTTTCATTCTTCAAAACAAGAATCATATTGAAAATCATTCATTCATTTTATTAAGTTTTAAAGTAGACAAAGAAACAAATCCAAAGAAATGACAAAGAAAGAAAGCACAAAAACAAAGAAAACACAAATGTTTGATGTCGAAATCAACTTGATTCTTTTAAACAAATTGATAGATCATGTGGGCTTCAGGATTCTTCCCTTTCAAACTCTCTTGGTATAGGTCAACATGATGTTTGGGAGTCCGGCATGTCTTAGCCCAATGGTTACCCATTCCACATCTATGGCATACGAATTTGGCCGAGTTTTGTGGTTTAAATGAGGTACCACGGCCTCGGCCTCGACCACGGCTACAGTTGGATTGATACCCAAAGCCGCGGCCTTGTCCTCAGCCATAAGCATTGTGGTGGCCACGGCCACGTCCTTGCCATCTTCCACGGCCACGGCCGTGTTGGCTATTGTGTTGGACGTGGTTAGTTTCTTTCTTTTCCTCTGCAGCCACATGTGCTTCAGGTAGTGGGGTTGCCCCATGAGGTCTCAATTCACTGTTTCTCATCAATAACTCATTTTTTTGCTCAGCGAGCAATAGACATAAGATCAGATTTGCATATGTCTTAAAGCCCTTCTCACGGTATTGTTGTTGTAACAACACATTGCTTGTGTGGAAGGTGGAAAAGGTCTTTTCTAGCATATCCTTATCCGTTATATGCTCACCACACAGTTTCAATTTAGAAACTATCTTAAATAGAGTTGAGTTATACTCATCCACGGACTTGAAGTCCTGGATCCTGAGATTCATCCAATCATACATAGCCTTTGGTAAGATCACCGTTCTTTGGTGATCATATCTCGATTTTAATTCTGTCAAAAGGTCTAAGGGATTCTCAATTGTCAAGTACTGATCTTTGAGGCTCTAAGTAAGATGATGGCGAATGATCAAGATAGCTCTGTATCTATCTTTTTCACTGACATTATTGTCCTCGGTAATACTTTCACCGAGCCCCTTTGTTTTCAGGATAATCTTTGTATCCAATGCCCATTGTAAGTAATTATCTCTTGAGAGATTTAGGGCAGCAAAATCCAAGTTGTTGATTTTCGACATCTGAAATCATATATTTTATACTTTAGATCTTTAAAAAGTTTTATGTTCATCAAACAATTCAAACAAGGTCGAACTATCAAGAAATATGGAGGATCAAACAATATGGATATGATGCAAGCCATGCGGCCAAGACGAGTATGATGCAAGCCATGCGGCCAATTCAGATATGATGCAAGTTTATCAAACAAATTCTAAGTGTTCATAAGACTGAATTATGTAATCGCAATTAAACAATTAATCAAGCATCATAGAGTTCATACTAGCAACCTAACAGATCATGCTAACAACCTAACGGATCATGCAATCAGATCATACTAACAACCTAAGGTTTTAACATAAACATGCTGGTTGAATTTTTATCAAGTCTAAGAACGTGTGAGAGCAACCAATCTATGTGGGGGAACAATCAGTTTAGCATGTGGTTTCTTATCAAAAGCATTCAGTCTGATTTATCAATCAATCAATCGGTTTCAATCATTAGGGTCTCAAACAGTTGATCAATTTCAAGTAGCAATCCTAGTATGTGGTTTCTATGTGATCATATTCAATTTTCAATCAATCAACAAATTTCAAACAATCATATATTAAAATTCAAATTTTAGTTAGGGTTTGGATATAGATCGAACATGTTTAGTATTAGGGTTTCTCGATTTTAAGCATAGTATGCAATATGCATACATGCGGTTTAGGGTTTGATGTTTTAGGGATTCGATTTGATCATTAGGGTTTTGATTAGTTACCTGAACCTCTGATTGTGTTGAATGGACCACCAATGAACCAGAGAGATCACGAGCTGGAGGTCGGGTCGCGGATTGGAAGAACAGGTCGCGGACTGGAACTTGCTTGAACACGGGATGGAGATCAGATCTCGAACAAGAGCAGGTCGTGGACTGGTCGATCGAACAGGAGAAGGTGGCGGACAAGAGCTGATCGCGAACTGGACGGCCTGAACATGGGATGATCACGGGTTCTCGCGGTCTAGGGTTTGATCAAGAGAGATAGAGAGAGAGAGTTAGGGTTTTTGGTCGGAATTGTTAGCTTAGGGTTTTAGAGTTTCGTGCTGATAACGTGTTGTGAAATTAGGGGAAATTTATGTATCTTATTCATAAACATAAGGAGCCCTTATATAGGGAAATACAAGTATAGATAAATGGAAAGAGTACAAATCCTAATCCAACTAGGAAAAGGAAAACCTCGACCAGGCCAGAAAAGGAAAGGTCGGACCCAACCAGAAAAGGAAACACGGTCGGCCGCCTATGAGACTAATGGACCGGATGGCCGGCTGGGCCTTTGGTTTATGGCATCCACTAAATGGTTCATAACAGGTTTCTATTGTGTTCAAAGTTTTTTATTAACTTGAGAATAAATAGGCCAAAAACAAAGGTCTATATCCGTCTGAGTATCCAAAAATAATATGATTTCGTTTCGGTGAATCGATCTAAAATGGGTTGACATCTCAAATCTATCTCTTTTACCACTCGATCACAAAGTTTCAAGTGGATCATTTGTTAGTTAATAGTGGAAAACTATATTTTTCTTACATATAAAGAGATTAATCTTTCTCCGTATTATAAATGGTTAGTCTAATTTCTTAACTGTGATGTTATATTTCACCAATTCATTTAAATAACAATACCAATGTTCTTTGTTCCATTAACTTGAATTCATATTAAAAATCAGAAATGAGGTACACAAAACATACATATCTAAATAATGTTTATAGCACTACAAGAAATATGTACATTGTTAGTGCAGGTTATATGCTATGTTAGCAGTTTGATAGCGTTTTCATAATGCTATGTATACGGCATCAATCATAGGTACCCCCCCTACAATTGAATCTTCAGTCGAAATAATGAAACAATTGCAGAGAGCTTACTGTGGTTGACACAGCTCGGATACAGGGGTGTTTCAGCATCAGCTAGCTTTGCCAAAAAATCATCTTCTTTCTTGTTGTCTCCCTCTGCAGCTTCAGATAAATCCTCCGTGTCAGCTAACTCTTCATCAAAAAGCTCAGCAGCTCTGTACAACCCAAAGATCTCATCGTTCCATTCAGTTGCTCTACTTTCACCTGCAACCCCTGAGTTCACTTCTCTATGTAGATACCAATCACCCCGCATCTTATAACCCTCCTCCATTCCCCTGGTAACTAGATGGTGAACTACAACACTTGCTGAATGACGATCTATGTTACGGCAGTCTATGCACGGGCATATGATCATATCAATCCCTCCCATTGCTGAAGCCACATCCCGGAAAAACTGTGAAGCCCCTCTCTCATATCCAGGATCAACTCTTCCATTAACAATCAAAACGAAAACAAAAGAAACAAGTTAAGCCTCTAAACATAAGATCAGTACCTGCTTAGATGTACCCAAGCTTTTTCCATCATACTGTGTTCGAACCTAAGTTGAAACCTTTTCGTAACATAAAGAACTTGTCAAGTTGTCCTCAGAATCAGACCAAATAACACATAAGTTCGCTTCAAATCCATAAAAATATCAAAATCATTCAGAGCATATAACGATATCAAACAAGAACTCAAAGCAACCAAGAACTCAAAGCAAGAAAAAATTAAACTAATACATACTGCAAATCAATATAAACTAATAATGTAAATCGATTTGAGCTCAACATAGATAGAGATGTCAAAGTAAGGACTTCCAATACCTTCAAGATGTACAACCAGAGTTGAATCAAAGAACTGTGGCGGCTGGGAGAAGCGGCAATGATGGTTTGAGAGGATGGAGATTGGTTTCGAGATGGGAATCGAGGCGGATTTCGCTTAGGGTTTTCGAGATGGAGCTTGATGGAGATTGGTTTCGCGTTGATTGGTTTCCAGATTTGTTTCGAGAGAGAGAATCGATGGGGATTTCATTTAGTGTTCAATTGAGAAAGAGGGAAAAATGAGAGAGATGAGAGGGAACCCCGATTAGAGTGAGGGAAAAAATATTAGAACTCTAATTTTCACTAAGTGTTTCGTGGAAAAGCTAATTTTAGGTTCCCGCTTACTAAAACTCTATCATAGCATTTATCTAACGCTGTTCTATAATAATAAAAAAATTTCGCTCATCAACGACAGTAGTTCAGTAAAACGAGCTATAACAATGTGCTATGAATAGCAATTTTTTTTTGTAGTGTAGGAAATTATTGGTTATAAATACTACACTAAAGTATTTCGGTTCCGAGTGTATAGTACATTTTTAAACATTTACATAATAAATCCAGTAAATGATATCATTATCGTTATATGTGTTCAATGTAAATTTTAGAGAGCATGAGCTGGCGCCTACCAACCAGGTAAGCTTGATGAAATGATAGTGAAAACGAGTTCAATCATGATTGGTTTGGGATATTTGTTTTGATGTTTATTTGAATGATTATTAGGAAAAAAAAGGAGAGGTGGTCATTTAGGGATTAAGTTATTGATGTTCTGATGGTGTAGGGTTGTGATTTCTCTTAAGTTTTAAAATAAAAGTTAGGCTCTAACTGGTGACCAAAGGAATGGGTGGGAATGGTTAATTTCACTTCATTCCTTAAACTTGACACCATTTATAAGGAATGAGAATAGTTAATTCATCTCCATTCCTTAAATTTGACACCAATTATAAGGAATATTTTTTCTTCAATATTCCTTCTCGTTCCTTTTAATTTAAGAAATCATAGAACAAAACTATTCCTTATAAAATTCGGGAAGAAACAATAGGGAATAAATGTTTCTACTATTTTGTTCCTCTTTATTCCTTTCATCGCCGTTCATATTATTCCTTTGATGGTCATTATTTAAAACCTTAGTGTAAAATTAGTTTGATAAGGAAGAGAGATAATGTATTTGTTGTTATTGGTAGGCCGTTGAAGGCTTCTCGGTAGACAATGTTTGCTATGGTGTTAGTCAGACCGGTGCGGCTACTCATGTCTGAAATCTTAAGGCTCTTCGGTGTAGTTACTCTGGACAGTGCGACAGAAAGTTGGCCATCAAACCAAGATTGATCACGGTCAAAAAGATCAGAATCTGGCATCCTAGGCTTATTTGGCCACATCAGAAGAGTTGTTTCCTCTTCAGTTATTCTCGATTTGCTCCTCAGAAACGTCTTCATTGAGTTGATGGGTACTTGGAAACAAAACGAAGCCAGCTTTTGCAGCTATATAAAACATGACAGTGCATAATTCAAAAACTTATGGAACTCCACAACTAACAGCGAAGTAGTGGAACATCACAACAAATTATATTGATTTTGAACTCACTTGTTTGTTATTAATGGAAATCAAATACAGAATGATAAGTAGGATGAGTAAAAACTAGCTAAACCTAGTTGTGATTTAAATACATTTTGTTATTTTAAAGGTTTTTATAAAACAATTGTAAAATTTACAAACTGGTTTAAACTTTATTTTTACTTTAGAATCATTGAGTTCTAATATCAATTTCATCAGTTTTATTATAGAAATAAAAACTTGATATTTAAATCATTTAAACCAACATTAACTCAAAATTAAGAATTTTGGCCTCGTCTCAAAAAACTTTTTTTTTCTTTCATGAAACCTCATAGAATACATTAAAAATAATAAACATATAAATAAAAAATAATCTTGCAATTGCAACTTTGGTCATTATTACTCATCACAACTTTTTTCCATTGAATAATAGTGCATATGAAAACAGATAAAGAAAATAGAATTTTCACCCACATGTGTCGGGTAGTTCCAAATACACAAAGTTCCAGAACATAAACTTGCTTAAAAACCTGCAAGATAATGTGATCTCAGTTCGTAGTCATGAGTAGTAGAAAATAAAGGTAAAAACTATAAAAGCAACAAACATGCTGCTACTCCAAAAAATTAAGGATACCAAGTGGTCTAAAATTGTCTTCCAATCACTACAACTAAGCTGCCTGAGAACATAATCAAATGCTTGAAATTGCCATGGTTCTGTAGGATGCAGATCCAGTCTTTACTCTCACAAATCTTTGAGCTAGTTCTTTCTGATGCAAAAAAAAAAAAAACAACATACATTGAATCATTAAACACAGTCAAAACCATAGTGAATGATCTAAAAGAAATCTCCACAAATACAACATGGATATAGTAAAACAATACCTTGATCCCCAGTTTGAGAAGCTGTTTCAAAAAAAAAAAAAAGACAGAAACCAGTAGTCTATATTCAACAATTTGATTAAAATTTGATCCAAAGCCAGTTTTGGAGGTGGAGAGTACCCTTTCCGTTAATTTAATCTTGACACTACATTCTCTTATATTGACATCTCCATAGCCACCATTCTGATCAAATATCTTGCACACTCATACTCCAACTGGATCACACCATAAACAAATACTCTCTGTTTATTCAAGTATAATTTAGTGTGTGTGTGTGTGTGTGTGTTTTCTAAACTGATAGGTTCAGAGAATGATAAAATTAAAACATAATCTTACATGAGCTCCATTCTCTTGAGCTTGCATAGAGCTGAACATGGCTTGGACTTGCACTGCAGATCTATTGAGACGCTCCCTCTAGAGATTCCCCATTTAGCTCTCGGCTGACCAACTCAAGTATTAAATATTGTTTCTGAGCTGCAGGTCACTATAAATACGAACAATTAACTTTGGAGGTTTTAGCTCACCTGGTATTTTTCTGCAGGATCTTGAGTACTGATCTGTGGATTTGGGGTGGTATGCGTTCCCTCTCTTATCATTTTCCTCTTGAAGAAAGCGAAGGAAAATGTTATAAAAAAGTTTCTCTTCATAACTTCATTTTTCTTAACTTCATTTTTCAGTACTGCTTCTGACTTGAAGCTGTGAATGGCAGACGTATCTTGTCATTCCCTCACAAATCTGTGTTTCAAAATAGCATCGTAAATTTGTCAAAGAGGAAAAATAACTCTTAACTTTACTATACATCATGTTTTGAAACAGATCTTGCTTCGTAGTAGTCTGTGTCATTTTGAGCTCAGCTTACTTGGGGAGACAGGAAGATGAGCTAGAAAAGCTTGCAGAGGAAACAGATTAATGGTTCGAAATCTTGAGACGCCGCCATGGGAGCTTCACAAGGGAATAAACTCATGGTTGTTGTGGGGTGACGTAAGCCTGCAAATAGGATCCAAAAATAAGATCTCTTTTAATCTAAAGGTAACCAATTGCCAAGCAATTCATCAAGCAAGCTTAACACACAAACTCATATGCATAGTACGTAAGGAAAAAGAGTCAGATTATCAATTATAAAGATTCGCCACAGAAACAAACCAATGAATTGTTCAGTCAAAAAACAAACCAATGAATTTTGTGAACCCTAGCCTCTCGTGTACCTAGTAGATGTGGATACTTGAGAAGCATGCAAAGTATCACAGTAAGCTCTATTAGTTTGCAAGCTCCATTTGACGAACCACTGATGCAAGATATTTATGGGCAAGAAAAATATAGAAGATTAGAAAGATTTGTTCGTACCTGTTCATCAATTAGAAGCACCTCGAGCCTAATAGGATGCTGGGTTCCGGGCTTACCATAAATGAATGAACCTGAAGATCAGCTTCACCTCTCCCAAGCGCCGGGAACAACGTCGTTGATGAACAGAAAAGACGGACCCATGCCGTAGCTTTCGACATGTCTATGGAGTGGGGAGAATCATATATATCAGAGTAAAATATAAAGGGGACGATAGGGAAGTGAAGAGGTTTCAGTGTAGCCATTTATAAACTTCTTAAAGAGATGTAATCAATATGAGGGAGTGGCCATTAACAATGCCGTTGAAGTAAAGGAGTAGGGATGAGGAATAGAGAAACCATTTAATCAATATTGAAGAGAAAACGACAGGGGAGGTGAAGAGATGAGAAGAGAAACATTAGTTTTTCAGATCATGAAAAGTGAAAACAGCGGATTGAGTTCTGTAAGGAAGGAAGACAATGATGAAACCCTAATCGGATGAAGGAAGCACAAAACGCAACGTTTTACGCATATATGAAACCACACGCGAAAAGAAAAATCAGACCAAACTACAATCCTATTCTTACAAACTAAACCGGACCAAACTACAAACATGTCCGACCAAAAATAAACCAGACCATAAATGGGACTCGCATTCAATAAAAAATCTGACATGGACCTTCTATGAAAAGAGGAAAGTCTCTCATTATATATACTAGAGGACTTTTCCCGGACTACACTCGGGGTATTTGTATAATTTTTAATTAAATTGAAAATTTTTCACTTAAAATGAATATAAATTGTGTATTAACAGTTCCGGTCTAACGTTTAACAATGCCCTAATCCAATTTTAAAACTATTTCTTTTAATATTTTGTATCGAAATTATAAAAAAATATATAAAAAAATTAAAATTTGAATTAAAATAGTAACTCTAAAACATTAAAATATAATTTTGGCATTTGCCATGTAAAAGCATACATTAAATAAATATAGTCAAATCTTAACAGTTTTTATCGATAATAAAATCAATTTATGTAATCTCTTAGATAATATATTATACTACAAATAACTATTTATATTTTTCAAAAGCTTTTTATATGTGATGATCAATATTCTTATATTCAAAAATGCACACTAGACAATTTATGTTTATCAGATAACAATCATTCTTTAACAAACAAATATTATAATAGGCTTTCTAATCTATTTTGACATTGATTCTTGTAGAGTATTAGTTCCATAAGTAAAATATTATTAATTATGTTTGAATGAATATTATTTTAAAGAAATTTTCAGTATTTGAATTATGGTTTCAAATTATCATAAGTAAAAATGTCCAATAAATATACTTTCAATTAAAAAATCTTATCAATTTCTTTTTTATCTATAAGTATTAGTAAAAAAATATATGCCCCTTAAAAATGGATGTCCTAATCGACGGCTTGGGTGGCTTCCCCTCTGGGCCGGCTCTGTGTGTATATATATTACAATCAATTTTAAGCGCTATTAAATTGGTAAAAATTTTAAATTGGCTTGTGTCTAACAAATTTAAAATAATTTAACTCATATTTTGTTGTTTGTTATTACTGGAAGTCATATAAAAAATGATAAGTAAGATGAGTAAAAGTTAACTAAACCTAGTTATGATGCAAATACATTTCATCTTTACTTAGGTTTTGTATAAAACTACTGTAAAATTTACAGCAAATTTTTTAACTTTGTTTTAACTTTAGAATCATTCAGTTCTAATACAAACTAAACAGTTCCATAATAGAAATAAAACTGAAGGAAAAATTGGTTCAAACGTACATTCCAAAAAAAAAAATACAGACCAAACCAGACTAAAAAACAAATTTTTTAAATAAACCATCACCAAAACTTGATATCTATATATATAAAGGAGACTTGTGCTATGTTCTCCTTAAGCCACATCATCAAGAATGAGGGGGCAATTAGTGACACGTGTCTCTTTATAAAACTTTATGTTTTCGTTTGCAAAATGGGTCAGAGAAAAATATAAACCAAACTCTTTTATCTTCTTTCCACCCCAATTGTGGCCCACCTAACTCTCTCAAGCTTTTGTCTTCTCCGTTGCCCTATTTCACACAGCAGATGTCCAAACGTCTGTGTAATGACTGTAATCCTCATTGAAACATGACATTAAGCTTCTTAATTAATTCTCACCAGCTCTTCCTCTACGTTGAGTTTAATTATCCTTGCCCACCACCGCTTCGAAAACCCCTAATAATTGATACTATAAATAAGTGATGAAGACCTCTCCAAATCGCACTGCTTCATCCTCTTCATTGTACTTCGTCCTTACAAACAGAGATTGCAATAAAGGTATCCTCTCCATTCATGATTTCGGATCTGAAGACAGGTCGTGCTTCTCAGCCGGTGGTGACATGTGTCCTTCGTTTTCCGGAGGCAACCAAACCAATCTCAAAGAGGAAGGAGAGGTCATGGAATTGACTTGATGAAAAGGTACGTTTTCCTATCTTCCATCTCATATCCCTTACTATTATTAACTGCTCAGCCTACTTAACTTGACCAGGTTCTAATGATTCTTTCTCTGTACAGTCGACACTTCTCCAAGGTTATATCACTGTCCATCTTCTTAACACGTTTAAAAAGTATCTATGGCTTCAGACCGGGTTTGATCCTTTTTGGTTACCTAACCGGCAGAGTATCTCCAGATCGATATAGATTCATTAGACCAGAATCTGGCTTAGAACTTAGCCAGTGACGTGATCGGAACCCGTACGGAAGTGGCGTCCCCCAATCGACGCCGTTTAGGCCGTACAGTGAGGTGTTCGGAATTCAGAGATTCAAGAATGCGAGCTGATTAACAGACGATGGGTGATGTTCGTCACACTCAGCACTCTTTCATCCAATGGCTCACGGGCGTTACTTGGTAAGACGCCTGAAAGGTACGGCTTTTCTTCCTCTCGCTGCCGGGAAAATCCTTTAATTTTGCGTTTTTGTTGAGTGTTTGAGATTTTTAATGAAATACCAAAATTTTGTAGATGGGTCGTACTTGGGGCAGGCACTACCGTTCTCCATCTCGACGTGATACGGATCGAGGTGTTAGTGATTGGCTACATCAAGTTCCAACACAATCTTGAGCTTGACTCAGAGAAGCGTTTGTACCCATCAATGGAGTTTAGAAGCACATCAAACGTAACTGAGCGTTACTCAAAGGTAAAAAAGAACGTAATTGAGCTTTCAGCTTCTTCTCCATTCCTTTTTTTTATTTTACCGGTGAAATCTACTGAGAAATAGATACCTCCTAATGACAAAATATACTTATCTGATTTCGCTGAATATGTTTACCTCCACTCCGAATTGTTCTTTAGAGCACCCAAAAACCATTTCACATGAATGCATACGACCACATAAACCAACAATCAAGTAAGCTTTTTCGCTTTTTCTTGGTCAAAAACTAAGATTATTTGGTCATTGGCTGTAAAAATGTGATTCAAAAGTCACTGTGATATTATCATGTTGGTTCGTCTGATTTGTTGGCTCTGCACATACAGTTGAGTACTTAAGGAAACATAAAAAGAAAGAATGCAGTGGAGTGATAGACAGAAGAGAGAAGAGAGAAGAGAGAGAGGTGTGTGCTGCCACCATATCAATATTGTAGTTTACTGCTTCTATAACAGTTTTCATATGATTCATCTTCTATCTTTCTAAATCCGTCATCACATTTTGGCAATGTGATGACTCTGAAAAGTAAAATACGAGCTCCATGTTTTTTGTTGTATATATTACATGCTTAATCCTACGTTACCAAAAGATCAGTGGTTATGTGTATGTTGATAACGCCATATTTTAATCCCACTATATAAAATGTAATATAAATTGAGTTTGAAAATGTCTTTCTCGCATTCAATATCTATATTCTAATACTCATTTTCAACACTCAAATATGTTACACTTTTAATAATTAAAAAATCTTATTTGTTGAAAATATCCCTTTGGCATTCATTATTTAGACTGTAATACTCTTTTTAAACTTTCAATATATTACACTTTTCAAGTAAGGAAATATCTAATTTGGTTACATTGCAATTTTTGCCAAGGATATGATATTCTATATTTCGAGGAAAACAATTAAAAAATATATCATCTGAAATGAAAATTAAGCGTTAGGCGAAGAAAATTAAGCGTTAGGCGAAGAATTAATAGACATATAGAAAAACTATAATTTAACCAAAATAGAAAACAATCAGAAGAGAATTACCAATATAGCTCAACTACAAAGGCACAAACACATTCGCCATAATATGGTTTCTTTTCTCTGTAACTAGCGCATCTAGGACCGAGATTTTTAACCAAACCGAACTTGCCGAACCAAACCAAAAAATTTGGTTTTTGGTTAGTTTGGTTCAAAAGTTCGTAAAATTAAAAATTCAATTCTGATTCAGTTTGGTTCTCTACCTGGTTAGTTCGGTTTTCAAAAAAAAATATTTACAAACAGTACCAATATTAACCGAAATTTCAAAGTGAACTAACCAAAATATGAATCGAAATAACCAAACTAACTGAAATAACCAAACCTAACTAATCGAACTAACCAAAATCTGAAACGAAAAAAACCTAACCAAAATAACTGAATTTTTGAATTTGATTCATCTAAACCAAAAATTTAGCGAACTAACCACAAAACAAACATTTTGGTAAAAATTTTGAGTCGAACTAACGAAAACCAAGCCAACCAAACCGAACCAAAATCAAACTTTTATCGGTTCACTTCGGTGAGATTTTGACCGACCCAAACTAACCAAATTCCGAATTAACCAACCCGAATAAACCGAATTCGTAGGCATAAACACATCTATAAGCCGATTGCTACGACAATAAAAACAAGAGTTTTTCCACAATAAGAAACTCCTATAACTAATTTACAATATAAACATTGATGTCTTATAAACAATTTTCACAAAACTTTTACATAAATGGTAAACAACCCGCGCGTAGCGCGGGAAAACCACTAGTTTAAATCATATAAACGAACAATGATGCTCCAAATTAAGAATTTTAGCCTCGTCTCAGAGACCTTAATCATTACTTTTACGTTAAATAGCTTTGATGACTCTTTGTTATAATAACTCAAATTATTGATCAGATGACGTTACTGGCAAAAAAAAAACTGAGACATACCCTTGCGCATGCTCTTAAGTTGTTTTCAAACAGTCGGCTACATACCAAGTTGCTTACAGTCTCATAGTACGGAACACCATTTTTACGTTACAATCCCTAAGGGCTTGACTGGTTTCCCCGCTACCACCCGCAAACGCAGCTTTTGCGGTTGATAGTGGTTGACAGGGTTTCAAAACAATCATACAAACCGCTACAAATCGCTTCAAACCGCTCCGAACCTCTTAAAATCAAAAGCTGGTTCCAGCTAGCGTTTGCGGTTGCGGGCGGTTGCGGTTGGATACAAAAATATAAAATTATTTTTTCTAAATATTTTAAAATTATAAATTAAAAATCAAAAATGGAAATATTATAAATAAAAATATATACACAATTTATATATTAATTTAAATTCACAATCAATGTCATAATTTGTTTTATAAAAACTTTAAACTATCTATTCATGATTAGAATTTTTAATATAAATCTTCAAAAATATATATTAAAATTATAGTTTTCAACTAATTAAAAAATTAAATAAATAAACATAATATTATTATTAATCATATTATATTAATAATTATTATATTTTATCACAATAATATGTTTTTATATTTTTATAATATTATAATATGTTTATATTGGTAATTTATTATTAAACCGCTGTAATATTTCATAATCAACCAGTCATAAACATCCCGCAAACGCAACAATTTTCAAACGTTATGCCAGTCATACAAAACTCAACATAACGCTTGAAACCGCAATCACCCGCATCCGCAAACTCCCGCAGCCGCAGCCGCAACCGCTGCGTTTGAACCACGGGTCCTAAATCAAATACGATGATTTAGACAATGCAAACAAATATCCTCACACAACATATAAGTCAATAGGTTTTATTAAATGCACGTTTAAAAAGAAAAGCGATGAAATAAAGAACTGCATATAAACGCATATTAGGGAGATAATATTTAATTTTTTGGCTAAGAAAACTTACTAATAAAATGTTAATATAAAAAAAATGTTAATATAGGTTGTTGGGTGCACCATTTTCGTTCGTCCATCAAATCGAATTCATATTCAGATTAGGTTCTTTTGTACTTCAAACCTGACACCACTCTTTTGTTTTCCTCAGCTTCTCCATCTTTTTGCTGCATCTTTTCTGTAAACTATAGATTCACTATCTTTAAACATCATTAGCTATTTCTCTTTTCTTTGGGTCGGAACTTCATCTTCTTGCTGTAAGAAATGATGATAAAACTCTTGTTTGAAAGTTACTTAGTAATAATTTGTGTTCATTACTTATGAAAATGCAAGACTATTATAACCATTGGTTCCTCGTGTTTTGCAAGCAGCAGACAATTTGTCATTCTCTTGATTCAAACAGTCCTCTGTTGTTTCTTCTGCAGATAATTTATTCAATTTAGATATATCATATTATATGTATATCACAGAAGACAATAATGTATACGATTCGTATACAGGACTGAAGACAAAAACAATAAAACTCTGCAGAATGTACATGCACATTAATACACATAGCGAGGATATACACTCAAATCTCAAAACACTAAGCCAAAACTCTGATATTAGAAGGAACCCTTTTTTTCTTTGAAAAAGGGCTATATTAGCAGGACTTGATTACACTTGTTTCTCCTATCACGTTGTTTTAAGAGGAAGAAAAAGAGCAATTATAGCAACACGGTGGTCTCAACCACATACACAGAGATGTTGGAGAACACTTATATTATGATAAATTATCAATGAATGGCTCATACGACGTACAAAAAAATACTATCGAAAGACGCATAAACTTAGACGAAGCTCCTACATTAAGTTGAATGAATCTTTTACAGCAATTTTACTTTCAAGTGACATTACGTCTTGGTTTGCCCTTCCTTCTCTTGCTTCTATTTCAAAGCACTGACAAGATTCATGCATTTTAAGCAGGCGTCCCTATGACATTGATGAAGCAAAACATGAGATACTAAAGTCTCTCTTCTTTCAAACCTGGACACCTGGATATGAGCTTCCTGGTTACGAAACAAAGAAAGAATAGGTAAAAAAGATTAAAACTTCTCACATCAAACGTGATACTCGAAAGATTTGGCAAAAGATATATCTCATCCTCGACACTTGACAGAAGTATAAACTAGAAACATTCGTTATATATATTAGAGGCCGCAAAACGGCTGGGATTCAAAGCCGCCAACGGCCAGTCCCGAAATACATAAAGTTACACAACCTCACAAGGTCATGGCATACACAGATAAGAATGGCCACACTCGGCCAAGCATACAAATCTCGAGATAAAAACTAAGGGAAATAATCCCAACGATCCTCAAAGCTCAAACTCAAAGAACCCGGACATGGAGACCCCGAACGAGCTCACAGGCTGGTCCACCTCTCCGTCCGCGACTCCGGCACCTTCATCACCAACACCGGCTCCCGCTTCCGCCGTGTCCTCCGAGACCTCGATGGAATCCCAAAGCTGTCGGACCCTTCCTTCGATCGGAGGAACCAAGGATTCGGCATGGGCACACCCGTCCATGAGACCTGACATCTCAGCGACCTCGGCAGGAAAAGAGAAGTCCTTGTTCTGCGACTTGTAGAGGATAGCGACCGAGCAACGGCACTCGTGAAAATCGCCCACGAAGTCCTGAGCATCCTTAAAGCTCTCGAATTCAGTGGCAAACAAAGCGGCCCTCCGCTTCATCTCGGCGAAAATCGTTCTCTTTCCTCTCCTCTCCACACGGACAAGGGCCCGAGAATGGAGCTCAGCCTGTCTCCGGCTCTGTTCCTCGACCTCCTTCCAAAACCGAAAGAGTTCTCTTTCAGCCTCCTCGGCTTTGAAGTGAGAGATATGCGATTCCCGGAAACTTCCGTCAAGCGCCGCATTGAACACCCTCATCCCCTGCATGAACTTAAGATCAAAAAAGGAAACAAAAAAATAATATATCGAAATTCAGATCAAAGTCCAAAGGATAAACCTCGTTGATTAAACAGGAACCTTCAGTGACTACTTTCCTCCTCGACTCTTCGTCCAACTACTCATGAGTAGTGAAATCGGGAGGGAGGTCGGCAAAAACGTCGCTAGGAGGGGAACCCTCACTGGGTTCCATCCTGGCAGCGGAAGGTCTCCCGAGACGTTCTCAGAGGCAACCCCTTTGCCTTTCCAAGACCTGGTTCTCTGCCTCTGAGCAGGCAAGACATCAATGACCGGTTCTAAGTCGTACGGAATGTCAAGAGGCTGGGAGACGACTTAAGATCGATGGAGCTCCACCGCGCTTCGAATCCGTTCAACGGTGAAGGAGTTCCAGAAGAATGGCATGTCGCGGAGAAGATCTCGCTTGGCAAAAAGATCGGCAGGAGTCGGCGGAAGAATCCTATTCACTGCAAGATAATAAAAAAAAAATCATCTTCACGTGTTTTCAAGGTATCAAAACAAAAAACGCAACTAGTCGTATTACCACGGTTGAAGTTCCACTCCTGACGGAATAGGTGGAGGTAGCTCTCCTCGACAGACTCCCCATCTATCCGGACAAAGAAAAAGCGCTCGAACCATGTCTTGGGGTGCAAAGTATGCCCTTGAATTATAGCCATGTTCTTCTTTGGCACCATGCGGTATGAGCCATCGATCCCCGTTCCTTTCGTAAACCAAAATCCCTCGAAGTCGCCAGGGTTAAGATCCATTCCTAGCTTGTACCTCGAGATCAACACGCCAATCCAATGCTGCAAGGCCGGAACGTTTAGCTGGCTGATCGAAAGCCCAAAGTGGTGAAGCGCGCGGACGATGGTGTCGGGGATCGGAAACCAAATGCGGCAATACGCCAGGAAGGCCTTGTAGCAAGTAAAGAAACCTTCCGGAGGGTTCCTCGCGCTCTCGTTGCCACTCGGGATCCGAAATATGACTCCACTTGGAATCTGGTAAAAGTTCCGGAGAGTCGTAAGGTAGTCGGGAGAGACCATGCTCGGCGTGAGGGGTGCGTTCGGCGACCTCACGGGCCTCTTAGGATTGGAGTGTCTTGCGGTGAGCGAGCATAAAGGGCTTTGTAGTACGCATCCTTTGCGTCTTCCTCAACTTCAAACTCTTCTTTCGGGGTGATCACCTCATTAGTAGAAGAGTCACCGGAAGATGAGTGTGAGGAAGAATGCCTCTTTGAAGATCCTTTTCTTGAAGACATTTTCTTTGTATAAGCAAAGAGAGAAAGAGAAGAGAAATTCCTATCTTAGAGGTAAGTTCTTGTGAGGAGTAAGTAAAGAATGATAAAAAAACTTACTCCACCTATATAGGCAAAAAAGGAGAGTTACTATTCACTCTCGGCTTTCGGCAAACGACAACGTCTCTACACCTTCCTAACGAGCTATACCGCGAGCTAAGACCTGTTACCAAAACTCCACGGAACCTAGCTAGCTGGGGGGCTAACTGTTGGGGTCAAAATCGGTCACGACGGAATTGATGCTCGAAAGTCCTCGGAAAAACCAAATCTCGTTCAAAACTTCAAAAGCCGAGAAAACGAATAACCGAAACGGATCGCCCGACGAGGACGGGTCTACTCGCCGGCGAGCACGACCGTAGCACGGGTCATCTCGCCCGGCGAGTACGACCACATTGCGGGTCAACTCACCGACGAGCTCGACCGAGGCACGGGTCAACTCGCCGGCGAAGCTCGACCGAGGCATCGGTCAACTCGCCGGCGAGCTCGACCGAGGCACGGGTCAACTCGTCGGCGAGCTCGACCGAGGCACGGGTCAACTCGCCCGGCGAGTATGACAATGTTGCGGGTCAACTCGCCGGCGAGCTCGACCGTGGCACGGGTCAGCTCGCCCGGCGAGTACGACGGTGTTGCAGGTCAACTCACCGGCGAGCTCAACCGTGGCGTGGGTCAGATCGCCCGGCGAGCGTGGCCAACCCTTTGTGGACCATTCCAAACCCGGTCCCATCCCATAACCATGCATCTTCGTCCGAAGTTTCCGTAACTCAGTCCTCGGGTCCGTGGACACGATACCAATGTTCCATCTAAAAACATCGTCGAAAGTCTTCGGGAAATTGGGAAGGTTAAGTCTCTCGAACGGTTTTCCACTCATCGTAATAGGACAGGTTACGGTTAACTTAACATCAACTGTCTCGGCTATGCGAAGAGACGAGGCTCCGTTGAAAAATCATGCCTATACCAACGGCTACTTCGCGAGTAAAATCGTAAAAACGCTTAAGTCTCGGTACGGCCAAAAGAGGGTCTGAATTGCGGACAACGGCCCATCTATGATCCCAAAAGACTTGAGCCCAAAGACTAGTATGATGGTTTATCTCATCCGCGGGAAGAGATAAATGTCAAATTTCCGCGAAGATAAATGTCAGGTTTCCGAAGATAATCACGAAGAAAAACGAGATATGGAAAAGCCTGCTACGCGACAAGTCCGGCCCGAGAAGAGGTAAACCGACCTAAAGGAGGAGTATATAAGGAGGACTTAGGACGAAGAGCAAAAGGAGAGAAAGCAGAGCATATCAGAGCAAACTTAGCACTTAGAGAAATTTAGGCAATTTTCCGTTTTTACTATCGAGCTGCGACTCAACTAGGTTAGAACTTAGGCTGCTAGACTAGCGAACTTACCGACAGCTCTCGTATCCGAGACTCTCACCTGTTGTTCACGCTCAAACACGGATTCGGAAATAAGATCTTTTTGCTCTCTTTGTTCTTACGATTCATTATTGCATACTTTTCGTCTTATTGACTGTGTTGTGCGTGGCCCAGCAGATAACCGGGACCTTCAGGGAAAGCTAGGTTAACTTGGCTTTCCTCCGATCAACAAAACTCGACGGTGTAAATCTTGGTTCCCACACTGATGTGCTCCTCGCATCTATTTTTATCACATTGACAAAACTCCAGTCCAATTCATGCTTTTTTCACTCTTTCAGTTAGAATATATATATCTGATGAGGAGTTTAGTTTAGAAATTACCTTGTACCATCCCCTCACCCTGTTTCACTCTGAAAGTATCAAAGATTCAACTCTTATAAGTCATCAGTCTTCAAGGAACCACAATAGTTTGCTACAGAAGTTATGTATATGAGAATCACGCACTTCTCCATTTTCCCCCACTTCAATAACACCCTCTTTGCATGTTATCTCATATAATTTCATCTTCTTAATTTCCCTGCAAGAAATGTTGATCAATCAGAGCACTTGTATGCAAAAATAGCGTATTTCGATTGAACGGGTCAAAATAGCCAAAAGCTATGCAATTTATTGTAAAGGTCTTACTCAATGCATTTATCGAACATCATTAATCCCATTATCCATAGAAGCTCCTTCGAGTTTTCTAAATATACTTGTCTGATTCATTGTGAAGTTAGAAATTGCTTCAGACCAAAAACATAAATCATACTACGATTATACCAAACACATTAACACAAAACCTTACGTTTTAGCAGCTTGTTTTCCTTTGCCAATTGCAGCACCAAATATCTCTGCAGAAACAGAATTCACATGAGTACAACTGAAATCTTGAAGACACATATCTCTTTTTAAAAGAAGATGGAGAGGCTAACATATGATATACCCCATGTATGTGAGAAATCTGGAAAAAATACATAGATTCAAAGAACATGCTAAGAAAGGTTTCACCTTTGCTCTTCTTTTTCTTCTCCTTAGATGCTAGATGCTGTAACTGCAAAGAGAAGGGAGAGAGAGAGAGAGTCATCTCTGAATTAGAATATGATTATATGAACTCTAAGAAATCCAAAACTGCAGAAAACATATATATATGAGAAAATAAACATATAACCCTAGAGAAAACGCCTCCCCTGGTTGTATGAGTAGTTAAGCACTGGCTTAGTATCTGAAGCATTATGATTTGGAGATTAAATATGAACACTCGTGCTCCCTGATTGATCAGGCATAAACGGTTGAGGAACATTCAGTGTTTCGATATGCAGGTTCCATAGAGTGCTGGAAAAGCTAGATGTTCACAACAACAACACAATACTCTGAAATGATTTAAGTGAAACACATGTCTAACGAATCTGGATTCTGGCATACTCAATAAGACAGAGAATTGATTCAGAGCTCGTTCAAGATGCTGGGGATGATTAAGCTGCAAGCATGAAATCAAATAAACGAGGATATAGCTCTTAGTACTCCCTTGGAAAAGATAAAAAATGGTGAAGGTATTAAAAAGGCATCAAATCTTCCAAAAATTAAAAACGAAAAACTTTAGTCATTCTCATGCTTTGTAAAGAAAAGCAACAATCACACATCATTTGCTTGAGCAATATTCCATTGGGTGAGACGTCAATTACAGTTGCAGGATTGTGATTTCAGAATTTAAACAAATTGGGAAACACTGAATAAGATAGTTTCCAATCATATGTAAGGCTTGAAAAAACTAATTTTACCTTCGTGTTTGATTAGAACAGGCCAACAAAACCAGAACTGACATGGTAACCTAGGTGAAGTGGTAGTTCTGTAGCTCTCTTTCGTTTCTCCTCGGTCTATGATCTGAACCAATAACATATGAGAGTTCAGAAACTCGGAAGACCGTTATGGACACTACAGATCGCAAACTCATTGGTGAGATACCATAAAGCAAATAGATTCTTTGACATTATTAACATAATATAGCTGAGACAGTAGAAGTAGTACCTGGCCATGGACATGACTTTAGGCTGCAACTTCGAAAGATAAGTCGGCTTTGTTGCTAATCAAATCAAGATAGCTTCTCTTTATGGTGAAATTGGAAGGTGGAAAACTTAAATCAGGGCCAAGAAAATACATTTCAACAATCTCAAAATAATAAGTAATCAACTACCTGTGTTTGAGGCTAAACACTTTCATAGGCCATTCATTTCTGGATTAGTTAGAAAGTTGGCTAGATCAATCACTCTGATAGACGGGGTTTGTAAGCCTCTACAACAAAATGGTGATTTTCGCAGTTTTAGTTCGTCTGAAACTAAAGGGTGTGGTTGTGAAATTTATGGTGAAGAAAACCTTAACTAAGTGAAGAAGGAAGACATTTTCTTTACGGAAGGAAAACGAAACGTTTACCCTAATGAGACAAAAAAAAATGATACAATGACATGGCACTAAGTTTGTATATGCTTGGCTGATTTTTTTTGGGAGGAGGTTTTCAGGATTGAATGGAACCAACTTAAAACTAAGTAGTTTATAAAGAAGGAGAAAGAGACAGAGGTGAAACGAATTCATTAAAAGGGTAATGAAGAACACCATTTATTGATAGCAAATGAGGTTTAATAACGGAGATTGGATAGAGAGGAATCGAAGAAGACGAAGTGGAAAAAGAGAGTCGTTAGTGTTTTGGATATGAGCTTTGCTAAATGAAGGTCAGCTGGGCCTTTAAAATTAATATCGAGCCCAAACGCAGTTGAATTTAGTTCTCGAGAAAGCAGTGACGACGTGGCAATATGGACGATTTTTATTGGTTGATTTTCTTTGCTGAGGTTGACAGCCTCTCCTTTCAAGTTATTCTCGTTTTAGTATAATAATAATAATATATATATATATATTGGATAGAGAGGAATCGAAGAAGACGAAGTGGAAAAGGAGAGTCGTTAGTGTTTTGGATATGAGCTTTGCTAAATGAAGGTCAGATGGGCCTTTAAAATTAATATTAAGCCTAAACGCAGTTGAATTTAGTTCTCGAGAAAGCAGTGACGACGTGGCAATATGGAAGATTTTTATTGGTTGATTTTCTTTGCTGAGGTGGACAGCCTCTCCTTTTAAGTTATTCACCTTTTAAGTTATTCTCCTTTTAGTATAGTATAGATACATGATTTTATCTAAACAATTGAAATTTTATAACTTTCAAACACTACTGCAGTTAATTTTAAGCATGTCTTGTATGGGGAAAATGGCAATTTTATCCCCCAATATTTGAAATCGGCAGTTTTAATACTCAAGTATTACTCACTCAGAATTACTCTCCAACTAACATTTGATTGCGCAAAAATGAGAAAGAAATAGTCAACCATTAACTGATAGACGAAAAATAACGGTTTCCGTCAACTTTTTAACGGTTGAATATTCGAATCATAATTTTGTGCACTCAAAGATTAGTTGGGGAATAAATATGCGCATATAATACTTAAGTATTTAAATTGCCGATTGAAAATACTTGAGGAATTGAAAACTCACCTTTATATTCTTTACTAGGACAGGGCCGCACTACGCGCGGGATTCGATGTATCGGTTTTTATGAAATATATAATTTTGTGTAAATTTTATTCTATGTTTAGTTGGTTAAAGTGTGATTATGTTGAGAGAATGAAATTGAGTTTTCAAATGCCAGAATTCATTTTTATGTTATGGTATCTAATACAATGGAGAATAAGCTTTTAACTTTGAGGTAATCTTAGTCGAATATATTTTGTAGTTGTTTAGCACAATGTCGGTAACTGCTACTATTAACACTTGTTGTTTTTTTTTATATTTATGTTGTATCTGAACAATTATTTTTGGTTTATGTTATGTCAGTAATTTGCTAGAGATAAACTAAAACAAATGTACAATACACCAAATAAACTGAATAGTATGCTTTGATGATTATATATTTATAGTTACATAAAATTTTAATCTGGCTATAGAATATTATGCACAAACAGAACTTATACGCCCATATATTATTATGTACAAAAAATATTGTAAATCAGAAAAATACATATTAAACTAACTATTATTTTAAAATTATTTTATAACACTATAGTACAGGTTAATTAATAGAATAACAATATATAATTTTCGATATTTGTATTAAAATTATTTGTAAATCTAAAATATGAATATATTAACATCTCAAATTGATAGGAAAAACAGACCTTTCTTATAAATTATTTCATCTAATCTTTAAATACTAAAATTAAGAATATATTTATAAATAGTGATAATAATATTCTGAAGTTCAAAACATAACTTTAAAAAATTAATTAAAATAAATAATGCACACAAATTTTTTAAAAATTTTATAAAACTTAAATTATCTAGATTATGAATATAAATATAATTTCTATCTAAATTTTTTTTGAAGATAATATTGCACTCTAAACTAAACCCAGTTTATATGAATCGCACTCGCATTCAAAATGTGCAATTTTATTATATATTTGTTTTAGTTTAAAAATCATAATAATCCTCGTATAATACACTACATCTATTTTATTATTATTATTATTATTATTATTATTATTATTATTATTATTATTATTATTATTATTATTACTAATATTATTATTATTATTAATTTTCTTTCCCTCAAACTCAAAACTAATGCAGTATTATAAGCATATATATTTTTTCCTTTTTTTCTCTAATCCACTATTACAATATGTAAAAGAAATCAAGTACTATTTTGTATTTGTAAACATAGTTGTTTAATATATACGCCTAAACATTCTAGACAATCAATACTAACAAATATATAATCTCTGAATAAGAATACTTTGCAATGATCTATTAAAAAAACTATTTTTGGATGTTTTAAAGATACACAAGCAATACAAACGCGATGTCGAGCCACTGGCGGCGTAGGTAATGTTAGATGCGCTTGTGACTGAGCAAAGATGACGACGTCTTATGTTACTCCACTATCTGCCTGCAAGTCCAGTCTTTCCTCTGTTTTATCTCTTGGCCATAACTAAAAATTGTTTAAAAAAGATTTTAGAGTATTATCAGGGTATATAGTGGATGCAATGGATTTCTTTATATACATAACTGTTTATTGATGTGCTTTAAAGTGGCAGTTACACACTATTTGTATATGGAAATGCGAAGAGATATATTCGTTTAACAAAATGATGAGTTTTAAATGCAGGGACACGTGTCGTAACATCAAGAGATGAATTTGCGAAGAGATATATTCGTTTAACAAAATGATGAGTTTTATATTCTTTATAAGATTGAAAGTCACGAGCATTAATTTTTTTTTAACATAATTTAAAATATTTTAAAGTTAAATAAAATCATTATACTAGATATTTACTTTTTGAAAGCAATTGTTGAGGTTTTACAATGACATATAAAACAATACAAAATAATTACAGTTACATCGTATTTTTGATGTACTTCATGGTTATAAAATCATTTTATATGGTTTATAAAATAATTCCTAGTTAAAAAAATATCAATTTGAACCAATTTATAAAATACTTAATACAAGAAAAATATTTTTTTTTAGATTTTAAAAGCATATAAATGATATAAGATAACTACATTTGCACTGCATTTTTAATTTCAATATATAATTGTCTATAGTAGAGATAGTTAAATATAATTGTCTAAAGTATAGATCCAATGTACAAAATATGATTGTATAAGAAATACGAAATCATCCACAAGTGATTTTGTAAACATGAAGTACATCAACACTGTGATGCAATCATGCAACTATAGTTATTTGTCTTATTTTATACGTCACTGTAAAACATTTTAAAAAAAGTTTCGAAAGGTGAAATTTCGTATATTAGCTATATCTAACTTGAGAATATTTTAATTTATGACTTAAAAAGATTGCTCCTTTTAATTCTTCAAGTATTTTCAATCGAAAATTAATACTTAAGTATTATGTGCATATTTATTCCTCAACTAATCACGAATCGTAAAATTACGATTTGAAAATTCAATCGTTAACTAATCACTGAATGCACAAAATCACGATTCAAAATTCAACTGTTAAATAGTTAGCTTAAACCATTATTTTTCCGTCCATCAGTTAATGGTTGATAATTTCATTCTCAATTTCACGTAGTCAACTATTAGTTGGGGAATAATCATACAGCAATACTTGAGTATTAAACTACGGTTTATACTATTATTTGAGAAGTGAATTTGCTTACTTGTCATCTTCTCCATGATTTTAGGATAATTCAATAGTTTAATTAATATTATTATTTAAAATTTTATTTTAATATATATATACTTATCATGATATTTAAGATAGTTAATAAACATTAACATATCTAGCTGATATATATATATTTTAAAACTATATTTTAATATATATAATTATCATGATATTTAGGACAATTAATTAATAAATAAATATTAACAATTAATAATTGTCATATTCTCCATAATTTTAAATATTTTTTTAGATTTTAAAAGCATATAAATGATATAAGATAACTACATTTGCACTGCATTTTTAATTTCAATATATAATTGTCTATAGTAGAGATAGTTAAATATAATTGTCTAAAGTATAGATCCAATGTACAAAATATGATTGTATAAGAAATACGAAATCATCCACAAGTGATTTTGTAAACATGAAGTACATCAACACTGTGATGCAATCATGCAACTATAGTTATTTGTCTTATTTTATACGTCACTGTAAAACATTTTAAAAAAAGTTTCGAAAGGTGAAATTTCGTATATTAGCTATATCTAACTTGAGAATATTTTAATTTATGACTTAAAAAAGATTGCTCCTTTTAATTCTTCAAGTATTTTCAATCGGAAAATTAATACTTAAGTATTATGTGCGCATATTTATTCCTCAACTAATCACAGAATGCGTAAAATTACGATTTGAAAATTCAATCGTTAACTAATCACTGAATGCACAAAATCACGATTCGAAAATTCAACTGTTAAATAGTTAGCGAAACCATTATTTTTCCGTCCATCAGTTAATGGTTGATAATTTCATTCTCAATTTCACGTAGTCAACTATTAGTTGGGGAATAATTCTGCGCGAGCAATACTTGAGTATTAAAACTGCCGGTTTATACTATTATTTGAGAAGTGAATTTGCTTACTTGTCATCTTCTCCATGATTTTAGGATAATTCAATAGTTTAATTAATATTATTATTTAAAATTTTATTTTAATATATATATACTTATCATGATATTTAAGATAGTTAATAAACATTAACATATCTAGCTGATATATATATATTTTAAAAACTATATTTTAATATATATAATTATCATGATATTTAGGACAATTAATTAATAAATAAATATTAACAATTAATAATTGTCATATTCTCCATAATTTTAAATATTTTTTTTATTTGTCATGTTCTTATTGTTGTGACATATGAGTCATCAATTTAAATTTATCTTACTATTTTAATTTAATTAATAAATATAAATAAAAATTAGGATAGAAATTTATATATTTTGCTTCATCCAAAATTTAAAATCATATTTGTTATGGGTTAGGTAGTGTAATATATATCAATCAATTTGTAAGATGTTTTAATTAGTGAAAACACTATCATATCCCTTATTACTATATAGTGTTTGTAATTTAATTATTGTATTTCAATATTTCTCAAAGAATAAATATATATATATATAATGAATTGGACGTCACTGTATTGACATAAAATTTAAGGTCTTTATAATTTTCAACAAAAATAATACCATTGAAATAAATGCCATATGTATGTACCGTTAGGTTAATTTCATATATTATAAGTATAACACGTATTAAATCCTTAGTGCATAAATAAATAATTAAATGAGTAGAAATAAGATTAGAATATAATTTTGAGAATATATCTTCAAAAAAATTACGTATCATATTACATTAAATATTCTGTTTAGACATTTTTTAAAATAATATTTTATAGAATATGAGACTTAATATTTTAAGATGTATTATTTTATTTTAAATATATAATTTATAGCTTGTTATAACGAAATATTATTATATTTGGTTGCAGTTTACATGATTTTCATTTTTATCAAAATATATATATGTAGCTATAAGACAAACAAAATTATCTATATACTAAAGTTTATTCAAATTACCTGAATTTATATATATTTTGATTAGAACCCTAACTTTATCAAGTAATATATTATATTTAATATCAAAGTAAATAAACATACAGATCTTGAGAATGCTTTCATGATCTCTTATATTATATTTTCAGAATATCTTGAAATTAATCTTATATTGTTGATTATTGTATACGTAGCTAAACTATACCTAATAATTTATATTAGTTGACGACAAAAAAAAATATTTGTTAAAATCCCAAAATAAATTTATATTATATCCAAGTCCGACGAGCTACCGACTCTACCGAACCAAAACTGATCATCGCCAAGATCTTCCCGGTTAAAGGCCGGTTCAAGAGGTGATTTTCGGTTCTTATGGTTAATTATGGCTCTTTGCTCGGCGATTAAGTTGCTTTTGAATAAGATTTGTGATGCGTTAGAGTTTATTGTTACGGCGATGTTCCTCAAGGACACTGAAACACCGATCAAAGGCGATTTCCGGCTAAGTAAGCATAGACGAATGTCTTTGGTTCATCGTACCGTAGGCTTAGACGACATAAAGCTAATAAAGAAAACCATGAAGATGGTAAGACTCCTTTATATAGTACTAGGGTAAACCCTCCCTACGGGCGGGCGAATAAGTAAATTAATAATATAAATTTATTTTAAAATAATTTATTTTTAACTAAAAATATTATTAAGGTTCATAATTTCATAATTGTAATAAAATTTTAAAATATAATTAGTTTAATTATACCAATAAGACACATACAAAATACTATGAAACATTTGATATTTTAATATATATGTTTATTATTAAAATATTTACTATATATTATTTTAAATTGTCATTTCTTCGATTTCTTTAATTATGTTTATCAATTTTACGGTTAAACTAAATATACATTGAGAGAAATTAAATAATTATATGTTTAAAGTTTATTATAATTAAACAATTATGAACCTTAATGGTATTTTTAGTTAAAAGTAAATTAAATATTTTTTAAAAAACTTATATTTATTATTAAATTTTTTACTATATATTATTTTTAAATTGTTATTTATTTGATTTATCTTATTATGTTTATCAGTTTTTACTGATAAACAATAAAATCCCTATAAATAGAATAGTTTTTTGTTTTTTGTTTTTTGTTCATCACTCTATATATAGAGATAGTCTTAGCCACATGAAATTTATCATACTGAAAGAGTTTATCGGCCTGAAAAACAAATAAATTAGTATCAATTTCACATATAATTATTATAGGTAACTCATTGGAGATCAGCAAAGTGGAAAATAAATGTAAATTATTGTCAACTAGTGATATTCTGGCGCTACGCGCCGGATTCGTATGTTGTATTCTTACTTAAATTTATAATTTATTATATGGTCTTAGTAAAGAAAATATGTTAAAAATGTGTAAAATAAAAATATATTTTCTGATCTTTTTGATAGTGGTTTGCGACCGTAGTATAAGTAGTTGTTACTAATCGATTAATAAATTTATAATAAAAATCGATAGTCGTAAAAAAAGTTAATTCAGTTGGAATCTTAGATACTCATGTCATAGACTGAGTTTTCTTTCATTAAATGTTTGAAGGTGTTAAACCAGAGAAAGTTGATTAACGCATGTGAAATAACCACCTGAGAAAGGAAATGATGCATAAGAAAACTACTACTTTAAAAGTAAGTAATCATTAACTGGTAAATTGAAATAAGAAACCGGTGTACCTTCCCATTAATCAACAACATATCAACCCCAATATCTCACCCCTTTCTTAACATTTCAGGCTTGCCAAAATTGTTGTAGTCTAGTCTGAATATCTCTACACCAATTTGTCTTCAACTCCGAGCAATGAAACTGAGAATTCGACAATGATTGAATTGGGAAAAGTAAATGGATTATCGTCCAAACTCTCACACCGTCTATACATATACAATGAAACTGAGAAAGCAGAAACTAAAGAAGCATTCAATAGGAGATAGTGGGATGAGTAGGATTTGGATTGATTATATGAACGACACGCCGACAAGTAAAGAAGGAGAATTGTAGAGGCTATATTCTCAATCGTCAACATCAAATACAAAGAAATCCTATAAACCAGTGTTTTGAAACCCGATTCGACACTGAATCGGATGATTTACGGATCATCGATCATTGGATCAACCGCGATGAATCGCAGATTAATAAATGAATTAGTTTTATTACATAATAATATATTAGCTATGAAAACAAATATATATAAAAACTAAAGCTAAGTATTTTAAGTGTACATACAAAATATTAAGAAATAGTTTAGACTATTTAAAAAAATTTGTAACATAAGAGTTATGACATCTAAAAAATCGGACATAAAATTAAACTTCCAATCCAAAATAAACCAAAATTAAAACATCATTATAATAAATTATCAATAACAAAAATAAACTAAAACCAGATCACATCAACTAATTTTGGTTTTCTAAATTTTAAAATTTACCAACAAAATTTTCTAAATATGTCACTTCATCATCTTTGGGATATTCTTCAGCAAGAGCATTCTCTAATTTATTATAATCAAGCTCACGAGGTTTTTCTTCTTTAACAATCCAAAACTCTGTTTTGTAATTCACATGATCATATGATTTTATTATTTTTGATCTGTAAATTAAAAATGTAATGATTATTATAAACTAAGTTAAATAAAAATAAAAAATAATTTACTCATCTTTCTTGCAAACGAAATTGTAGTGTAGAGGAATAATAAGCCTCATCGTGCTTTAGTCTGTTTTACTGGACGTATGCTCAAACACAATTATGATTCACCTTTCTTGCAAACGTAAATTATAGTGTAGAAGAAGAGGAAGATGGTAATAAAACTGAAAATTTTAAAAATTTTAATTAGAAATTTAGAATATAAAAATTAATTTTAAAACATAACTTGAACTAAAAATAGTAAGAAATAAAAATTATCTATTGTTTCAACCAGTGCTGCAACATGTATCGAAGTTTTAGTGAGTTTTTGTGTGTTTATGGGTTTTCACAAAACCCAACCGATTATATTGGGTCACCGAATTTATCTGCTCAACTACGGTCCGGGTCGATTCAAAACACTCTTATAAACGCTTGGACCTGTATGAAAGAGAGTTTAAAACCCCAATTTATTTCACAATTAATACTAAAATTCATTAAATTTAAATTGAAAAAATATTTTAATTATTAAAAAGTAAATGCCACATGGCATTTTTTCCCCCAAGGAGATAAAAAAGCCTACTTTATTAGTATAGATAGATTTGCATATTCATGTTTGACAATAACAAAAGCATGGATTCTTTACAAATATGTACTGGTTACAAATCAACTTTAGTTTAACAACAACAAAATAATAAATGGGAATTCTTTACAAATATGTACAGTATATATATTGTTATAATAATTAATGTCAATTTGCATATTCATTCATCATTTGTAATTGAAGATGAGCAAACCAAAAATACGGATAACATAGCCAAACAAAATTTTTTTTTTTGACACAAAAGTTACTTACTAACTAAGTTAAAATGTTATTTATGATTAAGATTAAATTGTTGAATGCATAGTCTACCAAAAAGCCTATGGAGACACTGGAAAGTAGAAGCGTATGATATGTCAAAAGCGAGAGTTGCGTTTAATAGTGTAAACAACTCCATGAAAAGGAAAAACCATTTTTATCATAACTATATGATAGTTTTTACTATACAAAACAACACATCTTCCACCAATTTATTAACCACTATCAATTCTTCATTTCACATTTGATCAAATTCACACAGTTGCAAGATAAGGAAGACTGAAAAAAGAATGCATTATAACTGGTAAGTCAATGTATTTCCCATGATTTGACAATGAATCCTAACATTACAAAATCTAATAGTCTCATCTGGAATATATATCAACACACCACAACATCAAACCATCTTTTTCCATCCTATGTATATTCTTACTCCTCCCTCCATGTGAAACCTTCCAGTTTCATAGACTTGGTACGTTCACACAGGCTAAAGCAATGCTCTTGCCCTCTCGATCTTCTTCACTTCGTCTTGGTCTCCTTCTTCACCAATCTCTCGCTCTATTATCTTCTTCCCTACTAAGCAACTTCACACAGAGAAAATACAACAACCCGCAAGCTGTACTGAAATCTTTCTTTTTTATACACACTGCTAAATAAAGAACATTACCGATTCTATCTACCACTTTAGAATTACCTTTAACCAACAAAATATGGTATTTCTCAGCCTTGTGAGTGGCAGGAGTTGAAGATGAGATTCTGAGGTGTCATTGATGTAAAGTAACTGGAGCTTCACACATGTAAGAAGCTATATCGGGAATCATAGTTTGATGTGGTTGAATGTGAATATCAGTGGTGAATCTAAAAACTTGAACATAAAAATAAAAATGAATTACATCACTATTTACACATTTTATTATGAATGGTGATCTAAGAACTTAGATTTTCACATGTTAAGAACTCAAACAAACCAGAGATATATTACCTTCCCGAGTAAGATATCAAAGATATCAGTCTAGGCCTCTGATGAAAATAGGACATCCCTTTGATGATGGCTGCAAGCAAAGAATCAAATAAACGAATTTTCAGGATGGTGAATCTATGAATTTGGTAAAGATCTTTTCACCTGAACTAATTGCAGAAACCGAGAGGGATGGTGGAGCTGTTCATAGACTGCAGGGTCATGGAAACCAATACGACGTGGTTTTGGAGAAAAGATAACAGTCTATATTTTTCTACCATCGAAACGGAGCTTCTCAAATCTCCGCCAGCGGAAAAGCGTTTGGCTGAAGCCCCTACTGATACATCGTTTCTTCCAAACAAAAAAATGAAATGAAATTTCTTAAAACCTGTTCATCAAATATTGAACTAAGTGGAATGGTCAATTGCCATGGTAAATCTGAGATCAGATCCGATCAAATCTTCGTAAAAATTAGTCTCAATCATATTGAACTAAATAAAGGAGAAATAATTACATTGCCAAGCATGTTCCTCGCCGTCGTCGTACCGTCTCCGCCGAGAGGCACGCAAAGACACACGACGGCGCAAAGAAGAGGACCAAGAGCGATGTAACAATCGTGTGAATATTGTCTGGAGATGTTGCCCCACCTCTTCACCAAGCATGCCTATTTATACAGTTAAAGCACCGCCTCTAACACACATTAACTGCATATCATAGCTGAAGGAGTAAATAAAGTGTTTAATGCGATGGATCTCAAAGCTACCTCTTATCGATTCATAAAAAGAAGGCGAAAGGACTTGACCAAATCCAACAGACGGAATAGTCACACCAATTCTACACACCAGTCGCTGTAATGGTGGAATGCGATGATCGTAGTGGAACCCGCTAATCGCAGAGACATACGAACAATCTAACCCTAATCAACAAAACGATGCGGATAAATAACAACACCGCGTAGCAGATTCACGGGATATGGGCTTGATCTCGTCGATCAAAATTCAAAGCCCAAAAACGTGAAAAATCAAATGAGGACGAAACACAGCATTTTAGTTAAAGGACACGTGTCGGCTCCTCGACACTCGAATTTGTGAAATGGATGATGATGTGTCCTCACCGGGAGGGAGGAAACACAATTTTATATATATAGATAGATGTTATGTCTGTAGATTCCTTACAATAATTTTGTATTTATTATCGACCGTTGATACATGATAGAATAATGTTTTCATATTTTATTAATTTAGTTTTTGGTTTTCTAGACTGTCAATGATGTAGTGCTTGGGAGGAATCTCTAAAAAACATCAAAGCTGCTGTCCAAGAACGAGGCTCCATTCATTGGTAGATTGAGCCAAATCTTTATTCTTATCTTCTTCTTATTAGAACGTTTGAAAGAAGATAAAACGTACAAGGAGGTATAATCATGATATCATATACTACTTTAATCATTTTTTTATTATATAAAATGTGTTGTTGGCTCTCGGCTTCGGGATATTTGTAGTTTAGTATAGCTTCTGTTAAAAAAAAAAATTGTCTTTGTAAATTTATTGTCACTCCTACAGTATCATTCGCTTGTAAGCTTCAGTGACGTCAATGCTAATTAGAAGGCTACCATGTATATTGATAATTATTTTGCAATACACAAACTAATTATATACAAACTGTCTAAAATTTTAAATAAATGTTTATCTTAAATAAATGTTAACCAATACATCATCTGGTGGAAAGATGATCATGGCCGATCGTTTATTGGTTTGTGCCGTTGTCCGCGACTTAGTAGCATCGTGCCGTATGTCAGCTACGTTTTATGTTTGGGACGGTTAATCCAAAAACTAATTAGTAATTACTCTAACCAAACAAATCATATGATATAATCCATATGGACATATGGTGCATTTCCAAAGTTACATGAAAAAGAAGACGGTTTCTTGACCGTAGATCCAACGATCATAAGTGATACTCATCGGTTACTTGACGACTGGTAGGAATCTAAAAACCATCAAAGCTGCTGTCCAAGAAAGAGGCTCCATGCATCAGTAGATTGAGCTAAATCTTTATTCTTATCTTCTCACTCAAAGAGAAGGTTAAAGTTTGAAAGAAGAGAATCAAATAAATTGTACAACGATGTATAATTATGATATATATTGCTTTCATTAATCATCCCGCATATCTTATTTGGGAAGCATTACACCATTTAAATGATGCCACATGTTATCATTAGACTGAATTTTAGAATCATTAGAAAGTAGGATAGTCCATATAAACATATAATATATACTTTTCATTAAACTAATCATATAATTAATTATTAATGTATAACAATTAATTTTTTTCTTAAGTAAAAGCTACGAAATTCTCTAGTATGATATGCATATAAATATATGAAAATTATTGATTTCGACTAATAAAGATTTGATTATAATCTATGATTTTCCTTCTGTTTATTTATTAAAATAAATTAAACAATAACATTAACCATATAATAAAAACTTAGATTTTCTATAGATGTTATATTTGAATTTTAAAAACGATTATAAATTAAAAACTATTAAAAATTTCACACCGAAAATTTTGATCAAATGTTTTAATTTTTATTACAAGATACAAAAGATCATAAATTAATATGAGTAAGAAGTCTTATTTAATAGATATTCAGATATATATATATATATATATTAATATAGTTTAAGTTAAACTATATACCATATAAAAATACATAAATATTTAAGTTTTAAAATTGAATTGAACAAGTATTGAGAATTTAATTATTTAATTTCAAAATTTGCTTTGTGTTTTGAAAACAATAGTAAATTACTAAAACTCATACAAGTCTCATACTGCAAATTTTGTTATCAATAATTTAAAACTTTTGTTATAAGAAGATACAAATGATCATAAATCATATGAGTTGGAAACCTCATTTAATAGATAACCATATTAAAATGAGTTTTTTTTTCCAAATCTGACCTAAAATTTCAAATCAAACACAAAAATAACTCATGATTTTTAGAAACTTTCTTTTTTTCACCCTAAAAGTTCGAGTTATTCACGAAAATATCATTATTTTATATTTTTTTCTTTTGAAAATGAATCTTTTACCTTGTCATCCTTATCTTCAACAAGTATTTACAATATTGCCATTGTCATCAATACACCTACCACCATGAACAACCACTTTGAAGCTCTTAATGCACAAGAGTTTTGATTTCTACTCTTCATATCTCATTACTTATGCCCACAAATCACATCTCTTTCACTTTCTCTTTAAATTCATCCAGAAAACCAAGATTTTGATTCCAAGCTTTGTAAGGTTAACAGATACATTGGAGCTCATGATTCTTGGTCATTAAAAAATTGGTACCTTTTGTAGTGAAGTTCTGGGTGCTTGGAGAAGCTAAGGAAGTCATCTAACAGGTTCAAGGTATGAAATCGTTTTTTCTTTCCAGATCTGTTCGCGAAGACTTTCAGGAGACCTGAAGACTTTAGAAGACTTCGCTATATGTGTTCTCCATCGATAAGACTTTTCTAGAAGTCTTCTAAATTTTCTTTGTTAACAAACAAAAATAAAACCCAGAGAAGACTTCTCGAGTAGTCTTCTCGGATAAACATGTTAGTTTTGCAATTGACCAAAGTTTGTCAGAAGTTTAACTTTTAATAGAAGATTTCTCGAGAAAAACTTATATAGAAGTCTCCCGAAGTCTTTTTACTGTCGCAAGAAGTCTGTGTGGGTTATTTTTGCAATTGAAAAATAATAGTAAAATATTTAATATTAGTGAGAAGACTTCTTCAGAAATCTTCTCGAAGAATACTTTTTTAGAAGTCTTCTCAAATTTTATTCTGGGTTTTGGTCAAACATTCAGTTACAGGAGAAGACTTCTTTAGAAAAGTCAAATATATTTAACTGCAAGGAAGACTTTTAGAAGACTTCTATAGAAGTCTTCCCCGAGAAGTCTTCCCCGAGAAGTCTTCTATAAAAAGTCAAGTTTTTGACAAATTTTGGTCAATTACAAAACTAACCTATTTATCCGATAAGACTTCTCGAGAAGTCGTCTCTAACATTTTCGAAAAATTTTCAAAATCAAAAGTAAGCAAATATTTACAAAGGAAGACTTCTCAAGATGTCTTCTGTTGAGTAGACTTCTTAGGAAGTCTTCCTTTGTAAATTTGCAATTGCAAAAATGATCTAAATGGAAGACTTATTAAGAAGTCTGCTCGTTTTTGTAAAATTTTTATTTTCAAGAGTGTTAACTTCAAGATATGTTTTTTTTTTTAATTTTAAAAGTGTTAATTAACTTCAAAAATATCAAGTCACGTGGTTTAGTTTTTCTTCTTAGATCATAAGATATACTTTTTTAACTTTCATGAAATTTAAAATTTCATTTTTCATTTAAAATTTAATTTTTCGGCTTAAATTTTAGTTTCCCGCTTAATTCTCGTTAAGTCTAATTTAATGTAGCTATGAAAAAAGATAGCAAGAAAATGCACTTGTTGTAAACACATTATGTTTGTTTGAATGATTTTTGTGTTTTTTTCTAAGAAAGAGAACCTTCGACTCTATTATAGATTAACCATCTTGAATTTTTTTGTTTGACAAGGTAGCATGCTTAAATATAAGCATTCATAGCCAATAATGATTATTATATAAGATTGAAGACGATTACGTAAAAATAATAGCCCATTATTGTTTATATGATGAAAAGGAGATATCTTCAGTAATCTTAACCTTGATAATATCCTTATTCATGAATTTGATCATTGTGCCTTGTATTTGGACCCAAGTCAAATAGATCTTCCAAACATCAGTGAAAGAAATCCCTTACTTATTAATCAAGAAGTATTTTGAATAAGTAACCTTTAAAGTGTAATATATTCACAAAAATGCTATTATGCTTATGTGTCAGCATAATAATGCTTCTCACACCCTCTACTCAAAAACCCATATTTTACTAGAGTAGTTACATTTATATGCCATTGGTTATTTCTTAACATTATTATATTATTGTGTAACATATTGACATTATTAATATTGTGTATCACCTAATTAATGTGTATATATAAATGTTTCGTTAATTTTAGTTTCAGACAACCATTTATTAGTTTATTAAAAAAAGCAACCACATATGTGTGTAGTATAAAGTTAATGATGTCCCTTATTATAATTCAAATGAAACTTAAATCAACAAAATTATTTATATATTATTTAAAGTGGTGACAATCAGACCAATTATATTTCAAAAGGTATTTTACACTAAAAATATAAACTAACTAACAAATAAATTTATGGTTTATTATTGTCTATGCTTTTGTTTTTATTCTCTTTAGTTCATGTTTTATACTTATTTTGAATTTTTAAAACAAACCAGTATCAAATATATTTTTGGTAATAAAACAACCTTAAATATATTTAATTATATAAATCGATAGTTATATATTTAATTTAATACAATTACAGCAATAACTTAATTTAAAATAAACCAGTATCAAATATCTTTTTGGTAATTTAACAACTTCAAATATATTTAATTATATTAATCAATAGTTACATATTCAATTTAATAAACTTATAGTAATAACGGAACAATATTTTCTTATTTAAAATAGTTAACCATAATCGTTTGCTTATTGCTATAACTTAAATTTAACTTATTTCAATATTTTTCATAAATCATAATAGTTATAATTATATATTAAATTTAATTAAGTTATAGTAACTATCTTATTCCCATATATTACCATATATTATGTACTCTAGGTATTGAAATAGATATGGAAATCAAAATAAATGGTAACTAAACAATTGATTTATAATATTTTAATCAATTAGCAATAAATTGATTTAAACAATATCTTCTTTAACGTCCACATATATCAAAAACTAAGGAAAGTAACATTTGTTTCTTAATGTTTCCTAATATAGAATTCTAAATAACTTATATATTTATTTTCTATTTCTTTACTTAAAGAATTATAATTTTACAATTTTAATATATTTCTCATGAATCTTGAAGCTTAATTTCCACTGTATAATAAATCTTGCATATGTATTTCAATCAATTCCTTTATTTAGCATTATCATCTCCCATGCTTATAATTTTTTCTATTACAAATGGCTTTTCTTAATTCATTTTTTTATCTGAAACCTTTCAAGTTTATTGGAAAAATAAAAATGAAGATTGTACGCTTTTAGAAACAATAAGCTGCTGCCAAAAGTTTGTAAGATGGTCATTAACCTATTCAAAAGTCAATTTTCCTACATATTCATTATAATCAGTTTCAATCATATTGTTCCTACAAATTTAGTATAATTATTAATATAAGGTAACAAATTTATGCTAAAAATTTTAATTATCAGTTCCTATCATAAGATAATTCAAAACACATGGTTCAAAGAAACATGGCCTATATTAACTTTAATATAAAATATGTAAATTGAACATACAATAGAGAATATTGGTAGAGAAAGACCTTTTAAGATGATCATTGATTGGTTAGATTTTTGCATATATGCTTATGTAGTCATATTTTTAAAGTGTATTTCATCATGTTATAATGTTTTAAAATATCAATCAGATATATGTGGAATTTTGGTTGGTGTTGTGGATCCTTGATGTAAATAAAAACATCAATATTCTTCATACAATATTCTTAGTAAGATGAATCATCAGTTATATAATATACTCTATAATGATGGAAAATAATATATTAAATCAGTGATTTTTTTGTTTTTGTTATATTTATCAATTTATTTAAAAAATTTCATCCCGCACAAGGTGCGGGTCACTGCCTAGTTAGTTAGTATTTGACAACAGCTCTATATATATTGTAGATTAAAATATATGTAAACCAATTACCAGAGTGATATGGTTGTGAAAGATAGGCGGTGTGGTGGGTAGACCATGAACGCGGTTGTATGACATACGTTATTATTTGTTTCAATGGTTTATGTCGTCGTCACTAGCGTCGTGCCGTGTTAGACCATGAATGTACATTATCGTTGATTTATTTATACGTGGAGACACTTGTCCACATGTTTATGCGTGTGGATATATTTCGGCCACTCCGATGAATTCATGTTATCTATTATAAACAGGAAAAAAAATTATCGACGACGACGTTGTCAATTTTGTGTGTTTTCTGTGTAACGGCCATCATACGAATCTTCTTGATTATGATTAATGAATTAATGTCGTACAGTAGCTATCAAACAAAAAGAAAAAATTGTTTTAATATAAAATAGAATATAGGCTATCTAATTCTGCGGAGAAGAACTAGAACAAGTTGTAATACTTTTTAGAATTTTTAAAATTAGTAGCAACTCATAGTTTAGTTGTTGGAAGATGTATGAGCATCACCAGTACCACAAATCGACCGCTATAACATTATTATATATTTGAATGAACGTGTCAACAGGAATGCCTTTAAAGAACATTCTTGCAGATGAGATTCCATGCCAAGACTTCGAAACATATTGTCAATAACAAGAAATATGGCGTTACGTTAGTCGCCTTCAAAGTAGTCAGTTTCTTTCTTTCGACAAATTTTGCTTATTCCAAATTTCTTTTTGATATTTTTTACTTCATTTTTATTGCACTTTTTAATTCTTGGACAAAATGTTTAATTTGATCTTCTATTTTGTTAAAAAAAACTTCTAAAGCTTGTTAGTAATGTTTCTTTTATTATTTTCCCTTACAAAGAACATAACCAAATTTTAACCTAATTTGATAAGCTCACTATGTTTCATTCATTAAAATTAGTGACCAAAAACGGATAATACATAAAGTGAAATACAGTAATGGAATCATACTATTATAAGCTGGCATGTTCTAAATTTCCCGAGACAAAACCCACACACTAAAAAGCTAAAGTCCTAAACATAACAAAAAATTTAAAAAAAAATTAAACCAGAAATTTCACTAACCGGATGAAAAAAATCAAACATTAAGAATGATTTCAACACTAATCTTCTGATAAAACGGAGATAGAGAATAAGCTAAGAAAGAGCCAAAACCCCACAAAGCTTAAGAAGAACACTATGTTTTTCTTATCAATGGTGTTTCTAATCTCAGAAAAGGAAGAGGGTTTTAGAACCCATATTACCTAAACAACAAGGCAGCTAGCTAGCCCATTAAAATCCTTGCCATTCGTTAAAATGCTAATATTATCTCCAAAATATTGAATTTTCATTGGTCCATTTCCAGGGAATCAAAATGACAAATCCAACCTTTATTACTTTATCTAATGTATGAAGATACCACACACTATTTGAAAGAAAACGAAGAACAGAGTCAACAAGTGAAGAAGAGAGAGAGAGTGAAAGAAGAAAATGTTTCCTTTATCTTAAAATGAGTTTGGTTATAAGTTTATAAAGGCAAGTTGCGGAAAATAATAAACTAAACTAAGTAAGTACATATATAATAAACTAATTGAGATCAGGACAAGGAGCTGAAAGGGACTTGTAACAAACGGCTCCCTTCTCTAAATGGAACATGTGACCATGCCTTAATATATTCATTCTTCTTGTTACAACTCTCCAACGGTCTCCTCTTTCTCTTATGTCGACCAGAAGTAAGTTTGAATGAGTCTTGTCCCCTAAGGCATGCTAGGTCATGCCTTAATACCTTGTAGGACAAGTATTGTACGAAATAGAGTCTTCAGCAAGATATCTCTTCTACACGCACAGATGCATCTCTTTCTCTTCTATCTCCATGACTCCATGTTACTATATGTCTTCATGTCAATAATCTCCCTCAAGCTTTACCCTAGGTACTGGTAAAGCTTGGAACCCATGAAGACATCCCTCATTAAAACATTTTGTATGAAAAATCCAATGGGACAAAAACACACAAGAGGAAAAAGAGTATATGCTTCATAGCTTAAGAGGATCATGATCTAGACAAGTCTATGAGTCCCAATCTTGGATGGATGGACTCACAGACCTTAGTACTTGCTCCTTTGGTGAAGATATCAGCTAGCTGGTCTTCACTTCTAGTGTAGCAAGGCAGTATGATCTTCTGGTCCACTGCTTGTCTCACCTTGTGATAATCCACTTCAATGTGTTTTGTTCTTTCATGGAAGACTGAGTTGGATGCTATGTGTATGGCAGCCTGGTTATCACAATGCATTGTGATTGGTGTTGTTGTCTCAATGCCCAAGTCTCTTACCAGGTTTCTGATCCAGATAAGCTCACTAGTAAGCTTCCTCATTGCTCTGTACTCTGCCTCAGCACTTGAACATGATACCACATTCTGCTTCTTGCTCTTTTAAGTAACCAGATTGCCTCCTATGAAGGTACAATAGCCTGTAGTAGACCTCTTGTCCACTCTATCACCTGCTCAATCTGCATCACAATATCCAACAATCTCTGTACTCTTGTTGCAACCCATCCATACACCTTGGCCAGGAGCTTCCCTTAGATATCTTAAGATCCTTTCCACCATATTCCAATGATGAACTTTAGAAGCTTGCATATGCTGACTGACTTGGTTCACTGCAAAGCAAATATCTGGTCTTGTCATGGTAAGGTAGATCAGCTTTCCAACCATTTTTCTGTAGAGTTTGAAGTCTCCAAATGGTTCATCTTCAAACTTCCCCTCACGCAAGACCTTGTATCCTTCTTCAAGTGGGGTCTTGGCTGTTCTTTCTCTAAGATTTCCTGCCTCACTTAAGATATCAAGTGTGTACTTTCTTTGAGATAGAAAAAACCCTCTTTAGAGCGGCATATTTCTATCCCTAGAAAGTACTTTAGCTCACCCAAATCTTTAATATCAAAAGCAGATTTAAGGAAAGCTTTAGTTGAGATAATACCTTCGTTGTCACTTCCTGTGGTGATGATATCATTTACATAGATTAGAACTGCCACAATCCCTTGCTTGCTGGTGAGAGTGAAGAGTGTGTGGTCAGGTTCTGATTTAACAAACCCTTTTCCATTAAGGGTTGTGCTCAGTTTGTGATACCAGACTCTTGGTGATTACTTTAATCAATAGATAGCTTTCTTCAACCTCAGGACATTTCTGGGCTTGACCATATCTTCCATACCAGGTGGTGGCCTCATGTAGACCTCATCTTCCAGCTCTCCTTGAAGGAAGACATTCTTGACATCCATCTGCCATAGATCCCATTCTAAGTTTACAGCAACTGAAAGAAGAATCCTTATGGTGTGGAGTTTAGCTACTGGTGCAAATGTGTTTAGGTAGTCTTCTCCATAGACTTGAGTGTATCCTTTTGCCACTAGACTTGTCTTCTTCCTCTCTGGTTGTCCATTTGCATTGTACTTGATGGTGAAAAGTAGGCGGCTAGTGACTGCTTTCTTTCTTTAAGGAAGCTCAGTCTCATACCAAGTTCATTCTTGATCATGGCTCCAACTTCATCTCCAACAGACTCTCTCCACTCTTCATGCTCCATAGCTTCTTCATAGGTGGTTGGAACATATTCTTGATCCAGATTGGTGATGAAGGCTACATGCTCTGGAGGATAGCTTGCAAAGGAGCAGGTTGCTTGAATAGGATGAGCCACTGCATTGCTGTTGAAGTATACTCTGGTGTTGATCCAATTTGATGGGTCTTTCCTCACTCTGGTACTCCTTCTCAATGGTTGACTCTGCTCCTCTATCACTGCCTCTTCCTGCCCTTGATTGTGGGAACCGAAATTTGCACCGTCAATATATCGTATAAATAAGGAAAGTGGGAAAACCCTAATTTCCCTGAGGTCCCGGATATCTGAGAAACCACACGCCAAGCAATCAGAACACGAAATAAAATGAGAATAATAATAAGGAATCATAAAAAGAGCAAAGAAAATCTTATTTCCGAATTCGCGTTTGAGCGTAAAAACAAGGTAAGATGCTTCGGCTATGAGAGCTGTCGGCGAGATTCCTAGTCTAATACCCGAAGGCGGCTAAACCTAATTGAGTCGCAGCTCGAATAACAAAAGCGGAAAATGCCTAAATTGCTCTAAGTGCTGAGTTTGCTGCGAAAAGGTTCTCTCTCTATGCCTCTCGTCTTGAACTCCTTATATACTCCCTTCTAGGTCGGTTTACGCCTTCCTCTTTTGCCCTTAAGCCGTCATAGTCCAAAAAATGGAGATATTCCATTTTTCCGATCTTCATGGTTATCTGCGGAAACTTTCCATTTATCCGCGGAATTTGATGTTTATCTCACCAAGCATAACCGTCATAGCGTTTATGGGTTTTAAGAAATCGTAAGTGGGCCTCGAATCAAGTTTTAGGACTCCTTGGACCGTCTTTTGATTTGGGACGTTTATTACAGTTTCTTTGATAAAGATAATTTCTGCGGTTTTTAACGTAAAACCAGACCAAGGATTTCATATGATTGGAAATCAAGAAATGGTTAGGCCGTGGTTTGCGGAAGGTTGTAATGAGGATAGTCGAGACTGCATAGTTTTACGTCGTATCGTCATTTCGGAAGACTTCGGACGCTGCGGAAGGACCGGGATGCATGCATGTTTGGTCGCTATAGCGACCGAGCTTCGTTTCGCGATTCAATCGCTGTAGCAACCGAGCTCTTGTTTGTGACTCGGTCGCCATCGCGTCCGAGTTTGCACCGTGGACTGAAAACTTTGCTGTGAGAACCCATCGTCCAAGCGTCCGAGACTGTCGCAATGATACGATGCTTGAGATGTTATTTAAGGACGTTTGGACCAATGATAGCATTGTGTCGTTGTTTTAAGAAATCGTTGTTTGAATTCTTTAAAACAAGATTTTACCGCAAGTTCTTCGTATAAGTTTCCTTTCTCAAGAACGTAAAAATCTTATGTTAATTTTTACGGACATTTGGATGTCAACTATGTCATATCCGATTTCGACCCCAACAGTTAGCCCCCCAGTACGCTAGAATCGTAGGTTGGCGAGATTCTATCGTGCGGTTTGGTGAGTTTAGGCGAGTTTAGGCGAAGTTTGCATCCAAAAGTCCGCGGTTGAATAGTAATTCCTGAAGCTTATAAAAGAGAAGGTAACTCCTTTCATTTTTTACTCACTCATCTTCACAAGAATTTCTTTTGAGAGAAAATTTCTTTTGATTCCTCCTCTCTTAAAATTTCAAAAGATGTTTAGAAGTGGGAAAAAATCTTCCAAGAAGAAAGTTTCTGAAAATCCTTCCCCTGAATGTAATCAGGACAAGGAGCTTCTTGTTCCAAAGTCCGAATTTTCGTTCCATCCACCGGATGCGGCTGAGCGCGAAGCGTACTGGAAAACATGCAGCAACCAAATCGACGCTCCTACCGAGGAACGTTTTCCTGTTATGCCATCCGAGATGTGGCGGAAGGCCTTCCGAGCAAGACTACCAGCGCCTTTCTTGCGAAAGCCCGGGAGTATGCTCGGGTTCCGGATGCAGTGGAATTTCGAATTCCCAGGCGTGGGGAGAGAGCCAACAATCCCCGGAGGGTTATTTTACATGCTACGAGGCTGTGTTGGTGCGTTGTCGCCTCTGGTTTCCGATCCCTGAGATTATTGTCCGCGTGCTGGATCGTTTCCAGGTTTCGTTCAGCCAATTGAACCCTACCAGCTTCGAGATTCTCATTGGTCTCGTAATTTTAAGTTACGAGCATGGTCTATCTCTCACTACTATCATTTCGAGGCGCTCGTACGAGTGCAGTTTGTTCGGGAGTCGCATTGCTGGCGAATGACCCCTCGTAAGATAATGTCCGTGATCAGAGGACCTGTCTCCAACTTCAACCAGTGGAAGGATTTTTTCTTTTTCGTCCGTCTCGATGCTGCATCTGTCGAGGAGGAATTCATTCCGATGTTCCGAACGATCCCCAATCCTGCACCCTATATCAGTTTGGCACATCCGTGGCCTGCGGATATCATGGAGGTGAGGGATTCCCTCAGGAGCGGTCATCATTGGTGGACCTTTTTTACTCGCAAAAGGGTTTGCAAGACGATCAGATTGGCCCATCCTGAGTTTGGGATGGAAACGGATAGCGATTCCGAGCCCGTGGATCGTGTTCCAGAGCGTGTTCCGGCTAAGAAGTCGGACGATTGGTTCTCCAAGGACAAAGGCATTGACATCGGAGACCTTGACTTTTCTGTCGATGATTTTGATCTTCCGGGATGGGACCCGAATCTCGCTTTTGGCGATGGAAGCGGCTCGAGTGATATGCCACTTCCTGATTTTGATACCTTTTTCGACGGTCTTCCCGCAAATCCTGATCCTCCTCCGTTCGTGGAAGAGCCGGAGAGGCCTGAGATAATCGCGGAGAGTTCTCGCGCAGTCAACGGGGTTAGTTCTTTTCCTTCTTAATTCTTCCACGAGTCATTTATATGTATATTTGTTTTTTTTAAGAATAACGAATTTTCTCGAATTTCGTAGGCGATGAACAAGCTTGGTTCAGCATTAGTGGAGAGCCACAGAGAAACGAGGATTTGGCGTTTCAAGGCGGAAAAGCATGCGAAGGACTTTGTGCGGCTTAGAAGGAGACCCTGGAGCGAGATTTGAAGGTAGCCGCCGAACGTGCTACCGAGATCCGTCGAGCGAAAATACAAGTCAAAAGGGAGATCGTTGCCGAGATGAATAACCGCGCGACGCAGTTTAGGGATAAATACAAAAATCTCAGGGCGGCCGATGTCTTAACGGGCGATTTTTGCGAGTGTCGCGGCTCGGTTGGTACTCTCTTGAGAATACGGGAAGGCGACTATGTTTATGAAGATGAGCTGAACCTCATGAAAGAAGGCATGAAGGATTGTGCTCATGCCGAGTCGCTTGTTCCTCCGATCGAAGGGAGGATTTGGGGACTTTGGGATCCAATCCCGGTTTCTCCCGATATGGTGGAGGTCGCGACCGAGGCGGATGGAGGCAAGGATGAGGTGAGCTATCCAGCGGGCGAGTTTGGAGCTTCGCCTTCGGAAGATTTTGTCCTTTATTGATTTAAGTTGGTGTTTATCGGGAAAATAATTCCCTTTTATCTTTCGTGTATCTGCGGCCAAGTGTGGCCTTTTTTTTTTATCCAGCCGAGTGCGGCCATATGACTTTGTTCTGGCCAATATGTCCTGTTTGTAATATTGGGACTGGCCGTTGGTAGCTTCGAACCCAGCCGCGGGGCGGTTTATATATATAACGTGTTTGTTAACAGTTTTTGTTTGTTTGGGATAAATCCGAGTTGTCATCTCGTACTTATCTCCAATGAGACGTTCGATCTGTTGTTTCCTTTTAAGGTCCGTCGCAAGACTTGTGGTGATTGGAACGCTGAGATATGGAACAGAGAGATATGTTTTAAGATCTCGTATCATTTTTAGATATCATGTCTTTGAGATGTTAGAGACCAGTGTGCTGGGTTTAGGGCAAGACCTAGGTTTACTATCAATTTTTAAAGGTTTATGCGGTGACAAGCCGGCTATGAGTTTTCCTGTCGTGATTTCAACCTGATTCGTATTGATTTAAAGTCCGCGATAGGTTCTCGGCTTATTTGACTTGTGTGATACGAATCGAGCATATCTCCAGAGACAATTTTTAAGCCAACTGGAAGTGCTAGACCAAAATTTCGGGATTTTTATTGCGCGCTTTTATCCTTGTGTCGGATGTTAGAGAATCATTCTTTAAGGAACGATTGAGTTGCGTTTGTTTAAGACGGCTGATGTGCTCGTCGGGGCCAATCGACGAGCGGGGTATAAATTTTGATGTTTTGTTATCGCGTTTGGATGGTCGTTCGTATAATCATGTATCTAACTTTGACGACGTCTCGTCGTTATTTTCAGAGATTATACTTTCGTGTTTCGATTTTCTGGAATACTTGCGTAATTTTTCGATTTTTATCAAACGATAAGATGAGAATGTCTTGCGATTTTTATCTTGAAGAGTAAAAACATGCGTATTGTAAAAAAAAATTATTATGTTTAAAATAACTCGATTACAAAGGTGCATCGGAAATTTTAAAAGGTGGGAGTATCACAGTATCATTACCTCCCCTTTATAGAGAGGGGGATAGCTGAACTCGTCTTTCGATGAGCTGCCTACGTACCTCTTTCGAAGATCAAGTCATCTAGTAGTTCTGATTGTGCCGCGAATGTGTCTTACTCGTCGGTTAGTGGCGCGTCGACCGCCTTAGTCGCAGGGTCGACGTCCTTGTCGGGATTTTTCTCTTCCCGTTGAGTTGCGATGTCATCGTCAGAACCGAATTGGGTTCCGATTTTCGAGTTTGCTTCTGCGGAAGATGTCGCCGCGTCTTTCATCGGAGAATCTTCGGCGGGAGGCTGAGTGCGCTTGCGTTTTACTATGGAGGTTGTCGTGATCTGTATTAACTTATGTTCCGCCAAGAAGCAAAGTCGCGACTGTTTTTGACAACCCCAGATGGCTGCAATTCCAGTTCTTGTTGGGAATTTGATGCCCAGGTGATACGTTGAGGGAACGGCCTTCATGGCGTTTAGCCACGGAGTTCCCATGATCACGTTGTAGACAGCCGGGCTGTCTACCACTGCAAAGTCAACTATTTTCGTGACATCTTTTGCCATGACGGGTAGCTCGACGGATCCTAGAGTCATGGATGTTTGTCCGGAGAAACCCGTTAATGGCTTAGGCACAGGGGTGATTTCTCCGAGCTCGATGTTCATTCTTTTGAGGGTGTCGCGGAAGATCACTTGACTGTGCTTCCGGTATCGATGAGTACTATTGCGACCTCAAGTTCTTTTATCACGAGATCTATGACGAGGGGGTCGCAGTGAGGCTGATCGATTTCGCTGGCTTCTTCTTCCGTGAATGTCACTGAATTGTCCTAACCATCTCAGGCAGGAGACCATGTGGGATACTTTGCACTTGATTCGGCTTTCCGTTGGTAGGCTTTGACGGCCGAGACCGAGTCCTTGCAGTACTGCGATCCCCCGATGATCATGTTCACCCTTCTGCGGTTGTTATCGTTCCCCTTATCGTCCGATCTCCTTTCGCGTTTATCTCCTGCTTGATTTCTTGGAGAGGAGTTTTCCGCGGGAGGGTTTTTATCGGGTCTCGGTGGATGATCGGTGTCGAGGATGAGATCCTTCACGCTGGTTACTCCAGAGAGTTCTCCAGCAAGCAGCTTCGCGGCCAGTCTCGCCCCCAGGACTTTACAGCTAGTCGTGGAGTGGCCCCTGGTCTGATGGAACTCGCAGTAGACGTTTTCGTCGTAATTTTGGTTACGAGTCCACGTGTTCCCGGCTTTGCCCTGCTCGAATTGATCGCGTAGTTGTGCGCCTTGGAGCTCTTCTCCTCGTGGTGGGCGTACTTTTAGATTACGAGAGGTCTTCTTTTTCGATTTCGGATCTGCATCTTTCGAAGAATTCCTCGTCGGCTTATGTTTCTGCGACAGGACTTTCGTTTCTTCTTCGATCATTATGTAGTCCGAGGCTTTGTTGAGAGCGTCTTGGATCGTGCGAGGTTTTTCGAGTGTTATCCACTTTCTGAACTTCGACTTGTACCAGAGCGTCTTCCTAAGTGCGTGTACGGCAACTTTGTCGCTGATTCCGCTGACCCTTGACATGATCAGTTTGAACCGACCCATGAACTCTCGGAGGGGCTCGTCCTCTCTCTGGGACAGACTCCAGAGGTCGACATCGAAAGTTTCTCTAGCTATGAACATAGAGTATTGTTTGAGAAATTCCGATGCGAGCTGGCGGAAACTTCCGATGGAGTTTCGCTTTAAGCAAGCGAACCACTCGAGCGCCGCTCCCTACCAGATTCTCGACTAACAGACAGCAATAGTCTGCGTCTCTTTCGCCTTCTTTGAATCTAGCCCTTCCCATAGTGATATGGGATGCCTGGAGATGCGCTTTAGGATCAGTCGTACCGTTGTAAATCGGTACTTTGAGCTTCCCTGGACTAGACACCTTGGTGTCGAGATGCGCGGTGAAAGGCGCCTTACGAGCTCCCTCGGTAACTGGCCGATTTCGGGCAGCACTTCGTGGCGTGATGGATCTGCGATTTCACAGCCCTTACTTCCATAGCGTTTTGGTGATGTAATCGCGGAGATCGCGAATATCCGATTCTCCTCGGTGGCTTTCGAGCTTGTCGGCGTTTGCTCGCGAGTAATCTCGGTTTGCTTTTCAGCCAGCTCCTCTGTTGACCCAGTAGAGGTTTTCCTCTTCTTCCGTCATGGGCTTGTCGAACGGGGAATCTTCCCGAGCCGATCGGCTCCTAGTTCTTCTTGGATGGACGTCGGCATCTTCCTCGGAGTCTTCACTGGCTCCAAGTCGATGTGCTCGACTTCATCCACCTCGGTGTCCTTTTCGGACGGCGAGGATTTTTCGAAGTTGCTTTTCTCGGCGGGGATGTTTCGCTAGGGTTTTGTCCGGAGGGCGTTCCTCGCAGTTCCAGGCCTATCACGGGGTTGCGAACTTCGAGCCCCTTCCGCGGAGCTTCGTAGCTCCACGAGGGAGGACTGCGCGGGTCCTTGCCGTTAGGTTTTGAACCTGTTTGGTCAAGGTTCCCACGAGTTTATCCTGCTCTTCCGACCTCTTTTCGTAGGCAGGGAGCATCTTTTTGAACTCGTCGAGCGTCGTGGTGTTAGCAGGTGCGTTGGCCGTGGATACAACCGCTGCTGGAGTGTTCAGAGCGTCCTTGTTTACTCCGTTGAGAGGAGTCTGCAAGTCCGTCGCGTACTCAGTTGTCATGTCTGTTTGAGCGTTTGATGGCTATGAGTAAGATTGATCCGTACCCCCCCCCCCTCCTTCTAGCGCCAAACTGTGGTAACCGAAATTCGCACCGTTAATATATCGTATAAATAAGGAAAGTAGGAAAACCCTAATTTCCCTGAGGTCCCGGATATCTGAGATTCCACACGCCAAGCAATCAGAACACGAAATAAAACGAGCATAATAATAAGGAATCGTAAAAAGAGCAAAGAAAGATCTTATTTCCGAATTCGCATTTGAGCGTAACAACAAGGTAAGATGCTTTGGCTACGAGAGCTATCGGCAAGATTCCTAGTCTAATACCCGAAGGCGGCTAAACCTAATTGAATCGCAGCTCGAATAACAAAAACGGAAAAATGCCTAAATTGCTCTAAGTGCTAAGTTTGCTGCGAAAAAGTTCTCTCTCTATGCCTCTCGTCTTGAACTCCTTATATACTCCCTTCTAGGTCGGTTTACGCCTTCCTCTTTTTCCCTTAAGCCGTCATAGTCCAAAAAATAGACATATTCCATTTTTCCGATCTTCACGGTTATCTGCAGAAACTTTCCATTTATCCGCGGAATTTGATGTTTATTTCACCAAGCATAATCGTCATAGCGTTTATGGGTTTTAAGAAATCGTAAGTGGGCCTCAAATCAAGTTTTAGGACTCCTTGGACCGTCTTTTGATTCGGGACGTTTATTACGGTTTCTTTGATAAAAATAATTTCTGCGGTTTTTATCATAAAACCAGACCAAGGATTCCATTTGATTGGAAATCAAGAAACGGTTCGTGGTTTGCGGAAGGTTGTAATGAGGATAGTCGAGACTGCATAGTTTTACGTCGTATCGTCATTTCGGAAGACTTCGGACGCTACGGAAGGACCGGGATGCATGCATGTTTGGTCGCTATAGCGACCGAGCTTCGTTTTGCGATTCAATCGCTATAGCAACCGAGCTCTTGTTTGTGACTCGGTCGCCATTGCGACGAGTTTTCGCCGTGGACTGAAAACTTTGTTGTGAGAACCCATCGTCCAAGCGTCCGAGACTGTCGCAATGATACGATGCTTGAGATGTTGTTTATGGATGTTTGGACCAATGATAGCATTGTGTCGTTGTTTTAAGAAATCGTTGTTTGAATTCTTTAAAACAAAATTTTACCGCAAGTTCTTCGTATAAGTTTCCTTTCTCGAGAACGTAAAAATCTTATGTTAATTTTTACGGACATTTGGATGTCAACTTTGTCATATCCGATTTCGACCCCAACATTGATCACCCTCATACTGATCACCACTAGACTGATCAGATTCAGCTCCATCTTGATCATGAACTGATGCTGAATCATCTTCTGGTATTTCTGGTGTTGATTCATGCTCATTGCCCCACCTCAGGATCAGGATGGACTATCTCAGCAGGTGGTGCTGCCTCTTCATTGTTTCCAGTAGTTGGTGATGATGGAAATGCTGGTGGCGCCACACTGCTCTCAGGCTGGCTGATCCCCAAGCTCTCCAAAATGGTTCTCAGGTTGCTTGCCCTATCAGATGAACCATGTGAGAGATCTCTAAGGCTGTCACAGCTCTTCTCATCATAGTACCCCTTGGATTCCACAAACTTAACATCTTTTGAGACCATCACCCTCCTTGAGTCTGGTAAGTAACACTTGTATCCTTTCTGAGTGTGAGAGTATCCAATGAACATAGCTTTGATACTCTTGGGATCAAGCTTGTTCCTTTGTTCACCTGGTACCAAGATATAGCACACACACCCAAACACACGCAAGTGATCAATGGGAGGTTTAGTTTTGTTTAATACCTGAAATGGAGAGACATCTTTGAGAACTTTTGTTGGGACTCTGTTGATAAGATAGCATGCGGATACCACAGCATCTCCCCAAAATCTCTTTGGGACATTGGTGTGGAACATCATGCTTCTGTCAACCTCCATCAGATGGCGGTTTTTCCTCTCAGCCACTCCATTTTGTTGTGGTGTGTAAGGGAAGCTTGTTTGGTGGATGATGCCATGCTTTGCTAAGTGTTGTTTAAAGGCAGTGCTGGTGTACTCTTCCCCATTATCAGACCTAAAATTTTTTATCTTGTAATTGAAATGGTTAGTGACATAGTTTTGGAAGTTTATAAAAGCTTCTAAAACCCTATCTTTGCTTTTAACCAGTGTGAGCCAAGTGTATTTTGATTTCTCATCTATGAATGTCACAAAATATTTATGATTTTCTCTAGAAACACAAGGTGCAGTCCAAACATCAGAGTGAACTAGATCAAAACAATTCTCATAGATAGTCATAGATGAGGGGAACACTGATTTATGATGTTTAACAAGAATACAAGCCTCACAAGTTTTATTTTGCAATGATAGATCAGGAAACATCAATTTTAAAGCTTGAGAATGAGGGTGGCCTAATCTAGCATGCCATAACACATCATTAGCTAAAACAGAAACAGAATTAAAAGCATAAGTAGAATCTGATCTAAGCTTGGTATCTTTAAGGAAATACAGCTCCCCCTTGCTCACACCTTTGCCCAGCATCTTACTGGTCTTAATATCCTGAAAGCACACATCATTAGGACTAAAAATAACACTGCAGTTTAAATCATTGGTTGCTCTCTTCACAGATAAAAGGTTAGAAGCAAATGCTGGTATGTAAAAAGATTGAGATTCTTTATCAAACAGATTCAGATTTTCTACTTCTTCTATTGGAATTCTATCACCCTTTTCAATCACAACACTTCCTAGAGCAGGCTTAATAACACTAATCAGTTTAGTATCCCTAATCATATGATGAGAAGCTCCTGAATCAATGATCAGTGGTCTAGCAGTGTGAGATTCATTGTGAATAGAATTTAAAGCATTAATACTTTGTTTACCAAAATTAGCATTGAGAGCCTTGATCAAGGCCTCAAAGTCGAGACTTCCCGACGAATGTGTCCTCCTGAGATGGCTGAGGCAAGGCGTGGGAAGTGGAGCCACCAGTGTGGGTTGTAGAGGTCAAAGCTCTCCCATCATTTCCCATGCGCATATAGCTTGGTGCTGGATGCTCCTGAGCTCTTGCTTCATGGACTCTGGGCTGGTTGTTTCTATTAGAAGAAGCTGGCCTGAGATGAGGATGGAGGATCCAGCAGTTGGTTTTGGAGTGGCCTTTGTACTTGCAATGCTCACAAGTTACTGACTTGTCTCCTCCTCCTCTTGGCTTGAATTATGCTTTGTTAGCTGAAGCACTCTCCACCTTCTCAGCCTTGTGTGTCATGGATAAGTGTCCATAAGAGGACCATCAAGAGAGTTATGCAAGATAGACAGCACCATGAGATCTTTTTGACCCCATTTGCCTTCATCTACCACTACAATCTCCTTGCCATCTTCTCCTTGGGTGATCTGCTTTGAAGTTGAACTTGAAGTAACATGCTCCCAAAGACCTCTTCCTCCAAGGGCTGCTCTGGTCATTCTAGACCAAGTGATATAGTTTCCTGGTCCCTTGAGTGTGCATGGAATGTGAACTGCTCTGTAGTGCTCCATCTTTCTAAGTAGGCGCCAAAATATTTTTGAATTTTCAAGGCTGGATGAGAAAGAAATAGACTCTGGAACTGAGAGAACTCAATACTAGAATCAAGATAAACTCTCAAGAAATAGAAATAGGGACAGAACAGAGTGAGCACAACCAAGAAAAGTGAAGAAAATTTCCAGAACACTCAAGAACAAAGATTTATTATCCACTGGATAATAGCAATCTGAAGAGAAATTAGTGAAATGAAACTAGAGAATCAAGAAATAGAAACGAACAGAGTAAATTTGCGGAAGGAATTGGAGTAATCAGGAGCTTAAGGCTCTGATACCATGAAAGAAAATGAAGAACAGAGTGAACATGTGAAGAAGAGAGAGAGAAAGAGAGAGAGAGAGAGAGAGAGAGAGAGAGAGAGAGAGAGAGAGAGAGAGAGAGAGAGAGAGAGAGAGAGAGAGAGAGAGAGAGAGAGAGAGAGAGAATGAAGGAGGAAAATGTTTCCTTTATCTTAAAATGAGTTTGGTTACAAGTTTATAAAGGCAAGTTGTCTACAAGAATAAAATAATAAACTAAGCTAAGTAAGTACATATATAATAAACTAATTGAGATCAGGACTAAGAGCTGAAAGAGACTTGTCACAAACGGCTCCCTCCTCTAAATGAAACATGTGACCATGCCTTAATATATTCATTCTTCTTGTCACAACTCTCCAACGGTTTTCTCTTTCTCTTATGTCGACCAGAAGTAAGTTTGAATGAGTCTTGTCCCCTAAGGCACGTTAGGTCATGCCTTAATACCTTGTAGAACAAATATTGTACGGAATAGAGTCTTTAGCAAGGTATCTCTTCTACACGCACAGATGCATCTCTTTCATGACTCCATGTTACTACATGTCTTCATGTCAATACTATTGACGTTTATTGAAAAGAAGGTAAATGATAGGTTTGGGCATCCGGGTCTTCGGGTCGGATTCGGGTCGGGTCTTGTCGGGTCCGGGTTCTCGGGTCCTAGAAATTTAGACCCATTTAGGTACCCATAATTTTCGGGTCGGTTCCGGGTCGGGTCTTGTCGAGTCCGGGTCGGTTCGGCTCTATAATTAAAATACCCATAATTTTCGGATTCGGGTCGGGTCCGGGTCGGGTTCGGGTATTTAGGATATAAAAAGGAAATGAAATATTCAAATTCCATCAAATTTAGTCAAAATTTATCATATATATCTAAAATTTTACAAAATAACTTAAAATAAACTATTAATAGTTAAAATAGAACATTTTTAATTATATATTTTAATTTCAAACTTCATGTTACTTAGAAATGTTACAAAATAATGACAAAGATTGTTAATAAAAAGACATTTTAAAGTTTTTAAGTCAGGTTTGAATCGGTTTTTATCGGGTCGGATCTATTCGGGTCGGGTTCTTTTCGGGTCCGGGTCTATTCGGGTCGGGTTTTTTCGGGTTCGGGTCCATTCGGGTAGAAAATTTTTGGACCCAATAGGTACTTGTAAATTTTCGGTACGGTTTCAGGTCGTGTATTTTCGGATCGGTTCCGGGTCAGGTTTTCGGGTCCAGGTTAAAATGCCCAGGCCTAGTAAATGATAAAAAAATTAGTCAACATTTCACCTTAGTGTCAGTTAAATTATTTAGTACTTTATTACTCAAGTTATATTATGTATTTTAATTTTTAGACGTCCATAAAGAAAAAAATAACATTTTATATAAACGCCACGACCCACAAACATTATTAAAGTTTGGTATGTAAAATTGTGGACCCAACCGTCCAAAAACATTATACTGTATAAAGAGAAACGTGGCCTAGCACACAATTGGAGGCTATATTAAGTGAGAAAATATTTTAAAGTTAAGAGAGAAAAAAGGGTTATGAACTTATGATCGAACACCAAGCCATGGAGATTAAGATACCAGAGACAACCGTGAGGAAAGAAGAAGAAGATGAGCAACCCCTGAGTCCGGCGGCGCGCGTGTTCCACGCTCCGGAGTTTAATTGTTACGTCATATCGGTGATTGGTGTTAAGAAGAAGATCGAGCCAGATGTAATTATCGAAGGATTAAAGCAAACTTTGATCAGACATCCTCGTTTTTCCAGTAAAATGGTGAGTCCCACACGTTTTAGCTTCTTAATACATACAAACTATATACGTTTAAATAATTGTAACTTCGTTTTATTTGAAAAAACAAACTTATATTATATGTATGTCTTATATATGTGTGTTTTAACTCGTATTTATAAATGCTTTATATAACGAATAAAAAAAACAAATTAATTCTTTTTGATGGATACAAACTTTTTCAACATTTTGATGGGTTTATTTTCATTCGACTTTTCTCCTAGTATTGCGTGACCGTCGAGTTGGGATACTGTTTCTTGACCAATTATCTTTTTGTAGGGCGGTTGGTCTTTTGTGTTATTTTTTGATAATGTCACACTAGAAAACACCCATGAAACCCGAAATTTTTCATAATTTCTGAAAGTTGCTACTAGTTGAGCTAAACCACTGACATACTTTTTGCCTCATATACATACAAAAGTTAATTTCATGATTTAGTATAGTTATTTTTTCGTTGACAAAAAAAAAGTATAGTTATTTTTTCTGTTAAAGAATTATTATTAAATTTGAAGTTATTAGTAAAAAAATATTGTATTTATCTAATATAAAAATATTTCAACTAATAAACTTAAATATATAAATAGTTAAAAAATAAAAATCTATTATCTATGTATTAGACTTATGGTTTGGGGTTTTGAATTATTTTAAGTTTATATACCTTTTTATAAAAATTATTAATATTTTTTATTTGTTCTCACTTCATTTTTTTTTGCACATTCTTATTTCAGTTTATTAAGTTTATGATAATATTAGTTTCCAAAGTTAAGCGATTGCTCTTACAAATATTTTGCTCATATCTGATTTTAAAATTTATTTTATTTTAACGTAATTACTTAAATATTTCTCTGCATTTTGTTTTCTTATATGTAACTATTATTCATTTATGTACAATTCATTTTTTCCTATACCATTACGGAGATTTATTTAATTTGACCATTTTCCTCCTCACCTCTATTTATTAGTTTTGAGATTTTAATGTTATTTTTAACATTTATTTAAATAATTAATTACTTGAAGGTGAGCAGAAGGAACAAGAATAGTCAAACACAAACATGGGTTCGGACAAACGTGGTCGTCAGCGATCACGTCATCGTACCAAACATCCAAACGCAAAACATAGAGAACATAAACGCAGATAAGTTTCTTGAGAGTTACGTCTCGGACCTCACGTTGATCCCTTTAGACACCTCGAAGCCATTATGGGAGCTTCACCTACTCGATTTGAAAACCTCTGACGCTGAAAACGTCGCCGTTTTGAAGTTTCATCACTCTTTAGGAGATGGTATGTCTCTTATGGCTCTTGTCCTAGCTTGCATGCGTAAAACATCGAACCCCGACGAGCTACCGACTCTACCTAACCAAAACCGATCATCGCCGAGATCTTCCCGGTTAAAGGCCGGTTCAAGAGGTGATTTTCGGTTCTTATGGTTAATTATGGCTCTTTGGTCGGCGATTAAGTTGCTTTTGAATACGATTTGTGATGCGTTGGAGTTTATTGCTACGGCGATGTTCCTCAAGGACACTGAAACACCGATCAAAGGCGATTTTCGGCTAAGTAAGCATAGACGGATGTCTTTGGTTCATCGTACCGTAAGCTTAGACGACATAAAGCTAATAAAGAATACCATGAAGATGGTAAGACTCCTTTATATAGTATGTTATGTCTGTAGATTCCTTACAATAATTTTGTATTTATTATCGACCGTTGATACTTGATACAATAATGTTTTCATATTTTATTAATTTAGTTTTTGGTTTTCTAGACTGTCAATGATGTAATGCTTGGGGTAACTCAGGCTGCTCTCTCGCAATACCTGGAGAGAAGATATGGTAAAAATATATATTTATATACTCTTTGACATATACATGTTAAAATATATCATATATTATTAACGAGTCACTTTTCATGATCTTATGATATACTAATAGGAGAGAAGAAGAAGAAACTAGGAGAAGATCAAAGGAATTCAAATGATATGCCTAAAAGAGTAAGGCTAAGATCAGCTATACTTGTTAATCTAAGACCCACTACTGGAATCCAGGCAATTTCATATACCTATCACTTCTTTGTTCTTTTTTTCTAACAACGATCATATAATAAACTTATTTTGTAATTAATTTATTGGGTTAAAACAGGATCTATCTGATATGATGACTAAAGGATCAAAGTGTAGATGGGGAAATTGGATTGGCTACATAGTCTTTCCGTTTTCTATCGGCTTTCGCAAAGATCCATTGGAACATCTTCGGAGTGCCAAAAGGATCATCGACCGGAAGAAGAACTCGCTGGAAGCTGCGCTTACATTCATCGTTGGTAAATTCATGATTAAATCGTTCGGCGTTAAGGTTAGTTTCAGTAATAATTAGCACATTTGTAATCATCATCAAACTAAAAACTAACTCATCATTTATTTTTGTTAGTTGGTCGTTAATCTAATGATCTTATGAATATAGGTCACAGCTAACGTAATAAATAGAGCATTGTCCAACACAACGATGTCATTTTCAAACTTGATTGGTCCTATTGAAGAAATCAGCTTCTTTGGACATCCTATCACTTATATGGCCCCTAGTGTTTATGGCCATCCCCATGTAAGATTATAGATCATTATGTGTTATGTAATTTTTTTTCCATTTTTTTTTTTTTAGAATTAGTGAATAAGATTTGACGATCGCACTGGTCTTAATTTGATTAGGCTTTGACGATGCATTTCCAAAGTTACATGAACAAGATGACGATTTCTTTGACCGTAGATCCAACGGTCATAAGCGATACTCATCGGCTACTCGACGACTGGGAGGAATCTCTAAAAAACATCAAAGCTGCTGTCCAAGAACGACGCTCCATTCATTAGTAGATTGAGCCAAATCTTTATTCTTATCTTCTTGTTATTAGAACGTTTGAAAGAAGATAAAACGTACAACGAGGTATAATCATGATATCATATACTACTGATTAATCATTTTTTTAATTATATAAAATGTGTTGTTGGCTCTCGGCGTCGGGACATTTGTAGTTTAGTATAGCTTCTGTTAAAAAAAAAAATTGTCTTTGTAAATTTATTGTCACTCCTACAGTATCATTCGCTTGTAAGCTTCAGTGACGTCAATGCTAATTAGAAGGCTACCATGTATATTGATAATTATTTTGCAATACACAAACTAATTATATACAAACTGTCTAAAATTTTAAATAAATGTTTTTTCTTAAATAAATGTTAACCAATACATCATCTGGTGGAAAGATGATCATGGCCGATTGTTTATTGGTTTGTGCCGTTGTCCGCGACTTAGTAGCATCGTGCCGTATGTCAGCTACGTTTTATGTTTGGGACGGTTAATCCAAAAACTAATTAGTAATTACTCTAACCAAACAAATCATATGATATAATCCATATGGACATATGGTGCATTTCCAAAGTTACATGAAAAAGAAGACGGTTTCTTGACCGTAGATCCAACGATCATAAGTGATACTCATCGGTTACTTGACGACTGGTAGGAATCTAAAAACCATCAAAGCTGCTGTCCAAGAAAGAGGCTCCATGCATCAGTAGATTGAGCTAAATCTTTATTCTTATCTTCTCACTCAAAGAGAAGGTTAAAGTTTGAAAGAAGAATCAAATAAATTGTACAACGATGTATAATTATGATATATATTGTTTTCATTAATCATCCCGTATATCTTATTTGGGAAGCATTACACCATTTAAATGATGGCACGTGTTTTCATTAGACTGAATTTTAGAATCATTAGAAAGTAGGATAGTCCATATAAACATATAATATACTTTTCATTAAACTAATTATATAATTAATTATTAATGTATAACAATTTTTTTTCTTAAGTAAAAGCTACGATGTTCTCTAATATGATATACATATAAATATATGAAAATTAATGATTTCGACTAATAAAGAAATGAATATAATCTATTATTTTCCTTCGGTTTATTTATTAAAATAAATTAAACAATCACATTAACCATATAATAAAAATTCAGATTTTCTATAGATGTTATATTTGAATTTTAAAAACGATTTTTGATGAAATGTTTTAATTTTTTATTACAAGATACAAAAAATCATAAAACAATATGAGTAAGAAGTCTTATTTAATAGATATTCAGATATATATATATATATATATTAATATAATTTAAATTAAAATATATACCATATAAAAATATATAAATATTTAAGTTTTAAAAATGAATTGAACAAGTATTAAGAATTTAATTATTTAATTTCAAAATTTTCGTTGTGTTTTGAAAATAATAATAAATTACTAAAACTATTAAAAGTCTCATACTGCATATTTTGTTATCAATAATTTAAAACTTTTTTTCTAAGAAGATACAAATTATCAAAAATCATATGAATAGAAAACCTCATTTAATAGATAACCATATTAAAATGAGTTTTTTTTTCAAATATGACCTAAAATTTCAAGTCAAACACAAAAATAATCCATGCTTTTTTTCAAAATTTTCTTTTTCCCTTCACCCTAAAAGTTCGAGTTATTCACGAAAATATCATTACTTTTTATTTTCTTTTTTTTTTTCTTTTGAAAATGAATCTTGTACCTTATTATCTTTATCTTCAACAAGTATTTACAATATTGCCATTGTCATCAATACACCTACCACCATGAACAACCACTTTGAAGCTCTTAATGCACAAGAGTTTTAATTTTTACTCTTCATATCTCATTACTTATACACACAAATCACATTTCTTTCACTTACTCTTTAAATTCATCCAAAAAACCAAGATTTTGATTCCAAGCTTTGTAAGGTTAACAGATACATTGAAACTCATGATTCTTGGTCATTAAAAAATTGGTACCAATTATAGTGAAGTTCTGGGTGCTTGGAGAAGCTAAGGAAGTCATCTCACAGATGATGTCACTCAAATTACCCTAAGGAATGAATTACTCTCTCAAATAAGAGGTTCAGTTGTAGTACTTAGGGATCGAATTCACACGGAGCTAGGGAACACAAAAGATCTAATCCTTAGTGACTAAGCTAGGTTGATTATGATTTACTTTAAATTGCAGGTTTGAGCAAGGCAGTTGTTCGGTGGGTTTGATTGAGAGTTTTAACAATTAAGGAAAGTAGCTAAACTTAGGGTTTCTATTCAGGTGATCAGGATTATAATCCTATAAATGCCTAACAAGTTGCATGCATGATATTAAAGAGCTCAACAGCTTATGCACAAATCGATCAGCGTTCGCTTTCTAGATTCATCTGATGATCTAATGATCTCACCTATTGGGATGATCAATTAGAAAGTGTTGATCGATGACTATATAGGAGTATCGATCGATACACCTTTCACTGCGTCAATCGATTATTCTATTGGAATATCGATCGACACGCTTCTAGCAAGCTTTATGTGCGGGTTGAAATCGATGCTCACTAAGACTCTAGATCAGCTTTCGCCTTTCTCTAGTGATCTTAGCTTGAATATGTATTCAGGATGAAGTCAGGTTAACAAGCAATCGTAGGTCAAGATTCTAGTTAGCTACTCTAGAACACAATCATTAAGAACATTGTACAATGAATATCACAATTTAGCAATCTATAGTTGGGGCTAATCCCTAACAACCTATTTGAACCCTAAATCTAACAGTGGAACTACTCAGACATGGCCAAGCAATTCATAGCAACAAAATAAAAGAAACTCATAGATAGAGAAACAAATAATGGAGTTCCAATCACAAATCTCTTTGGATCTTCTCTCCAACTCTTATAATCTCTAAAAACCTTAAACAATAAACTAGAACAAAATAGAAAGCATGCTTTGCCTTAAACACATAGGCAAGCTATAAATATTGAATTCATTAGGTTAAAAAACTCGTCAGTTGTGAAGAGCCCTGAATCGGGAGGATCATTTTAGCTGGGTGTTGGATATGATCCGAGAAGGCAAATGGCACTTCAAGAACTGGAATGGATTGAGGGGATCGTCAAGAGATGCAAAATGGCTCCTGATATACCCACGATCTAAGGTTGACCACCTAAGAACGGATGTAGTGCGCTGGCTAACCACCAAACAACACAAAAAGATGAATTGGCTGACCACCAAATCAACAAGCCGGTTCACAACCGATGAACTAGCTAAAGAACTCTCTCTCACTCAGAGAAGAAACGAAAATAAACTCCAAAATAATCTGATTTTATTCATGGGAGAGATTACATATTTATAGAAGTTCTAGGCAAAGACATTAAGTAGAAAATGAAGAAAATAATACATAGAAAATAGAAACATTGACTAGAATATTAATAATGAGTCAAAGCACTAAAATTGATAAAGACCAGCCAAGAAGACCTTTCGGCTACTGTCTAGGTTCATTCTGGTCGTTCTGGTCCATGGCGGAAAGGATCTGGACGTGGCTGGATGATCCACACGGCCCGAATTCGCGAGAACTGAAAATCATCTGATTTGTAAATTGCATAACTCTCACATCTGAACTCCGTTTGATCTGATTCTTCTTCGAGGAGCTCCGTAATTGAGTTGAGCACATTCTCCAAGTCTTTCATGTGTAGAAGCCTCGTGTTTTGGAAGATATGAGTCAAACAATGAACAAATATCATTATTGCTTTCCATGATCAAGTCATGAATGTTTGTTTTGCTCGGTCCGCTATCCAAGGGCACATCAATCTGTTTCGGATTGCATCAAGTCGTAATTCACTGAACCGCATCCGAACTGGAGTCTTACACCTGACTACGTTCGAAGGACGTGGTTTAAGTATTTTGCGGTAAGTAATAATTATTTACTTTTTTTATTAATCTAAAATTTTCAAATTCATTTATTTAATTCAATTGTGTAATTAATGAATTCTTTTTTTTTTGTAGCAAAAATGGAATTGGTCTATTTCCGTCAACGAGAAGGTCAAACAGGCTTTCAACGAGAAGGCAATGGCTCGTCTTAAGAACAACGTTGCTGACTGGAAAGAGAAGTGGCGGTTTGAGGGGATGCTGCAAAACCGTCGTTTCTCAGTGACTACGTCTGGACCGGTCTCAAGGCTTACTGGACGAAGCCTCACAATGTTCACACGTCCAACAACTGTTCGGCGGCCCGGATGACACGTGACGCCGAGGGTAATCTGCCGTTGCCCCATACTTCTGGGCAGGTTCCCCACGTCGGTGTTGCGCTAAAGATGGTAAGTAATTTATTTTCAAAAATTTAATTACCTACTATAATTAATGCTCAAACTTATAAATATTTTATACGTAGGCCGCTGAGATAGGGGAGCCACCATCCCTTGCAGAACATTACAAGAAGACACATAGCCATAAAGATGGCACGTTCGTGGATGCTCGGGCAGAAAGGATCCACAACGAAGTGGAGACTCAGATCCAAGAGGTCGAGACCCAGTTGTCTCAAGAGACTCCGGATGCCCTACCGGTCCAGTTGTCTACCGTCGAAAAAGATAAAATTTTCGAACAGGTAATTAATTTTATTGGTTTATTTATCTAAATTTCATATATATTTTTGATATATATATATATTAAATCAATTGTAATTAACTTATTGCAGATTATCCCGAAGAAAAGGGGACGGATGGTGGGGATTGGTTTGGTGAACGATGTTCCTAGGGCAACAGCGGCTTACGCGCTACAAGGCAGGAGGAACATGTTCAGCTCCGAGCAGATTTGACGGCTGCCAGCGGAGTCATTTCGTAGCTGCGGTCCGATAATCAGCCTTTCACGAACATGTTCGAGCTCATGGCAGAATCAAACCCGGAGGTTGCGCGGATATGGTACGTCCGCGCCGGAACCCCACTCCCGAAGAGCAAGCGGATTTAGAGAGACAAGCTGATATCCGTAGTTCCGAGCTCCAGACAGATCTTAACCTTCCATAGTTTAGGTTAATTTTTATTTTCCGTTTGTATGCATATTTTATTTTGATACTAAAATATTTTAAATATATTATATTTTTTAATTATAAATTTGGTAATTAATTTTAAATAATTAATTTTAAGTAATTAATTTTAAGTAATTAATTTTAAGTAATTAATTTTAAAATCAATTTTTAGTAATTAATTTTTTTAAAAAAAATATTTTCGTATTATTAATTTTTTATTTACAATATTAAAATTCAATGTAAATTAGTCGTGATTAGTTGTGAAGTTAACGTCTACTTTACATCGATGTAGAAGTTATGTAGTCGTGAAATTAACGTCTACTTTTTATCGATATCGAAGTTATGTAGTCGTACATTTTACGACTACTTAATGTTGAAATTGACTTAATGTAGTCGTACATATTACCTCTACTTAACATCCAATATACGACAATGGCTTTCGTCGACCTTACGTCGATATGGTACATCTAATATACGTCGAAGTTACGACGAAGCGTTTTACAACGAATGTACATCGATATTTATTCGTCGTACGACGATTTTACGTCGATTGGCCTTTACGACGGATGAATTACGACGAAATGAAAATCGTTTTTATGTCGTCGTTAATCAGGTCTTTCTTAATATATACTTCATCATATCTTAAAAACAATCACTAGTGTAAAAACGACATCAGCTTATTTTGACAATCTTGTCCTTCTCTTGCCTCATCATTTTGAGAAAAAACAAATACTCAGGTATAAAAAAATGTGTATACACTTATTATAGATTACAAATTAATTGACATATATATAACTTTCTAACTTCCAATGCTATGCAACATATACTAAATAATAATAAAAAAATAGACCCACTGGTATGGGTGGAACGGATCGGGTATCCGGAGTATTTCGAGTTATCCGGATCCGGATCCTTATCCGGCAGATCCATGATTTTACTATCTTTATCCGGATCTGTGTTTCTCGGATATCCGAGTGTCGGATATCCTTCTAAAAATTGTAGTATCCGGCGGATATCCGGATCCGGATTTGGAACCTTAAAATAAAAAAAAAATTAAATTAAATTATATACAATATTAACAATAATTTAAAAATAAAAATGTATATAATGTTTTTAATTATTTTTATGTGTGCTATTACAAATTTTATATTAAATTTATATATACTATTATAAAAATGAAAATATAATAAATAAAATTAGTTTATATATACAGGTATTACTATTTTAAAAATAATTATTAATAAAAATTACGGATCCGGATATCCGGACTAAAAATTTAGATATGCGAATCCGGATCCGGTTTTGACGGATCCAACATTTTACTATCCGGATCCGGATTCGGCCCCTCCGGATATCCGGATTTTCGGAGCGAATCTCGGATCAAATCCGGATCTCGGATCGAATCCGGATCTCGGATCGAATCCGGATCTCGGATAATAAGTCCCACGCCTATTAGGTACTGTTTTTTTCTAATACTAACGATTTATTCTTTGAAGCAGCCTTTTGGTTTACCACTTCTTTATTTATACAAAATTAATCAGTAGTAATTAATTAATTAATTAATTAATTAGTTCTTATAAATGAATGATTATGTGTTAATTTTGATGAATTCAAACATGATTTAACTACGAATTTCAAATTATATCGGTCATAAAATGTAATATGATATTTTCTGACAATGTACAAAGTACAGCTATAAACTTATTATTATAAGATTCTCGGGATTTCTTGATTTTTAGACCATCTTAATCTTTAACCAACCTCATATAAACCTACAGATCCATGCATTTTCCTCTCTTTTTGTCGATATCCATGCATTTCCAAACAGTTAGTAATAAATCTAAGAAAAAGTTACTTATATAGTCGTATTTGTTACCCGAATGTAACATAAAGAATAATACAATAATGGACATTTTTTTAATGGAAAGTTAGGACAAGAATACTAAAAATGGAACTTCCAAAATTCAAATACACAACACGACTGAATAAAAATCATATAGAGTGGAATTCGTAAGAGAAATAAAGAACTATTGAAAACAAAACTATGGAGATTATTAGGACACGGCGACGACGTCCGCACATACCTGAGATAAGGGTGGAGAAGAAGGAAGAAGAGGATCAACCGCTTAGCCCGGCTGCGCGTCTGTTTCACGCGCCGGAGTTTAACTGCAACATCATATCGGTGGTTGGTTTGAAGAGCAAGATCAAACCAGATGTGATAATCGAAGGAATAAAGCAGACTTTGATTAGACATCCTCGTTTTTCCTGCAAACTGGTGAGTCCCACTCTTACATACTTATGATATGATACCTTATGTCTATTATCAATATATATAAAATGTTTTCTAGATGTTTTTTGGGGGTTACAAATTAAAATGTAACTACAATTTAACTAAACAGATATACAACTGGGGTGTTGATAAAACAATATACACAAGTACAACTGGGACAATTATTTTTCTTCAATATTTAAACTATTTTTCAGTTTTTACTGAGTGTGGTTTTCATTGGATGTTGAAGTGTGATTGAGGAGTGTTTCTCTTTGTTAAGTATGAATTATCATACGTACCATGTCGCCATTTATGCGTTTTAATATTAAAACCAAACTATATGTATTAAATGGATTGACGTCAGGTCCTAATTGATTTTGGTATAAAACCCACACTCGTACTGATTAGTCATATGGCTCTTAGGAAGGTAACAAATAACAACAATCGGGGAAAACAAGAAGCCAGAGTTAGAATTGCAAATAGTGAGAGGAAAGAAATCCTTTCTTTTACAAAAAAAAAAAAATAAAAAAGAGAGGAAAAAAATCCTAAGCATCAGTTATACATTTTTAGTCAAAATAATATAAATTTGAAGATGATATTCCAGAGTGGGGACAATATTGCTTCATTTTTGCAACGAAAAAACTAGACAAATTTATTTTCTTGAGATATCTAAAAACTTTGGTATTTTATTTCGGAAAGCCATTGATTTTATATTTTACAAATAAATATGTATCAATATTGACATAATACTACATGAATGATGTGAAAGACTTTATTCTCGAAAGGTAACATTTTAGCACAGTTTAACATTTTTATTAAAATAAATTTTTGTTGAAGGTTAAAAGTAGTAACAACAAAAGACACGAACCAAAATGGGTTCAGACAAACGTGGTGGCAGAGGATCATGTCGTCATTCCCAAAATCGATATGCATAACATAGAGAACGCATACGCAGACGCTTTTCTCGATAGCTACGTCTCTGATCTAACTACAATCCCGTTAGACACTTCGAAGCCATTATGGGAAGTACACTTACTCGACTTGAAAACCTCAGATGCTGAAAACGTTGCCATTTTGAAGATCCATCACTCTGTTGGCGATGGGATGTCTCTGATGTCTCTAGTCCTTGCGTGTACACGTAAAACATCCAATCCTGACGAGCTACCGAGTCTACCGTACCAAAAACGTTCGTCGTCCGGGTCATCCCGGTTTTCGACTGGTTCAAGGAGTTATTCCCAGTTAGTGTGGCTGGTTATGGCTCTATGGTCAGTGGTTATGTTGGTTTTGAATACGGTTTGTGATGCTTTGGAGTTCATTGCTACGGCAATGTTCCTTAAGGACACTGAAACACCGATCAAAGGCAATTTCCGGCTGAGTACGAGCAAGCGGATGCGTGTTGTTCACCGTACCGTGAGTTTTGACGATCTAAAGCTAATCAAGAACGCGATGAAAATGGTAATAATTTCGTAATTTATTTTGGTTAACTGCACTTTTTATTTTCAAAATATATAATATAGAATCTATACAAGAGCTAGGTGATATATGATATTAGATTGATCATACTTGTATCTATTTTCCGGTTTTGTTCACGTCAACGAGTTTTGTTTTTGTAGACTGTCAACGATGTTGTACTTGGAGTATCTCAGGCTGGTCTTTCGCAATATTTGAAGAGAAGATACGGTAATATTTATCTGTTTCTGTTAATGAACATATATAGTTTAATATCAACGTGAGAAATGTAAGTATTTTAAGATAAATAATATAGGAGAACAAGAAGAACCAATGCCTAAAGGAATAAGGCTAAGGGTAGCTCTGCTTGTAAACATTCGACCGGCTACTGGAATCCAGGCAAAACTTCATCTAATCACAAGATTAAATATAAAAATTAGAAATTTCATGTGTTTATTTATTTAAATATTTATTTTAATAAAAGAACAGGATCTAGCTGACATAATGGCAAAAGGATCAAAGTGTACATGGGGAAATTGGATCGGCTACATAATCTTTCCATTCTCTATTGCATTCTGCGATGACCCATTGGAACATCTCCGACGAGCCAAGTCCATAATCGACAGGAAGAAGAACTCGTTTGAAGCCCTGCTAACATTCATTGTTGGTAACTTTGTCCTTAAATCGTTTGGGGTTCAGGTAAATTACTTCTTTATCTTTAGCTTAAATATAAACCATATTCATACATTAAAACTCCAAATAGATAATTAAAGGTAACCATTCATTTAATATTTTAGTTAGTATAAATGTATAATCCAATCTTGTGAATATTTAAATGAATGCAGAGGGCAGCAGATATACTGAAGAGAACATTGTCAAACACAACGATGTCATTTTCAAACTTGGTTGGTCCGATTGAAGAAATTGGCTTCTATGGACATCCCGTCACTTACATGGCCCCTAGTGTGTATGGTCACCCCCATGTAAGATTTTAGGGCATTCTATTTCATGTTATTATTATTTTTCTATTCAGGGATTAAGATTTAACGATCTCACTTGTCTTTGATCAGGCTTTGACGATGCATTTTCAAAGTTATATGAACAAGATGACCATTTCTTTAACCGTTGATCCAACGGTCATTAGTGATCCTTATCGGCTATGTGATGATTGGGAGGAATCTCTAAGGAGCATCAAAGCTGCTGTCCAAGAACAAAGTTCTACTCAATAGATTGAGCATATTCTTTGATTTCGAGAAGAAAAAACAAAATTTTAAGAGACACAAAGAAAGAATACAAATGAAGAGATAGTTCAATCTATTGAGTAGAACTTTTTTTTTTTTTTTGAGTAGAACTTTGTGTCAAAAGATTTTGTTTTTAAGTGACACAAAGAAACAGAGATTAAATATTTCTTTTTTAAAAAAAGAAGAACCTTTTTATATCAAAAAATAAATTGAAATTTTAAAAAATTATATTAAAATTATATTTTGTCAAAAAGAAACAAAGATTACAATTTATCAAGAATCGCGTAGATTAATAAAAAAAAACTTGTATGAATTATTCAACATGGTTCAAATAGAATATATATATATATATATATTTATATAACGGTTCAGTGTGGTGTAAGGATAGCTCGATATGGTGCAAGTAAAACCACTAAATGGATAGTTAGACATATATTTATTGGTTATAAAATTATTTTATAATAATTTTTATAATTTGTAATAAAATAATTAAAATAGTAATTATTAATGCATATAATCTTGACTGAACTGATTTTTTTTTTGATATACCATTGATTCTTATTCATATTCTTTCCATTTGCATTTTCATGTCTTTGGCTCAATACGACATGAAAGTGTTTGCATCAGTCCACGAGTATATCGTTAAGTACTTATTTTAAACATATCTGAAAATTCAAAAAGAAAAATTCTTGTTACACTATAAGTCTATATATGATGCAGTGACTGCAGTGCCGGTCTAATGTTTAACAATGCCCTAATCCAATTTTAAAACTATGCCTTTTAATATTTTGTATCGAAATTATTAAAAAGTAAATTAAAATTTGAATTAAAACAGTAAATCTAAAACATTAAAATATTTTTTGCATTTTTCCATGTAAAAGCATTCATTAAATAAATATAATCAAATTTTATAACAGTTTTGATCAATAACAAAATCAATTTAGGTAATCTTTTAAATAATATGTTAGACGACAAATAACTATTTATACCTTTTAAAATCCTTTTTATACGTGATGATCGATATTCTTATATTCAAAAATGCACACTAAACAATTTATGTTTGTCAGATAACAATCATTCTTTAACAAACAAATATTATAGTAGGCTTTCTAATCTATTTTGACGGATTGTTCTCAACTGGTGAAGATGGTGTCGTCACCTGAGGAATGGCCAGCTTTTGCTACACATATGGAAGAGTTTTGCCGTAGTAAGACCTCTTTCCCTAATTTCAAAATCATACATATTCCAAGGGCACAAAATACAATGGCGGACAAGCTTGCACGTGGTGCTAGGAAAAAAAAATTGAGAATGACGCTTGGAAGATGCACAATAATACCCACGTGATGAGTTGTTTGTGATGCGGAGCAAAACTTCTTCTTCAGCTATGTTATATGTTGATTTCATACCTCCGTTTTGGCTCTCCGATCCGGTGGCTTCTTAGTAGAGTAATTTTTTTTTTTTTTTTTTTTTTTTTTTTTTAAAGTTCCATAAACAAAATACCATTAATTATGTTCGAATGAATATCATTATAAAGAAATTTTCAGTATTTGAATTATGTCTTCAAATTATCATTACTAAAAATTTCCAATAAATATACTTTCAACTAAAAAATGTTATCAAATTCTTTTTATCTATAAATATTAGTAAAAACAATTTTATAAAAATATGCCTCTTTAAATTGGATGTCCTAATCGACGGCTTGAGTGGCTTCTCCCTGAACCGATCCTGAGTGACTGATGAGAACTTTGGCATTAATAAAACCATACTTAATGGCAATTTCAAATGCCATTTGACATAATATATCTTTCAAAATAATTTCAAAAATGTTTAAAAACAGTAACAATAGATAAAAGCTTTCAACTAGAACCACCATTTAGCTCTTCCTCCATAACCACCTGGAGCAAGTTCTCATAATTCTTCTGCCATTGATCATTCATGTGTAAAGATTTCTTGTACTCAAGTTTCAATCTTTCCATCTCAATCTCCGTTGCTGCAGAGCCTTGTTGCTGACACCACCAAGCAAGAACAAACAAAGAGTTGTGAAAAAACAGAGTTTCCAGAGAAAAAGAGTGTTGGCTTTTATAGAGACAGAGGAGACACAAACCTGAAGTTCTCTAACTTGCTCGTTGATAAGGTCAGCACTGTGGTAAGCGGAGTAAACAGGAACATCAGAAAGTGGCGGCGGGTCAACAATAACTATACCATCCATAGTACCGTCTCCTGTTCTTTCGTATTTTTCCAAAGGAGGAGGTAACGACGACCCATTTCTTTTCCAGGAAGATTGTGCTTTGTTGGAATTACCCACACTCATTTTTCTGACAATTTGAATGTTGTTCACAGGTCCTGTAAGAAAATGTGTTTGGAAGGCAAAACAAAGGGGTTAGATAATCATTTTGCATAAGTAAACAGAAGAAGATGCTTAAAACATATTTACCTTTTCCATGGCTGAATGTACGAACAAGACGACGTGATTTGGGATCCCAAACACAAATCACACCATCTTCTGATCCAGAAATCAAAAGGTTTCCGTCTACGCAGTACGCCAAGCAAGTAACAGCTTTGCTGTTTTCAGATACAGAACCAAGACTTTGTGTGGCATAGTCAGTTGAGGAATTCATGGCACCAACATAAATTTTGCTATCTATACTACCAGCATAGAAAATAGAGCCGCCAGGGTCCAACGCAAGTGTATTGATGGCTGCAGGAAAGATGATGTTTCTCAACAATTTCCCCTTGGACAAGCTCCAAACCTAACCAAGGCCGAAGAAATAGAAAAGCGTTCAACTTTCATTGCATTTTCAACAAATGCATAAAGAGATAACTAGTCCAAACAAGTTACCTTGCAAGTCCCATCAACTGAAGCAGTAACTATAAAAGCATTGCAGCCACCATAGTCAATGACAATGTCGGTTACAGACGTTGTATGCTCATTAAAATCGTGTTCGTAAAGAGTGCTCCCTTGCTGCTGCCTCTGGAGATCATCAAACAGCCTAACTAACAAACAAGAGTCAAGACAATAAGAAAATAAAGGCAATAATACTTAAAACCCAGAGAAAGGGGTTAACCTTATAAGAGACCAGACTCTAACAGACCCATCTTCAGACCCAGAAACCAAGAAAGAATCGTCTCCAGAGAACACCAAGCATGTAACTGAACGGTAATGAGCATGCCACTTCTTAAGCAGGTTCCCACTCGCAACCTAAACTCACCAACCACTATCAAGTAGGCTTCATCACAAAATCAAAAATATAGAATTGGAGTCTTTTTACCTCCCAAAGAAAGATATCTCCAGAGGATCCACCACCAACGATGTAAGTTCCTTCACTGTTAGCTGCAATAGCCTTTATAGACTCCACAGGGAAGCTCCTCACTTCCACTTGAGGCTACAAATTAAAAAGAACATCTTTTTCAATCCCAAAAGAGAGAAACTGAAAGTGGGTTAAAGGCAGAGGGAAGAAGAAGAACCTTATTCCAATACCAGAAGAAAATCGAGCCGGAGGAACCGGATGCGTTACGGAGCTGAGAGGCGGCGAGGAATTTATCTCCGACGGCGGTGAGACCGTGAGCGGGAGAGGCGCACTGCTTGAATCGGAGCTGTTCCGTTCCGGTTTTGAGATCCCAGCTTCCGATCCCGCCGTCGATTGACGAGGAGGCTATAACAGAAATCTCCATAGCTATTCAGAGAAAGAGAAGAAGTGTCTGAGCGAGGGGTTTATGATATCAATTAGGGTTTATAAAATCTGTATTTAATTGGAAAAAAAACATAGTTTTGCGGAGTTTAGGCAGTTCCAGTAAACATGAGGGCTATATTGTAAATATCTGATTATTTATCATTTTATTGATAATATTTTCACACTAAGAACATCATTAACCCAAAATCACAAAATCCCAAATTAGATATCTTAGTGATTTTTAAATATTAAATTTTACTTGAAAGACTTAGTTAAGAGACTCCAACATTTTTGTGCTGGAAGTCTCTTATTTAGGAATTCTTAAAAAGTTTAATTAATGTATATTTAATTTTAATGATAATTTATAAATATAATTACTTAGATTTCTAAATCCAAAAATTTATGAATATGTGAATAAATCCAAATACATACTTTGTCTTGAAAACATGATAAGATAAAGTTGAAAGGTCAACCCGAGGTCCAAGCTTGTGAACAAAGACTCCATTAGTTGTGTATCCAATCAAAGCACCAGCAGACGAACAAACCATACAAAAGGCTCTGTATATCAGGAGCCAGAGACCGGATATTGATGTTGTTTGTCGCTATATACACGCATCAATTACCACCTCTGCAATGGCCATAGCCGTAGAGACACCTAACATGCAGCTCAAAGCCAAAGCAGCGATCACCTTACCAAGAACCACAACTGCAGTCGCAGAGAACAAACCAAGAACACCAGCGACCACAAAATAAGGCTTTCTTCTGTGAGTTATTTTTGGGTTCACCCCTAGGGTGAACATCTAGGTTCACTAACCAATAGAATTTCATCATTTCATATACAGTATCTTTTAGAAAAGGAAACAAAATATTGTAAAATTATATTATGTTTTTAAAATAAAAAAAAATAAAAATAATAATAATAGTTGCAAAAAAAATGATTTTTTAAAAAAATATTTTTAGTAATCGTCAGAAAAACACTAAACCCTAAATCATTGGGTGAACCCTAAATCCTTGGGTGAATCCTAAAACCTTGGATAAATCCAAATTCTTTGATTTTTTTTTTTTAAAAATTTAACGCAGTCAGTATAACACTAAATCCTAAACCCTAAACCCTTGGGTAAATCCTAAATCCTTGGATAAACCCTAAACACTTGGATAAATCCTAGATTTTTGATTTTTTAAAAATATTTTTAATGCAGTCACCAAAAAACTAAACACTAAACCCTAAACCCTAAATCATAACCCCTAAACCTTAAATCCTAACCCCTAGACCCTTGGGTAAACCCTAAACCCTTGGATTTAAATTCAAATATTTAGAAGTTACGATTTATCCAAGGGTTTAGGGGTTAGAATTTATGGTTTAAGGTTTAGGATTTAAGGTTTAGGGTTTAGTGTTTTGCTGACGGTATTAAATTTTTTTTTTAATTTTTTTTTTGCAACTACTATTGTTTTTTTTGTTCACAAACTACTATTGTTTTTTATTTCTTTTTATTTTAAAAACATAATTTAGTTTGACAATATTTTGTTTCCTTTTTTAAAAAATACTGAATGTAAAATAGTGAAATCCTATTGGTTGGTGAACCTATAGGTTCACCCTAGGGGGTGAACCCAAGAATAACTCTTCTTCTGTAACCTTTGATCGGGAAAACATTAGTGAAGATACTCCATATGGGTCTCATTATCCAGGGGATGTAATACAATCCCATGTAAAACTGCACAACCGATGGCTGCACTTGCTGAACATCTTTCCAGTAATAGTCCGAGACAATAAAGCTCGGGTTTATCCTACAACACAGCATTCATAGCCACTGGAAAGGCTGAAGCAGAAGCGAGATAACAGCGTCCAAATAACTCTGACGTCCTTGCTTGCTGACTGGATATCCTAGTTCAAGTTTAGTTCAAGTAACTCAGCTCCCTGAAACAGTACTTAGAAAGCATGATATAAGAAACATGATATCTTGTGAAGTAAGAGAAGGTGATTCACCATAGAGCTTTTGCATAAATGAAATACTGAAGAATAAAAGTAAACAGCTTCTGGGCTATGATGGAAGTACAAACCTGGTTCATCTAGTTACTTCCATTGGCTAATGGTAGCGGCTCTGCCCTGACACTAACGTCCACTCCTGGGATAAGAGCTACTCCATCATCAGCCCAATCCTCTTCCATGAACGGCACGTATCTGTTCCCACTTGGTGGCCCAATGTTATTCTTGTGGAACACCCTGCACAGCACATATGCATCTTGATGCACACAAACAACGATTTGAAATGAGATATGAAGTTAACTTAGGATTCTTTAGATAGTATTAGATTTTTAAAAAAATCCATACCACCAAGTTTCCATTGTTTTCAGTTTCATAATCCACAAGGCGATACTCGTGCATGACCCAATTGGTGCGGAGCCCATCTGGAGCACGACCACTGTGGAAAACGAGTGTCTTTTTCATACCAAGGATCTGAACGTTACAGCGGATCTCTCTGTCTTTACCGGTTGCTTTCCAGTAACCTTTGTTAGTTGCTCGGTTCATCCTAGCACCGTTTCCATACTTCTTATCTAGCGCGCTGTAGAAGTACCATTCCTGGTCACTTGTCCTCAACCTCAAAAACACTGGAAAACACACACAACACAGGCAAAACAGAAAAATCAAACCAGAGATAACAACACTAAACTTGAGATACTCAGACACGCAACAACACCAAACATCATGTCCTGAAACACAAGCAAGAAAATCCTTACATCACACCAGAGGACAAACAAAAAATGAAACCTGACTTAATAACAATAGACCAAAACTTTCAGGTAATGAAACACAAGAACAAACTTCATTTCCTCACACACAAGCAAAAGCTGAAACGCAAAGTATCAAGAAACTCTTAAGTAATCTGAAAAAAAAAAACTGGACTTCGCTCAATTAAAAAGTCGATTAAATTCAAATTAGTTCATAGTGTTACAGCCTAAGCATAGCAAAATTTACTAACAGATAATCTGCAACAAAGCGAAACCTTCTCCTAGAATTAAGTAAGAAGACATCACCATGAAGAATCCCAAATCAGAATCAATAAACTCACAGATACACGCAAAAAAAGAAAAAGACAAAGTGAGCGAGATATAGACATCAACCTCTCCAATCGAAGCGCACAGGTTTCCCCATAACTTTCTCTTCAAGTAATAGATCACTAGCTCCTCATCAGTCAACGGGAACCTCTTAGGGTAACCTCGTTAATTAAGCAACAACGAGAATCAAGGTTGCTTCTTAGGGCAACCATTATGGAAGAAGAAGAAGACTCATCCGCCAACGAGCGAGGACGAGTCTCCATCGTTAATGTTGACGAGAGAGGAAGAGAGGAAGAGAAGAGACGAAAGACTTCAGATTTTGTTTTTCATGTGACAAGTATCCTCTAAGAGACGGTTCTTCTATAGCCCAATTAAGAAATATTTTCGTGGTAGTTATATTTTTTTTTTCTTTAAATCATAATTATACCAAAAAACATATCTAAAAGACAAGGATAATGATGCTCTAAGCTATATTTTCTCGTGTAATGGACTAATGTACAGATGTTGTGATTAGTCCCTCCTTACCTTTGAATTGATTCATCCTTTTGCAGTTAGAGAGAGAGAGAGAGAGAGAGAGAGAGAGAGAGAGAGAGAGAGAGAGAGATTAGTAGGATTGGACTATCAAGAATTGAATCGTTTTCTTTTTTGAACGACTGAATTAAATCGGTTTAATTAAAAAAAAGACCTTAATTTATTTCGGCTATTTGATAAGCCCAACGTGAAAACGTTACACAATGGAGAACCTTCTAGAGACTTGTTGTGAACCATACGACAGAGAAAACGACGTCGGATGGACCTTTCAGCCTCTCCGGGTCAGTAGATACCGAAAGATGTGGGTCTTAGTAGAATCTGGCACGCGCTAGCCACACTCCCTCTTTATCCTTAACCACATCTTTTTTTTTTCTTCTTCTCTTCTAAATCGTCATCCTTTGTTCTTCGTTTCGTGACAAATCTGAGTTGTCTTCTTCTTTCTTATCATTTCTCTAGAAGACGAGCGAAAATATTATCTAGATTTAACCGCTTCTCCTCCATAACACAAAGGTACATCTCTCATGCTGAGTTTTGCTGATCATCTCCTGATTCGTTTGAGTGTTTTGTCGTGACTCCGTTACATCGAAAAATCCGACCAGGTTGAGGGTTGATTCGAGAAATAATCTCCGAATGTCGTCGTATGATTGATTATAGTGTGTTTGTTTCAACGTGATTTAATATAATAATAATCCGAGAAAAAAGAAATATTCCTTATTCCATATTGTGTCGGCTTTGAATCTTTTTTGGTTTTTGTAAGATTGTTCGTTCACAAGAAACCCTAGACTAAAAGCTCTGTTCGATTTCTCTATTCATCTAAATTCATAACACCTAGCTAGGTGTTCATTGACGGTATCTGCTTGGTTCTGCTGTGTCGACCAGTTTAATCTCTTGTCAACTTTTTTTAATAATCTTTTTGTTATATGTTTCTTTGAGATAACTAGACAGATGACTTTGCATATCATGAGTTCTGCTCCTTCAGTCACAAACCTCTGGACAACACCTAACAACGTAAGTTACATCTCTCTGAGCAGCAATTGTATTTTCTTGCTTTTAATCTGTCTTCCGAGCACTAACACACATAACCCTCTTCACCTTATATCTGCTTTCTTAGGTGATCCAATTACTCGATATGGTGGTACCCTTTGAATCAAACCATTTGCTTAGTGCGAAGAAGACTCTTTGCTTCTCCACCAGGCATCACATGCCTGCAAAGAGTTCTCCATTATCACTTACTCAGATGAAGATCCGTGTTCCGAGAACCTTAAGCTTTGCCTCAGGGAACGGGAAAGGCAAAGCTGGAAGCGAAGTGGAGGCTATCGTTGGTGATAATACCTCCAAAGAACATAACTGGAGTTTCGACTTTCCCGAGTCTAAACCTGAGTTTTCTCTTCTCGACTCAGAAGCATACCTCTCTGGAGATCAAAACATTTCTATTGTTCTTGAAAAACTGAATGCTCTTCGCTCACATCTATTAGCAGCAGAGAAGTGGAACGCTTCTAGTCTTCAGTCATGTGATAGGTCCCCGTTCACATTTTATATTAAAACTCGTTAATTTTCACATCGAAATATTAAAACTTGCAGCTGCTCTGCATTGCTTATTATTTGGCTTTTTGCTATATTGCAGAAAATATCTGGAATGTGCTACAAACTTGATCCATTATATGGCTTTGAGGTCACTGGACACTGAGCAGCTCAACAGTTATCTTGCTTCTCTTGGCCTGTCAAGTTTAGACAACAACAATCTGTCTGTCCTCTCCAACCTTGACGCAACCATTAACCTGTTGATGAAGTCTCCAATGGAATCTTGGAAGCAGCAGAAGGGTAAGACTATCAAGAAGAATGATAAAGTAAGGGCATTATCATATAAAGAGTTATTACTTGGTAAGCCTCGTGAGGGAAGAAAAACTCATATCATGGTAACTGTTGGTAAAGAAGCAACCGAGAGTGAAACCTTTATAACGGACATTCTTAAAGCTGGCGCTTCTGTTATCCGTATAAACTGTGCACATGGAGACCCTACCATCTGGAGTGAGATCATCAAACGAGTAAGAAGAACCTCTCATATGCTTGAGATGCCATGCCGCGTTCTTATGGACTTAGCTGGACCAAAACTGAGAACTGGTACCTTACAACCTGGTCCCTGCGTGATGAAAGTTTCACCTAAGAAAGATGCTTACGGAAACGTGGTTTCTCCTGCTGTGGTATGGCTCTCTGTAACAGGAACAGAACCTCCTGCTCACCTTTCCCCTGACGCTACTATATTCTTGCAAGACCAGGAGTTTCTTGCTAGTCTCCAAATTGGTGATTCTGTAAGACTATGTGACGCTAGAGGGAAAAAGAAAAGGCTTAGGATCTCAAAAGAGTTTGATGTTTTCTCCAGTGCTGGATTTGTGGCTGAATGTTTCGATACTGCTTATGTTGAGTCTGGAACTGAGTTATACGTTAAGGGAAAGAAAGGGAGATGTTTGGTTGGTGAAGTAGTAGATGTTCCTCCCAAGGAATCTTTTGTAAGGCTCAGAGTGGGTGATTTGCTAGTCATAACTCGAGAAGGATCGTTTGACGAACCTTCTGTAACTGTTCCAGGAGCTCATAGGCTAACTTGTCCTTCAGGTTACTTGTTTGATTCAGTCAAGCCAGGGGAAGCCATTGGTTTTGATGATGGCAAAATATGGGGAACAATCAAAGGAGCTAGCCCTTCAGAGGTGATTGTCTCCATCACTCATGCTGGTCCAAAAGGTACAAAACTAGGATCAGAGAAGTCTATAAACATTCCTCAGAGTGACATCCGTTTCAAGGGCCTGACTTCAAAAGATATCAAAGATCTTGAATATGTAGCTTCACATGCTGACATGGTTGGCATTTCATTCATACGTGATGTCCAAGATATTACAGTTCTTAGACAAGAGCTCAAGAAAAGGAAACTCAATGATCTTGGTATTGTTCTCAAGATTGAAACTGAAAGTGGGTTTCAGAATCTACCATTGATTCTATTAGAGGCTATGAAGTGCTTAAACCCTTTAGGAGTTATGATAGCTCGAGGTGATCTTGCAGTTGAATGTGGGTGGGAGAGATTAGCTAATATACAGGAAGAGATTCTAGCTATCTGCAAAGTTGCTCGTGTACCGGTGATTTTAGCGACTCAGGTTCTTGAATCACTTGTCAAGTCTGGTGTTCCAACTCGAGCCGAGATCACAGATGCTGCAAATGGCAGAAGGTCAAAATCTTTTTCACCAACATAAATCAACATGATCTTGCTAAATTTTTCTTTGTCTAACTGATGAGTTTGGATATTTTTTTCAGGGCAAGCTGTGTGATGTTGAACAAAGGCAAGCATATCGTTGAAGCTGTTTCGATGTTGGACACTATCCTTCATACCAAGCTTATCTATAAGAAACCGGACTCTGAAAATCTACATTGATGTGCTGCTTATCACTAGGAAGAGAACTTCTAGTCTGCTTGGCAGCCCATGAACCAAGTCCTAGTTGAATATTGCGTCTTCTGGTGCTGTCGTGGTTTCAAACGCAGGATTGAGACCGGTTCATAATGCCGGTTCTGCAATGGAACCTGTAGCCTTGGAATATTTGGTTGTTATTATTATTATATTAATGTAGTTCTGTAAATCTAATACAGCATGTTTTTAGAATATGAACAAATCATATTGATTATCAGAGATACTAACATCGAAAGATTTGGCTTCTTCAATCTAGTTTTCCCCTTTATTCTACCATGAATCATACCAATGTTGGTGTTTTCAAACAGTAAACAATTACCTCGAAAATTATTTCGACATGTTTATGGTCTTGGAACACGACAATGGTATGCATGGAGAAGTATTATCCACGGTAGAGACTTGGTAAAACAGGTCTTGTAAAAACCACTGGCGATGTCTCTAAGACTAATGTATGGGCTTAAAACTGGATAACCTAGTTCTTGAAGTGGTTACAGGTTTCTCAATTCCTTTCAAGACTTGCATATTCCCTTCATTGTAAGGCAAAGAATCTTATCGAGAGAAAGAAGAACTGTGGAGCGATCTGTAGATGATAAAATCATCTCTTAAGGATCAAACACTTTCTATGGAGAGCACGGTCAGGAGCGTAGTGGTTTCAAAAAGACTCTTTCCGTGGAATTCAAGCTGATGCTTCATGCCCTTCATCTGGTTCGGAAACTGAAACTATTTATCATGTTTTATTCACATGTCAAACTATAAAAGAAGCATGGGAGATCTCCAATATGCCAGCTCCTAGATCAGGTTTCTCCTCTAGCTCAAACAATACCTTAGATCCACTGGCTTACTTGGAAGGCACGTATTGCTCTTTGGTCTTGGAGAAAATTCGATATGATCCACAGGTGGAAAAACAAACTCTTAGCACTTTAAAATGCAATGTTGGTAATGGTCCACCCTGAGAGGAACAGTGAAGTTTCTTGGGTTCTTTGAGACTATCAGGAGACAAAAAGGGAAATGGAACTCTAAATTCAGTTCTGGTCTGAAAAAAAGTCTCCATCAAAAGAATGTCATCTTTGAACCCTTCTTTACTATTGCATGCAGAGCTCTCCTGTTCCCAAATACGTTCGGATGTTCCACAATCTTGTTTCGAACTTCCTCAGAACCGAGACAGAAACATAGCGGCTAAAGCAATGGCAGAGAGTGTTACTCAAGACTTATTATGCACGCAATGGTTGGGCCCATGTTACGAGAAACTACCCCAACGGGCCACATTTAACCGGTTTGATCCGGTTGAATTAGCTTTGAACGATTAATTTATTACCGGTTCACCCATACTTCGTCACCGTTGCTATCTAGATAATGACTTGACGAGGGAGCTCGATTTGAAAGCTCATGAAACGCATCAATGTCAGTCTTCGTCTCCGCCGTTTTCCCGAACTCAGAAAATTCCACACCGAAAAAGTCGCTTCTTCTCCAAACAAACCGGAATTCGAACCGAAATCGTCACCACATGGGACGTCTGTTAATGACAACTTACTGGGTCAGGTACTGGACACGAACCCGAATCACAAAACCCTCAGAACAGTCCACTCCAGAATCATCCTTCAAAATCTACGCTGCGACTCGGCTCTAGGCGTTAAACTCATGAAAGCTTACGCCGCTTTGAAAGATGTGGAGTCAGCGCGCAAGGTGTTCGACGAAATTCCCGAGAGAAACGTGATCATCCTTAACGTCATGATCAGAAGCTATGTGAATAACGGGTTTTACCGTGAAGGTATTCAAGTGTTTGAGACTATGTGTCGCTTTGATGTTAGACCCGATCATTACACTTTCCCTTGTGTTCTAAAGTCCTGTTCTTGCTCCGGGAATATTGTCATCGGGAAGAAGATACATGGGTCCGCTACAAGAGTTGGGCTCGCTTCTACTTTGTTTACTGGGAATGGTTTAGTTTCTATGTATGGAAAGTGTGGGTTTTTATCTGAAGCCAGGCTTGTGCTTGACGAGATGTCGAGGAGAGATGTGGTCTCTTGGAACTCTTTGGTTGCTGGGTATGCGCAAAACCAGAGATTTGATGATGCTTTGGAGGTTTGTAGGGAAATGGAATCTGTGAAGGTAAGCCACGACGCTGGCACGATGGCTAGTCTGTTACCAGCAGTGACCAATACAACAAGGGATAATGTTATGTATGTTAAAGATATGTTTTTGAATATGGGAAAGAAGAGTTTGGTTTCATGGAATGTGATGATCGGCGTGTATATGAAAAACGCTATGCCTGTTGAAGCTGTGGAGTTGTATTCCCGGATGATGGAAGCTGATGGCATAGAACCTGATTCAGTCTCAATCACAAGTGTGTTACCTGCTTGTGGAGATACATCTGCTCTGTCTCTTGGTAAGAAAATCCATGGATACGTTGAGAGGAAGAAGCTGATACCGAATCTGCTGGTAGAGAACGCACTGATTGACATGTACGCAAAATGTGGATGTCTAGACAGAGCAAGAGATGTGTTTGAGAATATGAAATCTCGTGACGTTGTGTCTTGGACAGCTATGATCTCAGCTTATGGAGTCAGCGGAAAAGGCCGTGAGGCCGTGGCATTGTTTTCTGAAATGCAAGACTCGGGCCTCGTCCCTGATTCAATTGCGTTTGTCACAACGCTAGCTGCTTGTAGCCATTCAGGGTTGCTTGAAGAAGGTCGGAGTTATTTCAAACTCATGACAAATCATTACAAGATCACTCCTAGGTTAGAGCATTTAGCTTGTATGGTGGATCTTCTTGGACGAGCGGGGAAAGTAAAAGAAGCCTATAGCTTTGTACAAGAAATGTCAGTGGAACCAAACGAGAGAGTTTGGGGAGCGTTATTAGGAGCTTGTCGGATGCATTCCGACACAGACATCGGTCTACTAGCAGCTGATAAGTTATTTCAGTTAGCACCCGAACAATCTGGTTACTACGTGTTGCTTTCTAACATCTACGCAAAGGCTGGAAGATGGGAGGAAGTTACAAAGATCAGAGATATAATGAAGAGCAAAGGATTAAAGAAGAATCCTGGATCGAGCAACGTTGAGGTGAATGGAGAAATCTATACATTCTTGGTAGGTGACAGGTCACACCCGCAATCCGATGAGATTTACAGAGAGCTGGATGTTCTAGTGACGAAAATGAAAGAGTTAGGGTATGTTCCTGATTCGGAATCGGCGCTTCACGATGTGGAAGAAGAAGATAAAGAGACGCATTTGGCTGTTCATAGTGAGAAGTTAGCAATCGTGTTTGCTCTGATGAACACAGAGGAAGGAGAAGAAGATAACAATGCCATAAGAATAACGAAGAACCTTAGGATCTGTGGTGATTGTCATGTTGCAGCTAAGCTTATCTCGCAGATAACTTCTCGCGAGATCATCATCAGAGACACTAATAGATTTCATGTGTTCCGGTTTGGTGTTTGCTCTTGTGGTGACTATTGGTGAAATAAATTATGTTAAGGTTTTGAAAACGCAGCGCTTTGATGAGAATGAAAGTATATACCTTTTTGGACAGCTTTTTATGTCTTTTTGGGTGACAACCAATGACTAAATAACACGTCATCAGTTGTGAGGAAAACTCTCCAGATAAGATAGCCTAATCTGCAAATCCCCCTCGAGCTTGTGAGCTCAGAGAGATAAGAAAAGAGTGAAGAAGAAAATATCTTACGGATGATTGAGTCGGTCATGGCAGTACGTCTCTCCACTGGATTCTGCTCCTCGACGGCGTTACTCCGTAATCTCTGTGTTTCTCTCTGTTCAGTTGATTTGTAGTCGAGTTTCTGTTCTGTCATTCAATCGTCTTCATAATTTGCAGAGTATCGTCCTGGACTGAGCACAGAGGAGGGAGTAGTGAGCTGCTTCCATTATGCTTCTCGCCGCGCTTTTCAGCCTCAACGTCTTAACAATACTTCAGGGTACTGTAGCTTCCTTTTGTTTCTTATGACAAAATTGATTCTGAGGTTATTTTCTCCGACGTCAAACTTGCGCTTTCTTGTTCTGAGTGTTTTGGCTTTATCAAGATGTTAGATTATAGGTTTTGAATAGCTAATCCATTGTGCGTTTGTACTTGGTCCTATACTAACTATGTAATATATTTCTTATCAATGGGAATGTTATGTTTCTTGATTATATAGAGCAGCACTTAGTTATATACTTTATCATTGAATCTCGGAACCACTTAAAGTTCAGTTGTTTTGAATAACTGATAGCGTATTGCCAATACTGGCTTGTAAAAAACGATAACTTTGGTCCTGGGTTGTTCGCTGATGTTATGATGTTTGTTTAATGTTCGTAAGAGTGTGACTTGAGACTGAATTTCTTGTCGTTTGAGTTTGTGAGTATGCATGAAAGCATCTGCCACCCTTCATGTGTGAGCTACCTTCACCTGTAGTAAAATGCCCTTAAACATTTGGATGAGAGTCATCTCTTTTTTTGGTTTGTACATATCTTTGTACGCACATTTACATCACCTTTTGTTGAAAAAAAAATGAATTTGATTATATGGACTTTCTTAGGAGGGGATATCTGAAGTACGACAGTGAGTATTTAATTAAAAAACACCAGAGGAAGAACCGAACGCAAGCCACCGCAGAATACGTAGACTCAGCTTCAGCTCCAGAAAAGCAAACTGGGAAGCCAAGGCTTTCACCTGCAGAGACTACTAGAACCATCATTGAGGTGTTATATTTTGTCTCTCAAACTGTGTAAGCTACCTTTTTGGTAAAGACATTGTTGGAGCAGTGCCTTGCATTGTTGCATTCACATGTTCGGTTGTATAGTACATATGCTTGCCCTTATTGTCGGTTGCTTCAGTATTCATCTATATAATCTTGACGAAAGCCTATGTCGCCTGCATTGTATTCATGGAAATGTTCCTCCATATTGTCCATCTAACTAGTGTGTCATGTTCAGGTGAACAATAAAGGAACCCTGATGCTTACTGGTTCAATTGGTGATGGAGTTCATGAGAATATTCTCTGGCCAGATATACCTTATATAACAGATCAGAATGGAAGTAAGAGGAAGTTCAATCATCTTTAGTTCCCTGAAATTATTTAAATTACCCAAAATATGAATCGAATGGCCTAATGCTCTGCAGATTTGTACTTTCAAGTAAAGGAGGATGAGGACATTATGCAGTCTGTTACTTCTGAAAATAACTATGTGGTATGTTGCTCATGACATGCATATCCTATTTATCGTACATGCATCTCAGAAATTTGTAATGAAATGTTGAATATCCTATATTACATCATATGCATGATATGATTTCGTAGAGGAGAGATCTCTTCTTTTCTATTTTTCTAGTCATATACTTACGTCATAGTCATCTAGCTTCAGTATTTCCTATTGAGTCTAACTCACTATGCTGCTTATTATTATTTTATTTTTTTGCTTTACGTTTTTTCTGTATCCACTTTAAAGAACTTATGGATGCATTGCAGCAAGTAATAGTAGGTTTCGATACAATGGAGATGATCAAGGAAATGGAGCTTATGGGTCTATCCGATAGTGACTTTGAAACTGATGACGATGAAAGTGAAGGAGATGGGGATGACGACGAAGATGAGGAGGTTTAACCAAATTCATTTCACCTTTTATATTAGTTCATTAAGCAACTCTATGAGAAGAATCCATTTGCATGCCTTAGCATGCTTCACGAACCATTGTGTTCTTTGACTTCAGGAATGGGTTTCTGTTCTTGATGATGAAGAGGATGATGATGAGGATGATGATGACAACGACGACAGTGATGAGGAGGATGATGAATCGCTTGGAGACTGGGCAAATTTGGAAACAATGAGGAATTGTCATCCCATGTTTTTCGCAAAGAGAATGACAGAGGTTTTACTTTAGTCTCAAGTACTGAAATTGTGTATATAAAACCGATATGCAAGTAGTCTAACAAACCTATGTATTTGCGAATTTTAGGTTGCTTCAACTGATACTGTAGATTGGATGGACCAGCCATCTGCTGGCCTTGCTATCCAAGGATTGTTGAGTCATATCTTAGTGGAAGAGTATTCAGATATCCAAGAGAAACTTGCTGATAGAAAATATACTAGTACTAGCGGAAACAAGGATGCAGAGAACTTAGAAGAGAAAACTGAAGACGTTGATAAGGCAGATGGTGATAAATCTGAGAAAACGAGAAATGTGGTGGCGTTTTACAAGCTGGAGATGATAAGAATTCAGCTCATTACAGCACAAGGGGATCAGGTTTACAATAAAGCTTCACTATATCTGGAAAACTCTGTTTCACGCTTGCCCAAAGCTTCCTTTGTTTCGTTATTGAAAAATCTTATGGTTACCGTTTTCTAGTTCAAGCTTATGCTTAGTAGTGTCTTTTTGCTTTTGGTAACAGACTGAAGTTGAAGTGGAAGATGTCAGAAAGGCACAGCCTGATTCTGTTGCTCATGCATCAGCTGGAATTATAAGCCGTTTAGAAGAATTTGGTGATAAACTAGCTGAAGCCCTGAGATCTTTGTGCTGTAGACATTACGGTATTCAAGCAGAGGTATATATAGATAGCTGCAACTTTCAAAGCTCTAGTTACGAATTGAAACACCTGAGCTTTGACACGATGTTTTTGTAGGTTTCTTAAAGTTTCTTTCCATGACCATGATTCATGAATAAACTTTATATATACAGAGTGCAGTTTCTGTATAAATATGATCAGACCGAATGTTTTTCTTTTGCAGGAAGTGAAGTTGATTGGGATAGATTCCCTTGGTTTTGACCTCAGGCTGTGCGCAGGAGCAAAAATTGAGTCATTGCGGTTTGCATTCTCGACAAGGGTAAATAAGTTCTATACTTTAGATTCTCGAGAAACCGTATGAACATAATAATCATTGAGGGAATGTTGTTTTTAACATTTTATGCTGATCAAAACTCTTGCAGGCAACATCAGAAGACGATGCAGAGGGACAAATGAGAGAACTATTATTCCTGGAAGGAACAATTCAGAAGGAGTCTTGATGATGTGGTTATGAAGAGATAACAGTTCCATGAGCCAAAATCAAAAACCCAAATTGCCAATGCACATGCCTATCTATGGAACAAACATTAACAATTTTTTGGAGAAATAAAAAGCTCAAGAGTAAGATTTGTGGGCTCGAGCAATTTGTCGATTGAATTTTGAACACTGTAGCTTTTTGTTAAAGTGGTTTCAGTTTTTGTGGATTACTAACTATACACGTACTGATGAGCATTGAAGTTTCAAATCTTTCTTTAAGAAAAAGAAAATACATTACTTATGCGGCATAATCACCTTAAATCAATATGCACTGTAAAAAAATGCATCAAAGAGAGACAAAACTCAAACCTAAACCCTCTTGCAATGCTATGCAATCATTTGTGGTAAAAAGTAATTAAGAACCTCTTTGGAATTCCTTTTCTTATTTCTTCAGCCATTAAGAATTTTATCAAGCACATGTAACTTAGGGCAATAGAATCTTCCATGAATGCAATACATAATCGTATTTATTTAACCAACGTATTATTGCAGAAAAATAACTGTTATTGCGTTTTGCCGCTTCATGCAAGAGTCAAAACCTAATCTTGTTTCCACACAAACTAATCACTCCATATGTATGATGTATCTGTCTCAGTCTCATAAAATGGCTAAGAAAGCGGAATAGCAGGATTTAACATTTTGGTCTAGAACTGCCAATTATTTAAAATAAAATAATCTCAAGTAACAGCTTGAGAGCGCTTTATTTATCTTAACATATATTTTTTTGTAGCCACATATTGAGTCTATTCTCACATAGAGCTAACAAAATCAACGATATCAACAACATCATGGAGTAGGGAGTTGGAATTCACCACCCTACAGTTCAACCTGATTTGTCCTTGGGTTCCCGTAAGAGGTGTAATGTTTCCCATCCTGTTCATCGCCTCCACAAACGCATTGAAGAATGTTTGTGTGCCATCAGCATATGCTCTTACCAAGGGGATTGTGTCAGTAGCATTAGGGCTAGAGAACAACTCCTGGTCGCTCTGGATAAGACCTTTACGTTCTCTGAGATTCACATAGTATTTGTTGTCGAAAACCGTAGGTGTACGTAGATCAAAATCCACCAATGCACTTAGGTTACCAGTACGGGGACATAGTCCACGAAGAGTTTGGAGGTAAGTAGTGTTGAGGGTAGGATCTGGTAAACCGGTGTTGCTGAAGTTGTATAATCTGTCCATAATGAATCGGCATTGATTTTTACCAAATGTGTGACCCCCTAACCAAAGAAATACCATAACATCAAATAATAAACTCGATAATTACAACTATATAATATCAACTGGTATTTAGTTAGTTTTTGGCAATTACCGGAGAGAGCAACGAGATCAGAAGGACGGTCGAGACCAACTTTTCTAAAGCTGGCTTTAAGTTCTGGAAGTGTGAAGAATGGAGCTGGAAGATTTGCATTAGCTAGATTCAGAAAAGCTTGTAAGCTGTCTCTTCTCCCCAAAGGAACCCTCCATGAAGGACCTCCTGCCTATATATATAATATGATATAATAACCACTTTATTCAGAATACTAATTATTGTTAGAGATTTTTTCCGCCGGTGTTATAGATATTATTCTGAAGTTTTCAAAGTGTATACAGCATGAAAAATATGATAACTATTATGTTTTGCACAAAAAAAATGATAACTATTATGTTACCTAAAAAAGGAGTCTTGTCTAACCAAGTAATGGGATTTAATTAGTCAGTGATCTAATATTAAACATGCCAAGTTTTCTTCACGGGACCACGCGTTTTAAATATTTCCGATTTGTTTTTGCATAACTGTCAAATACAGTAGTTGAAAAATTGATACTAAAGATAGATTATACTAAACTTATTTTACAAATACTGTTCTCAATCTTGATATAGCACGTTATCACGCTTTTGAATATATCTCGATTAGTTCTCAACCATTTTTTTCATTTCAAAATCAGGTTTTTTGTCTATATGTTACGTATTAACTTGATAACAGATCAATAGAACATACCAAAGTGACAGATTGTTGAGCTGCGATGGTGAGCATATCTGCGCATGAAACGGTTCTCGGGCATGCCCTCTCCACTGCGGCTTTCATTCTATCAATCACAGGAAACCCCCGAGCCGAGTTTGCGTTTCCAGCTGCATCTTTCTCTGTTTGGAATGATGTCGTGTTGTCTAACAAGATAGATGCGTCACAACCCTTTTATTATTCCAAAATATAATTTGAAAAATCATTAGTTATTACATCCGTAGGTTAAATCTTTCTCAACTGGTATCAGTATAACTTCTTTTTTTTTTTTGTTTTAACTGGTATCAGTATAACATAATCAGAGAATACATTGTGAAAATAAAAATGATGAGGGATATTACTTCTCTCAAAGATGATTTACTCAATGAAAAGTAAAATGTAATCAACAAAATACTAATATATTTTGATAAAATAATAAAATTCCTTGTTACAAAATTCGATTATATAATTGCAGAATTAGTATATTATACTACTATTCATGCTACGTGTGAGTATTTTTGGTTGGTTTCAAAATATCTTTTGGTATATCCCTACTTAATAAATACTGATTGATGTTACTTAAATTCATACCGTTATTGGTTGCTTTCAACTTTATGTAACACGGATAATTCATTTCGGTGAACCTATATCTGACTTAGTCACTTAAGCATATGTTTTGGCATCATCATTGAAATTAATAACTAACCAGTAGCCGATCATCATAGTCGAAAAGTTGTATAATTTTCTTTTGCCTACTGCACAATTTGATTAATGAAATAAACTAGGTTGGTTATCAAGCCAGAACAGAAATGTTCATATTAATATTAGCTGGGTGTATTTTGTTCAGGATAGCGTTTCACCCTAACTTATCACCACATAAAATAACATTTTTATAAAATCAGTATTTTGTAAACTTAAAAAATTCTAAATATCACTTAGTTTTAAAGAATAAAAAGTGCTGAAATGATACTTAATTTGAAACATATATGTAATATTTACAACGCAATACAAATAATTAGAAGGGAAATGAATATATGAATAGTGATATTACATTGACAAAGCAGTCGTGGAAGTGAAGACGAAGGATGCTCGCGGCGATGCGAGGGTCCGATCTTAGCTCGTTGACAATGGTTTCTCGTACGATGTTAGTGACGTTTGGACATGAACTGTCGTAGAAGGTAGGGGTAAGTTGAGCATCGGACAGAGACGCGCGAAGCATAAGACATGCCAATGTGACTAAGATTGTCAACGTGGACGTAGAATAGGAAGAGATCAAATGCATTTTCATGGAAAAGAAAATTATATGATTGGGTTTAGGACTTAGGAGAGAAAGATGAGGAAAGTCTGTGATCTTAAGGAATCCTTTTATAGGCAAGTTGGGTCTAACTTGGAGGCCCTTTTTTCTTCAATTGAAGGTTTTTTTTCTTAACAACAAAATGATGACTTTAAATGTTAAAAAAAATGAGGACTTTTCTTCTCGACTTGTATACATCATCCATTATGGTTATCTTTACATTTTTTATAAATATTATGTAACTTCTCAAGTTCAATTACAGAATACATTTTGAGTTCTTCTCATATACCAATATTACCTTGTTTGTCAACATACAGTATAACCTATTTAAATTAATAATCTATAAATTAATATCTCTATAAATTAATTAATTTCATAATCCCAAATTGAGTTTTTGGTTCAATTAGTATCTCGATAAATTAATAATCTCTATAAATTAATAAAATTTTTAGTTTTGGTGTAGTCCCAACATTATTAATTTATAGAGGTTTCACTGTACCAATATTATCCACATAAATTAAAACTTGTCGTCTATTTTTGTCAATAAGTAAATTAATTAAAACAGTCCAAAAATCTATATTAGAAGTCTGTAATTTTTTTTTTTATCAATATCATCACATCTAAAAAACTTCTTACAAATTATCTGGTGACTTTTGGAGAATTTACAAGTGAGCCCTTTGGTAAATAAATAAAATTAATTTACCGGTGGTGAGATGGAGGTTTTAGGAGACTGTTGTCTATATTTTTTTTTTGAAACTAAGGCTCAGACTGTTGTCTATATTGGAATGAAGATTGTTGTCTATTTTGGAATGGAAAATGTGATTGTGCCTCCTCTTGTTTCTCTCAATCCATATGGAATGAATATATACTTGGAACACTAGACGCAAGAGAATAAAAGTGAGCCAGTCATAAGTACTATTGACGAGCTTCTCCATGGTATTACCCCAGTCTGGATCAGGATCCTCACTGAAGTTCCCTGCACTTTCAAGCTAAACTGAAAACAAATAATATATTCAGTAACACTCACAGTAATTTTAATCACTTCGTAATATTTCATTTCACCATTTATCCTTGGGAAAACCACAATAAAAATGGCAGAAAGTATTTTTAGTTTTTTTTTTGCAACCATGAAACTACTTTTAGTTACATAACTAATGCATCAAATTTTGAAAATTCAAATATATAATTCATGGGATTTAGTTAGAAAGTAAAACTAAATATTCCTTTTTTTTGACAAAGGGCTTAAATATTCCTATGTTTGAGGAAAGAAATATAAATATCTAGTGCCAGGAAAAAGGGGAAAAAAAAAACAAAATGGGAAAATGAGAAACAACAAAAGATAGAGGTACCGTGAAGGGCTTGATGATACATGTGATTCACCGGAGGCAATATGTTGTTTTCTTTTGAGCAAACACCGGAGGCAATATGTATTAAGTTTAAGCAAGTAGGGTGCATGCTCGATTATCATGAAACTCTACGAAAATATTGGTAAGGATTTGAGTTTCACTAAACTTTTAGATGATTTCAATGAACTTGGGTGAATAAAAATGTGCCGTGATTTGTTATCAAAATTGTTCAGAAAATATTTGAAAGTATAAATTTGAATTTCCTTTTTTTCTTAGCTAACTAATCATTCTAAGACGCCATTTTAAAAAAAGGGGGTTCAAAGTTATAATAAAATAAATCTTTCTCGATAATACGAACTAGATGTAAAAACTAAAAATTCAATATGATATTCTCAAATAAAACCACATTAATACTATTCTCATATTAATCAGATATTTTTAATAGGTATTTAATCATTAAAAATGCTCTACAACTATTCCATACGTTTTACTAAATTTTTCAACAATGAAATAATAAAATAAAGATAATAGACGGTACAATATATTTAGCACATCAAAGTATATTTTAACAATAGTTAACTAAAAATTTAGTCAAACATATTTTACTTTACTAATTAATTATATTTATTTATATAATTTATAGTAATAAATATTAAAACCAAAATATTTTTTTTTTCATCTAAAACATTACTAATTTGATATTGTCGAATTAAACATAACTAATATCAATTAAATGTTAATGTTAGAATATAATTAAAATTTTATATAGTGGAACTTAATTTATAGATAATTTCATTTTATGATCTATGAAAAATAAATATAACAGTATTATAAACCATATATTACTATCTTCAACTATGATGTATTTCATTTGTTCTTAAAAATGGAACCATTTATAAATTGACATATGTCAAATGGTAAGGTTTATCAAGAGTTCTTTTTTTTGGCGACATCAAGAGTTCTAAAAGTCTGAAAAACGATTCTTATCTTTTGGTTTAGAAATTTATTTATAATTAATTTTTATTCTTTTTATTGTTTGAGACTGTGAAATATTTCCATTAGAGATACTTTTAAGATCCATGGCTACATCAACTACATACAGTATAACCTCTTTAAATTAATAATCTATAAATTAATATCTCTATAAATTAATATAATTTCATAATCCCAAATTGAATTTTTTGTTCAATTAGTATCTCGATAAATTAATAATCTCTATAAATTAATAATTTTTTTTTAGTTTTGGTGTAGTCCCAACATTATTAATTTATAGAGGTTTCACTGTATTTAGTTATACGAAAGTTTTATCGGATGTCTCTTTCCACTTTGGAACCATAATCAAAATCGAAATCTCGTGGAAGGTTACAGAATCTTGTTTCCAAAGCGTTTTAGAAGATTTTTAAAAGTTTTACGATTACATTTTAGAATTACGATTCCATTTTTTAATAACACAATATCATAAATAAACAGAAAATATAAAATCATATTTTAATGTTTTTGTGTAACATCTAAAACTTAATAATAGTAAAATGAAGAGAATAAAAATAACTAAATACTAAAACTAATACTATAAATTATCTTTATGCACTGATTTTTATTAGAAATATAACATATATATAAATAAAAATATATTGTGTCAATTATTTGTAAAAGATTAAATAATTAACTGGATATTAATTTTATAAACTTAATTTATTAATATTTTCGTTATTTTAATATGAAATTATTTAAAATTATTATAAAAGAAGAAATGTTTTTAAAAAAAAACTAAATCATATACTTTTAGTCATAACTTCATAAATTTTTCATATATATATATATATATATATTTGGATATACGTTTCTAACACGTATTTATTTTTTAAATTTTTAAAAACTTTCGCTTCTGCGTTTTTATTTTTGTTTTTTTTTCCGCTTTTCTAATTCTATGTAACGTAGCTCCGTAATTCTGTACAGGCGTATAGTTTTTTTTACTGATACAAAGATACTCAAATAACGAGGTAGAATATGAACGGTGTCGTTTTCGGCTGTCAGGGCTGCGGCAAAAGTTGTTGAAAATAAAACCCAGTATTGTAAAGTTTTAAACGAGATTACGTACACGTATAGTGTTACATATCTAAAAGGAAGCTGTCTTGCCTATCTGAAATATATGTAACAACCCACATTAAAATTGTCTCCATTTGGCTCTAATGCTGCATCTACATTTGGTTATACAGTAGACAAAAAAGTCTCTGATTATTTTGTGAAAAAATTGAAAACAAAAGATAAGAACAAGGCCACGTGTGTTGTCGTTATAGAAGACTGAAGAGTAACAAGACTAAAAGAACAGAGACCCTCAATTATAGAGATCACGTCAACATCCTCCAACGGCGACCCACGGCTCCAAGAAAGCGGACTTTAAGCATCTGTATTAATAGTTTTACTAAAATCTTTCAGTATATATTATACTAATTTTAACTTTTAAATATAAATACAAATGAATATTAATATTTATTGATGGCTATCTTAAATTTTTAAAAGAATTCAAAAAGTTACTTTATTTGACATGAACCTCTCGAACTTTATAGATAAACATTCACAAAATATTAATTATTTTTGTCATCACTCACAAAATATTAATAAAACTTTGTATTTGCCCTTCAAAATTTAGATATTAATATAATTTTGAAAACTTAGCGAGGGATCTTTTCCTATTTGGTGATCTATGTAGATAATAGACAGAGAAATAGACAGAGAAAGACTGGTGATCTTTCTTTTCAAAAAAAAAAAAAGGACTAGTGATCTATTTGGTGATCTACCATCTTTTACAAACTGAGAAATGGGTTTTCTCTCATTTTCTAAATTCCTTTTTTAAGAAACAATGAAAAAAAAATTTCATTTTGTAATAAATAGTAAAGTATTAATAAAATATTATTCTGCATAGAAAAATATTTTATGCATTTCTATTTTATTTAAAATTTTATTAAAGATATGTTCCTTTCATATCACCAATCACTTAAATAAATTTCCAAAAAAAAAAAATCAGAATTCACTCATCTTTATCATTACATCACTTTTTTTTTTACAATCATCATTGTAAACCATAAATATAACTTCTTTTTAGCATTAAAATTCTAAAATATGATTTTTTAAACTGTCCTAATAATTTTGAGAATAGGAATTGATTAAACAAAATTAGAAAAGTTGCTCAGTAGCAAATTGTTGAAAAGAAGTTAATAAAATTGTATAACTGTATGAATTAGAGTACAAACAAAAACGAAACTTAAAATCTCATTTCGACTGTCGAAATGCGACTTAGGTGGCAAAATTGATTTTGGTGCTAAGACATAGTAATGCAATATTGGTGCTACCATATTAGTATTCAATATTGGCGTCAGCACAAGAATCTGAAATTAGAATGTCAAAATGTGATATTCCTAAATCTCAGCTAATCCCCTATATATTAATAGAGGAACATTTGAAAAAATGTAATCTCATTTTTGTAACAATTAAAAAAAGATTCAATGTTGATGTGTCAATCAATTAGATAGTCAATTACATTTAATTGAAAAACAAGTAGGTCCACATTCGATTTTTATATATTGCTAGATACATTCGTTGGTCAAACTATATGATATGATGATATTTACAATAGAATCATTTATTATTGTTCCGTTAGATATAATTACTATTTTCTTTTCTTTTCTTTCCTTAAATAAAACCTACTGAATTACCATAAAAGACTAATATATATATATGACAATTAATTATTATAATAATAAATATTTGATAACAATTTATATCTTCTCCATCATTTTTTGTTTAATTTTATATTATTAAAATAAATTAAATAATCAAATTAGCTATAAAATTAAAATTTAGATTTTTTCGTATATGTTATATTTTGAATTTTAAAAAACGACAATAAATAACTAAAAAATATTAAAATTATTATGTTAAAAATAAAAAATCAATGGTTTAACATTTTTATAATAAAAAGATACACATGATTTTAAAACCAAATGAGTAAAAAGTATCATTTAATAATAAAACAAATATATATATATATATATATATATGTATATTAAACTATATACCATATAAGATTACATAAATATTTTAGTTTCAAAACATTCAATGAATTTTCAAGAACATTTATAAATTGTAAACATTAAATTTTTCACATTGAACATTTTGTTATCAATGATTTAAATATTTTGTTATAAAACGATATGAATGATCATAGAACCGTATGATTACGAAGTCTCATTTAATAAATAACTATATAAAATATACTATATATAAAATATACTATTCTTAGAAAAGTAGGTTGGTCTATCTTAACTTATATTACACTTTTTATTAAACTAACTATCGAATTGATAAATAATGTACAAAAAAAAAAATCTCGCACTTTTCTTAAATAAAAGCTACGAAATTACCTAATATGATTAACGTATATATGAAAATCAATTATTATGAATAATAAATATTTGATAACAATTTTTGTATCTTAGTTTTTTTTTAATTTTATATTATTAAAAGATATTAAACAATCACAATAACTATATAATAAAAACATCTAGATTTTCTCATATATGTTATATTTTGAATTTTTCAAAACGTCTATAAATTATTAGAATTTGAAGATCCCACTTTGAAAATTTTGTGATTAATAGTTTAATTTTTTTTTGTTATAATAAGATACAAATGATCATAAAATTGTATTAATATGAATTTTTATTTAATAAATATTCAAATTAAATAATATATATCTATACTAACGATTTACAACAACAAAATTGGCTGCATCAATTTAGTCGTCCAGTTGAAACCTTTCAAAACTATGTGGAAGACTAAAGTCAAAGTAATTCGATTTTGGAAATAATAAGATGCTGGTTCCAAAATCATTAACATGGTTCTCAATGATGTGAAAGTTAAATATTAAAAAACTGTAAAACCTATTTTGTAATAAAAATGATTTATTGACTGCATTACAGTTTTTATAGATATAAACGGGGAGATAAAAATTTAAGCGTAAATCGATCAGGCTCATCATAAATTCAAAATAGATTTCGGTCCACAATTACAATTACAAATGTTCAGCCCAACATATCCCCTATATATATTAAAGGAGAAACATTCTAAGAAATATGTTCACACTATAATGGATATGTGGCACTCTCACAATGATTTGAGAATGTTCAAACTATATATTTTATGTTTTGTTTTTTAATATAAAACTCACATGTAAAATTCCAAAAAATATGAATTTAAAATCTAATTCTACAATAGGATATTGAGACATGATAAAAAACAATCCAAAAACAACTAATATCCAAATTAGAGCTGTTCAATATGTTAAAACCGAAGAGTACCGAACCGAACAGAAATAGATAATATGGTTTTGTTTTGGTATATACCATACAAACCGAATGGATGTGCTTTTATAAAAACCGTAGGATTGGGATATGGTTTGATTTATAACCAATTAAACTGAAACATGTAAATATGTATATATTTATAACGACGCATGAATATCTGTTTGTTATATGAGTTGAACTATAATTATAATTTGTAAATCACTTGAATCACTTGAACTATAATTATAACAATTTACTGCAACTGAGGCTTCTTATTTTCTTAGTATTTTTTTTAATCCTTTTGCTTTATGTTAACAGTAACTAAATTGAAGTGAAGATTATAAACTTGATGGACACCAATTAGTTGAAATTCTTTACAACTTTTTTTATCTTTAAACAAACAGAGTTGTGTTCAATCGTAGACATATTAATTTGATGAACACTAAATATGGAAGAATAGAAAAACTTTTCTTTCATGCTTCTGTTTTGTTTTTTTATTTTTATTTTCAAAATTTAGAGCTTTGATATTAATTCTAGATTTGATTATTTTATTAGATGATAGATGCATTTTTTTTGTTTTTATTCATTTATTTAAATATATAATATTTTTTTTAATAAATGATTTGACAACATGACTCCAAAATTTGTATAATATATAATATGATCTCAAACTTAATATGTTTTTTTGGTATGAAATCGAATAAACTGGAAACCAACAGTATATAAACCAAATCGAACCGAAGTAAATATGGATTTAGAATAGTAGTTATATTTTACTAACCGAAATACCAAAAAAACTGAACCGAACCGAAACCAACCCAATATCCGGATTGAACACCCCTAATCCAAATGAAACCGAACTATTGTTTCATTCTCCAAAACATAATAAAATAACAACTTTATCCTGCGCAAGGGTCTTATCCTAGTCTAAAATAACAACCGAACCGGGTCTTATCCTAATCTAAAATTATGCCCCCAACTTCGTAATTTTATCGTGACCTGTATTTTGTACTTCCAACAGCAAAATGTGCTTACGCTTGTTTGCCGGTAAAATATTGACTCGTCAATTTTTCTATTAAAATATAATTATGCAATTTTGATATCAAATATGAATATAAATTTCGGTGCTAAATTAAATTCTACAATTTTGGTGACGGTATACAACATTGCTTTGGGGATAACTTTGAGGGTTGTTTTATACGTATCTGTTAATAATTGGTAAGCGGAAGGTAGATAGATGTGCACTTATCGAGAGATGATGAGATGCCTATTCCAGAAGCTTTTTGAGCTCACCTCCGTGTATATTGCTTTCGTATATGCTTTTTGTGCCATGGAAGAAACGGCAGTAAAAAGTTTCAAAGGAGAGGAGAAGAGTTCATCCCCCCCGCCCCACACACACACACACACAAAACACTTAGATGCCAAGTCAAACATTGATCAATTAGGATTAATAATTGGAGATGTGTTAGGGGCTTCAGTGAGAAAATTCATCTGTAGATTGATGTTTGACTAAGTATAGGAAACAAAGAGAATAGAGTTGGAACTCTCCTCTTAATCTCCTTTTTAGGTAGCTTAAATGGGAATATTTTAACCTGTTGTGCTGCATTCTCACTTGGCTGGTCTTCTCTTCTCTTAATATGTCTCTTTTTACAGGTGGAGTGGCGTAGTGGATTGAACTTCTCCCCTCACCTCTTCTTCTTTCATTTTTTTTTTAATTTCATTTTTGGATTTTGGGACCTACTACCTCAGTGGTTAGAGTGCTCTTAGTTGTGGTTTTACTGAAATGTGCGGAAATAACGATGGCTTATTCACCTATATTGGGTTGATAAACTTCTTTAACTGAATATATTAGAGGCCATAAAGATTTAAGTGATTATAATCGGAGCCATACTTGACGGTAAGACGACAACAACCGGAGATATACTCGACGATAACAACCGGAAACATACTCAACAGTAAGATGAACAACAGAAGCAGTACAATAAAACCTAAAATAGAAATGGAAAAGGGAGAGACATGCTCAAAGTAAAGAAATCCGTAGATAAGCTTCACTTGTGTCCCTGACAATGATTACTCCAAAGAGCTTGAGATAGTCAAAATCGACGTAAAAATACCCAACTGAAAGGATTTGGAGGAGGGGTAAAAAGCCGATTAAGACTAAGAAACCAACTAAGCAAAAAAGATCAGCTCTAACACCAACATTGTAGACCCGAGAGACTAGGTTAATCTCAAGTGATCCGGAGAGCAAAATATTTGGTGAGCAAGATGGTGAGGCGGTTGAAACTATTTACATCTCTGATTCCATTAGTGAATTTGACACTGAAGAATACATAATGGTTGAAATCGTCGGAGGGAGCTGTGGTATCGAGGCCTTGAGTGCCTGAAATTAGAAATAAATTTCCGGTGAGACTATCAGATACGGGTTTATAGGGTAAGAGATCCCATTTTCGTTGGCCCTTGATATTAAAAAACGAGCTAAAACCCAAATTATCAAAGGAGGCGCACGCCCAAGTGCTTGTTGAAGCCCAAGCAATTAGGTTTCGCTTGGTGTAGAAGCGGATACCTCGTCGGCCACCTGGTGAAAGAGATGGAGCGTCAACCTGTGAAAGGTAGTACCCACCGGAGCTTTGAGGAATCTCGGCGGATCTTGACGGAGATGAGGCAAAACCTTCTTCAGAGATGAATGTGTAGAAGCCAGAGAGGGAGATGGCAGGAGAGAGAGCTAACAGCGTGATGGTGACGATGTCGTGTACACGCTGACTCGATTTCAACACCCGCCGTGACACTAAACCTAGTCGACGGAAGGAGAGTGGAGAATTACGAAGCCAAGTCACCAACTCGTCGGCATATGCTGAGGTATAAAGCGGTCGCGGTGGGAGGATGGAATGCTGTCAGAGAGTGTATACAGAGATGTTGTCGTTGATGTTTTAGACAGAGAGCATGCCACAGATCTGAAAAACAACCTAGGAGAGGTGGTTCTTGGAAAAAGATTTGAAGAAGCTTAGACCCCAATGAGAGATGACCAACGTCTCGTTAGCATTACGAGAAATAAAACGGTGAACTTTAGACGGCCTGAAAGAGAAGAAAAAGAGGAGCGAGAGATCAAGAAACAAAATAAGAAGAAGCACAGTTATGGAGGAACGAAGGCAACACCGGTAAGCTCTCATGCCGCAAGCGTCGATTTTGAGATTCAGATATGGAAACTCAATTTTAGTCCCGAGAGAAAATAACTTCTTAGAGCATCTCCAACAGTTTTTTATCCAGGGGCAAAGCCAATACACTATGGTGGCCTGTGCACCCGAAAATTATATATAATTTAAATTTGTTAAAGAAAACATAGTAAATATGTTGGAACAGATGGAAAAGAGAGGATGTGCACCCGCATTAACCGGGTTCAATTCCTTTTTTCTACCCTTTCTGTTTTATTAATGATAGTGCACTCACTATATAAATTGTCTAGCTCTTTGACCCTGTTTTTATCCTCTTTTTTGTGGGATTTTGCACTCCAACAGCTCTTCATCCTTTTAAATTTTAATGGGGGTGAACAGTATACTATCAAATTTAAGGGTACCGTCGACCCTTACAATTATATATGTTTTACAATTGCATGAATAACTTTTAATATTATATTTTAGTACTTATTGTTATATTTTCTTAGAAATATTTTAGTTAAATTTGTATTATTAACACTTTTTGTACTATTTACAATTATATTTATTATGTATTGTTATATTTTCTTAAAAATGTTTTATTTTAATATGTTTCAAATAGTATTTTTATTGGTTTTTGAAAGTATAGTGATTATAGTTAATTATTAATAATATTGAAGACTGAAGTATATATTACTAATTTTTTATAAAATAAATTTGAATGGTGATTGTTGGAGAACCATTCCCTCATTCTTTTATTTTAAGGGTGGATTTTATTAAAAATGTGAGGTTTTTGGAGATGTCCTTCGGTCTTGTGTTGTTGAGTTGATAAACTAAATGACTTTTTGGCTATGTATCTAACATCGGGATTTTTGCAAAATTGACTCAAAATAAAATGTCAAACACAAAACTAACCTCTCCTTTTTTTCTTTTGCCCTATTCACCCCACATGTTCACATTATTTACGAAAATGCCTTTAAATTTTTTCTTTTCGAAAATGGGTTTTTTACTCTCTCAACCTCATCATCTTCATGTATTCACAAGATTGCCATTGCCATCAATACCCAACTACCATTAACAACCAATTTGAAGCACTTAATGCAGCTAAAATCGATTTACACTCTCTGTTTCTCAATTGTTATGAACTAAAAACAACATCTCTATCACTTTGTCTCCATATTCATCAAAAAAACTCAAGCTTTTGATTCAAATTTTTTTTATGGTTGATAGAACTATTCAAGCATACTATTCTTGGTGGGTTACTTTTGTTTGAGGTTCTGGGTGGTTGGAGAAGACTTCTGTGTGCTAAGGAAGTCATCTCACTAGTTTAAGGTATGAAATTGAATTTTTTTCCAGATCTGTTCGCGTAGAAGACTTACATGTAAGTCGTCTGGCTGTAGAAGACTTACGAGTAAGTCTTCGGGTCAAAAGGACGACTAATTTGTAAGTCGTCCATCTTTGTTTGTTAAAAAAAAAATCTAGAGAATACCCTAGACGATTTACCAGTAAGTCGTCTAAGATAAACAAGTTAGTTTTGCATTTGACCGAATTGTGTCAGATATTTGACTTTTCCCGGACGACTTACCAGTAAGTCGTCTCTGGGAAAACAAAAATTTCAATATTTTATTAAAGCTAGACGACTTACTTGTAAGTCGTCTCGAATGTTGCAATTGGAAAATAAAACTTAAATATTTAACTTTTTCCAGACGACTTACTTGAAAGTCGTCCAGATTTTTTCGAGATTCTAGTCAAACCTTGCTTATCTCGGACGACTTTCTCGTAAGTCGTCTAGCTGGCCAACTTTCAAGTAAGTTGTTTGGGAAAAGTTAAATATTAAAGTTTTATTTTCGAATAGAAAACTAACCTGAGACGACTTACTGGTAAGTCGTCTTTCTTTCATAAAATATCGAGTTTTTTTGTTTTACCAGAGACGACTTACTGGTAAGTCGTCCAAGAAAAGTCAAATATCTGACACAATTCGGTCAAATGCAAAACTAACCCGTTTATCCTAGACGACTTACTGGTAAGTCGTCTATTTTTTTTTTAAACAAACAAAGCTCGACGACTTACTCAATTGCAAAAATGACCTGTTTGGACGACTTACCGGTAAGTCGTCTAAGTCTTCCAGACGACTTACTGGTATGTTGCTGCGTCAATGTTTAGTAAACTTTCATTTTGTCTATGTTTACTAATGTGTTTTATTTTGAACTTTTGCAGATGATGCGTCAGTTACATGCAGCGTATAGAGAATGGTTGTTGAAAGATGGCTGTTGGGATTTTGTGGTTGATAATTTCAAAGGAGGTAGAATGTTTTTTTTGAGTGAAAGTTCGACACATGCTGAACTTGTTGCAATGGCTCAAGAAGATTATAACCTGGACATGAGCACAGAGTCTGTGGAGATAAGCTACTCATTACCAGCAGAAATGATGCAACATATGGCTCCAGACACCCCTCCTATTCATGTTACAAGTGATAGACAAGTCCAAAACTTGCTCGAGATAACCAAAACGCATGGAGTGCGGCTTTGTGTATCAAGCCGTAACAAGTTGGAAATGGTTTCAGAGGAATGGGAAGAAGATGATGAAGCTGATGAAGCTGATGAAGATGAAGATCATGATGTGGAGGATGATGGGGAGGAGGATGCTCATATCTCTATGGTTGCTGAAGCGGACGAGGATTACAGTGTTTATGGAAAGATTTAAGATGAGGATGAGGAAGAAGATGATGATATGTGTTTTGAAGAGTTCAAAGAGACATATGCTATTGAAGGAGGAAGATTGAATGGTAATAGTATCTTTGTCAACCAGAGTTTTGTTAGCAAGGATGCACTGCTTTCAGAGCTGCGGTTGACAGCAGTGAGGGGTAAGTTCTCCTTCGGAATATACAAGTCAACGAAAACTCTCCTTGTGGCAACATGTCGGGTTAGTGGTTGTGGATGGAAGATTAGAGCGAGTGTGAAACATGGGACAAACACATTTTGGATAACAATGCATGTGGAAAAACATACATGCTCAGTGGGAGACCGAATCGCTCAGCGGAGACACTGTACTCCGAAGTATGTTGGTAGGCTTTTCACTGATCGTGTTGGAATCATTGATGGGTTAACTCCGCAGCATATCACTGATGCAATGAAGAACATGTTTGTCATGGAGCTTGATTACACCACTTCATACAGAGCACTGTTATATGCACAAACATTGATGAGAGGATCAGCAGAAGATGGCTATTTGTGTCTGCCATCATATCTCGAGCAAATCTACCTAGCAAATCCCGATTCTATCAAGGCTATAGAACTTGATTCTGAGAATAGATTTAAGTATCTATTTCTCTCTTTTGGAGCTTCTATCAAAAGTTTTAAGTATCATAGAAGGGTCATTGTGGTGGATGGGACTCACCTAAGTGGGAAGTATAGAGGTGCTATGTTAGTTGCAGCCGCACAAGATGGAAATTTTATTATATTTCCATTGGCTTTTGGGATCGTAGATGCTGAAGATGAACTTTCTTGGAATGGTTTTTCACAAAATTGGCTAGTTGTGTATCTGATGACCAGCCTCTGGTGATAGTCTCCGACTGGCATACGGCCATTAAAAGTGTGTGTGATAAGGTATTTCCTTGGGCAACCGAGGAATATGTTATTATCACCTTCAAGATAACATTGTCAAAAAGTATAAAGAGAAACATCTCTTGTACTTGGTGGAAGGTGCTGCTTATGCTCATACGGTTTACGATTTTGACCGGTACATGGCTGAGATACGGAGTGTAAACCCGGACCTTGCAACGTATTTGGAGAAAGCCGACGTCAGCCTATGGTCAAGGGTTTATTGTCAGGGAGACAGGTACAACATAAAAACAAGCAACATCGCTGAATCTATTAATTCCGCACTGAAGCGAGCTAGAGGATTTCCGATTCAGTTTCTGTTAGAGTTCATAAGGGAGAAGCTAGGAAGATGGTTTTGGAAAAGGAGAGAAGATGCTTTGAGTCTCCCAACTCAACATAGTCGGGGTGTTGAATACTTGCTTGGTGTTTGATCGGAGATAGCGGATACGATGAGGGCCCAACCAATTAATGGATGGTGATTCTTGGTGAAAGGTGGCAAATAGACTGTGTGGTTGATTTGGAACATGGAAAGAGTGATTGTGGTGTCTATTCAGTGGAGAAAATACCTTGCTCTCATGATATAGCTGCTGGAACATATGCTCGTTTGCATATCGACACACTTGTATAGCCAATGTACTCAAAGGATTATTTGTTTGCAGGATACTCAGAGAATATATATCCTTGTGTTGGACAACATGTTGAGGAACACACATGCTTTCCTCCGGATGTAAAGCGTGGTCGGGGGAGACTGAAGAAATCAAGATGGCAATCTTGGTTGTAGCTATCCAGGATGAAAGGATGCAAACCCCGGAAGCAACACAGGGTTTATAGATGCTCAAACTGCAAAGGAACTGGCCATACGAAACCACAATGTAAGAAATGACGTGGACGACCTTCAAGTAAGTCGTCCAGAAGACCTTCAAGTTAGTCTTCCAGTGTTTAATCTTCCAGAAGACCTTCAAGTAAGTCGTCCAGAAGACCTTCAAATTAGTCGTCCAGTGTTTAGTCTTCCAACTTATGAATTTGTCTTATGCATTTGTCTTATGAATTTATGTAGTGGAGTCTGTGTCAACTTATGAATTTGTCTTATGCATTTGTCTTATGAATTTGTCGTATGCATTTATCTTATGAATTTATGTAGTGGAGTCTGCGTCAACTTATGAATTTGTCTTATGAATTTGTCTTATGAAATGTCTTATGAATTTGTCTTATGAATTTATGTATTAAAAATTTATGTGTTATGAACTTATGTGAGGAACAAGACAAGAGAGTGGAGATTGAACTTATGAATTTGTCAAATTGCACTACCAAACAAATATTACTCGAAAGGTTCCAAAAGGTCACTGCACAGAAGACTTTCCAGACGACTTAATTATAAGTCGCCCGAAGACCTTCAAGTAAGTCGTCCGAAGACCTTCAAGTTAGTCTTCCGGTGTTTAATCTTCCGAAGACCTTCAAGTAAGTCGCCCGAAAGTCTCGGAAGACTTTAAAGATGACTTACCAACAAGTCGTCCATCATACATCAACACATCAAAATAATCAAGTTCAAATACACACATCAGCCTAATCTATCATACAAAATAATCTAACGTAGCATATTTATCATCCCTCATACGTTGCCAGGTTTTCATCATTGTCCTCGTTATCTTTCTCATGCTGGCCAGGAAGCTCTTTAAATATATCCTCCGCCATATTATCCCTCATAGCCTTCTTGTTTCCCTTAGCAAAGTCTTTTTTATTAAATGGCATCCCAAGAGCATGACATTCAATGTACTTTAGAGCGTACACGCCACAATCACCAGATTGGGCCTAAGGTATATCTTCCGGTCTCTCATATGTGAATGGCTCCAGGGTGTACTGGGCACGCTGTTCGTCGGAGGGAGCGCACTCAACAAGCAGATAAGGGACCATGTTGAGAAAAGGCTCCATTATTTCATCGAGTTCTTCTTGGGAGATATGGTTACAAATGCTGTCCCAGACGACTATGTGCCTCTTAGGGATCGATATCCACATAGAAATCCAATGACTGTGCTTGTGGTTCACTGGCGCATAGATATCATCAATATCCACCCCACAAAACTTTTCTGATCGGCAAAATGATGGTAGAGTGCCTGAATAATAATTTCACGCCCCACCAGGGAGTCTTCTTCCTAAACCGTTGTGATCGGGCTCCGAGTCCTTAAAATCCTTGCAGTTGTTTCTCCATTGCTGAGAAAAGAGATGATCAAGGAAGCAAGCATCCATATGCTGAAGAGTTGTGGATTAGCATCGTACCTCTTCCTCAGCACATTAATCCAAGCATCCATATGCTGCATATAAAATAATACAAGTCAGAAGATATCAGACGAATTACTGGTAAGTCTTCTACATAGAAGACTTATCAGACGACTTACCGGTAAGTCGTCTGGTAAGTCTTCTACGGAGAAGACTTACCAGACGACTTATCTGTAAGTCGTCTGGTAAGTTTTCTCCGTAGAAGACTTACCAGACGACTTACTAATAAGTCTTCTTTGTAACTACATAGTAACAACAAGGATTTTAAGTCGGTTGGTAAGACTTACACAGTCCTCCAGCCAGGATAAGGAGGTCCGGAGGGTTTGATACTACCAAGTTGGACTTTTACGTGGTTTTTTCTCGAGAGGTGTTTTATAATGACTGCAAACACAAAATATAGAAAAGCAATCAGTTTTGTATATTAAAGCAAGCTATTATGGGAAAAGCAATCACTTACAGATCAGTTTTCAACCATTCAGCGAGCTCCTTCAACTGGAAAAGGATTATAGCCTGGGAAATGCTTTTTGTTTGGAATGATCACTTTGACCGTGCTGTTTCCCGCATAAGGAGATTGCTGTGAGGCAACAAGTTTCCTTGTTCGATCACTCTTTGCACGGCAAATTGCCAAAGCAGCATCCCTCTTTTGCTGATATCTAGCTACCTCCTGCTGTAAATCCTCCACAGTGGGTACATGTTTGTCCAATAGAACCATGCTCAATTCTGGAACCATGCTCGGTTCTGGAACCATGCTCGGTTCTGGAGCTTTATCCTTGGTCAAATCTGCTATCACTAGACTAAGCTCGGTTCCGGACACATCTGGAGTTTGTTCCTCCGGCAAGCTCTTCCTTCCCGCGTTCGCCCCATTAACACTTTCACTCTGCAATGTACAAGATAAGTTTATACACTATAACCAAAGATCCATTTAAAACAATATTAACCAAAGATCCATTTCAAACATGAAACAAAATCCATATACAAGAAACAAAACAAGCACACATGTTCTGACATACAAGAAACAAAGCAAGCACATATGTTATGACATACAAGAAACAAAGCAAATCCAAAAACAAAGCTAATCCAACTTTCAGTTCTTATTCTTACGACTTTGTCTAGTGAATATCTTCTGAGAGGTGTTGGGAGAGGTACTGACCCTCGGTTCGTGCGCCGGTTTAGGCGGAGGCGGATCATTAGTGGTAGTGTTTTGAAGATCATTAGATGATGTCCTTTTCCTTTTTTGGTGATACCAACCTTCTTCTCCACATCTTCCACCCTATCCGACAGATACTTGATCTCTTTAAGGCACGTCCCAAACCCTTCCCTCATGGCATCCGTTATGTCCTTGAAGCATCTTTCAATATCCTCTTTGGTCATCCCACCAACAGTCGTAGTCACCTCTGAACGAGCCTCTATAGGAACCTCTTCACTAGCCTCTTCATGTACCTCTATAGGAGGCACAACAGTAGTCTCTTTACGAGCTTTCTTCCGAGGTCTTGGACTGAGATCCTTCACCACAACCTATTTCTTCGCTGGACTAACAACCGCCGGCTTTGTATTGACCCAAGTACCGGTGACTTCCCAGCAATCCATGGTCCACTTCCACGGTCTCTGGTTCTACATGATTTTAATTATGTTCTCCGCGACCGGGTCCTCAACATTAGAGTCCTATTTTGGAAACCTTTCACTAATGTCCTTCCGAACAAAGTTGATCACCGTAGTCTGCAGTAAATAGAAGATATGAACTTAAATATTTGACGGATTAAGAAAGATGGAAAGAAAAGACTTCGCAGAAGACTTATAATTAACTCGTCTGGAAAGTCTTCCAGGTGGACGACTTAGTAGAAGACTTATAATTAAGTCGTCTGGAAAGTCTTCTAGCTTGAAAACTTAGTAGAAGACTTATAATTAAGTTGTTGGATAGTCTTTCCAGACGACTTAATTATAAGTCTTCTACTAAGTTTTTTGGATTGAAGTTTACATACCTGTCTGCAGATAGCATCTTTAAAGCATCTGCGTCCTTTGCCACCCATGTAAGCCAGTATCGTTGGAGACAGTCTGTTTGGTATGGGATTACCATAATTAGCACCCAATTCCGACAGAGCTGTGTACACCCAGACCTGGAGAGCTTGTGCAAACCCATCAATAGTGTAACAACCCGTAATATCTTTGCCCTTCAGAGAGTCCATCAGCACCTTAAACGCGACTCTCCCCCATGGATAATTCTCAAACTGTTCTAACTCCATCACTAGCCTTGCCAGACTAGCCCGTGTAGGGGTTGAGTCCTTTCTACCTTCAATGTATCCAGTCAAGATGGCAAGGTACCCGAGCCGCTTGCGATCATCTCAAGACCACCCTTTGCATCTCTCAAGTGCTTTTATTATCTGCTGAGTAGATGGCCCAGCTTCGACATCAACTCCCAACATCTCCCAGAATGAATCCAACTCCTTTGTAACAACACAGTTCGGTCTTTCGAGGTCCTCGATGTACTCGCAGTTTAGACCAGTGAGGTTTTCAAACTCTAACAGTGAAAACCTCACAGGTTGTGGACCAACGAGACACATCAGCTCATACTTCTTCTTTATGTTGAGCTGGAAAGTGAGTATGTAGTGAACCAGCCTTGAAGCCCAACCAAATCCCAGCTCTTGGAACTTGATGAAAACTCCCAACTTCGACTCCTTCAGCTCATTATATTCGTCATCATCAAGAGCATCCTTCAAAGCACATGCAACTTCGAACAACCCGTATGCCATGAAATGCTCTTCGCTGCGGGGGGCTTTTCCCCTAATGAATGTATCCTCCGGGAGAGTTCTGGAATATCCATTTTTTGTCTGCAAAACAATCAAAGACAACCACTCAAACACACAACCATCCAGTATAACATTTTAATTATAAGTCTGGAAGACTTTCTAGACGACTTATAATTAAGTCGTCTGGCAAGTCTTCCAGCTGCAAGACTTATAATTAAGTCATCTGGAAAGTCTTCCAGCTGGAAGACTTTCCAGACGCCTTAATTATAAGTCTTCCAAGACTTCCAGTAGAACATTTTTAAGCCGACCTGGAAATTCGGAGAAGATATAGTCGCCTTCGACACAGCGGTTATAGATATGCAAAAATAGACGCGAAAAGAAGAAGCGCGGTGAGAACGACGGTGAGAACGAATATAGATACACCTTAAATCATAAATTGATAAAGACTCGACAATAAGAGATATAACTTACCGGCGGTGGAGTTCAACAAGACGCCTCTGAGAGAAACGGCGCTAGGGTACACAGAGAACCGGCGGTGAGAACTAGACGCGAAACGGCGCTAGGGTTTACAGAGAAGCGGCGCTAGGATTTCCTCTCAGATCTGAAATAGAGGAAGCGGCCGTGAGAATGGTTGTGAGAACGATGGTGATGACGGCGGAGAGATAACCGGCGGTGAGAACGATGGATTAGAGAGAATCGACGGAAATCGCCTTCGAAATCGCCTTTGAGAGAAGCGGCATTAGAGTTTTCTGAATTTCGCGAAAAATGAATAAAAAAAATTCATCTTATATATGTCCGGTAAATAATCCGGTTAGGTTTAAAAGTACATTGGTAAAATTAAAGGTTCGGTCCGGTTTGGACGACTTACTAGTAAGTCTTCTTTTGAATACTATACATCAGACGACTTACTAGTAAGTTGTCTACCGTAAATATATTCACCAGACGACTTACTAGTAAGTCGTCCAGACCCTAAATTTAACCCCTAAACTAAATTGACTAAATTAACTAACTAAACACGTTATAAAATCAAATTAAACTTAGATAGTGTTTACTATACACAGAAATAAACACACTTAGGTAACTTTTAAATTTTTCAAAAAAACATTTATGCTTTCTAAAATCTAACCCTAAGAACACATACAATACTACAACATATGTTTGACAAAACCTAAACCAAAGAATATCATGACTCACTACTTTCACTCATCTATGTTGAAAACAATTCACTTTTGTTATATATTAATTTAAATGACTTAAAACATATGTTAATTACATGATTTCAATTTTTCACTTATAAAAATATTTTTTACAAAATTTTTAAATCATTTTTAAGAAGAACTATATCAGACGACTTTCAAGAAAGTCGTTTGGGCGACTTACTCGAAAGTCGTCTGGACAGAAGACTTGCGGGGGTTAGAAAGGTAAAAAAATTATGTTTTTTTTTGTTTGTTCACAAGGGGCTGGTTGTAATTTCAATAGCCTATTAGATTACTTTTGCATTTGATTCACGTTTTGGTTTAGGATTGCATTTGAAATCAAATTGTGAGTCATAGTTGGCAATTCTCCCATCTAACTTCACATAATAGACGTGGTAGATTTGGTTGCAACATCTTGTGCTAGCAATTGAATATTGCATCCTGAGAAAGAAACGAACAACCATATAGAAATATCAACTATGGGCAACTAAACTGTACATTAGTTAAACATTGATGCACAAATTTCAATCCTCTGAAGATCCAACTTGCAGTATCTGATTAAAATTACCAAGGAATAATATTTAAGCAAGACAGGGAGAGAGATTTTGGCTTCGAATAGTAATAGCGGATTGAACGGTGCGAGAAAAACCGATTAAATACAGCAGTATGGTTTAACTGTGGTTTGTATAAGCGAAACGCATATTACGAAACAACTGCAGTTCATCGAATATAAGCGGTTCCAAACAAAGTATGAATGGTGACATATAATGAATAGTGTAACTGCGGAAAACATATAATATATTAATATTATTACAAATTAAAAAATAAATAATAGTAAATAATGTTTGAACAATAACATGTATAATAAAATTTTCAGGATACATATAATACATTTATATTTTATAAATTAAAAATAATGATAAAATATAATTTAACAAGTATTTGAATTTTTAAATTTTTTGTATTTAAAAATATTCAATGCACACATATTTCTCTATTATGAGCAATGTATAAATACATTGTATTTAAAAAGTATTTAAATTTATAATTTAACAAGTACTTAAATTTATAAAAATATTTTGTATTTCAAAATATTCAATGCACACATATTTCTCTATTACTAATATAATTTAACAAGTATTTAATTTATAAAAATATTTTTTATTTAAAATATTCAATGCATACATATTTCTCTATTATGAGCAATAGGTAAATACAAAGGTACATGTTACACTTATATTAACCTAGATATAGATTTTGACCCGCGCTTTAAAAGCGCGGATATTATACTTTGTAAAGATTTAATAAAAATTCATCAAATGCTTTGTTAAGAATGATAAAAAGGTAGATTGACCTTATTTAAATTCGTCTCAGTTTTGGCGAACACATTTACGTCTCGACCATTTGAACTCATTTACTTTTAAGTTCTCAATAATTTTATCCATTTAAATTCATGTAATTGTATTGGTCATCTGTTTAGACCGGTTTAGGTTTATTTTGAGTGACTAAAATCATTTAATTTTAACAAAATTATATTTTTATTTTTTTTAATGTTTAATTCATTTCTAAAAGTTGAAAAAAATATTTAGATTTATTATTTTGAACAAAATGCAAAGTTAAATCAATGTAATTAATGTATAAAAATCTTAGTATCCACGGTTGTCATGCTCAGTGTGTTCAATATCATGTAAATTTAGTTAAAAACCATAAAAGAAAATTAGTAAAAAAATTGATACACGTGGAAATTTACATTGTGAAAGTGAACCGCTCTCTACATAGATCAAACGAAATCAAATATTTATACACAATAATTTCTAACTTAGATTTGAGATATTCAGTAAATTTAAAATTAGATATGATTGTATATATATATATATATGCTATTTATAAAATCATTTTTTTTAAATATTAAATAATTGAAAATCTTTATAAATTAGCTAAATATTAGGTAATTTAAATAATACCTATGATTTATAAGGAAACTCGTATTTATCATTTTTTTGTAAATTCATTTATTAAAATTAATTATATTTGTGAGTGAAAAATTCCATTAGATGTAATAAAAAGTTATTTCAAGTCTTAATTCATATTGGTACTTGAACTTTAATAACATAGATAAGAAAACACGTTTAGCTATTTAGTATTTATGTTGTTAGTGTTTTTAGGAAATACTTTGAAACATTCTGAATTGTATAAGGATTTTCAAAATTAAAATATACTTAATATTTTTAATATTGTGATTTTTAATGATGAGAATAATTGGGTGACAATAAGTTGAAAATTCTTTTTAAATATATTCATAATTTCCAATTCGCTTTAAATGATAATGATTGTTGTCAAAATTAATAATTCTAGAATTAACTAAAATCTTAAAGAATAATCAATGTGCCATATATATAGTTTTCCATATGTTGTATCAAATGATATTGATTGGTAACTAAATTTAAAAATAAGAAGTAGTATTATCTTGTAAATATGATAAAAATCCAAGGACAGAATCCTAAGTTTTAAAAATAGGATCCTGCTTTGATAATATAGATACTAGATTTTGATCCGCGTTTCGAAAGCGCGGGTTTTTCTTAAACTATAAACAATTTAATATGAGTTCGTATTTTATAGATTGTTGTACATTATTATGTTAAGAAATCGTATTATATTGAAGCATATAATTTTTCAAAAATTATATAAATTATAAATTAGTTTATTTGAAATTTCGTATGTATATATTTATGTAAATCTTTAGGTCTGTCTGTGCATTTTATTTGGATCCAAAAACACAAACCGAAACCGACCCAGAAATATAGATTCAGTTCGGATCCATGGTAAAGTACCTATTGGTTATTTTTAAGACCCGTAGGTTTTGTTTTTGGTCCGGATCATACGGGAGACCCCGTCACATACCCAAAGTACTCAGATTTTTGTTTTATTAGGTATGTTTGGGTATTACATATATGTTTTGGTATTACGGATATTCTTTTAAGTTTCAGGTTTGGTTTTCGGTTACAGTTCAAGGTTTTGGGTAAAATTTCAAATTTTTAAGAAATATAGTTTGATTTAAATTAATTTTGGTTATTTTTTTGGTCTCTCGGGTCAGATTTTGGATAAAAATCTGGGCTTTACGGGTATTTGAATATATTTTGGATATTTATTTGGGTTTTCAAGTATTTCTTGAGTTTCAAATTTTTCGGGTTTGCCGGCACTTCAGATCTTAGATACCTAAACCTATCTGGACTTGCTATATACCTGAAAATTATATGTATTGTACGGATATTTGAATTATGGACTTAAATTGATTCATATCCGAAAGGAGCTGATCCAACCCAAACCAATTCTTTTTTTGACTTCATCAAAAAATTATTATATGTTAGATTCTCAATAAATATTGCATCAAACTTTTACTATATTTTTGATGTTTTATATACTGGAGTAATTATAAAGCTCTTTAATAAATGGGAAGAAATGCTCTAATAGCAATCAAGATTTATCACATTTACCGCACAGATATACATAGAAGTTGGATTAGTCACGAAAATATAGAAAGTATAAGCTACGATTACGAATCTAAATATCTTATTAAATAAAAGTCTAAAAAATATATTCTAGAATATTAAATCATAGTTTTAACTTGTTTGTATAAATATTCCACAAACATTAGAGAACTATTATATATATATATATATCAGTACGTGTAGTAAACTGGTTTTTGTATTATCAACATATACTATGTTATAAATATGCTTACTGTAAAATTAATAATATGTTTGGTTTTAAACATATTGGTTCGTGAATGGGAATGTTCTTATATATATAGCTTGAATCTCAATTTCTAAATAAACTGAACTTGGTATAATTGAAACACGAACGTTAATAAGAAGTCGGTTTGATCCAAAACAATTTCAAAATTAAACTGAACTTGGTATAATTGAAACATGAACGTTAATAAGAAGTCGGTTTGATCCAAAACGGAATTGACGTTTAATCATATGTTAAACATCACACGTACATGTTAATCCTCTTTTATAAGGATTGAGCCCAATAAATAAAAGTTAATGCCAGAAAAATATAAAGTAGTATTTTTAGTTAGAGAAATATTAGGTAAGACCAAAAATATAGTTAGTTAAATGAAAGGGTCCAAAACAACTTGCATAGGTAGATTTTTCAAAACTCTTTCCCTTTTAATAATATAGATTGATTATTTTATATACTTATTATTTTAAATCAGTAACTAATAAAATATTAGTAGAGTTAATTTTGGTAACTAATGAAAGTATATATAAGAACAAATTTTTATATTGTCTAAAAGATAAAATAGAAAAATATCAAGTGGTGCATTTTTGTTTTGCCATCCAAAAAATGCTTATATATGTGTTATTTTGTATTTAACAGTTAAAAATAAAGAAATGACTTTTATTGTTTTTCTTTGCTACAGCTACAGTTACCTTTTTTTTGTTCAACGACAGCTACAGTTACCTTCCCACACATTTTTTCTTTTTGATTTCAATCGCTGTCCCGTAGCAATTCTTCCTGCAGTGTAGGGCTGAGAATTATTATCCGAGATCCGGATCTGATCCGAGATACAATCCAGATCCGCTTCGAAAATTGGGTATCTGGGATGTCCGGATCCGGATCCGATTTTTTTTTAATATATTAAATATAGAGTTTTATTAATAATTATAATTTATTTATGAATATTTATACATAAAACTAGTCTTATAATATTATATTTTTGGCGACTATTACATTTTAATTTTCATAATATTATATTCATAAATTTTGTAAAAATATTTAATTTATGTAATATTTTTAGATTTTTTGTATTTTAAAAAATATTTTTATTATTTTTTAATTATTTTGATGGATCCGGATCTGAATCCGGATACTCGCGGATATCTGATATCTAGACGGATATCTGAATCTAGGATATCCGGAAGGTATGAATCCGAATCCGAATACTGAAATCACGGATCCGACGGATACGAATCCGGATCCGGATACCCCAAATATCGCAGATATCCGGATCCGGATCCGAGTACCCCAAATATCCCGGATATCCGGATCCGTCTCAGGCCTACCACAGTGTGTTTATTTATTTATTTTTGATTAATTTATTTACAGAAATGACAGAGGTTGAATGGTAACCATAAATTGATCCCGTGGTGTGTTTCTTGTGGACCGCTGGCAACATTCAGAACCTTTGTGAAAGAAAATATCAATTCTGGAAATGTTCTATTCATATCCAAATTAGTTTTTAAGTAGCATTTTGTTTAAATTCAAATAATGATATGAATTTATATATGAGTACCGTTTTATAAAGGTGTTAAATATAAATATATTGTGGTCCATTATAAAGGAGAAATTTTGCTCTTACCTCTTTTTTTATACCTCATTTCTTGTAATACTATTCATGTTTATCTTTCTTATAGAGATATTTTCACAAATACCTAAAACTTGAGGTTTCATTAAAGAGGTAAAAGAATTTTTACTCTTATTTTATAGATATATAAATATAAATAATTATTAAAATATATAATATAAATGTAATATTCTTTTCAAATTTTATGTTTTTAAATTTGAACTTTTTATAATTTTTTCATTTTTTTGGATTTTTTTCCTTTCGAAATTTATTTCTAAATTCAGAAATTTTTTTGAAACTTTTTGAAAAAACTATATTTTAAATTTCAAGTATTTATTTATATATTTGTAAAATCCTAAACCCACCCGTCTCAAAGTTTCACCCCTCAAATCTAAACCTAAATCTAGATTAGTCAACCCTATATATATAATAGAATATTGACTTCTTTAAAACTTGGGAGAATTTCAAGTTTAGCTCTACCACAAAGTATCTAAATGAACTATTTTTTTTTATCATCTCTTTTTATTAAAAACAAAAGACCAACAAGTACAATAATTAAGAGAAAAGGGTCAAAGAACAAGACCCCATACATGTAAGTCAACTAGAGCTAAACCATAAAGCCCAACAACTAAAAGTCCATGGAAAGAGAGAAGCTCAAGACGACAGCTCATGGCAGACGCGTCAAACACAAGTAGTAGACAGACGCGTGGCGTTAGAGCTGAGCACCCCTTCTTCACGGAAATCGAAGCTGATGTCAGAAGCTCTGACAGGAGATCCACCGGAAATTAACCGGAACAGGAGACCTAAGAAAGAGTAAGAACACACAGTGAACTTCGAGATCAGTAAGCAACCGCAACAACGTTTCAAAAAATTTCAGTTCGATAAAACCAAGATCAGATAAACTCAAGAAAGCTGAAGATCTTTCAATGTAAAAGCCATCTGTTAAGATAAGTATAAGCTCGAAGATGGAATCACCCGAAAGAAGAAATCTCAGCAATCGAAAAAACATTCAAGGTAAAATGAAACTGAAGGAAAATCAAAGAAACGGTTGAAAAGAAAAAACTTTATAAAAGCACCCAGATAAATCGGATGAAAACCACTGAAGTCCATTGGAGATGAGAGATGGATCTCAAAGTGATAGCCGGCCAAGACGATGTTGTGAGAACCATCGCTTGCCAGAGGCGAAAGCCGGCCAAGACGATGCTTTAGGAGCCACCGCTTGCCAGAGGCGGAGCCCGAACATCGGGAGACAAACGCACTCTCTATTTTTTTCTATTCCTTCTGAAAGATATTATATTGATACGGAGGATAGAGAGAATTTTATCTCTCTAAAAGAGAGAGGAGAGAGAGCTATTCATCTAAATGAACTAATTCAAAATGAGAACCAGATATAGAAAATGTCATAAATGGCACTGAAATGGCCAGTTGATTATTTCCACATTACATAAAACGAGAACTATGAATAAAATAAAATAAAATAAACGTGAAGCCTAAAACCTGGTAATCGAGATATTAATCAAACTGTCTGAACCCAGTTTAAATAGAACATCTTAGGATGTTGAGATTAAATGATTAGAATTATCAATAAAAATTGTCTTTTTAGATCCAAAGTCAGGTTAATTTAGAACAAACATTTGATAATCCTACCATCACAATCCTCATCTCGAAAAAAGGATCAAAATCTTGATACCAAGAAAGGAAAAAATAAAAAGAGAGTTTGATGAGAGTTTATTGCTTCCTTCCTATTCCTTTCTTTAGAGGCTGTGTCTCCATCGGTTCTTTCCATTGACTTCAGAAAGATCAACTGCATAAATATATATACATAGCAGCAATACACTCAACTTTCAGTGACGAGTGGAACTTCATAGCACATAACAGAAGAAAAATGAAGATGAAAGAAAAGAAATGATGCGCTTGGTCTGTCTTGAACTTTAGACACTAGGGTCAAAGAAAGAAAAACAGAATCAATCATATATATATATAAAAGAAGAATGCCCATGAGAGGACTAGAAAAGGGAGGAGCTAAACTGACCACAGAAGTTCATGCAATTCATTTTGTACAACTCAACGAAGCTCAAGGAGGGGACTAAGGTAGTAGTATCAAAACCTTTGACTAAGAAAAACAAACATGATTCAACAACATCCACCAAGATAAACTGCTTATTATTTAACCTATCGCCAGGGGCAAAGACATAAGATAACTAGAAGACACAGGCTATTTAGCAATTACATTCACCAAGTAGGAAATATAAGTCTACTGTAAACAATTTCATATATCAAACTCCATGCAGTTGCAATTCCAATGGAGGAGTATCTACTAGGAAAAAAGGAACTCAAAGCACAGGAAGAAGTGGAGAGAGAGAGAGAGAGAGGGAGTACCTGTTTGTTATCAGTAACCTTGAGAACCAACTTGCCATCGCAGTGTCTATACTTTATCACATACCTTGTCTGCACCCCACACACACATATATTCAACGAAACAATGTAGTATCAAAATCAATTAATAATTCAAGGAAAAAGGAGATAACCTACGGATTTGGGATCAGCTCGAAAAAGCTGAACAGATCGATCTACGAACTCATCCCACGAAACTATATAAACCATCAAGATTTTCACCTCACGGACTTTGGGGGCAGATCTCCGAATTGTATGCAATTTCAAAGGGAGTCGCAATGTCAGACCTCGACGGATAAAGCAGAGCGGCTTCTTCTTATATATGTATTAGAAAAGAAAAGGACTGATGAGCAAACCGTAATCAATCAGATTCAATCGGACCGGTTCGTTAATGTTTCAACTTTTACTTACACAACAATCTCTCTCGTTTATTCCCTTAGACTACCTTCCAATCTCCGTCTCGTAACCCTAGCTTCCTCCAATTCCAACTCTCTCAACTCAACTCGTCAAGTAAGCTTGTGTAATCAATCTATTGGTAAGCATGTTGTGTGGACGACGATATACATAGCCAAGACGACTAAATACATTCTAGAAGAGGGCAACAACTCTGTTTTTTTTAAGATCTTTTAGATTTTTCACACTTATTAAAAAAAAACATAAAATTTTATTTACCAATACATTGTTTTTCTTAATTAACAATTCTCCATAACTTTGAACCAATAAAATTTTAGTAAATACAATTATATTTTTGGAAATGTACAATTTTTCATTAATTAATATATTGAAAATGTAAAAAATGTATTTTTTTGAAACAAAAGTTTTTTTCTAAAATATAGATCTTTTAGAAATAGAGGGAGTAATAGCATCATCTTAGAGCTATGAAACAAAGGCATGAACTTTAATGTTAAAACCAAGCAAGTTAATCTCATTAGTACACCCAACTGAAGAATCTGGGTAGAACCGCAGTTGTGAAAGGATGATGTAAGAAAAATTGTAATTCATACTTGAAGATTTGAAGTTGTAATTGCTACTCTTAACACAACATCAAGAACTTGGAAACATGGGAAGAGGATTACATCTCACTACAACAGACTACTTTCCTCTTAAGTCATTTTCTTGTGTTTTCAAATGATCATTGTTTGTTTTGGTTTGGATTCTAAAATCATCTCATCTATATCAGTAAAGCTACATTGAACCTTGGGAGGAGAGGAATTTGGTCAAGGTGCAATTATTGTGTGTTGCCTTAAGTGTTTGTACTTCTGTTCCACGTTGAATAGTCTCCAGCTTTCTCCAAAGTCTTTAGACAAGACCAGGTTCAGAGCTTCCACACCTTCTACTAAAGCTCCATCGATCTTTCCCACAAACACACAACACGCAGAGAGATGCATTTAAGAAAAATAATTTCCTAGTGTTTGATTTAAACCACAATGTTTCAATGTCTATAAATGCTCAAAAAGACTTTTACCCGTTCACGAGCTAGCATGCTGAACTTCTGCAACAAGAACGCCTTTGGATCCATTTGTCCCGGAGGCTTCCCAATTCCTTAGGCATTAGTAGATCGATTTAGAAACTAAGATCTTCATGACGGAGAGAAGATTCTAAAACTAACCAATTCGTAGCCTAGCAAATTCCTTGCTGCCTCGGAAATGGTGCATTACTGATTTTAACCTGAGAAGAACACAAGGATGATAACATGTAAAGCAAGAATATACATAACAATTTTCAATAGAATGATTCTCATATAATGATATGGTAAATACTAGGGTCAGAAACATGTGACAGTCTAGAACCAGGGAAAAGTTAAAAGAAAGTTATTGATGAACTCTGTTTTACACATGGCCCACCGAACCGTACCCGTTGTGACATCCATGGCCTCCTTTTTCTTGAAGGCGAAGAACACCACATGGCAATTGTGTGTCATCATGCACCTTACATCACAGAATCCCAGAGTTACGATGAAATTAAGTGTCCTCTGCTAAAAATAGATTGTCAAACTGGGTAGGGCCTTGAGAGATAGAAACAGTAAAAGGATTTACCACAAGCACACGATTGAGAGGTAACTTGTAATAAGCCGCGAGAGGTCCACTCTGATCAATTTCAGGAGAAGCGCAGTTAATAACAAAAGCAATGGATTTTTATGAACATACGTCTCTTCAACACTATAATATTACTGCCATAGCTAGAAGTATCACTCAGGAAAGCTTCTCATCAGACCTCGAACATGTCTATCGAAAAATATAGAAAACCTAACCTTGGTCTAAGTATCAATGGATGAAACACATAGATGATGTTCAAGAATATGTTTGGTAAAAAAGCCACTTAATAGACTCACGAATCATTCAGTTTCATCTACATTTCTACTCAACCATAGTCTACACAAGTTTATGATGATAGGAATAAAGAGAAGCAAAGTTACTGATTCACCGCTCAAGTTCATGTAGGTTTGCGGCTTTGCCAAAATAACAGGGAGACCACCCACGTAACCTGACAGAGGACAACACAAAAGTGAACATTAAAACTAACACAGTTATTGTTCATACATGTTAGGGATACCTTGTCCCATTATAGCCTTGAAATTTAGCAGGTTCATCTGAATCCCCACTGACTCAGCAAAAGCATCAATCATCTCGAACCCAATCTGCAAGACATGAAAAATAATTGAGACTCAAATCAAACAAAAAGAGATCCACTTTGTTTAAATAACTTAAATCACTACAAAAAAAAAGGTATATACATTGTGTCTAGTGCCTTGGTATTTGTCTCCAGGATTTCCCAATCCGAGAAAGAGCCATGGCTGATGAACAGAAGTGCAGTAGCAACGCCTTGACAACTTGCTAAGCATCATCATAGCTCAAGGATGGGCCAAGCGCCAATCAAAGTTGAAAACTTGTCCAAGTATAAATCCCTAAACCTTTTTATTTCCAAAAGCAAGCAATCTGAAAAGAGGGACAAATTAGTGTTTTAAATACTTGAAATTTGATGGCTCCCTCTGTGTAAATTGAAAATGAAAATCAATGTCGTGTACGTGGAAGTATTCACATTCACAAGGCAACAACAGTATCAGTACATACTTGTGGCATCGTAAAGAAGCTAAAACTTAGTCGCAGTTTCATTTCAAACAACCAACAAACTAATCATCAGCAAGAGTGGGAATGAATGAATAAAACTAAAAAAAAAGCAGATCAAGAGAAATGATTTTATGGAACATTAAAGTGCAAAACAAAGGCATCTCTGATATAGCTAATAGGAAATGACAGAAACTAGTAACATGGAAAGGATGGAGAGCACAGTTAAACTAAAAGTGAGACTTGTTTTGTCAGCAACTAATTCTCAAATCTCTGGGAGATCAGAAGATACCCATTGAACATAACTAAGGAATCAGATTGTATTTACAATGGTAGAACGTTTGATAGAAACTTCAAAGAGAGATACTTTGATTGATAATCCAAATCAAATAATTGGATTTTTACCAGCAGCTAAGATAACCACCAATAGAGATGATGATTCCGACAAACATAATAACGAAGAATCATACCATTGTTGTTCCATTTTCGTTGATAAACTATTCACTTGATTAGCAGCGAAGTCATAAAAACACCTTGAGGAGAGGAGAGGAAGAGGAGGAACCGAGAGAAAGAAGGTGGTCGAATTCGGTTCAAAATTGAACTTAGGAAAGGCTTTCTTTACTTTAATGGGTATTTAAGTCAGCCCAGCCCGTTCAATAAAAGGCCCAACATTTAGCTATTAGGGTTTTAGTACTTATAAACTAATCATCAAACAAGTCATGACATTTCTCTAGTGTCGCCGCAAGCTTTTCTCTGTGACATTCATGTGAGTGCTCTTCTTCTTCTCGGTGAATTTTAATTGTTGTTAAGACCTATCAGCTAGAATTATTAAGTAGCCGTGACATCGCATTGATCGGTTTTCTCTCGATTTCGATTTTGTGTGTTCGTCTAGCTCCTGCTACTTTTTTTTTTTTGTTTCGTTTACTGTACTGATTTAATCTTTTCGTTGATTTGTTGTCTATTTTGCCTCCTAAGTGGTTAGTGAAAGTATAGTCATTGGAATGAGTAACACTACACTTTCACTCATTATCTTTTTTTTTTATTTCGTTTGTTTCAATCTTGAAAACGCTCTAATGTAAATCGAATTTGAATCCCTTTTTTTAATTGTTAAATTGCGTTTTTTGGTGATTTGAGATTGGTTGCTCACTTTTAGTGTTGTCTCCATCCTTGCTAGATTCTTATCTGTTTTTTTTTTGCGTCTTCTATATTAGCTTATATCAGAGATGGCTTAGCGTTGCAGCGTGAAGTTTCATTATATGATTTCTCTTGACCTGCTTAATTCGTTGTTTTAAATATTATCATTCTAACTCATTGCTAATGATTACTACATTGCAGCTGAGTTGAAGAAATGAAGCACAACAATGTTATCCCCAATGGTCATTTCAAGAAGCACTGGCAGAACTATGTCAAGACTTGGTTCAACCAGCCTGCCAGGAAAACCAGAAGAAGAGTTGGTTAGTACTCAAATATGTTCTCTGTAACGTTCGTGTTTCATACCATAGTCTCTTGTATTTTCATCTGGACTTTTATGTGTTTCACTCAGCGAGGCAAAAGAAGGCTGTGAAGATCTTCCCCCGTCCTACTGCTGGACCTCTCCGACCTGTTGTGCACGGTCAGACTCTCAAGTACAACATGAAGGTCAGAACCGGTAAAGGTTTCACTCTTGAAGAGCTCAAGGTATTTTTGTCTTATCTTTTTCTTTCTTTTCATGTTTTCATTTCTTGAGAGATATTTTGTTTATAAATGTTTTTCTTCACTTGTCTTCAGGCTGCTGGAATCCCCAAGAAGTTGGCACCAACCATCGGTATTTCTGTTGACCATCGTCGCAAGAACAGATCTCTCGAGGGTCTTCAGTCCAATGTTCAGAGGCTCAAAACCTACAAGGCTAAGCTGGTCATCTTCCCGCGTCGTGCCAGGAAGGTCAAGGTAAATACTCCGAAATTACAGTCTTCCAGTTCTTTAGATTAGACTTTAGTTCTCTTCTCAGAGTTTTTTACTTATTTTGTCTCAGGCTGGTGACTCTACACCAGAAGAGTTGGCCAATGCCACTCAAGTCCAAGGAGACTACATGCCTATTGTCCGTGAGAAGCCAGCAACGGAGCTTGTGAAGCTGACCTCTGAGTTGAAATCATTCAAGGCTTATGACAAGATCCGTCTAGAGCGCACAAACAAGAGACACGCCGGTGCTAGAGCCAAGAGAGCTGCTGATGCTGAGAAAGAAGAGAAGAAGTGAGAGAATCCTTCTTAAGTTGATCTTGTCATCGTTTTGGATCTCAGATTTTGTGTTTCAGACTTCTTGTTCTGTTTCGTCGGTTTTTTTTATCCTTCCAAGATTTTGCTACTACTTGCTTATCTGGATTTATCGAAAAGATCATTTAACACATCTTCCTAGAATCTGGATAACTAGACTCTCTAGTTTCAATCGACCTTTAAGCTACTCGTAGCCTCTTTCTCTGAATCCATAAGCTACTCGTAGCCTCTTTCTCTGAATCCAGTTATCGGTAAAATCAGACACAATCAATTTGGTTTTGCCATGTATTCACAATTGGAACATCCGTATTCACATAATTCGTTACAACATACAAGAGGCATTTGTCTAGATGCAAAACAAAGAGTCTCTGAATGTTTTTATTTATTTATTTCAAGTTCCAGAAGAGACAAGGTCTTGGCGCAGGCGAGAGTCGTCGTCGTCTTCAACAACCATCCATGGCAATATAGGTCCCTGTAAAAAACACATAGATGTTAAACTCTTCTTGGATGGTTGAAAGCAGCATAAGACTGAATGTTTTGATTATCTAGTGTACCTTCCCTTCACGTATGACCTTGGGATATGGCCCTGTCATATCAACAATGGTTGATGGTTCAGCCACTTGTACACCTCCATCTACCACAAAATCCAGACCCTGTGAAAAAAAGAAAACTGAAAATGAGACAACAGCAAACCACAGCTTCTTTAGTCAAAATAGAGAGCAGCTATCAGTACCTCTGGTCCATATGTGTCACCAATTGCCGTTGGATCAATCATCCATTCATTTTCTTTTGGCCCTTTCACACTGTCATTAATCATACATATTAATTACCACTCTACACACACGTCATGAAGAAGGAACTAACCTGGTGCAAATGAGAGGGGCATCCATGGCCTGCAGAATAGCTTGGCAGACAACATCATCTGATATGCGTACACCCACGTTCTTCCTTGAAGCATACTTCACACTTGTCGTTCCATACCCTACACATTGTTTAGGTAACTCTTTGCTTGCAGTCAAGATGAAGGTGTACTGCGCAAAACATATTTCATCCATCATGTTAATGAACAGATGAAAACTGTTTGGATATATTTCTCATACAAGAGTCATAGAGTATCTCACAGGTCCAGGCAAGCATTGCTTGACAGCACGGAAAACGTTAGCGTGACCATGACCATCACCACGAGGGAACCCCATTGTATATGTGTCTATGTCCCTTAAGGAACGGCATAAGATACTAAGCGGCTGCATCATAGAAAGAAAAGAAAGAAAAAAAAACAAAGAGTTAGCCCCACACACAAACAACCTATGTAAAAGTCCATTTTCCAGCTAGTATCTATATGTACATGGTCCTAACCTTGGAAGATTCGATCTTTTTAATCCTACAGAGACCACACGAGGCGAGGTTTGTGTTAGGTAATAGAATCGAATTCGGAAGTTAAAATTACTACACACTCATTTAAACACTAACCTTCGGAGACGTTCTACAGCGGAATGGTTCTTACAATCACAAACTATTGCATACACTGTATCAGTGGGGATAACACCAACGGCTCCTTGTTTGAGAAGCTCTATGACAGGTTCTAGTTTCCACGAATCGGCACCTGAAGGGTCCACCTCTATCGACAGAAACTCCCCCTCCTTTGTGAATCGAGGAGTAGAGTACTTGAGTCTTTTAGGACTTCTCTTTGCGGACGCCATCGCAACATTGCGCCTGATTGGAGTGAAAGAGGCCAAGCTCGGAAGCGTTGGGATACGGCGGTACGTTGACGGGAAAGGAAGACGCATCGCCATGTCGCCGCCGTGAGAAGAATCCAACTTTGAGAAAGAGAATATACGAAAAAGGCTCATCTTTGGGCCTCAACTGGATTAGACTGGTGGACTCTGTGAGTCCATATCAATCACTTTTACACCAATTATCCGTCTACAATGTTACTATTGTTAAGTCAAAACTGTGTTTTAAAATATGAGAAAACGGCAGTTAAGGGCTTGACTGGTTTTCCCGCTATCACCCGTAAACGCAGTTTTTGCGGTTGATAGTGGTTGACATCGTTTCAAAACAATCATACAAATCGCTTCAAACCGCTCCGAACCTCTTAAAATCAAAAGCTGGTTCCCGCTAGCGTTTGCGGTTGCGGGCGGTTGCGGTTGGATACAAAAATATAAAATTATTTTTTCTAAATATTTTAAAATTAAAAATCAAAAATGGAAATATTATAAATAAAAATATATACACAATTTATATATTAATTTAAATTCACAATCAATATCATAATTTGTTTTATAAAAACTTTACACTATCTATTCATGATTAGAATTTTTTAAAACTTAATATATATACATTTATAAAGATATACACATATATAAAACCAAACAAAATATTCTTTAAAAGTTTTTGATATAAATGTTCAAAAACATATATTAAAATTATAATTTTCAACTAATTAAAAAATTAAATAAATAAACATAATATTATTATTAATCATATTATATTAACAATTATTATATTTTATCACAATAATATGTTTTTTTTTATATTTTTATAACGTTATAATATGTTTATATTGGTAATTTATTATTAAACCGCTATAATATTTCATAATCAACCAGTCATAAACATTCCGCAAACGCAACAATTTTCAAACGTTATGCCAGTCATACAAAACGCAACATAACGCTTGAAACCGCGAATCACCGCGATCCAAGAACTCCTCGCAGCAACCGCAGAACTGCTTGAACCAGTCGGGCCCTAAATCCCTTAACTTCAAACTGAAGTAAAAAAAAAAAATCCCAATTCTACTTTACACTATTTTATACCTTAACTTTTAAATATTTTCGCTCTGGATCCATGAAACTAAAAATTGACTTGAATTAATGGTTGACTTTTTATGAATCCAAAATGGTTTATTTAACAAATTATGAAGATTAAAATGTTCTGTGAATGCCCTGTTTCAGTGGCGACTTGGAGATTGGCAAACATAACATGCTTCAGAGGTTTTAACCAGGAGGGTAACTTAGAGGAGGAGGGTAACCTAGAGGACAATAGCTCAATGCTTGTCAGTCTTCAACAAACAAATACCCTATCAGATGTCGCGTAATAATCAGTTACTTGATAAAAAGAAACCCCTACCATGGAAAGATGTGCAATTGGCACATGGTCATATCTTGGAATGGTTGGAGGTGCAACAGACGATGCCAAGACAGCATATTGTAAGAAGAGATCAATCTTCTGATTTATTCATTTGGAAATATCAGAATTGGTTCGAACTAAAATGTAATTACGATGCAGTGATGTTAGGAGTTTTTAAGGCTCCTAAAGCAAATGTTATAATATGAGTGAAATGTCGAACCAGTTTTGAAGGATTAAAAGCACCAAGAATGCAAGTACCTACTTAATCTAAGTGCAACCGATAATTTGGATGGTTTTAAACTACTACTAATGATAGAATGCAATAACAGAGCAAATAAGCAATAAAGGAAGAAGCTTTCTTTGATATGATAAAGGAGAACTCATGGGCATAGGAATGAGACCTTGGGTGATCAGGTTTCGAACTAAAGATAGCAAATAAACAATCAAACTATCAATCTTAAGCTTAGACACAATCTTAAACAAACTCTATGTCTAGATGAATGTTCATTTGCTATCACAATTCAAACATCAAATGTCTTTAGCTGAATAAAATGAAAGCAATCATTACAAACAAGTCTAATGGCTATCTTAACACCTTTAACAACAAATGTCTTTGGTAAAGTATGTTAAAAGCTTAGGAGAGTTGTCTCAGGCATTTCATCAGACACCTTGTGGGTGGGAAATGCCTAAAGATCAACTTTTGAGAGGCCAACTCAGAAGATGCATTATGAATACTCTACTAGCAAGAAATAAGCATGATCTACACTCAAACATCCTAGATCTAGCCTAATCACCCTTGATCTTCCTAACCCATGAATTCAAAAGAGGATTACTCACTAATCTCCATGATTCTTCTTAAACCCATATTGGATAGAAGATTAATCATGTAGAGAAATACAAATAAAAGATTCAATATCAAAAAGATTGCAAGAACAATGATCAAATAAATCCAAGAAGAGAAGTTTACAAGAAGTATTTGGTGGTTTTTCTAAGAATAAAAGATAATCCAGCCTAATGGCTTCCAAAACAAACTTAAACTTAGGTTTTTCCAGTCTAAAACGTAGAGGGGCAAAACGGTAAAAAGCCAGTCAACAGGGCAGCTAGCGGCCAGGATGACACGCCACCAGGCCGCTGGGGACACCAGGCCGCGCTGACACTTAGCCGTGGGAGAGCTTCCATCCTGGCGCGGCCTCTCATGACGCGGGACGAGGCCGAGGGAGCATCCGTATTTTCTCGTGATTTTGTGCGACTTGCAGCGGTCTTGGTGCAAGGCTCCCAGGCAGCTGGGGACACCAGGCAGCGCTGACACTTAGGCGTGGTGAAGTTTCGAACATGAATCATCTTTTGCTCCAAAATCATCTCTAATGTCTCCAAAGTCACCAACTAGCATCTCCATACCGATAAGGATAAATGCAATGCAAATGCAACCTATATGCATTCTATATGGATTCTAAAGATCAAAAAGGAGCTAAAACTAATATGAAAATCATGCAAATACACAAGACATTAACTCCCCCACACTAGTCCTTTACTTGTCCACAAGTAAACTAGTAAGGACAAAGGAGGAGAAGTTTGAAAGAGGGGACTCAAAACCAAAAGATGCTCTTCTTAGTTCTCAACATGATAACCTTGCATAATCATACCAACTAGCAAAAGCAAACACTTTATCCAACTCTAACTTCTCAAGGCCTATCAAAACTCTTTAATCTTTAGACAAATTGTAATGCTCATCAATCAACAAGTTCAATCAACCAACTCTCACATATATTCACACACACACACTCAAGGTGAAGTCTTACAAATGGGTGCATGATCTCATTCATTTGGTTTGGTGAGTAAAAGAGTCTAATGCAAAACAAGAGTAGGGTTCAATTGCAATTTGGGGGTGGCTAACACTCAAGAAAAGTAGCAAGATCATTATGCAAAATCTATCTAAGAAAATGAGCAATTTATGCATACAAGTGCTTGTTCTCATCATTCAACCCCTTTCAAAATTCCAAAGATCACACTTTCCCCACTCACTACAAAGACTCTCTCTCTCTTTTTTTTTTTTTTTGCTTGGGAGCTTTTCTCTTTTTTTTTACTTAGCTCTCGTTATTATATTTTTTTTATTTGATTTTCAAAGGAGCTTTTTTTTTTTTTTTATATATCCCAAGTGATTTTCTTTCTTCCCTCACTCTCCAGCTCATGTTTTCTTTTCCTCACATCCCAAAACCCAAGATCATAATCAAGCTTTCAAATCGAAGATGAGAACAAACCATTGTCGCTCCTAATACTCTCAAGTTTTTGCACATGACGAGCTTTCATAAAAAGGCCTCACTCAAGCAAAACAATGATGATCTCAAAGAAGGATAGGGGCCTAAGGGTAAGGAGGTGCCATTTGGGTTAATCAAAGGATGGTATAATGGAGAAAGTTAACCCAAATGTGTATGAAATCCATGATCAAGTATGCATGCGCCCATATGCAAAAGGAATTAAGTTCATTAGGTTCAAATTCAGCCTGTAGTTGGTTTTCAAGAACAATGCCAATATCAAGCAAGCAACCAGTTTCAAGAGAGTTTTCAAGGCTCGAAGTCTACAAGCTTTCTAAAGGCTGCTCTAGCTACTTGCCATGATTACAAAGGTTATCAGTTTGAGTACTTAGCATGAGCAACTTTACAAGGTAGAAATCATCCTTGTCCTCAATGCATGATGCAACCTATATGCTTAGGACTTCTAACTAATAAATCTTTTTTTATATGCAAATAGATGAAGGCTCTAGACTCGATTCTAATGCAACTACATGATTTTTTTTTTTCAAATTTTTCAATTTTTTTTTTGGTTTTTCTATGCAATAGCTATTCACAAATGCATGCTCATGACAAGAAACATAAGATGATCAGCAACTTGGCACCTCCCCCACACTTAATTCACACAGTCTCTGTGTTTGTTAAGTGTTGAGAAGGGCCTAAAGGGGAAGCTAAATGCAAATAAAAACTGGTATATACAAGGGAAGATGATGGAGATACCTGACTAAGGGTAGAAGGATGTACCCTCCGTGTCCCAGTCATCTAGTCATCTGCAGTGGCTACTGATGGAGACTCGTTGGAGGATTCGCGCGCTGGTGGAGAGGGGTTCCCGCCGCCGCTAAGCTCATAATCTGAAGAACGGATGGCTCATGTGGCCTCTGCTCATAATAAGAAGGTCGGCAGTGCCGAGGGCCAGCTTCACCCATCACATCATCTACTTGGCAACCAAAGCCAATGGTTGCCTTAGCTAGGAGTGCAGTAACTTTCTTCATCGCCTCTTCAAGATCTTGACCGAAGTTTGTGAGTTTGCTGATGGTCCCGTCTTGCATCTTGTTCCATTTCTGCAGGTTGACATTCGGGCAAGGGACTCTCGCAGGCTAAGCTCGTCGTGGTGCCCTCATAAGGCTGAAAGTGGTAGCGCTGCGTGCCATAGCGAGGAGCTGGTGTCGCTTCATCATCAGCATCACCGTGTCTAGCAGCCCGAGAAGATCCTGCTCTTGATTTCCTCTTTCGTGGCTGTGACTGATGTAAAAGGGGGTGGGTATGTAGGCGAGGCTCTGGATCAAACTGTATGTTGCTGTAGGTGAGCACAGTAGTCATCTCTTCATTAGGCAGAGGAAGTATGAGCTCGGTCGGGTCATAGCCGAGTAGAAGTCATAAGCAAATCCGTCTTCCTTTTTCCAGCAAGGAAGGATGTCTTCTTCAGGTAGGGAATGTCAATATGAGCTGGTTCTTCTGTCGAGGTCCCAAATCAATCCTCAATGCAGCCAGTATGGGTGTGATCAAGCTACCAATGAACAGCTTCGAGTCTTGTCGATGTAGTCCATGCCCAATGCTTGTAGTAATCAAACCTCCTCATAAGCACTCCTATCAATCCCAGGCCTTGGTAGTCTCTCGAATGGTGTTTGTCGATCGTCCTCTCCTACCAAAGGGAGAAGTCCCAAACCCAAAACTTCAGCTCATCCTCATTTATCGCACATGGTTCCCTCCTAGCATAGAAGGTGTGGTGAGAACCTTAGCAGCATACCTCACTCCCGGATTTGTGATCTCATTACACTTGTCCGACCCTGCATAACGCTCCTCACTAGCAATAAGACCCCAAACATCAGTGGCAATGTCGCTCGAAGAGGGTAAGAATGAATCCCTGTCATCGCATAGTCCAAAGATGGAACTAAGTCTTGCGAAGCCAACCTTGTGAGCCTTGCCTCTGATCTTGAAAGTGATGTAGCCATACCCATCAACCTCATCTCTCTCATAATGGTGAACAACCTCGAAAGAAGCTAAGAACTGGCAAGACACCTCCTTGTGCACCGGGTACGCCATATCAAGAAATGACTCCATGCCCATATTTCTGAGAAGGATGGTTACATCTTCCAGAATTCCAAGTTGTTGCAGTGAGTCGCGATGAGGAAATCTCATTGGAGCCCATTTGATGAGCCTCATGCGCTTTGCCAGAGTGGTGAAACAGGGGAGAGGGCCTGTTCTCCTTAACCTCTTCCGCTCTTTGGGTGACTCAACCTCTTCCTCAGCATCTGAACGAAGACCTTCCTCAATCATCCGCTCAACTTCAGCTTCTCTCTCAGCAAGAACCTCGGCAGGTATGGTATGACGGCGCTCAAGGGTTGCTTGAAGTGGTTTCCGATTTGGGTTCCCAAATTTTTGATCTGCTGTCACAAGTTGGTCTTGGGAGGCAGATGCAATGCCCTTGCCCTTGTCTTGCTTGCCCTCTTTCCCATGGTCTCTCACCATCGTATCCTACAAAACAAAAACTTGGAAAGTGTTTGAGTCTCATGAGGATTTATCATCATACATAAACCAATTTATCAAGCACAGCTCATCAAACAACAATCTCCAAGCAAGAGTTGACCATTCAGGAGACTTTAGAAGCTCAAACAATCATTTTCCCAAATTTTCGAAAATCTCAATTCTCAGGAACCCTAACTTTTGAAATTTCAATTCAAGCCAATTAAACTCGTTTTTCATCAACCCAACTCATCAATCAAGCTAATGGAAGCATAAACAACGATTTAAGAGCAAGAAATTGAGCTAATCCCATGTTTTAAAAATCTGAACTTTTTCATCCAAGGGAAAAAAACTAAACTCGAAATTCCAATACCTGAGCTTGATTTGATGAAAAACGGGATGATAATGAGAAAGAGAGAGAGAGATAACGAGTTCTTAGCAACAAGAATCACCGAATTTCGTTGAGAAATGAGGGAGATATGTTCTTGAGCAATGGAGAGAGTTTGAGATGAATGAGATCGCGAAAGAGATAAGGGAGAGAGAGAGAGAGAGAGATCGCGAGTAAGTGTGGGAGAAGGGGGCACCGGTCCGGTTCAACTTAAATGAACCGGTTTACTTACCTGACTCGACGAGGCGCGGCGGCTTGGAGACGGGGGCGCAAGGCCGCTGGGACGATAGGCCGCGGGGAGACTTAGCGAAATCTGTCCCTACTTCGTGATTGCGGCGGCGTGGAGGTCGGGGACACTAGGCCGCTGGACATCAAGGCCGCGGGGAGACTTAACCAAAATTTTCACTCTCTTTTTTTTTTAAACGTAGCGGCCTCCCGTGCCGCGTGACAAGGCCGAGTGAGAGTGCGGCAAATTTCACACAATAACCAGCGGTCTCCCTAGGCCGCGCCACAAGGCCGCTGGGACACTTCAAAAATCAGGCAACGCCAATTTCTTTGCTCCAAACATTTCATGCCCACTTTCACACCTGCAAGACAACATCTAGACCAAACAACAACCTAAAAATTCAAAAATAAAATCAAATATATACAAGGATAGACATGGGACTTCCTCCCAATTGAGCTTGTTTTAAGTCTCTAGCTTGACTTCCTTTCTTTTGAGATTAGGCGGGGGTAGGATTGGAGAGTGGAATCGAGGTTCCTTCTTCTCCTGGTGTAGTAGCCATGTAGAGCTTGACCCTTTGTCCATTGACTGTAAAGTCTCTTCCATCAGTGCTCCACAATACTATTGCTCCATACGGGCTGACCTCCTTAACCTTGAATGGACCAGACCACCTTGACTTAAGCTTTCCTGGAAATAACTTCAACCTAGAGTTGTGAGAGGACTTGATCTCCTTCTTTGAACTCTCTTTTCAAGATGTTCTTGTCATGGAAAGCCTTAGTCTTCTCCTTGTAGATCCTTGAGTTCTCAAAAGCATCCATTCTTATCTCATCAAGCTCATGTAGTTGAAGAAGTCTTTTCTCCTTGGCACTCTTGATGTCAAAGTTCAGCAACTTTACTGCCCATAATGCTTTGTACTCAAGTTCTACTGGAAAATGGCAAGCTTTCCCATACACAAGGTTAAAAAGTGTGGTTCCCAAAGGGGTTTTGTAAGCTGTCCTATAAGCCCAAAGTGCATCATCAAGCTTAGTAGACCAATCCTTCCTTGTAACCCCCACAATCTTTTCCAAAATGGACTTTATCTCTCTATTTGAAACCTCAACTTGACCACTTGTTTGAGGATGGTAAGGAGTTGCCACCTTATGCTTCACACCCTTCTTTTTGAGAATTCCTTCAAACAGCTTGTTGATGAAATGAGAGCCTCCATCACTGATCACAACTCTTGGAACTCCAAACCTTGGAAAGATGACACTCTTGAACATCTTAGTTACAACTCCAGCATCATTGGTGGGACTTGCAATGGCTTCCACCCACTTTGAGACATAGTCAACAGCTACAAGGATGTATTTGTTTCCATAGGATGATGGAAATGGCCCCATGAAGTCAATACCCCACACATCAAACACCTCAACTTCAAGGATTGGATTTTGAGGCATCTCATTTCTTTTGGTGATGTTTCCTCTTCTTTGGCATGAATCACACCTTGAAACAAAGTCTTGTGTATCCTTGAACATGTGTGGCCACCAGAATCCAGCTTGTAACACTTTTGCAACTGTCTTGAAGGTAGCAAAGTGGCCTCCATAGGATGATCCATGACAGAGTGTAAGGATCCCATCAACTTCTTCATTAGCAACCACTCTCCTATAAAGCTGATCCTCGCAGAGAATGTAGAGGTAAGGCTCATCCCAGTAGTACCTCTTCACATCCCTGTAGAACTTCTTCTTGGCATAGCCCACAAGATTCAAAGGTTCTTTTCCTGTGGCTAAGTAATTCACCAAATCAGCATACCAAGGTTCTTTCTCTTCAGTAGCCTTAACCTCTTCAAGCTTTCTGCCGGTTTCACAGTGCTGCAATCACTGCTCCAATGGCCATGATCTGCTCTTCTGGAAGTCCCTCATCAATGGGGATGCCACACTCTATTTTCAGCCTGGACAAGTGATCAGCTACACCATTCTCAACTCCTGGCTTGTCTCTGATCTCTAAATCAAACTCTTGAAGCAAAAGGATCCACCTCAAAAGCCTGAGTTTTGCATCTTTCTTGGCCAAAAGGTGTCTCAAAGCAGATGATCTGTGTAGACAATAACCTTAGACCCCACTAAGTAGCTTCGAACTTCTCAAATGCAAAGACAATGGCTAGCATTTCCTTCTCAGTTGTGGCATACTTCATCCGAGCATCATTCAAGGTTTGGCTTGCATAGTAGATCACATGAGACTTGCCATCCTTTTTCTGCCCCAAAACAGCTCCCACAAAGATAATCACTAGCATCACACATGATCTCAAAGGGAGATCCCAATCAGGTGGTTGGACAATGGGAGCACTCACAAGCTCACTCTTCAGCTTCTTGAAAGCTTCTAGATATTCCTGACCAAAGAGAAAGATCTCTTCCTTGCAAAGCAGTCCGGTGAGTGGCCCGCAATCTTGGAGAAATCCTTGATGAACCTTCTATGAAGCCAAGATGCCCCAAGAAACTCCCCGATGTCTTTCACTGCCTTTGGAGGAGCCAAACTGATCATCACATCAATCTTTGCCTTGTCTACCTCAATCCCCTTCTCGAGATCTTGTGTCCCAGCACAATCCCTTCTTTAACCGTGAAGTGACACTTCTCCCGCTTCAGCACGAGGTTGGTGTCTTCACATCTCAGTAGGACCCCGCACAAATTTGACAAACAAGCGTAAAACGAAGATCCGTAGACAGAGAAGTCATCCATGAACACCTCCACAACATCCTCATTAGATCGAGAAGATTGACATCATGCACCTTTGAAAGGTGGTCGAGATTACATAGCCCAAATGGCATCCTTCGATAGCAAAGGTACCATAAGGGCATGTGAATGTCGCTTTCTCGATCATTGGGATGTATGGGTATCCGAAGAACCCTGAATACCCATCAAGAAAGCAATAGAATGGGTGATTAGCAAGTCTTTCAAGCATCCGATCAATGAATGGCAATGGAAAATGATCTTTCCTAGATGCATCCGCAGTAATCAATGCACATTCTATGACCTGTGATGGTTATGGTTGGTATCAATTCATCCTTGTCATTTTAATTACAGTGATACCACCTTTCTTTGGGACAACATGCACAGGAGATACCCATTTAGAGTCCGAGATAGGTAAATCACACCAGCATCTAAAAGTTTAAGAATCTCCTTCTTTACAACATCCTTCAGGTTAGGATTTAACCTTCTTTGATGCTCAATAAGTCATTGATTCATCCTCAAGATGTATCCTATGCATGCACAAAGAGGGTGATATCCCTTTGATATCATCAAGTGAGTAACCTATCGATTTTCTAAATCTTTTAAGTGCTTTTAAAAGTTCGCATACCAGCCAAGAAGTTCACTACTCACAATGACAGGATAAGTCTCATTAGGGCCAAGGAATGCATACCTTACACCATGGGAAGGGGTTTAAGCTCCACCTTAGGTGCCTTAAGCTCACTCCAGTCATCTTGCTGAACGTTCTCTTGTTGAGCGACCGAGGCTTCTTGTTGAACCACTTGTGGCGGTTCCTCATCTTGTTCCTCACTAGCAAACCCCTTGTGTGAATCCAGATCATCCCATAAGCGGTACTCTCCACATTCTCAATCACTACAACCTCTTTCTCTATAGTCAAAGCATGCTGTAGAGAATCCTCCAGTGATAACTCTTCAAGAAGCTCATCAGCAAGAGCATCCATCTCCTCAATGTAGAAGATTTGCCCTTGAGTCGTTGGTTTCTTCACTACCTCCTTGATGTCAAAGTGGAGGATGTGCCCTTTACCCAAATGGAGATCAATCTTGCCTTCTTTCACATTAACAATAGTTCCTGCTAGGGATGTTTAAACCGGCGGAAAGCCCGCGGGCATGACGGGCGGTGTTTAAACGGGCGGAACCCGTACCCGTTTATTTATATATAATGTTGTAACGGGTTCATAGAGGGTCGGCCCGTTAAGAGTATATATTAAACGGGTTTACCCGCGAAATAAAAGGGTGCCCGTTTAATTTTTTTTTCTTTTCAGAATATGTAAACCTACGTCGTTTTATTTAGTTTTTTTTTAATCTCAAAACTAAATCTAGCTGCCGTCAGGTTTCTCTCCTCTTTGCTCTGTCGATTTTGCCCAGAAAAAAAAAAGCTTTGTGCCGATAAAACTGACCTCCTGTGACTGTGAAGGACACGACATCATCTCAGTCTCTTAATCCTCCTTCTTCTCGGCATTACCAATCCCAGGTCTCCTCCATCTCATCTCTTTTGGTCACATTCTGTTTCTTCAGGTCGTTTTGGTTGACTGTGGAACATATAATGTGTTGAGTTTCTAGAACTCTGAGTCAGCTTCTCGTTTGATTTTGGTTTCTTTGTTTTGTGTGATCTGATGATACCTTTCAACTTGTTGCATTTGATTAAAAGATTTCTTCTTTGACTTTCTTGGTTGCGGTTTTTCTAGTTTTCGTTTTTGTCAGAAAGTGTTCTTGCTAGATAACACCAGATTTTTAATGTGTTACTGTCCCAAATTTACTCTTCTTTTTAATGATTAAAAGCTTTCTCCTTTTTTTTTTTTGCAGAGCAAAGCTTCATGGATGGAGTCGAGGTCGTCGGTTTGAGATTAAGAGAGGAGGAAGAAGTTGGTTTATGTTTTCTAGATGATTTGCAGTTTTTTAAAAAAAAAATCAGACACAAGGTTGATGACAAAACTGTTTTGTTGTATTTCAGTTTATAAGTTTCAGATATTATGTACTTTCAGATGATTACAAATGTATATTAGATACACAAATCATGTTCATTACATAAAGAATATGTGAAATATTTAAAACTAAATTTAAAAACAGAGCTACATACATGTTAAAGTTAAAATAATAAAATTGCATTTAGAAAAAATAAAGTAATAAATTCAAGACTCAGAACTAAAAAAAAAACAACTCATAAAAAAAAAGGTTAAACGGGTCTAAACGGGCCAAACGGGCGGTACCTACATAAACGGGTTGTCTTTAAACGGGCTTAAATGGATAACGGGTCTAAATGGGCTTGACATTAAACGGGTCTAAACGGACAGGGTCTTAAACGGGCAGGGCCTAAACGGGCGCGGGTAGCCCGTTTTAACATCCCTAGTTCCTGCTGTGGCTAAGAAAGGCCTTCCAAGGATTAAGGGATCTTGAGCTTCCTCCCCCATCTCAAGCACCACAAAGTCTCAGGATCTCACAATTTCCAACCATCACAGGGAGGTCTGCAAGATACCCAGTGGTATTTCATCGAACGATCAGCCGAACTAGAGAAAGTCTACACTTCTTGTATTGAGTGAATCCAAGCTTCTTTGCCACAAATAAAGGCATCAGTGACACTAGCTCCCAAATCGCAGAGACACCTCTCAAACACCATAGGTCCGATAGCACAAGGTAGTGTGAAGCATCCCGATCCTCTAGCTTTCTTGGAACATCAAGCCTCGAATGATGGCACCGCACTCATGAGTAAGTATCATCATTCCTCCATCTCTTTCTTCTTTGCAGCTACAACATCTTTCGTGAACTTGCTGTATTGAGGAACCAGCATGAAAGCATCAATGATAGGCATTGTGACCTGAATTTCACTCATCCGCTTCTCAAACAGAGCCTTGTACTTCTCTAGCAGCTGCCTCTTGAATCTTCCGTGGAATGGGAGTTTGGGTTCATAAGGAGGGGAACACAAGGCTTCTCATTTCTTTGGAGCAGGCTCCTCACCATCTTTCAGTTCTCTTTCTTCTCCAACCTTTCCATTACCCTTGGCTTCCACAATCTTCTCCAAGATCTCATCATTGGTTTTCTCATCCACAATCACTACCTCATCATCATCCATGTTAATGGAAACCCCTCACCTTGTTTCTCAAAGATCCTTGGTGAGAGTTCTAGGAGGTAACCGCTTCCACTCCCGAGGGTAACAGCTTTCATTGCCTCCTTTGGGTTTTGCTCAGATTTTCCGTGTAGAGAACCTTGTCGACGATTTTGCTGAGTGTTCATGGCAGCAAACCGGCTCTCCAAAGCCCCGAACTTGTTGTTGAGATCATTGTAGCTTCCATCAATCTTGTTATGGAGGTTCTTCAACTCATATCCAACATGCTTCTCACTTCTAGTGTGTGATTCCGTGATTTGTTTCAGAGAGTGTCGCTGCTTTCCGAGGAGTAGAACTAGAAGGATTAGCCTGTTGTTGAGAAGATTGATTCCCTTTGCTAGGAAAGCCGGGGAGGGTTCTCGCTGAGGCTGATAGGTGCTTTGCTGAGTTCCTAGGCTGGTTACCACTCTGCTGGTTGTAGTTGCTCTTGGGCTGGTAGCCTCCTTGTTGGTTCTTTGGGATTAGATCTCGTGGGTAGTTGTTGTACTGAAAATTAGGCTCTTTCCTGTACCAACTACCATTGTTGTTGATGAAACACAGCTCTTCTTGCCCTTAGGCACATCAACCTCATTAACTGCGGTGGTGCCTCTTGGTTTTGTTTCCAACAAAGTTCAACTGCTCTTGTGTAGCTTTATCAGCAATGAGTATGTCTATCTTCTCTGCGAGCCTTTAGCTCCTTCCTTGTCTGTTTATCATCAGTTCTAACCTTCGTCGTGGTCTCCACTGTAGACTGCGTCACTTTTCACCATGTTGTCAACTAGCTCCTCTGCATCTTCCTCAGTTCTCCCAAGAAAACCCATTACTTGCAGTATCCAACCTGGCTCAGACTTAGGAAGAGCCCCTCTCAGAATGTGCTCAGCAAGCTTTCCTTGGAGAAACCATGGTGTGGACATTGAGCTTGATAGCTCTTGAATCTCTCCCAAGCTTCACTGAATCCTTCCAAGTTCTTCTGTTGGAAACTTGAAATTTCATTTCTCAACTTTGCAGTTCTTGAGGTAGAGAAGAACTTTTCCAAGAATGCTCTTTTGCAGTCATCCCAGGTGGTGATAGAGTCGCTGGGTAAAGACTTCTCCCACTGACGCGCCTTGTCCCCCAAAGAGAAAGGGAATAGCTTGAGCTTGAAAGCATCCTCAGACACACCATTGGTCTTTGACAATCCACAGTCCTGTCAAACTTGTCCAAGTGATCAAATGGGTCCTCTACAGCCAAGCCATGATACTTGTTGTTCTCGATCACGTTGAGGAGTCCTGGTTTGACCTCAAAGTTGTTGGCTTCCACATCTGGTGCTCTGATTCCTAACCTATGCCCATGAATGTTAGGGCGGTCATAGGTTCCAATGGCTCGAGCTGGTCGCTGTGGGTGTTGTGGACCTTGTGGTGGAGGGTCGTCAGCACCTTGACCGTTCACATTTACACCTTGTGGTAAGTTTTCCATGTCTGTATCCAACCTCTGCAAGTGAGCCTGTTGCTCTTCTGCTTGTCTGCTTCTTCTAGTTTCCCTTTCAAATGCTCTAATGTCTTCCACTCTTGGAACAAGGTTTGTTGCGCCTCTACTCCTCAAGTTCATACACCTGAAATGCCAAGGAAAATGAAGATGGAGAATCAGTAACAAGATAAAAGAAAAAATGACTTAGTCTCAAGCAAGTGACTAAATCTCAATGTTTAAATCTACTCAGAATTTGGCAACGGCGCCAATTTGATGTTAGGAGTTTTTAAGGCTCCTAAAGCAAATGTTGTAATATGAGTGAAATGTCGAACCAGTTCTGAGGGATTCAAAGCACCAAGAATGCAAGTACCTCCTTAATCTAAGTGCAACCGATAATTTGGATGGTTTTAAACTAATACTAATGATAGAATGCAATAACAGAGCAAATAAGCAATAAAGGAGGAAGCTTTCTTTGATATGATAAAGGAGAACTCATGGGCATAGGAATGAGACCTTGGGTGATCAGGTTTCGAACTAAAGATAGCAAATAAACAATCAAACTATCAATCTTAAGCTTAGACACAATCTTAAACAAACTCTATGTCTAGATGAATGTTCATTTGCTATCACAATTCAAACATCAAATGTCTTTGGCTGAATAAAATGAAAGCAATCATTACAAACAAGTCTAATGGCTATCTTAACACCTTTAACAACAAATGTCTTTGGTAAAGTATGTTAAAAGCTTAGGAGAGTTGTCTCAGGCATTTCATCAGACACCTTGTGGGTGGGAAATGCCTAAAGATCAACTTTGAGAGGCCAACTCGAAGATGCATTATGAATACTCTACTAGCAAGAAATAAGCATGATCTACACTCAAACATCCTAGATCTAGCCTAATCACCCTTGATCTTCCTAACCCATGAATTCAAAAGAGGATTACTCACTAATCTCCATGATTCTTCTTAAACCCATATTGGATAGAAGATTAATCATGTAGAGAAATACAAATAAAAGATTCAATATCAAAAAGATTGCAAGAACAATGATCAAATAAATCCAAGAAGAGAAGTTTACAAGAAGTATTTGGTGGTTTTTCTAAGAACAAAAGATAATCCAGCCTAATGGCTTCCAAAACAAACTTAAACTTAGGTTTTTCCAGTCTAAAACGTATAGGGGCAAAAGTGTAAAAAGCCAGTCAACAGGGCAGCCAGCGGCCAGGATGACACGCCACCAGGCCACTGGAGACACCAGGCCGCGCTGACACTTAGCCGTAGGAGAGCTTCCATCCTGGCGCGGCCTCTCATGACGCGGGACGAGGCCGAGGGAGCATCCGTATTTTCTCGTGATTTTGTGCGACTTGCAGCGGTCTTGGTGCAAGCCGGGCAGGGGACGTCGGCACTGGGACACTTAGGCGTGGTGAAGTTTCTCGAACATGAATCATCTTTTTGCTCCAAAATCATCTCTAATGTCTCCAAAGTCACCAACTAGCATCTCCAATACCTGATAAGGACAAATGCAATGCAAATGCAACCTATATGCATTCTATATGGATTCTAAAGATCAAAAAGGAGCTAAAACTAATATGAAAATCATGCAAATACACAAGACATCATGCAGCATTCTCAAAATCTACATGAAGCGTAACTTATGGATAAATGCTTAGAAATTAAACTGGAGAAGCTCGTTTTGGCGGTAGCTGGTGTTTGGGCAGTGCCGTGCCAAACAATTTGGTGGCCTAAAGCATTTTTCTAAATGTGGCGTTAATAAAATAAATAATATTCAATTTAAAAATGACAAATATAATATAACAAAAAATTTTTATTTGTTACAAAGATCTTCTACTTTTTCTACCAGCAAATTTGTTTATAATTTCTTTTTTAAAACTAAAAGATTTCTTTTTCAAATTAAAATAAATATAAAATAGTTAAAACTTTGTCTATATATATGTACCTACATGTCTAGAATTTCTTAGTCATTTAAAAAAATGATTTGTAGTGGAAAATATTTTAATCTTTTGTAGTCACGTTTATCATTCATTAAAAAAATATTTTTGATAACCCACTCAGTTTTTCTTTTGTGATCAAAGATAATTCTTTATCAACTTAAACTTTGAACTTTTTTTCTGCAGAGGCAACATTCACTAAACTGGGACTGTTAACAATATTCAACAAACAATCCATCGGTTCTCATAAAATTATCCATCAAAGAGTTCGATATCTCAGCAGCTCTCTTAATTTCTGCTTGTAGTATTATTTTTAGAAGTTTAAGCTCTGTACATAAATCATTTTGTAAATACCATGTTTATTTTAAAATTCAATTCAAATACAGTTTATGACTGATTATTAATCAATTTGTTAACAGGATTTAAGATATTCTCATACGTATCTAAATAAATAAAAAAGAAGATAACAATTAAAAACTACCAAAATTGCTAAATCAAAATCCAATCAATATGAATCAGATGTAAATAAGGTAGTGAATTGGATCTGGACAATTCAAAGGCAAATTATATGAGATTTATGAAGAAGGTCAAAGCTCTTTATAGTAACGACTAGAAGGTCTTTGTTGTTTGACAACAAAATAGATTTCTTTCTAATTTTATTTCAATAACTACAATATAAAAAAATGGAAACTGATAAAAAGTTATTTCTATTTTAACACTGGTTAGAATATTATAACAATAAAAATGGAAATGAGTAAAAAAAATTTAAAATACTCTACCAAAATATAGGATGTGGCCTTTTTTCTTTCAAAATGTGGCCCTAATGCTTTACTTGCCTTATAAGAGGCACGAGCCTGTGTTTGGGTCTTCCCACTCTGCTTTGAAAACTGAAGCCATGGCTGGGAAAATTCTCATTTAATTTCTCAAGTATTTGAAATTGACAGATAAATTTCCCAATCATCACATGCAAAATAATTCCTCAAATCTGCATTGACCTTGCAAAATTGAACTCGTAAAAAGTCCACATCGAACAGTTAATGGAAAACGTTAGTCTAATTATTTGTCCCTCTTTTATTTTTATTTTTTTTATAATTTTTTTTTAAAAAAACATTTTTACATCAAGTGTAGACAATTTTCAAATAAGACTTCTCTTTATAACTCCAAAGATGAAACTATTTACACTCTAGTGCCAAACCAAAATTGGAGACCCCCTTCCATACCCTTTTTTCTTTGCATACTCATCAAGCTAAGCTTATTCTTTATCCCTCTATCAACAAGCTTCTTCATTATTGATATGGGCATAGGTTTCTCCCCATGCTTTATCTTATTCCTTTCCCTCCATAGCGAGTAGACTGCAACTTGAACAGAGTATCTAATGCAGAAAGCCCTCATCTTCTCCATAGAACTACCTGATATCAGTGACACGATAGTAGACCAGACATTAGAGTAAGAGCTACCTAGAATCCCGAGAGAGAGAACATGTTCCCAAAGTTGAGAAGAGTAAGAACATTCGAAAAATAAAAGATTTCTAGACTTCTGCTGCATTTTTGCAAAGCACACAAGTCGTATCAGCACCTGGAATCCATTTAGAGACTCTGTCTATAGTAGACAATCTATCCAACACTGCTAACCAGGTGATAAAAGCAAACTTTGGCGTCGCCTTAGAAAACCAAATACCTCTGGCCCAAGAGCATTCCCTCTTTTAGGCGTCTTCTTCTTCAGTCTTTTCTAATTTGAAAACCAGTAAACCCTAAATTGATTTTCACAATGATTGCAGAGGTAAATTCTCGTGAATCCTTCTAAGAAAAACAAGAATTTTAACTATTTGAGCATGAAGAGCGAAAAATGTTGTTCAGAAATGGATTTTCCTATGGATAAGATGATGTAAATCTTCATTTTTATGTGTTTCTAGTCAAATTATTATGATTTATTTATCTAAAAGCTCACAACTTTGTCATAAATTAGTTAACAATAAAGCATTTGTTTTCGTGGTGTTGCAAACTGCAGAAAAATGCAGATTTTTTTCATGTTTCCTTTGTTCTGTTTTTGTTCTTGTTCAAAAAGAAAACAGAGGAAAGTTATAGATATATATATATATATATCAGTAAGAGAAAGTGATAGAAGTAGATAGAGAAATATGAAGTAGAGAACTGACTTTTTGCTTGCTTACGGTACAAAACATTGGCTACTACATATTTATAGAGAAAATAGAGCACTCCATATATAGCCCATACTTTTGACTTAGACTACTGCAACAAGAAAACTCAAAGACTTTTACATACCAAAACAACAGCTTGACTTGTTACTCTTCTTTTCCCACGTTTTATGTTTTGTGGTTTATTCATTTGTAAGAAGAGATCAATCTTCTGATTTATTCATTTGGAAATATCAGAATTGGTTCGAACTAAATGTAATTACGATGCAGCATTTTCACAATCTACATGAAGCATAACTTATGGATAGATGCTTAGAAATTAAACTGGAGAAGCTCATTTTGGGGGTAGCTGGTGTTTGGGTCTTGCCCACTCTGCTTTGAAAACTGAAGCCATGGCTGGGAAAATGCTCATTTAGGTATTGGAAATTGACAGATAAATTCCCCAATCATCACTTGCAAAATAATTCCCCAAATCTGCATTGACCTTGCAAAATCCCGAAAATCCAAAATCCCGGAAATCCAAAATAGGATGCTTCTGAAACTATCTCTTCTCGCAATATTTTAATTTCGTAAAGGCCTTCATGAATTTGTGTTGAAAGCATTTTGTAACTAGTTTACATTGCTTTCCATATGCAGTGAGACCGAAGAAACATATGAGAGATTGCATTAGTTGCTCATTTAGTATAATGCTACTTTGTTAGTATGATTAGGATAATTAGTATGATTACTATGACAAGGATTAGAGCAACTAATACAAATTATATGATTAATATGAGTAGAACGATTAGTATGATTAGGATAATTAGTATGATTACTATGACAATGAAAACTAGTACGATTAGTATAGTATGACTAGGATAACTAGTACGATTAGTATGACTAGGATAACTAGTACGATCAATATATTATCGATGAGAGAAATAATTATTTTTTCGTTTGGGCTTGAATTGGATTTGGGCCAAATTTAAATTTAGATTTGGATCCATTGAATTGAGTTTAAATGAAGGATAAAGTAAAGATTTCCATACTTTTTTCATTAAAACAAAAATGAATAAGAAAAGGAAAAACATAAGGAGGTCATTTGAGAATTGTTTCTCCAGAGTCATCTTATATTTTGCTCCCTTCATAGGTGATGCCTATGTTCATTAACGGCTACAAGACAATAAGGACATTCTAGTGTGTAGAGTATCTCATGAACAAGTGTGGGAAGATGATTCTAATAATTAAGCTAAATAAGAAGATCATTCTAGTAATTATTTGTAACTAAAATTAAAACAAATAATTAAGGATAAATAATCTAAAATTAAAACCTATTTAGCCCATTTTCATACAACTAAAATCTTGTCCCGAGGGTTAATTACTAGTCTCTTCTTTCACGGATGAAATCGCCAATTCGTAAGTCTCCCCACAGTTACTTGCTTCCGTAATAGTTTCTTGTCTAAAAGGATTCTTCTTGATGAACTCTTGCACGTTTTCAGCCTCTACTAACTTCTCTAGGTAAAATCTCAGATCACCACCACTACCTGAATTCGATTGAAGCAAGCAGAGAGAAATTTTTTTTAAGATAACAACAAAAATATTCTTATTTGCTGTTCTATATAAGAAATTCGGTTCAATAAATTTACTTAATGATGTGTGTATATAAGAAATTTGGTTCAATAAATTTACCTAACGATGTGTCTGTCTGGTTCTGATGGTTGTACGTCTGAGGGAATATCGCTGTATATGGTTGTCAATTCAGATGGTTCATTTCAAAAAAGTTGAAAAACATCAATGAGTCTAAACAATACTGTTGTACAAATGACACAAAGAAAATGATAGGACAAGCGAAAAAAGCTTACTGGGTTAAGCAAAGCCTTGTAAGGATAATCATCAAGTAAAACCGTGTTAGTCTTGTTGTAATCACCCTTTTTCAACGGAACGTCTGGGTGTTGTTTTTCCCAGAGCTTGTTTAGATTCTTGAACACGATTCGTTTCTGATTGCGTTCAGGGCAACCAACGGTAGTCTTAGTACAATCATTCTGGTCCTATAACGATAAAATGGATGAATATTATAACAACTCCTTTCCAAAAATACGAGGGAGGACATATGGCCAGAACCACCTACCCAACAAAACACCCATTTCTCCTTTAAATCGCCGAGCAATTGATCAGTGATGACTTCAACATTATTCTTGTAAGTAAATATCAAAATTAGATCAATTTTCCACACGGATATGAAACTGACTAATCAGTAACTCATATGAGTAACTCTTACCGTATTTTTGAGGACAAGACACCAACTTCAAACTTGTCAAAGCAGAAGTTCAGAAAATTTTCACAAGATGGTCTCTTATGAACTAAAAGAAACAAAGAAACTAATAGGTCACATTCAAATAGTATTGTTGTGGACGTACAACAGAAGATGTTGGAACCTCAATTACTTGTCTGACGAAACCCTATATCGGCTAGCAACCCATTCAGATCGAGGACAAGAAGTTTTTTCCTCGAGACCAAAGGATTTGATCTCTGGTTGGATTCAAGTTGTTCACCGCAAACATCTTTCTCTTTTTCAACCTGATTAGATTAAGAAGGGTTTTATGACTGAGAAAGTGAATAATAAGCTGTATTTTGTGTACCTAAAACAAATATTGCGTTCATCATCCTTATTTACGCAACAGTTTTCATTCGTCTAAAGTACGACAACCACACAATGTGCGTGTTATAATTGCCAGAGAGAAGGTAGTATTTAAGTAGTGTTAGTAAATACAGACAATGCTTGTTAATGTAACTTTTTATCCACGTACCTCCATTGCTGTTCTTCTTGTTGTTGTTTGTTCTCTTTGAGAGGCATTTCCACCATCTTGTTGCAGAACAGGTTCATTCGCCGAGCTACAGGATTTGTTCTTCACAGTCTTTACAATTCGATCAATCTTCAATATAACATCCATCGCTTCCTCCTCGGCCGCCTTTCTGTCTTCAACAAAGCTCCAAAACGTTTCAAGATTGCCAATATCAATGAGATCCTGTATCTCAAGTTTTACCCGGACTACTTCATTACAAAGATATTGGCCATAGTTATCCTTAAGCTCCCTGAGTTTGGCATCGTTCTCATCCACAACTCTCTACATTTCACATAAATTGTAAGGTATTAGGATGCTTTTGACAACATAAGAAAATTATTCAGATACAAAAAGTAGAATTTTAAACCTTGGGTGTTCCTTCAGAATTGTCGAATTTAAATGGATGTCAGTGTATGCTCTTTACGTGCCTTGTCAACTCAGAATACATAGCCTCAGCATCTGCATCTGCCTCGTTCATTTTTAAACCAATCCATCTCAGTGCCACCAAGAATTTCTCATAGTTTAATTGTACTCTGTTCAGTCTTACAATCTCTTCTACCAAATATTTTCTGATTTCTACAAGAGCCTTTAGAATTGGTTCTACATGGTGAGACTGTGCACAAGCGCTTGAGTCCTAGATATCACAAGAAAAATGGAGAACAAGAACATTCAAAGATTACACAATTCCAGAGCACAAGATAATAAATTAAATTCTATAATTCTAAGCTGGTGTCACTAGCAATCATTTGACACAGAAAATGCGAATAATACGCTGTATTTTGCTGTATTTTGAGCATTATAACAAATCTTGTGTTCATCATCCTTATTTACGCAACAGTTTTCATTCGTCTAAAGTACGACAACCACACAATGTGCGTGTTATAATTGCCAGAGAGAAGGTAGTATTTAAGTAGTGTTAGTAAATACAGACAATGCTTGTTAATGTAACTTTTATCCACGCACCTCCATTGCTGTTCTTCTTGTTGTTGTTTGTTCTTTGAGAGGCATTTCCACCATCTTGTTGCAGAACAGGTTCATTCGCCGAGCTACAGGATTTGTTCTTCACAGTCTTTACAATTGATCAATCTTCAATATAACATCCATCGCTTCCTCCTCGCCTTTCTGTCTTCAACAAAGCTCCAAAACGTTTCAAGATTGCCAATATCAATGAGATCCTGTATCTCAAGTTTTACCCGGACTACTTCATTACAAAGATATTGGCCATAGTTATCCTTAAGCTCCCTGAGTTTGGCATCGTTCTCATCCACAACTCTCTACATTTCACATAAATTGTAAGGTATTAGGATGCTTTTGACAACATAAGAAAATTATTCAGATACAAAAAGTAGAATTTTAAACCTTGGGTGTTCCTTCAGAATTGTCGAATTTAAATGGATGTCAGTGTATGCTCTTTACGTGCCTTGTCAACTCAGAATACATAGCCTCAGCATCTGCATCTGCCTCGTTCATTTTTAAACCAATCCATCTCAGTGCCACCAAGAATTTCTCATAGTTTAATTGTACTCTGTTCAGTCTTACAATCTCTTCTACCAAATATTTTCTGATTTCTACAAGAGCCTTTAGAATTGGTTCTACATGGTGAGACTGTGCACAAGCGCTTGAGTCCTAGATATCACAAGAAAAATGGAGAACAAGAACATTCAAAGATTACACAATTCCAGAGCACAAGATAATAAATTAAATTCTATAATTCTAAGCTGGTGTCACTAGCAATCATTTGACACAGAAAATGCGAATAATACGCTGTATTTTGCTGTATTTTGAGTACGTATAACAAATCTTGTGTTCATCATCCTTATTTACGCAACAGTTTTCATTTCTCTGAACTATTTGGACAAGGACACATTGGTTAGCCGGTGTGCGTGTTATATTTGTCAGAGAGAAGGTAGTATTTAAGTAGTGTTAGTATCTGAATCATCTTTTTAAATTCGACAATTTTGAAGGAACACCCAAGGTTTAAAATTCTACTTTTTGTATCTGAATCATTTTCTTATGTTTTCAAAAGCATCCTAATCCTTTGACAATTTATGTGAAATGTAGAGAGTTGCGGATGAGAAAGATGGCAAACTCAGGGAGCTTAAGGATAACTATGGCGAATATCTTTGTAATGAAGTAGTCCGCTTAAAACTTGAGATACAGGATCTCATTACCATTGATACTGGCGAAGCACCTTGGAACTTTGTTGAAGACATAAAAGCTACCGAGGAGGAAGCAATGGATGTTTTATTGAAGATTCATCGAATTGTAAAGGCTGTGAAGAACAAATCCTGTAGCTCAACGAATGAACCTGTTCTGCAACAAGATGGTGGAAATGCCTCTCAAGGAGAACAAACAACAAGAAGAAGAACAGCAATGGAGGTACGTGGATAAAGAGTTACAGTAACAAGCATTGTCTGTATTTACTAACACTACTTAAATACTACCTTCTCTCTGACAATTATAACACGCACACCGGCTAACCAATGTGTCCTTGTCCAAATAGTTTAGAAAAATGAAAACTGTTACGTAAATAAGGATGATGAACACAAAATTTGTTACACGTACACAAAATACAGCAATATACAACGTATTATTCACATTTTATGTGTCAAATGATTGTTAGTGACACCAGCTTAGAATCATAGAATTTAATTTATTATCTTGTGCTCTGGAATTGTGTAATCTTTGAATGTTCTTGCTCTCTATTTTTCTTGTGATATCTAGGACTCAAGCGCTTGTGCACAGTCTCACCATGTAGAACCAATTCTAAAGGCTCTTGTAGAAATAAGAAAATATTTGGTAGAAGAGATTGTAAGACTGAACAGAGTATAGTTAAACGATGAGAAATTCTTGGTGGCACTGAGATGGATTGGTTTAAAAACGAACGAGGCAGAGGCAGATGCTGAGGCTATGTATTCTGAGTGGACAAGGCACGTAAAAAGCATACACTGGCATCCATTTAAATTCGACAATTCTGAAGGAACACCCAAGGTTTAAAGTTCTACTTTTTGTATCTGAATAATTTTCTTATGTTGTCAAAAGCATCCTAATCCTTTACAATTTATGTGAAATGTAGAGAGTTGTGGATGAGAACGATGCCAAACTCAGGGAGCTTAAGGATAACTATGGCCAATATCTTTGTAATGAAGTAGTCCGGGTAAAACTTGAGATACATGATCTCATTGATATTGGCAATCTTGAAACGCTTTGGAGCTTTGTTGAAGACAGAAAGGCGGCCGAGGAGGAAGCGATGGATGTTATATTGAAGATTGATCGAATTGTAAAGACTGTGAAGAACAAATCCTGTAGCTCGGCGAATGAACCTGTTCTGCAACAAGATGGTGGAAATGCCTCTCAAAGAGAACAAACAACAACAAGAAGAACAGCAATGGAGGTACGTGGATAAAAAGTTACATTAACAAGCACTGTCTGTATTTACTAACACTACTTAAATACTACATTCTCTCTGGCAATTATAACATGCACATTGTGTGGTTGTCGTACTTTAGACGAATGAAAACTGTTGCGTAAATAAGGATGATGAACGCAATATTTGTTATAGGTACACAAAATACAGCTTATTATTCGCTTTCTCAGTCCTAAAACCTTGCTTAATCTAATCAGGTTGAAAAAGAGAAAGATGTTTGCGGTGAACAACTTGAATCCAACTAGAGATCAAATCATTTAGTCTCGAGGAAAAAACTTCTTGTCCTCGATCTGAATGGGTTGCTAGCCGATATAGGGTTTCGTCAGACAAGTAATTGAGGTTCAACATCTTCTGTTGTACATCCACAACAATACTATTTGAATGTGACCTATTAGTTTCTTTGTTTCTTTTAGTTCATAAGAGACCATCTTGTGAAGATTTTCTGAACTTCTGCTTTGACAAGTTTGAAGTTGGTGTCTGGTCCTCAAAAATATGGTAAGAGTTACTCATATGAGTTACTGATTAGTCAGTTTCATATCCGTGTGGAAAATCGATCTAATTTTGATATTTACTTACAGGAAAAACGTTGAAGTCATCACTGATCAATTGCTCGGCGATTTAAAGGAGAAATTGGTGTTTTGTTGGGTAGGTGGTTCTGGCCATATGTCCTCCCTCGTATTTTTGGAAAGGAGTTGTTATAATATTCATCCATTTTATCGTTATAGGACCAGAATGATTGTACTAAGACCACCGTTGGTTGCCCTGAACGCAATCAGAAACGAATCGTGTTCAAGAATCTAAACAAGCTCTGGGAAAAACAACACCCAGACATTCCGTGGAAAAATGGTGATTACAACAAGACTATCATTTTCTTTGTGTCATTTGTACAACAGTATTGTTTAGCCTCATTGATGTTTTTCAACTTTTTTGAAATGAACCATCTGAATTGACAGCCATATACAGCGATATTCCCTCAGACGTACAACCATCAGAACCAGACACACACATCGTTAGGTAAATTTATTGAACCGAATTTCTTATATAGACACATCATTAGGTAAATTTATTGAACCGAATTTGTTATATAGAACAACAAATAAGAATATTTTTGTTGTTATCTTAAAACAAATCTTCTCTCTGCTTGCTTCAATCGAATTCAGGTAGTGGTGGTGATCTGAGACTTTACCTAGAGAAGTTAGTAGAGGCTGAAAACGTGCAAGAGTTCATCAAGAAGAATCCTTTTGGGCAAGAAGCTATTACGGAAGCAAGTAACTGTTGGGAGACTTACAAATTGGCGATTTCATCCGTGAAAGAAGAGACTAGTAATTAACCCTCGGGGCAAGATTTTAGTTGTATGAAAATGGGCTAAATAGGTTTTAATTTTAGATTAATTATCCTTAATTATTTGTTTTAATTTTAGTTACAGATAATTACTAGAATGATCTTCTTATTTAGCTTAATTATTAGAATCATCTTCCAACACTTGTTCATGAGATACTCTATACACTAGAATGTCCTTATTGTCTTGTAGCCGTTAATGAACATAGGCATCACCTATGAAGAGAGCAAAATCTGAGATGACTCTGGAGAAACAATTCTCAAATGACCTCCTTATGTTTTCCCTTTTCTTATTCATTTTTGTTTTAATGAAAAAAATATGGAAATCTCTACTTTATCCTTCATTTAAACTCAATTCAATGGATCCAAATATAAATTTAATTTTGCCCAAATCCAATTCAAGCCCAAACGAAAAAAATAATTATTTCTCTCATCGATAATATCTAGTTATACTGATTGTACTAGTTATCCTAGTCATACTAATCGTACTAGTTATCCTAGTCATACTATACTAATCGTACTAGTTTTCCTTGTCATAGTAATCATACTAATTATCCTAATCATACTAATCGTTCTACTCATATTAATCATATTATTTGTATTAGTTGCTCTAATCCTAACAAAATAGCATTATACTAAATGATCAACTAATGCAATCTCTCATATGTTTCTTCAGTCTCACTGCATATGGAAAGCGATGTAAACTAGTTACAACATGCTTTCAACACAAATTCATGAAGGCCTTTACGAAATTAAAATATTGCGAGAAGAAATAGTTTCAGAAGCATCCTATTTTGAATTTCCGGGATTTTGGATTTTCGGGTCTATACACATGCGAAAGATTAGGATGAAAAATGCACTAACCTGGTGCAGATGGGAGGGGGATCGATGGCCTGCAAAATAGCTTGGCAGACAGCATCATCGGATATACGTACACCCACGTTCTTCCTCGAAGCATACTTCACATTTGTCGTGCCATACACTACGCATTGTTTGGGTAACTCTTTGCTTGCAGTCAAGATGAAGGTATCCTGCGCAACATAGGCCATCATGTTAATGGACAGATGAAAACTGTTTTGGATATTTTGCATATATTTTGTATTCACATTTGAAACATATGTATTCACATGATTCATTTTCATTAGTTACAATACGACATACAAAGGAGGCATGTGTCTAGATGCAAAACAAAGAGTCTGTATGATTTTTCTTTCAAGTTCCAGAAGCGACAAGGTCTTGGCGCAGGCGAGACTCGTCATCGTCTTCAACCTCCATCCATGGCAATATAGGTCCCTGTGAAAACCACATATATGTTAAGCTCTTATTGAATGGTTGAAAGCAGCATACGACTGAATGTTTTGGTTATCAATTGTACCTTCCCTTCACGTATGAGCTTGGGATATGGTCCTGTCATATCAACAATGGTTGATGGTTCAGCCACTCGTACACCTCCATCTACCACAAAATCCAGACCCTGTAAAAAAAAAAAAACTGAAACTGAAACTGAGAAAGGAGCAAGCAAATAGCTTCTTTAGTCAATGAGAGAGCTGCTATCAGTACCTCTGGTCCATATATGTCACCAATTGCCGTTGGATCAATCATCCATTCATTTTCTTTTGGCCCTTTCACACTGTCATTAATCATACATATTAATTACCACTCTATACACATGCGAAAGATTAGGATGAAAAAGGCACTAACCTGGTGCAGATGAGAGGGGCATCGATGGCCTGCAAAATAGCTTGGCAGACAGCATCATCGGATATACGTACACCCACGTTCTTCCTCGAAGCATACTTCACATTTGTCGTGCCATACCCTACGCATTGTTTGGGTAACTCTTTGCTTGCAGTCAAGATGAAGGTATACTGCGCAAAACATAGGCCATCATGTTAATGGACAGATGAAAACAGTTTTGGATATTTTGCGTATACGAGAGTCATGGAGTATCTCACAGGTCCAGGCAAGCATTGCTTAACAGCTTTACGTACCAAAACCCCAACAATGTTGAACACCCTTAGGAGGCAAAAAGGTTCTATCTCCCATTTGACAAAGTCCTGACAAAAACAAAACCATAACAAGAGAAACTTTTTGGCGTTATTCTTACTGAGGCAAGAACAGAAGACAAACAATTACATGTTTGTGGAAACTCTAAACTATCGAAACTGAGTTTATCATGTTTCGCTATTACATTTCTGCTTATATTTTAACTGACAAAGTTAGCTACTAGAAATTCCAAATCATAGGTAGGAGATAGAACAAAACTAAGATCACTCCAATGTCAGAAAACAACATAAAACTCAAGCATTTTGGCAAGAGGACAAAACATAAAACATACATTTGGCAAAGAACCAAAAAAATATAACTACAATTTTCATGATAACTACGAGAAACCTCCTTGTGGCCATGGCTTTATACAGACAATTTTCAAATTAGAAAAACACCCAATCTCATAAACTTACATCAATCGCAATATACTGCCAAACCTAATTTCGGATCAAAGCCCTAGATTCAGGGAAAAAACAATCAAAATTCAACACATGAGATTAGGGCTCAGGATTCAAATGATCAATTCAAACGAATCAAAAAAAAATTGAAGACAGATGAGAATAAACCCTAGGCGAATTTTACAGCTACGCATCGTTCTCAAACAGAATCAAATATACAGAAGTAAAACGTCTCACCACCGATAAGCAAGAAGACGAAACCCTAGGTCAAGCGAGTTGAAACCGATGCGCACTCGCATCTCCCAAATCTCTTTCCTTTCCCCTCTTTGTATGTATGTGTATACACTCTGTTACGATATTCACCGCCTCTAGCTCCGGTAACGACGGTGGTGTCTCTGAGAGAAAACCTCGTCTTCTTCTTCTTCTTCTTCTTCTTCGGGGAAAAGTTCGCTCGTGAGAGAAGAAAATTCGTTTATTCTTTGTTAATAATAAATATTTAATTTAAAAATCATATGCAGCGATTGGTAGATAAAGTAGAGTATGTATATTCCTCTCTTTTTCTTTGTTAACAGGATTTAAGATATTCTCATACGTATCTAAATAAATAAAAAAAGATAACAATTAAAAACTACCAAAATCGCTAAATCAAAATCCAATCAATATGAATCAGATATAAATAAGGTAGTGAATTCGATCTGGACAATTCAAAGGCAAATTATATGAGATTTATAAAGAAGGTCAAAGCTCTTTATAGTAACGACTAGAAGGTCTTTGTTGTTTGACAACAAAATAGATTTCTTTCTAATTTTATTTCAATAACTACAATATAAAAAAATGGAAACTGATAAAAAATTATTTCTATTTTAACAGTGGTTAGAATATTATAACAATAAAAATGGAAATGAGTAAAAAAAAATTTAAAATACTCTACCAAAATATAGGATATGGCTTTTTTTTTCTTTCTAATTTTACGCTAATGTTTTATTTGCCTTATAAGAGGCACGAGCCTGTGTTTGGGTCTTGCCCACTCTGCTTTGAAAACTGAAGCCATGGCTGGGAAAATTCTCATTTAATTTCCCAAGTATTTGAAATTGACAGATAAATTTCTCAATCATCACATGCAAAATAATTCCTCAAATCTGCATTGACCTTGCAAAATTGAACTCGTAAAAAGTCCACATCGAACAGTTAATGGAAAACGTTAGTCTAACTATTTGTCCCTCTTTTATTTTTATTTTCTTATAAACTTTTTTAAAAAAAGCATTTTTACATCAAGTGTAGACAATTTTCAAATAAGACTTCTTTTCTTATACTCCTTTTTACTACTACCCTTGAATCATGGAACTCCAAAGATGAAACTATTTACACTCTAGTGCCAAACCAAAATTGGAGACCCCCTTCCATACCCTTTTTTCTTTGCATACTCATCAAGCTAAGCTTATTCTTTATCTTTCTGTCAACAAGCTTCTCCATAGCGAGTAGACTGCAACTTGAACAGAGTATCTAATGCAGAAAGCCCTCATCTTCCCCATAGAACTACCTGATATCAGTGACACGATAGTAGACCAGACATTAGAGTAAGAGCTACCTAGAATCCCGAGAGAGAGAACATGTTCCCAAAGCTGAGAAGAGTAAGAACATTCGAAAAATAAATGATTTCTAGACTCTGCTGCATTTTTGCAAAGCACACAAGTCGTATCAGCACCTGGAATCCATTTAGAGACTCTGTCCATAGTAGACAATCTATCCAACACTGCTAACCAGGTGATAAAAGCAAACTTTGGCGTCGCGTTAGAGAACCAAATACCTCTGGCCCAAGAGCATTCCCTCTTTTAGTCGTCTTCTTCTTCAGTCTTTTCTAATTTGAAAACCAGTAAACCCTAAATTGATTTTCAAAATGATTTCAGAGGTAAATTCTCGTGAATCCTTCTAAGAAAAACAAGAATTCTAACTATTTGAGCATGAAGAGCGAAAAATATTGTTCAGAAATGGATTTTCCTATGGATAAGATGATGTAAATCTTCATTTTTATGTGTTTCTAGTCAAATTATTATGATTTATTTATCTAAAAGCTCACAACTTTGTCATAAATTAGTTAACAATAAAGCATTTGTTTTCGTGGTGTTGCAAACTGCCGAAAAATGCAGATTTTTTTCATGTTTCTTTTGTTCTGTTTTTGTTCTTGTTCAAAAAGAAAACAGAGGAAAGTTATAGATATATATATATATATATATCAGTAAGAGAAAGTGATAGAAGTAGATAGAGAAATATGAAGTAGATAACTGACTTTTTGCTTGCTTACGGTACAAAACATTGGCTACTACATATTTATAGAGAAAATAGAGCACTCCATATATAGCCCATACTTTTGACTTAGACTACTGCAACAAGAAAACTCAGAGACTTTTACATACCAAAACAACAGCTTGACTTGTTACTCTTCTTTTCCCACGTTTTATGTTTTGTGGTTTGAGAACAAATATGTTGTATCTTCTCTCCAATGGTTATATGATATATGGATCCAGAAAGAGAAGAGGGAACATATTTCGTATGATGTATCTTCTCTCCAATGGTTATATGAATCAATTTAGGGTTTATGTTGCTTGATTTGGGGAAGAAGAAGACATAAAAGTTAATAAGATGATTAAAACTTAAAAGAGAGCCACAAAATTAGAGTTAACGTTTTCCCGTCAACTATTGAACATTGACTTTTATGGGTTTAATTTGTAAAGTCAATATAGATTTGGGGAATTATCTTGCATACATAATAGTTGAGGAATTTATCTGTTAATTTCAAATACTTGGGGAATTAAATGACCATTTTCCTAGCCATGGCTCTTCTATTTGTTGTTCTTTTTTTTTGAAATACTTTTTTTTTGTAAACACCTTCTATTTGTTGTTCAATTTTTATTTGTCAGAGGATGCGCTTCAGTTATCTTTGAAGGGCGTTTCCTTAATCAGGTCAAGATGATGAATGATCAAGACTTTTTCTACAGCATATCAATAATAGTCCAAATCTTAAAATGGTGGGCACACAAGATACACAATGTTTCTTTCACGAAGACTTCCAGAAAAGCAAGTACAATTTCAGACTTGTTAGCCAAAGAGGGTCCACGTAATCACATCTTTCCTTCCAGTACTGATGTTCCTCCCTCATATATTTGTCCAATTATATATACATATTCTGTAACATCTTCTTTACATTAAGAAAAATTTACACTCTGACTTACTTTCTCCTTTCTCCTTATCACTTTAACATACTTTCCTATATCACATAATTTCTGTTGTGTAATTCTCTAATCTACCCCTTCAACCAAAACTAGAGACAGAGACAATATGTTTTAAAAAAAAAATCTAAACTAGATGAGTTACTTTTGATAAAAAAAAACTAGATGAGTTACTAATCATACCTACCTTCTCGAAACCATATTTACCTTCCTGAAAATAAAAACAATTGAAACCCTAGACATCGTCGACACAAAGTTAACCGCCGAACCTTATGGCCTTGCTGACACCAGCCGTTCATGTTTAAACCAACCACGGTCAAACTCAACTTACACTGAAACCTTCTCGAAAACCTTTTTCAAATTCTTGAATACAATTGAAACTCTAGAAACCTTTGATACAGAGTACACAGGCGGCAAAACCAATGGCCTTGCTGATATCGGCAGTTCGCCATTAAACCGACCACGGCGAAACTGTGCTTACGCCGACACACATTTTTTTGCTTCCGGCCAACGAAGGAACTTTCCGCTGCTCTTTTTGACATCGGGAGAGATCATGGCTAATGCATCGTCGTTAATACTCACAGATCTATGGTCAAATTTCAATGGAAGCTTCAATCGGATCGATGAAATAGGAAGTGATGGAAGGGATCAGATCTGAGCGAGCTTGGAGACAGAGGCAGTAACGACTCTGTCCTTCAAGAGAGAGGCAGTACCAACACTAAGGCCAAGCACTTGTTAGGTGAAGAGGACGTGTAGTCCGGTGAAACCTCAGTGATGCGCCTCAAATCGAGCTGGTCGAGCTGAATCAAACTGACACTTACATATCTGAGCTGGATGAGCTGAATACACAAGTGATCTGGACTGACACTATCTTGGACGAGCTGAGCAGGACTGACACTCATTTGGACAAGCTGAGCAAGCAGGTTCGATCTTCCGAGCTGGTTCGACCACCCGAGAAGCTGAAAATAGCTAACCTTCTTTCTGATAAACCAACAACCAATTCAATCATGCCAAAGGTGATTATTCATGTCCTAAATGTCCAAGAAAGCTTTGGGCTTGATGGTTTTCAAAAACAGACTTGTTTGGGCCAAATGGAGAAATCGATCAAATATTGGCTAAGGGAAAAGATGGATTTCGACCAGGCCTCAAGGGGACATGTCTTGGCCCATATCAGGAGCATATTCTTAACCTTTCAAAGTCCTGGTCGTGGCTATATCAAGAGGCAGTCCAAGTTTCAGTCAAAGATTTTATTTAGTCAAGTCTTTGTTCTATTTGCAATGTCTTGTTTTTAGCACATTCTTCTTTGGATCTCTACAACTTGTATTCCTATAAATAAGACCTAAGAGCCACGAAATAAAGCAATGATTTTCCCCCTTTTTATGAGTTTATCTCTTTGTTCTTTGTTTAGAACACCTTTTTGTTACTTGGTGAGGTTATCTCCAAGTGAACAGCTTCTAATCCGTTGGACTGGTGCGTCACATCCGGAAACTATTAGAGTTAGGGAATATCAACAGCCTTCCGCAACTGTAGTGCGACCCTTCAATCCATCATTTCTCATTCGATTCGTCTGAGATCATATCCAAATCACAATCCGGTCGAGTGATCCTATTTAGGGCGCATCACTCAGACTCCACGGTTTCAATCGGAGATCTTGAGTGGAGAGATGTGGACATGGAAGGTATGTTAGGCAAGTTAGTACACAAAAGTTGTGGTTATGCGATGTGGACATGGAAGCGATGTGGACATGGAAGGTATGGTTAAGCAAGTTGTGGACATCACTAAAAAAGATTTCCTCTTACTGAACATTAAATCATCATCTTCGTTTCACCCTCGCTTACCTCTTACATCCAAAAGAAATCAAGAAAGTTCAAAACAGCTGTGGACAAAGATAAATTCATGAAAGTTAATGTTTGTTGTATGCTTGGTTGATGGTTATCTCTCACATCCACTATGTGTGGCCACCATACTGTGGTTTACCAAACTTATAGGAGTCCTTCTATGTTAGTTTGTACAACAGAGTTGCTTACAAGGCTACCAATCATTATCTACACATGTTGGCTTCATTTGTGTCAGTAAATCATCAAGTGTTATGGCAGTAAATGTTACCAGCTTCATTGTGGTTTGAACTAACAAAAAAAGTGTGCTCAATGTACTGTGGCCAGGTTATAATTATCCTTGTTCACAAAACAGAGGCAACCACAAGTTACATGGCGTTAAACAGTTACCTAAAATAGAAAGAGAAAATTTGCAAAGTGGATTACAAATCTTTGAATCCTTACAGCAGATTCCAAGAAGAAAGAGGCTTTCTTGGTCAACAATAGACACAACATTTATCATCAATCATCCCTCTTTTCGGATTTGTACTACTTCTAACACCAGCTGTCAGATGAATTTTACTTTCCTTTAATCTGACGGTCGTTATTTAAGCACATCACTCCATAGATCTGACAATTAATTGCCTCAAGAGAGTTCTAACTAGTCTTTAGCTTTTACAAAACCTAGTTGCACCTTTCCTTATACACAAGAGTATTTATGTAATAGCAAGTTCAAAAACCATGTCTAGAAGTACACCTCCAACCAGAAGTGCCTTAAACTGTTAAAGACTAAACGTAAAGTAACTGAAAGTGTAAACTTCTTACATTAATCATATAAATTTCAGTCAGAAAAATGGTCAATTTTAAAAGACCAAAAGTTAATGGCTTAAATCCAAGTTTAAAGTTTTTAGGATTTTTTTAAGAAGTTCAAAGTTTTTGACAATTTCTCTCTCTTCATCTCTGAGATAACATTTTAGGTCATAATAGTAAATACTAATGGTCTCAGTACTGCAATTTGATGTACTGCAAATGATAGAATCTTAACAAAACCAATTTCAATGGACTATAATAAATTCTTAGTCTTAAATATTGCTTAATATTGATTTTGATCTATATGATTTTAGTTTTATGGATCACAACTTTGTAGCTTTTAGATTTATCTCGAGCAAAATTACATACCTTTCAATATGAATCTGAGTACATGCCGACGAGTCAAGAATATTCCATTGGGAATGATTTTGTAAGGACATTATCGCGTTTTTGACAAAATGTAAATATATTACCAAAATGAGAAATGGTTGCAAAGCTAAATTAGATAAATGCTTCTATGGCAAAAAAATAAAATAAAATAAAATAAAAAACAGTGAGAAGTAACGTTTTTGAACAGACCAAAAAAGTTAGCTATTAGTGAACAAGATTAGACAAAAGACGATCACATCCGTTATTATGTCTTCTAGAGAGGAGAGTGTCTCTGATGACCCGGTCGGTCTCCTTAAAGACAATTTGAGAAGTCGAGGGAGGGAATTCACGTCTTCTATTATCCCTTTCTCTCCAAATGAGATATATTGTCGCATGTGCTGCAATTTTACACAGAAACTTTACTTTCGACGATCCATTACCGGTGAGAAGCAATTGGATGAGGTCACTCCAAGACAGAAGCGATTCATCATGTTGTGGTATCGGGATCACCAATACTTGCTATAATAATGGTTCAAAGATCTTATATTGAAAAAACTAAGTAAAAAACAATTAATTTTGTCTAGTGAAAAACAAAAACAAAATCATCAAAAAACAGAACTATCAAAATTAAAATTAGATAGATCAATATGGTCAAAAAAACAAAAAAAAATAGATAGATCAAAAGCTATAATAAGCAATTTTTAAATCTAGGCCTTTGTCACAAACATGTGAGATAGGTTTGTTAGTATATCGATCATTTGGGGTTCATCAAATTGTGGTACTGAGATTATTAATATTTGGTGTAACAATAAACATAAGACATTTTGAAGATGCAACTAAGTAAAAAGAGAGATAACCGTAATCGTCTTCATCGTCATCAGGGTCTGCACAGTTTGTTCTCCGTCAAGCTAGCTCCAGTCTATTTTGCTTGGCGTCCTCCTCCTCTGGTGATCCGGAGCCACTGCATGCTGCCTCCTTCGAAGCCGTTGGGAGCCACAATCATGTGTGTGTTCGTGCAAGCTGGCTGAGATATACTCTTGTTTTTTTTCACCAGGAGACCAAGAAGTGTTATGGTTGGGAGTATTATGTTGTTAATTGCTCTTACTGTCTATTATCTCCATGATCACCATTTATGGCAAACTAGGATTTAATTTCTATCGCTTTCTAGGAACTTTTTTTTTTTAATTTACAGTCTCTAGGAACATAATGATTTCATAATAAATTCTGGTTCCATTCTTGTTGTAACCAAATTGATTTTTACAAGTAAAAATTGCCAAAACGGAATAAAAATTCAATACGGTTGTCCCTTTGGTATAGAATAATTTTTGTCCATTTTATCTCTTTTTTACCTTTTTTCATTTCTGAAACTTAACGAAATAAAATAGTTTCACAAATCAAAAAATTATTAAAAATATAAACAATTAATTAAACACTCATATACACAAAATGGTATTTTTTTGTTGAAAAATTTGATAAATAAAATTTTTAAATTACGTTTTACTAAAAGTAGATTTCGTCTTCTACGAAAAATTGGTTAGTAGAAAACAAATTCTAAATTATACAAGTTCATCTACTTTTGTTAGAACAAATAATCTATTTTTAATTAAAATTCTAATTATGGGAACTCAAATTCTACTAATATTAAAGATACCTACTTTTCTACAGAATGCAGTTTCTACTTTTATGAAGTATTCTAAAATTCCTGAAATGCGAAATCTAGACACTACTCGTACGTCTACATAAAGTCGTATGTCTACATGAAGTAAAAATTGCATTCTAGACTTTTGTCATGGTTCTACACAGTGTAGAATGTGCCTTCTACGGATAAAAACTGTTTTTGCGAAAATTAAGGAAATTCAGTTAAGAAAATATTCTAACTTCCTAAAACGTGTTTTGGTCGAACTTCCTTGTCAACATATCAAAAAAAAAAATTTGCCTTTTCTTCTTCATCAATCTAGTTAAAAAATATTTTATAAATATTTGTAATATTCTAACTTTCTTAAAACATTTTTTCCTTTTTATTAACTTTTTTTTCTAAAATGTTTTTTTTACTTTTTATTAAACTTTTTAATAAAAAAGGAAACTTTTTAGTTTTAACATTTTTAAAACTTTGTTAAAAATAAAAGTAAAACTTTTTAAAACATTTTTAATATAAATAAAACTTTGTAAAACGTTTTTAATAAACTTTAATAAAAATAAACTTTGTAAACTCTATAAAAATAAAAATAAAACTTTTTAAGAAAGTTTTTAATAATAACGTTAAATAAAATTTAGAAAAAAAAATTTACAAAATTTTATTTTTATAAAAAGTTTAAAATGTTTGTAAACTTTTTAGTTTGATTAAACTTTTTGATAAAAATAAATAAAACTTTTAAACTAAAACGTTTTTTAAAACATTTTTTCCTTTTTATTAAACTTTTTAAAGTTCAGTTAAGCTTTTAAGTTTTGTTTAATGTGTTTAATTTGATTAATCAAGGGTTAATTTTGGGATTATGAAAAAAAATATACCAAAGAGACAATGATGCTATTTTTTTTGTTCCGTTTTGGCAAATTTCTCTATTTACAATCTACCAAAAAAAAAAAGAACAATGCAAATGAATATTAAAAGTGAGAGGGATATGATCGGGGTGGGGAAGAAATCATAAAGTCTAAAAGCTCACACTTTGTCACTATTTCACAATGTGTCTTTCCCTTGTCTCCCTATATCACAACCCACTATCAGTATAGCGATTTAAATAGTCTATGAGTGTAATTGGTTGTTTGTGGAGGAAACGAGAGAAATATAATAAGTAGAAATGGGAGGAAAGAAAAAAAGTGAAAAAGGAGGAAATGGAGTAAAAAGAAGAAAAAATCAAATTACTCTCATGTACCCAAGAGTAATATTTAGTGTATATTTCCTTTGTTTCAATAGTGGGTGGAGTAAGTGAGAGAAAATAAAATTTTACTTGATTGGTAATGTTCCAGCGTTATTAGAAGTAACAAAATTTATAGCGTAATATGTTGCGCTAAAACTACAATACAATCACAATCTACATTCGAAGTGAGAGCGATATGATTGGGAGGGAGGGGGGGAGGCAGAGAAGAAATCCTGGAGTCTAAAAAGCTCAGACTTTGTCACTATTTCACGATGTGTCCTTCCCTTGTCTGCCTATATCACAACCCAATATCAGTATATTGATTTAAATACTCTACATTTGCACACACGGAAAAAAGCATCAACAACAATATAGTCTACATTTGCACACATACATAAAAGCATCAACAATAAGGGTTTTTCTTTGAACCCATCTCTCAACTTAATATAAAAATTACAATTGTAAAAAGAAGAAAGATGAAGAGAAAAGTGAGAGATTATTTTTTTCTTTGAGAAACTCTACAAAAGTTTATGAGAGTCTCAACTTATATATGTCACTTGAGTTCTCATACTATTTGTAATGCTCCGACCACCTATGGCTAATGGGCCATCCAAGTCTTCTTATTCAGTCTGTCGGTCCTTTTCCGTCCGAAGGATGGTGTTTTAATTTTCAGAGACTCGAAATTATTGTTTTACTGACCATGTAATCATCACACAACTTTCTCCTGTGTTTTGGCCTCATTTACACAGTATCATGAATCACGATAGGTCATCTATCCTTCCATCACTCCAGTTCAAGCACGCTTAACCTTGGAGTCCTAAACGGATGTGTGTCTGAAAAAAAAAGTAAGTGCACTTTGGTAAAATATTAAAGATGAGATACTCTATCAAGAGATTATGTCAATTAAGATGCTCTAATGTACCGATATACTGTATATGCATAAACAATATTTAGCCTTTGTGTTCTGCTTCCTTCTCTGACGGAGATCCTTTTTCTAAGAAATTGAGCTTGGATAGAGTTTCCAAGCATTTCGGTGAGTACATCACTCCAATCTACTTTCTTATTGTCCTTCGTTTGACAATTGCATACACACGTATTTCCATTTTCGTATGTACAACACATATCTCGCAATGTATGATACCATGAATATTATATAACTGAGATGTGTATTTATCCAGTATTTATAGATGGCAGTGGAGACAAGAGTTCCAAACTTGCATTGTGAATAATATGCTTTTAATTAAGTTTATGAAGACTCTGCTCAATCTCAAACGTATAGAGATGCATTAGCTAAACTATAGCATCCAATAAACTAGCTATGAGCTAATGCCAAACCAAAAAAAAAAAACTAGCAATTAGTTCTTACTTAATTATTCTTGGCTTTATTTAATTCTAGATTTTTTAATAACTTTTTAGGATTAGAATGTTTGTAACAAAAAAAAACTAAATATAACATGAATGCATGCAATGCTATTATATGTTTAATTTCCATATGTGAGATTTGCCATGCAATGCATTTTGGTATGGATTGATTGTTTTAGTGGTTGTATTGATTGAGTTTTAGTATTTTCTTTTAATTGGGTAAAATAAAATATTTAATTTTACCCAAAATCAGAATAGTTTGGTTAATTGATTAGCTTATCCAATTTTTTTTTTGATCAAACCAAACTTGCATTAATATTAATATGTTTACACTCCGGCAAAGGAGGATACAAAGAGGCTATTGGCAGCCAAACAAACAGCAACAATGATAACATAATGGATAAGATGGCGATACAAATCACAAAAAGGAACCATATGAAATCGTATTACAACAACTTCATAAGCTTCTTCAAAGACTGCATCTAGTGTAACCCGTAGGACCACACACACTGCACCATACGCAGAGAAGAGCATTCGATGGGAGGAAGATCCTTGCAATACCAAAGAAGCTTGTTCATCCAATTCATTCCATATAGGAAGAAATATTAGGAAAGAAGACTGATTCAAACGAGGGACAAGCGGAAAATCATAATCCGCCAGATCCATACTCATCGGGATAAAGATGACAATAAGTTTCTCTTCTACCTGCCACCAAGAAGAGAGAGACACCAACACAATACCAATATCCAGAATGGAACTCGTAAGAAAACTGCATACTGCAGATGACCGCGTCAAGGCGATATAAATGTTACTAGAGGTCGCAAAGGTATAACCAAATGAGACTAAACCCATCGGTATGTCACAAGCTAAAATCATGAACCTCAATTCCAACTTTACGCACCCAAATATCTCTTTAAACCATTCTATAGCAGAATAAGTGGAAAATAAAGAACTAAGATGTGCTTGAAGAACCTTATAAAGAGGAGTGGTAGGGAGGTCGAAACAAGAACTGATTGAAGACCAGTCAACACACCCAAAATACTCCCAGAGAAACCTATATACCACAGGAGAATGGAGCCCATAGGCGAAGAAAGTGTCACTAGTGGACACAGTGAGAAAGTCACAGCCTCAGAGAGATAGCCTTGGAGAGAGCCAAAGCTTCCACCGGAGCAAGAAGCAAAACAGAGAGACCATTTGGCGGAGATTGAACGGTTGCTTAAGGAAGACCAGGAGACAGGGTGGAGGGGAGACAATTCCTCTCATACCCCCATATGTCATATGTCAATCTCTATTGTACACTTTTTTTCTTTTAATTTTATATGTCAAACAAAAAATCATAAAATTAAACTGGATACGTGAATATTTTTTATTTGATTTATAGAATTTGATAAAAATATTTCAAAAATCGAAAAACTGTTTTTACATATTTTTGCGAAAATCATCAAAATATGATTAAAAACGATTTTAAAATAATTTTTTTCAAATTTGAAAAGTATAGAATTTAAATACTTACCCATGGGTTCACTAATCCATAGAGGGTTTTTTGTTTAGTTATGAAACGAGGGGGAGATTTAATTTGGGAGTTTGGGTTTTGATAAAAAAAAAAGGAATTATGAAAAAGGGGTATAAGAGATTAGTGAGGGGCATAGGCGATTGTCTCTAGAGATATAGGGGTACAGGAGGTGTTGACTCGAGGGGAGGGTCCGGAGGAACTGGAGGCTCTGGAGGATCTACAGGACACACCACGTGTAGATCTGGATCTGGCGGTTCAGGGGCTAAGAAAGGAGGAGCAGATGATTCAGCTACAAGGAAAACCATTGTAGGGAAAGAGGAAGATACCAAAAGGAGAAGCTTCACGGATCTGTCCGTGACGTCGGCGGCGGTGGAAGGCAGGTTCGTGTTTCTGAGGAGGAGGAGCTTCACCGGCGAGAGCTCTTCATTCTGGCTGAGGAGCTTGCTGTGCGGCTGTCTCGGACTCCGTGTCAGAGAGAAAAGCCAACTATGGCGAACTTTCTTCTCTAAAAACAACTCTTTTCTCTGATTAGCTTATCCAATTAAACATCTCAACCAAAGGGTGACCGTTCAGTCTCATGTGGTCCGATGTTTTAATTATTTTCTTCGAATATTATTGGTCATGCACGAGTGGAAGTAGAGATGGAAAGCCAAAAGTGACTGCTTGAAGATACCGTTTCGAGGAGAAGAAGGTATTGAAAGCAGTACGACGGGCAGGTAAGACAGCCGAACCGGGGCAATACCTGTTAGTTAGGTGATAATCTCTTTGTGTCTTTCTATAAATATCCATCTTATGAGACCAAGCGACCAACCACTACTACTCCGATGCATACGTACCGATCCTACGGGTGGTGTTCACAATTTCTTCCACGCTCCGGCCATTTACTCCGTTGTAGTGGCCGGCGATGCCTCAATGTTGAGCGATAATCCACATGCTTCATGCTTGTTCATTATGTAATCCATTTATATATATATATATATATATACACACATGTTTCCTTTGGTTTTAAAGAGATATCCCAAAATTTAATTACTTAGAGATCCCAAAAATTACATAATTTATCAAAAGTTCAAAAAATAAAATTACACAATTAAAGTGTATTAAATATTATTTTTATATTGAAATAATACTCATATGAGATACTTATGACCAATGATGTTCTAAAATTCTAAAAAATTTGTCCTCGAACCCTCAAAACTTGGAGTCGATCGGTCTGATATATTTGTTCTTTGATTTTTGTTACACAAAACGCTGCTACTTGGAATGATAATCAAGAAGAAATTAAGCTGAGTCTGCAGAGCAAACGAAGAACAAAATAGCTCATATCCACAAATAACCGTGCGAAGAGATTCTCAATGCCGAGGAAAGGGCTGCAAAGTACCGATCCACATGAACTTCCCTAACAAAGCATTTTGGATGATTTTAATTTATACACGGACACAGGAAATGGTATGGTTGTCATCTATGATGCACGAGGATGGCATATACGTGACGTCTCCAGTACCAGCTGCGTTTCCGGGATGGGGACGGCATGGGGACGTTTCCGAAACATTTCAGAGAAGGAGGGGACGGCAAAGGATTTTGAGGACGGCATGGTTAAGTTTTGGAAATGTTTCCGAAACGTTTTTGATGTATAGTCGGCATAATTTTGTAAAAGATTTGATTATTATTTTTTTTTTATATATGTTTTAGTTTTGAATAACGACTAAAAAGGAAACACGTCCATCCATTAGGGTTACAAAGTTTTAATCCATCTTTTGTTAATCTTAAACAAACTCTTTTCTTTTCTCTTCGTCTTCTTTCTCAATTATCAATTCACACATCTAAAGAAAAGACAGTAAGTATTACCTCAAACTCTGGTTTTGGTTTTTCAATGCTCACGGAAAAGAAGACATCTTAGACAGTATTAATATTAGATACAATTTGGTCTGTTTCATGTAAGTATGTATTTTTTTTTGGTTTGTACCGTAAAAGAAGAGTATATTAGAGAAGAAAACAAACTCTGTTTTTGGTTTGTTTCATGTTTTCTTACCAGTTACCAGTTACCAGTTATCATGGTGCTTTATTTTATATTAGAATTATGCTTTGGTTTTAATATTTATATATATATATATATATATCGACGTACCCATACCGTACATGTATCTATAAATTTTAAGTTTTAGCTATTTTCCGTCCCCGCCCCTGTCCCAGTATCTGTCCCCGTATCCGTTAGTCATTAGTTTGAGAACAGAAACAGAAGTATTCTTTGTGGTCCAAGATCTCTCCCTAAACTTCGACCACTTCGCCCTCACTAGAATTCCTCGCTCGGAAAACACTCAGGCAGATGCCTTGGCCGCATTCGGGTCAAGTTCAGACCCTGGACTAAGTCGGGTAATCCCCGTCGAGTTCATTGAATATCCAATCATCGGACCGCGAGTGATCGCTAATCTTATTCGAGCACAAATCGAAAACGCGGAAATGGATGACCCATCGGAAGAAAACATGGATCAGTCGGAATACGGCTGCGACAGCCCTTGGCTGGAACCAATCCGAGCGTACATAATCGACGGAACACTTCCTGCCGCAAAATGGGCAGCCCGCAAAATCAAGACTCAGGCCGCACGATACGTAACGGTAGAAGGAGAAATCTACAAATGGAGATTCTCCGGCTCACTCATGACCTGCGCCGAAGGCGAAAAAGTGAGAAGAGTAATGGAGGAGGTCCATTCCGGGTCATGCGGAAACCATTCCGGCAGAAGATCTCTCGCGGTCAAAATAAAACGCCACGGATACTACTGGCCAACTATGATCAAAGACTGCGAGAAGCTCGCTCGAAAGTGCGAAAAATGCCACAGGCACGCACCGACGATCCGTCAGCCCGCGGAAGTCCTCTCGTCCATCTCATCTCCGTACCCCTTTATGCGATGGTCCATGGACATCGCCGGGCCATTGCATAACTCGGCGAAACGCTTCTCCTGGTCCTCACGGATTTCTTCTCAAAATGGGTGGAGGCAGATTCCTACGCAAGTATCAAAGACGCATAAGTCGAGAACTGTATGGAAGAACATAATCACCGACACGGGTCCCTTACGAAATCGCGGACAGACAACGGTCTCAGTTCATCTCTACCCGATTCATGCTTCTGGCGAAGTGGAAGATACGACTTACCAAGTCGACTCCCAGATATCCGCAATGCAACGGCCAGGCAGAAACCATTAACAAGACCGTCCTTGACGGACTGCAAAAGCGCTTAGACGCCAAAAAGGGGCGATGGGCAGAGGAGCTCGAAGGAGTCCTTTGGTGCATCGTACGACCCCGAGACGGGCTATGGGTGAAACCCCATTCGCCCTCGTCTACGGAACGGAATGCATGATCCCCGCGGAATTAGAGTTCCCCGGAGTACGGAGAAGATTTCTCCCCGAACGAGAAGATTTAAACAACGCTATGATGCTGGACAATCTCGATCTTATCAATGAACGCCGCGACCAGGCGCTCATTCGAATTCAAAATTACCAGCATGCTGCCGCGAGGTACTACAACTCAAACGTACGCCATCGTAGGTTCAGAGAAGGCAATTTAGTCTTACGCAAAGTCTTCCAAAACACCGCAATCCAAACGCAGAAAACTGGAGCAAACCGGGAAGGACCATACAAAGTCATAAAAGTGGTCCGACCAGGTTCGTACCAAATCGCGAACATGCAAGACGTAAAAATCCCAAGAACTTGGAACGCGATGCATCTTAAAAAATACTATCACTAACGACGACGTGGTACAAAGAACTACGAGATGGCTTGATCCCCGAAAAGGGTACGTAGGCAACTCGCCAACCGGCGGGTTCAGCTATCCCCCCGATCAAAAAGGTGGGGTGCGTGGGGTGCGTATACTCGTATACTCCCACGAATTTCAAAAATTCTGAAACTTTCGAAACTCTTTATAGACAACATATTTCGCCAACTACTAAACGGCAACGGATCTAGTATCCACTAAGCGATTATCACATCCAAAAAAACAAATCCCAGAAGGCCAACACTTTACGAAGCACGGTGAATGTAGACGATTCCTCATGGGTCAAATTTACGCGACCCCTTGGTCCCGCGTCCAAACTGAAACAACAGTTTTCTGGCTGCGAATATTCGCAAAACATCTCCAAGCCCGCAAACATTTCAACCACGAAATGCGGCACAAGGAAAACTCGACCTTCAGCACTGCGAGACGTCGCTAACGCTTGAAGGACATTCTTTTCCTCAAACCATTCCAGACGAAATTCTCGTCTCTAGAACTCAAAACATACAAACACACCTCAAAACGGTATCATTTCGTTGTTGCTGATTAAACAGACAATAAGCCACCCCCTAAGGTAGGCTCTCTTACATCCGACAAGGATAACATAGCGCGCTATACAAGAAGTCCAAAATTATGGTTTGCTATTCCAAACGGAAGTAGCTCGATTCGCACCTAAACAAATCATATAAGCCGATAACAATTCGCGGATTTTAAAGCGGTACGAGTCAGGTTAAAATCGCAAACAGGCAAAACGAAAGCCGACCTGTCATCGCAAAGCCTCAGTCTGAGAGTAAACCTATGTCTTGCCCTAAACCCAGCCATGCTGGATCTTGACATCTCATAGACATAGTATCAGTACCCGATACGAGATCTCAAAACTTGTCTCTTCAGTTAAGTCTATTCGTTTCACGAACCTTCGCGTAAATCAGTAAACCGTTAAAAATCTCGCTTTGTACAATCGATGGATACGGTGATCATCTGAGAGACAGGAATGAGATGACAACTCACACCCTGTCCCTCTAACTTCGATAAACAGAAGTTCATTTAAACGTCATAAAAACTGAAATATTTTAGATTGAGCCGCGAGTTTAACAAACGCCCTAAAAAGGGCAGGTATTCAAAGCCACCAACGGCCAGTCCCGGAAAAATACATCATGGCCTCATAGCGGCCGCAACACAAACAAAATAAAAATCCCTCAAGGGATTGGTAACCTAGACGCCTCGAGCATCACCTTCATCCTCAAACTCACCCAGCGGGACGGTCTCGCCATCGACTCTTCGACACACCTCCACTTCCTGCCTCATCCGCCAGCCTCGCGATCCTCTGCTGCCTGAACCTGATCCTCCGAGCCCTCCGAATCCGGTACAAGGGTGCACTCGGACCTCAGACCAGTGAGAATCGAGTCAAAGTCCCCTTCGGAAGCCGCCAAATCTTCCTTGCAAGACAGCAGCCTGGCTTCCTCGGAATCCAGAGTTAGAACCTCGTCGCCCCTAAGCAGCCGAAGCTCGCTCAAGCTCCCTTCAATTCCCGCCAAATCTAAGTCCTTCTCACGGACAGCTATCAGAGACTCGAACAAACTGGCCATCCTCATCAAACGAGCAAAGAAGTCGCCGCGGGGATCGACGGTCTCTGTCGACTTGTGAGCGCTCGTCTCTTCGTAATCCTGGATCTTTTGTTGAAGACGACGGATTTCCGAGGATTTGTGTCTCTTCTCTTTCTTCACTTTGAGCAACGAACTCGCGGTCTTCCCGAGATCGCGTTCGAGGTCGCCGATTCGAACTTCGAGCTGAGACGTCTAGGCGGCATGGGCGCTTCAATGGTCTGCACGCGCTCGCACGCTTCGACGCTTCTTATGGCAACTCTTCGACAGACGCGCAACCTCCGATCCGCAGTCCCCAAGCATCCCATCAATCAGCGACACAAACTGTCCGCAAAGAGAAAGGGTAAGGATCATCACAAAAGAAAAGAAAAGAAGAAGTGCGGATAAATCAAAATCAAACCTTGGAACGATGTTGCGACAACAATCCCGAAGGCTCGCCCGCTTCGCTCTTAGCGCACCTCTTCCTCTTCGCCCCAGTTGTGGCACCGGCTCTCGAGCGCCCTTAAGCGGTGCAGCACTAGGTGCTGGAGTCCCAAACGATCTTCGGCCGAAGCGTGGACTCTACCACGTCATCCCGACCAGAAATTATGATCGGAGCGGTAGAGGAGCCTGAAGGACGGTCCTGAACGTCGGGAATCTGCTCGGGAACAACTGTAGGCAAGGGAGCATCGAACGGAACCTCGGAGCGAGGGGCTGGGGACGAAGGCATAGGCGAAGGCGGAACGCTGGGTGCTTCGGTTCTCGCCCGGGTCGAATCTTTCGCAGCGCTGGCACGCGACAATCTTTTTTGAAAGAGTCAAACCCAGCAATGAAAGACTGAGTGGCTTCGTGAACAGCCAAGACCGGCGGAGCCTGACTGGCCTTACCCATCTCGACGTCGGAATCTTTCTTTTCAACTTGAGAGGAAGACATCTTCTTTGAGAGAGCAAAAAAGGAAGAAGTTGAGAAAAGGGGGGAGTGTGTGAAGAATGAGAAGAAATGAGCTATTACTTATAAAGATATGAGGATTTTCGCAATAAAATATTCTTAGCCAAAAATTTCGATTTTCAAACTTAAGTCACTCGCCCGCAAAATCGTCTCCAAGTCTTACAGGCTGGGGGCTAACTGGGGTCGAAAACGGTTATCCCAAAATCAACGGCTAAGATCATTTCGCCTACGCATCTCTTTCCGCAAAAGGATCAACAAAGGTTGATCGAAAAGAACAGGCACGACCGAGGTCCCGAAGCCGAAGCGCCGCTCGCCTGCTGGCCCCGGCGCCCGGCTTCGCCGTGCTGGCCCCGGCGCCGGACGCCAGCTCGCCGTGCTGGCCCCGCCACCGGGCGCCAGCTCACCCATACTGGCCCCGGCGCTGGCGCCGCTCGCCTGCTGGCCCCGGCGCCCGGCTTCGCCGTGCTGGCCCCGGCGCTGGCGCCGCTCGCCTGCTGGCCCCGGCGCCCGGCTTCGCCGTGCTGGCCCCGGCGCCCGGCTTCGCCGTGCTGGCCCCGGCGCCCGGCTTCGCCGTGCTGGCCCCGGCGCCGGACGCCAGCTCGCCGTGCTGGCCCCGGCGCCCGGCTTCGCCGTGCTGGCCCCGGCGCCCGGCTTCGCCGTGCTGGCCCCGGCGCCCGGCTTCGCCGTGCTGGCCCCGGCGCCCGGCTTCGCCGTGCTGGCCCCGGCGCCGGACGCCAGCTCGCCAGCTGGCCTCGGGCCAGCAGGCCCAGTCTGTTCCCAGCTCGTCCGATTTAGATCGCACCTCGTGGTTTCCATGAAGTCATAGCACCTTAGCTATGGACCTAACGTTCCTCGGTTCAACTTGATTGGAGTTATCCTGAAAATTTTACAACTAGAGCTAGAAAGGATGGTTCTTCCGCAAAATGTGTCGTGTAAAACAAGGACGATCAACTCGAACATCGATTCTTTAGACTATACAATTTATCTTGCGGAAAAGATAATCTTTCCGAGAAATCGTACGAACGTTCGAGGGCTTGAGGTTTGTCCACGGGCTCACTCACGATTTTGGAGACCCAAGCCCAATAAGAACTATGACGATTTATCCTAACTTATTAAAGTAGGATAAATGTTAAGTTTCCGCAGATAAATACCGATGCTCGAGGGTAACTACGAAGATCGGCGGAAAAAGGAATATTTCCAAAAGATATAAACTTGGGCCCAAAGGCGAAAGGTTAGATGGGCCACCGACCTAAAGTGACTATATAAGGAGGACTGGGGCAGAAGAGAAAAGGATCCGAGATTTTAGACTTAGAGAATTCCTGCTAGCTTAGAGAACTTAGGACTTAGGTGGTTAGACTAGTACGGCAAGGCTTAGGACGTCTTGGCCGCCTCTTGTTCTGTTGTTCCAATAGTTAGCATATCTCTGCTCCTCTCGGAGAAATTTTGTACTCATACTTTTTATCTAATAAAACGCCTCTGAGCGACCATTCAGTCTTATTTTGCTATTTATCTTTTATCGATCCCAAAGTGATTACGCAGAGAAATCGGACCTTCAAGGAATATCGGGTTAACTCGGTTTTCCTCCATATCTGTTCATCGAAAATCGACAGTGTGAATTTCGGTTCCCACACACTCCAAAAGAAATGAACAGATACTTGAATTTGTGGCCATCACCAGTTCCTCCATCTGTCTCCAGAGCTACAACTGAATCAGGATTGTGAATGTTAGGTCTTGTAGGTAAGCAGGAAGAGACAAGTATGCATTCTCTGCATTTCCACTACCACGCTCAACAGAAACCTCCCTTGATTTCCACGCTTTCCATTAGGTGATGGGGATTCTATGATTTGTCCTCATAATCTCAACCAGGGCTCGTGGGCGGGGGCCGAAACCGCTTCCCGTGTAGCGGTTCCTCATCATTTCACCGATAATTCTGGACGTAGCATGCCTCTGATATCCAGCCCTTACATCAACAGAACACATGTGTGTTTTCTCCAATGTCTTAATCTCAAACCTTGGGCACCCCCTATCTTGGCCGCATAGACTCGCCACCCACAGTTATCTCCATTACACTCCACGATCATCTTACCAGGCTCCAAACACTTTACCCGGTAAGTGAACTTGTTAGCAATGGCATAGAGTGACATGTGTAGTTTGAAGGCTTCTCTGTCGACGAAAACCTGGCCAGTAAAAAGATGGTCTCCCGCCGCCATGTCTTCTCCTTCTATATGACCACAGTGCAAAAACTATCAGTACAATTTCATTCTAATTAAAATATTTAGTAATTAACCAATTGTATTGTTTACCTAGTATCTCGTTTTCAGGAGGATCCTTAGCACCAGTAACATCCTGATCCTCCAACACATTTTTACCCTGAGAGCCACCGCCTTGCTCCATTACAGTGAATGGGCTTGCGTAAGTCTTGTTTTTTCCACGGAATGTAACCTCTGTTGGGACAGCTACATTTGTCATTAACCAGTAACGATGTCAGTATCTGTTACATATTGTATAAGGGAAGGCATCAGTTATTAAAAGTATAAGGCTGTATGTTACAATAGTAGAAGTACCTATGCCCAATGATAGGTTTGTCTCCTGCTCGGGTGATGCTGCTTCGTCCAGGAGGCTTATAAACGTCACTTTCTCGCTTGCCACATCTCCTCTCAGCTGGGAACTGTTTGATTCACTTGAAGAGTCATCTCATATCTCCGTTCCTGGAACTTGACATGGGACATGGACGTTTCAACAGAAACGGGACTGCATTGGTTCAGATCATGGGAATTGATCGTGAACAAGTTGTAATGAAGTGGATGCTCAGGATGGATCATGAGAAAACTAAGTCTAGGTCTGTAAATAGACCAAGGGACTTAGAAGATTGAATAAGATGATGAAAACAAGCTGGACGCAGTGTATAACAGCTAGGCAATGCAAGCAGGAAGCTCAACCAGCTGAACAGAGCTCGGTTGGAGCTCAAGTAGAGTGTTTCAGCTCCCTAAGCTGGATGGACTAGCTCACTCAGCTTGGTCAGCTAGGGATCAGCTCAACTCAGCTGGACTGAGTGTTAAAGTCTTGGGCAGTTGGGCCGCGTCCAGATAGTGACTGGGCCATGTGGACGACCCATGTGTAACGATGGGCCGATGGGCTCTTGTGGTTGGACCATGGGCGTGGGCAATCACTTTGGACTTGTTTTGGACATATCCAGGAGTTGTTTGGAAGGCCCAGGACGTCTGGTAACTGCCATAGGCTCATGAGTTATTTTTTTTTTAAAAAGGAAGTAACCGCCCAAGAACAATTATGGGCAGTTAGGGCGACAGTTTAGGGAAGAAAGGGAAAACCACCCTTTTTTGGTTACTTTTTGGTAACTGCTCGCCCAGGCGGTTATGGGGGCAGTTAATCATCAGTTTCTCTTTATAATTGGCCTCTGATCGTCCATGAAAAGGGGGGAGGCAGAAGGAAAAACTCTGGAAAAATTCATAGAGAGAATGTTGGGGTCAAAATCTGTCAAAGACGCAATCAACACCCGAAAGTCCTCGGAAGGAATCAAGTGACGAATCAAACCAAGAAAAACTAGTTACTCGACGAAACGTCGGAGGGGATGATGGCATCGTAGTCCCGTACACCAGCAGGAACGGCCATGGCCTAGCCCCGGCCGGCGCAGGCATCGGCCGCCTGTCCTCGGCTGGCCGGCTCGCCGACTGGTCCGGAGCCGGGCGCTGTCGCTCCCCTGCGTTCTGCTGGCGCCGTCGCTTCGCGGTTGGCTCCCCGGGCGCTGGTGCCGCTCGCCCATGCTGGCCCTGGCGCCCGGCTTCGCCGTGCTGGCCCCGGCGCTGGTGCCGCTCGCCCATGCTGGCCCTGGCGCCCGGCTTCGCCGATGCTGATCCTAGCAGCTGGCCGCTCGCTGGTCCTGGCGCTGCGTTCTCACCGCGGTCACGGGCCGGGCGCCAGTCCCATGTCCGTCACGGCGCCGCATCGGACTACTCGACAGCGACCTTCTCCCCGCGAAACCGCTTCGACAACTAGTCCAATCCTGCATTTTGTATCTTTGCTCGAAGACTCACCGTTCACCTCCTTGAAGACAAGAAACCTAAGAACCTCATTTCGTCTTGGTCGAAATAAATCGGGAAGGCTTCGGAAGACCACCAAAGGTTCGGTTGACGAATGGATTTCGACTCATCGTATAAAACGATCGCGGTTATTCTATAAACACCAGTCATCTAGACTATACGAGGAGTTGGGGTTCCTTCGGCAAAACAAGTACCATGGCAGGCTAGTTTCTCTTGAAATCGTAAAATGTCCACGGTCGAAACAACGGCCCCAGAAGACACGAACGCGACCAAACGGCCCACTTACGACTTTCTAGGAGATCAAGTCGAACTAAACATGACGGCCCATGTTTATCTTTACATAAAGAGATAAATATGAAGTTTCCCGAAGATAAATGTCAAGTTTCTTGAAGATAAATTTCAAGTTTCCCGATAAACATGAAGACCGGCGAAAATGGAAGAAGCCTGATTCACGATAGATTCGGCCCAAAGGAGGAATAGACCATCCTAAGAGGAGTATATAAGGAGAGCTTGGGGCGAGGAGCAAAAAAGAGAGAACTTTTGAGAGCAACTTAGCACTTAGAGCAAATTAGGCACTTTTTCTGTTTTTACTAGCGAGCTGCAACTCAACTAGGTTAGATATAGGTGTTGGACTAGCGAACTCATCGACAGCTCTTGTAGCCGATCTCTTTCCTGTTGTTCAAAGTTAAACGTGAATTCGGAAATAAGACCTTTTGCTCTATCTTTTGTTCTTACGATTTTTTCTGATTTACTATTTCTCCGTTATATTGATTGTGTCGTGTGTGGCCCAGCAGATAACCGGGACCTTCAGGGAAGGCTAGGTTTACTTGGCTTTCCTCCAAATCAACAAAACTTGACGGTATGAATTTCGGTTCCCACAGTTTGGCGCTAGAAGGAGGGGGGGGGTACGGATCTATCTCTCACGCAACCACACACGCTCGGTCTGATATGGCGACCAACACTGACAACCCGCAAACGCACGACGGAACTCCCGTCGATGCCAACGCAACCAACACTCCAGCTGGAAACGATCAACGGTCACCGACACCACGATACTCACCGATGAAAGAAATGTTCACCGGCCAGAAACAAAGCGGACGAACAAGGAAAACTTGTGGCCTCTCTCGCCAAACGTGTGGAAACCTTAACGGCGAAGGCCAAGAGCAAGGCCCCGCGAGGGATCACAAGAGCCCGCAGCGGCAGAAGACTCGATTTAGAGACTCCGGGCGATCGAGCTGCACGCGCGGACAAGACTTCTTCAGGCCAAAACCCTGAAGAACCTCTCCAACCGGGTGCGCAACCGACTACAGAGAATCTTCCACCTCCCGCTGGGGACAACGAAGAAAACAGCGTCGAACGAATCGACTTGGACATTAGCGATCGATCCGATCATTCTGACGATAGCGCTGATGTTCATTCTAGAAGGACCCGATGTCAGTCTGCCCGGATGCATGTTGTCCTTCAAAACCCATGACGTAAGAGGAAGAAGATCTCTACTGGATGGAACAGGAAGAACTGGCGGAGGATCAAACTCGGATTCATCGTAACCAGCGCCGACAAGCTCGGAAGAACGCAGGTAGCGATAGCGAGATCCACGATCTCCGCGAGTCCCTCGCAAAAATAGTAGCCGAGGTAAAAGCGGTGAAATCACAAATTCACCAGGCAACTAGTGCCGCTCCCGAGATCGATAGACTTCCCGAGGAAGCACGAAAAATGCCTTTCACCGCTCGGATCACAGAAACACGCGTCTCGGACCCTGGGAAGATCAGAATTCCCGTCTACGACGGTACCACAAATCCAAAGGCACACTTACAGTCCTTCCAGATCGCGATGGGAAGATGCAAACTCCCGGAGCGTGAACGAGACGCCGGTCACTGCCTTCTCTTTGTCGAGAATCTCAGGGGCGCTGCGCTCGAATGATTCTCTCGCTAAAAAGAAACTCCATCGGAAGTTTCTGCCAACTAGCCTCGGCATTTCTCAAACAATATTCCATGTTTATGGATAGAGAGACTTCCGACGTGGACTTATGGAGTCTAGCTCAAAAGGAAGACGAATCACTCCGCGACTTCATGAGAATGTTCAAACTAGTGATGGCCAGAGTGACGGGTATCAGCGACAAAGTCGCAATCGACGCCCTAAGAAAAACTCTTTGGTAGAAGTCGAAGTTATGAAAGTGGATATTGCTGGAGAAACCACGAACGATCCAGGATACCCTCCACAAGGCAACGGACTTCATCGTCATGGAGGAAGAGATGAGAGTCCTATCGCAGAAGCATGGACCGCAGAAGATGTCCTCAAAGAAAAACCCTCTTGTAACGACAAGTATGTCCATCACGAAGGGAAGACGTCCAAGGCGAACACAACTACGCCATCAACTCGGCGCAGGGAAAACCTCCGGAAACACCTGGACCAAGAAACAGTACAAGGATAATTCCTACTACGAGTTCCACGACACCAGAGGTCACTCCACTGTGAACTGCAAGGTTCTCGGCGCCAGGCTCGCCGCAAAACTCCTCGCCCGGCGAACTGTCGAAGGTTAAGAGTATAAAAGACTTGCTCCTGGAATCCAATCACCAAAACCGATAAGACTGTCTCGAGAACCACGCACCTGAAAGTCAATCGTGGGGAACAGAGCAACCGCCAGAGGGTAAATATGATTATCGGAGGGTCGCAGTTCTATCAAGACTCGGTCTCGTCAATAAAAGCCTACGGGCGGAAAGCCGAGACAAGTTCCAACTGGCTTCCGGATAGCGATATTCCTAACCACGCGATCGTCTTCGAGGAACAAGAAACTGTCGGAATCGACAAACCTCATTGCGATCCTCACGGTTATCGACACGGTGATCGGGATCACCGAAGTTAGCGCATCCTTGTCGATACAGGAGTACGGTCAACGCTATCTTCCGCGATACCCTCTACAGGATAAACATCCCACGGGGAAGTCATCCCGAGCCAAAACCTTTGACTGGTTTCGGTGTCACCTCCATGACCCTTGGGAGCATCAAGCCCGGTCATGGCTAAGGAAGTTACAAAGATCGTCGAGTTTGCAGTAGTCGATAACCCGGCCATCTACAATGCAATCATGGGAACCCCTTGGATCAACTCCATGAAGGCAGTACCGTCCACATATCACCTCGGCATCAAATTTCCGACTCCAACCGAAACTTAACTGGGAGTCAAAATAGTCGAGACTCTGCTACCTAGCTGAGTTCAAACTGCGAAAAGATCGGAACGCCCCTGCGGCTAACCCGAAACGAGCAAAGGAATCACATAACATTCCTGAAAACTCGATAAAAGATGATCCAAAATCATCCAAACAGGCAACGATTCAAGACAGCGACAAAGTCTCCGAGGCCATCGCCGTAAAAGCAAACAACTCAACCCCCACACAGACCACCGATCCGGCTGAATGCGATCGGAATGGCAACACCGGGAGTAAAAGCGTCCGCCTTAACAATCAGAACTTCTGAGATGGCTTGATCCTCGAAGAGGTACGTAGGCAGCTTGTCGAAAGCCGGCGAGTTCAGTTATCCCCCCCACCAAAAAAAGGGGGAGTGGGTACATATACTCCTATACTCCCACAAAGACGCGAAATACCCGCACATATATTCGAAATTTTTGAAACTTTTTTAATAAAATTCTTTCTATCGATCTTTCAATGCGTGCTTAATACAAGAACGATAAAACTTCGAAAACGAAAATCATATCTTCAGGAAGCGAGGCGTCGCAATTTCGGAAGGTATCAAAATCGCATCATCCGTCAAAGCAGTCCACCTGCGACTTAAAAGCAAGCGCCCGTCGACTGGCCCGGCGGACAAACACAAAGCGTTTCACTAATACAAAACCGTGAGTCAGACCTTTTCGCAGAATAAGGTCCTCTTACATCCGACAAAGGATATCATAGCAGCGCTATACAAGAAAACCAAAATTTTGGTTTAGCACTCCGGATAATCTCTGGAATGGCTCGATTCTTACTACACAAGTTGCATAAGCCGGCCAAGTCGCTGGACTTTAATCAGTAAGAATCAGGAAGAAATCACTAACAGGCAAAGCGAAAGCCGATCAGCCATCGCATAGCCTTTAAGCTGAGAGTAAACCTAGGTCTTGCCCTAAACCCAGCCTTGATGGATCTTGACATCTCACAGACATAGTATCGACACGGATCTGAGATCCAAAACATGTCTCTCATCGCTAACACCTAAAACACTTCGCTACAAAGTAGATGCGGACCTAGCGACAAAATAAGAGTTAGAATACGAAGTGACTACTCGAATTCTACCCTCTACACTTGTGAAAGTATAAATCAAATCACAAGGCAAATTTCTGCAAAATCTACGCATAATATATATTCAAGCAGCGGAAGCGGCAAGAATTCAAAGCCACCAACGGCCAGTCGAAATATACAAAGTCCGTAACCTCCTACGATTGGCGGGATATACAGAAAGCGGCCACATCCGGCCAAGCATACAACCATCTAGATAAAGGGATACAATCCCAGCGATCCTCGATGTCGAGGTCGAGGAATCTGGACATGGAGATCGAGCGAAGTCACAGGCTGGTCAACTTCTTCATCTACGCCTTCAGCGTTTCCGCCTGCTCGGTCTCCACGTGTCCTCGAAACCTCGATAGGGTCTAGCTTCGGACCCTTCCCTCGATCCGGAGGAACCAACCATTCAGCGTGAGCACATTCGCTCATGAGAACTTTCATCTCAGCGATCTCGGAGGAGAAGGAGAAGCCCGGATTCTGCGACTTGTAAAGGTTAGCAACCGAACCCCGACACTCGCGGAAATCACCCACAAACTCTTGAGCTTCCTTCAAACTCTCGAACTCGGTGGCAAGCGATTCAGCCCTCCAGCGCCATCTCGGCAGCGATCGCTCTCCTTCCTCTCCTTTCCGCCTTGCGAGGGCTCGAGAATGAAGTTAGGCCTGCTACGGCTTTGTTCCTCAACCTCTTTCCGGAAACGGAAGAGTTCGCGTTCGGCTTCCTCGGCTTTGAAGCGGGAGATCCTCGATCCTCGAAAGGTTCCATCAAGCGCCGCTCCGAACACCCTCATTCCCTGTATGAACTTAGGATCAGAAAAATATATATGCAGCAACAGTAATATATATGATCGAAGTTCAAAGGATAAACCTCATTGATTAGACGAGAACCCTCGGTAAACACTTTCTTCTTTGCTTCATCCTCGAGCGACTCATCAGTAGTAAACACTGGAGGGAGACCATGGAAAAAGTTGCTCGGCAGGGGAAACTTGCTAGTTCCACCCCCTTCCCCCGGAACAAAGCTGGGGTCTCCTCCTAGCAGCGAAGGATCTCCCGAGACCGTCTCGCATTCGACCTCTTTGCCTTTCCGAGACCCCACACGTAACATCGGAGGGTTGATGAATGACTCAGGATCGATGGAGCTCCACCGCATTTCGAATCCGCTCAACGGAAAAGGTACTCCAGAAGAATGGCCTTTCCCGAAGAAGGTCTCGTTTGACGAAAAGATTGGCATGAGTGTGCGCAACAACCTTGTTCACTGCACGATTAACAAAAGTTTTATCTTCATGCGCGACCGAAGTACGAAAATGAAAAACAGAATTAGTCGTATTACCGCGATCGAAGTTGAACTCCTGAGGGAATAGGTGAAGGCAGATTTCCTCAATGGACTCCCCGTCTATTCGGACAATGAAGAAGCGCTCGAACCACGATTTGGGATTCGAAGTAGTCCCCTGAATTATGGCCATGTTCTTCCTTGGGATCACGGAATACGAACCTTCGATCGACGTTGGCTTAGTATTCCAAAGTCCCTCGAAATCTCTAGGGCTAAGGTCCATGCCTAACTCATAACTCAAAACTAGCACGCCAAGCCAACTCTCCAAGGACGGGACGGTGAGCTGGCTGATCGAAAGTCCGAAAGAACGAAGCGCACGGAAAAAGGCACCAGGGATCGGGAACCACATGCGGCAGTACACGAGAAAGGCTTCATAGCAAGTAAGAAGCCCTGCGGAGGATTCCTTGCACTTTCGCCAACGGTCGGAATCCGGAACGTAACCCCACTTGGAACTTGGTAAAAGTTTCGAAGAATCGTGAGGTACTCGGGAGAGACCATGCTTGGTGAGAAGGGCTACCACACCCTCGGAGGTCTCCTCTGGCGATGGGGATAACCATGAGGCGGACACGAGCCACATAAAGCTTTGTTGTATGCCTCCCTCGTATCTTCCTCAACTCCTTCTTCGTGCTTTGGCGCAACCACTTCGTCGACGGGAGAATCATCCGAAGATAAGTGAGAAGAAGAATTCTTTTTAGAAGATCTTGATCTTGAAGACATTTTTTCTTGAGAGAGAGACTTTACAAGGTGAAATTCTTGTGATGAAGTAAGAATGACTAAAGATTCTTACTCCATCTTTATAAAGAAGGAAAAAATTACTATTTACTCTGACTTTCGGCAAGCGATTGCGTCTCCACACCTTCTATCTAGCTATACGCGAGCTAGGACCTGTTACCAAAACCACAGTCCTAGCTAGCTGGGGCTAACTGTTGGGGTCAAAATCGGTCAAAGACGCATTCAACACCCGAAAGTCCTCGGAAGGAATCAAGTGACGAATAAAACCAAGAAAAACTAATTACTCGACGAAACATCGGAGGGGATGATTGCATCGTAGTCCCGAACACCAGCAGGAACGGCCACGGCCTATCCCCGGGCGCCGGCGCAGGCACGACCGGCCTGGCCCGGCGCCGGGCACCATTTCGCCCGCACTGGTCCCGGCACTGGTTCGCTTGTGCTGGCCCGGCGCCGGCTTCGCCGTGCTGGCCCGGCGCCGGGCGGCTGGCTTCGCCGTGCTGGCCCGGGCGGCTGGCTCGCCTGCTGGCCCTGGGCGCCCGAGCGCCCGGGCGCCGGCTTCGCCGATGCTGGTCGAGCGAGCGAGCTTCGCCGATGCTGGCCCAGGCGCCCGGCTCACCGTACTGGCGGGGCAGGCTCGCCCTTGCTGGTCGAGCGAGCGAGCTTCGCCGATGCTGGTCGGCGCCCGAGCGCCAACTTCGCCCGTACTGGTCCGCGGCGCCCGGCATAGCGTCCATGTCAAGTCGAGCCAGCGTATGGACTACTCGACAGGTGCGACCTTCTCTCCATAAAACCGTCTCGACAACTAGTCCAATCCTGCATTTTGTATCTTTGCTCGAAGACTCACCGTTCAACTCCTTGAAGACAAGAAACCTAAGAACCTCATTTCATCTTGGTCGAAATAAATCGGGAAGGCTTCGGAAGACCACCAAAGGATCGGATGACGAATGGATTTTGATTCATCGTATAAAACGATCGCGGTTATTCTATAAACACCAGTCATCTAGACTATACGAGGAGTTGGGGTTCCTTCGGCAAAACAAGTACCATGGCAGGCTAGTTTCTCGTGAAATCGTAAAATTTCCACGGTCGAAACAAAGGCTCCAGAAGGCCCAAACGCGACTAAACGGCCCACTTACGACTTTCTAGGAGATCAAGTCGAACTGGACATGACGGTCCATGTTTATCTTTACATAAAGAGATAAATGTCAAATTTGCCGAAGATAAATGTCAAGTTTCTTGAAGACAAATGTCAAGTTTCCCGATAAACATGAAGACCGACGAAAATGGAAGAAGCCCGATTCGCGATAGATTTGGCCCAAAGGAGGAATAGACCGTCCTAAGAGGAGTATATAAGGAAAGCTTGGGGCGAGGAGCAAAAAAGAGAGAACTTTTGAGAGCAACATAGCACTTAGAGCAACTTAGACACTTTTTCTGTTTTTACTAGCAAGCTGCGACTCAACTAGGTTAGATATAGGTGGCTGGACTAGCGAACTCATCGACTGCTCTTGTAGCCGATCTCTTTCCTGTTGTTCACGCTTAAACGCGAATTCGAAAATAAGACCTTTTGCCCTATCTTTTGTTCTTACGATTTTTTCTGATTTACTATTTCTCGGTTATATTTATTGTGTCGTGTGTGGCCCAGCAGATAACCGGAACCTTCAGGGAAGGCTAGGTTTACTTGGCTTTCCTCCAAATTAACAAAACTTGACGGTGTGAGTTTCGGTTCCCACAGAGAAAAAGAGAGAGAACCGACGGTTTGTGATCTGATCTGTGGTGGTCCTTGGGCGATTCTGGTGGGAGTTTGGCTGTGAGATCAAGAGAATGGATACTAAACAGAGACACAAAGAAAAACAGAGAAAAATTAAGGTATAGTCGGATTGAACAATCCAATACCGAGATTGGTGTGAAGGCAGCAAAGACGCAGTTTTGTGGGCAATCAAAGGGAAAGTTGTGAACGACCCTTTGATGGTGTTTTATCATGGATGATCACGTCCTAGGATTCCTCTATGTCTTGAGATCACACGCAAATGGTCAGGAGAGAAGAGAGAAGGTCGGAATCCACTCTCAATGGCATGAACAGCCTTGAAGGCGGATGAAGTGCAGAAACTGGCTTCATGGAAGTTCCATGGAAGGGATGATGGGTGCGACCCAGGAATGGATCTTATCAATACTGGAGGTATGTGATAAGACCTGATGGATGCGGGCTGTGGAGGAGCATGATGCCCTTGATAAGGTAATAGGTGTGGATTGCGGACCATCGAACATAGCCGGGTGCGTTATGGGCCGATCTGTTCCTGCAATTGCACCTTACTCTGTTTAATGATTATTCTTCATTGAACATAGCCAGGTGCGTTAAAGGGCGGAAAAAATTTAGAGGTTCGGTCAGTGTATGGACCGAGCGATGTGAGGCATCGACCACCGCCTGGTCGTTCGGGTTCGGGTCTTACAAGTTGGTGTTGGGGTCAAAATCGGTCACGACGGAATCAATGACTGAAAGTCTCTGGGAATTATTTCTTGAAACAAAAAGTCTCGTATAATTTGAAAAGAAGTTATACGAGATTTTCTCAAATTAGAATATCCACTCTCTAGTGGGGTCGAAAACGGTTATCTCGAAATCAACGGCTAAGATTATTTTTTACTTATGGGTTCGTCGTGAAACACTTCTTGAAAGTAAGATCGGAAGACGACGGACATGCTACGAGAGTCCCCGGAAAAAAGGCGGATCAACCCAATCAAGGTCCGCTCGTCCAAGGGCGTCAAGATTCGATCACCACAAAATCCCTAAACACAAAAGAATCTGCCTCAAACTCAAGAGGTCGTTCTCTCAAACCGTGAGGAGCCAGAAAACGATCAAGATATCAAATCGGCCCTCGCCGAGATCTTCAAAACCCGTGCTGGCACGGGCGCCAGGCGCCGGCTCGCCGATGCTGGCGCCGGCTCGCCGATGCTAGTTCGAGGCGCCCGTATGGCGTCCTATCCTGGCCCGGTGCCGTAGCGTCCCAGCCTATTCCTGGCCTGTCCGACTTAGAATCTGCCTGGAAACTTCAAATAGATCGTTCTCTCAAACCGTGAGGAACCAGAAAGCGATCAAGATATCAAATCGAAGCCCTGCGTCGAGATCTTCAGAACGCCTGCTGGCACCAGGCGCCGGGGCCGGCTCGCCCGTGCTGGCACCGGGCGCCGGCTCTCCGATGCTGGCACTGGGGCGGGGCCAGGTTCCGGCTTCGTCCGTGCTGGCACCAGGCGCTGGCGCCAGCTCGTCCAGACGCTGGCGCCAGCTCGTCCAGACGCTGGCGCCAGCTCGTCCAGACGCTGGCGCCAGCTCGTCCAGACGCTGGCGCCAGCTCGTCCAGACGCTGGCGCCAGCTCGTCCAGACGCTGGCGCCAGCTCGCCCGTTCTGGCCCGGTGCGGGTGCCAGCTTCGTCCGAGCGCCCGGCGCCATCTGCGCCGATGCTGGTCCCGGCGCCAGTACATACAGTCTGTTCCCAGCCCGTCCGATTTAGATCGCAACTTGTGGCTTCCGTGAAGTCATAGCACCTTAGCTACGGACCTAACGCTCTCAATTTAACTCGATTGAAGTTATCCTTGAAGTGTTACAACTAGAGCTAGGAAGGTTAGTTCTTCCGCCGCGTATCGTAAAACAAGGACGCATCAACTCAACATCGATTCTTTAGGCTATATGATTTATTTTATGAAAAGATAATCTTCCGAGAAGTCGTATGAACGCCCGAGGGCTTGAAACTTATCCACGGCTCACTTACGATTTTGGAGACCAAGCCCGGTAAGAGCTATGGCGGTTTATCCTAACTTATTACAGTAGGATAAATGTTAAGTTTCCTAGATAAATGTCAATGTTCGAGGATAGCAACGAAGATCGACGAAAATGGAATATTTCCAAAAGAAATAAACTCAGGCCCAAAGGCGAAAGGTTAAACGGGCCACCGACCTAAAGTGACTATATAAGGAGGGCTGGGGCAGAAGAGAATAGCATCCGAAAATCCTAGAATCTAGACTTAGAGAACTCCTGCTAGCTTAGAGAACTTAGAACTAAGGTGGTTAGGCCAGCGAGGCAGGACTTAGAACGTCTGGCCGCCTCTTGTTCTAGTTTTATCTTCTCCGCAGACCCTGTTCCTCTCGGAAGGATCTAACAATCCTTTTACCCAGAGCTCCGCACATAGAAACCCTAGGCATTATCTTCGACATGCCCGTTTCTATGACCAACGCTCATACTAGACGAACCAGGCATAGACTGTTCGATCTCTTGTTCAATTCTTTCTAACTGAACTACGTCCGACTTGATCCTCGAAAGGGGTACGTAGGCAACCTTTCTTAAGGTCCAGTCGCAAATCTTAACAAAACCTTTTCCGCATTTATTCGGTCACTTGTCGTTGGCTGTCGCAGAGAATCCGGACCTTCAAGGAAAGTAGGGTTTTCGTTGCTTTCCTCCATTATTATTCATTAAAATCGACAGTTTGAATTTCGGTTCCCACAGTTGGTATCAGAGCATGCTTGATCCTGTTAAGGACAGTGCTCAAAGATGCTGAGTTCCAAACCGAAATTGTTTCTGAAAACTGAGATGACTTGGAACCTTAGCTGTGGTGAGCCAAGTGAGAGTTGAGGTAAGATTGGGTTTCATGCTTGTGAACGGGGAAGTTCCAAGATGAGCCGGCTTAGCCAAGATGCACTCTCCAAGGGCAAGACCCTGAAATCAGAAAGGTTAGTTTATCTAGTTATTTGGACGTAATAGACGGATTGGAAGATGGATGCAATGCAAGATCTTTGTATGGATGACCTGGACCAGGGAAGTAACATAGACCAGAGAGTGGCTTAGGTTGAAAGAAACTTGCAGCACTCTCTTGGAGGTAAGTGTTATCCCTTGGTGGCCGTTCAAAACAAGTGAGCATATGCGGTGTTCATGCTGATTTAAGGAAGACACTACATGGCTAGTACGAGTTAGCTTGTGAACAGATGGATCAGCTTGGACTTGGTATAAGTCAAGGTAGGATTCCTTAGATCAAGTTGAATGGAATGGACCAATTCCAAGAGGAATTGGAAACACGATGTTAAGTATCTTAGTATGATGAGTATTGAGGTATATTATAAACACTCTTGTGAATGGTATGGGACGTTCACAGAAGTGTGACGCTTTGGAGAATGGTATGGGACATTTTCCAAATGTGTGATCAAACCGAGATCCTAGACATCTAGGTACTTAATGATCGGTGGTGTGGAAACACATGTACTTTCCGATACTGGAGCTACACATGGTTTTGTGAGTCCAGGGAAGATCGGAAGGGGAATGTTCTGGGTTGGAACCTGGAATGGTCCTGACAAAGTGAGTCTGACATGGTGAATTATGAACTCACTAGGTGCAGTTAAAGACATCGGTGATGATCTGGACGGAGTCGTGCATGTGGATCTAATTGTCTTACCCCTACAGAATCATGAGGTGATCTTAGGTATGGACTGGCTTTGAAAGAATCGGGAAACTCTTGATTGTCACCGTGGAAGGGTGCAGTTTGAGAATGAGTTTGGACCCCCGATCAGGTTCCAAGGTATTAAGCCGACCTCTTGTTGTTTAGTGGTTTCAGCAATCCAGGGGAAAGGATGCTTGGAAATTGTTGTGAGGCTTTCTTGGCTACCATTTACACTAACGAGGTTGTAGGGGGTGGTGACCCGGATGGGATACCGTTGGTTCAAAAGTTCAAGGATGTGTTTGAGGCTGCGAGGTGTGCTTGCCCGAGGCTGACCCGTTCATGATCAAACTCGAACCTGGAATGGCCCCAATGTCCAAATGTCTGTAACGTATGGCACCAGCCGAAATGGCTGAGTTAAGAAGCAACTTGAGGAGTTGCTTGATAAGGGTTTCATACGCCCTAGTGTATGGCTTGGGGAGCACCAGTTCTTTTTGTGAAGCAGAAAGATGGTAGCTTCAGGCTGTGTATTAATTGAGACGGTTGAGTCCCTGAGTGGACCAGAACCGTAGTATGTTCAAGTCCGGTAAGGGACGAGGATCAGGTGATATCACTCAAATTACCCTAAGAAGTGAATTGCTCTCTCAAATAAGAGGTTCAGTTGTAATACTTAGGGATCGAATCCACAAGGACTCTAGGATTACACAATAGATTTAAGGTATTAGAAATTAAGATAGACTGAAAGGTTTTTATTGTTTTAAAGCAGTAAATAGTGGTGAACAAGTAGTTGTTCGGTAACTTTAGTTGAAGTTGTTTTAAGATTTTAGGAGAATAGCTAGATTTAAGTATTATCTCAGGTATGAAATTATGACTTGATTTAGACTTAAGGGTTTGATTGTTCTCGAACTCAAACAAGGGGTAAAACCAATTGGGTTTTCTTTGACTAGATCTCAGATCTCAACGATTGTCTATTGATCACAAGAAAGTGTCGATCGATATGACATTATGCACATCGATCGATACACCTTTCAAACTATCGATCGACACAACGATAGCCGCGTCGATCGACGGTTTTTCTAGCAAGCCTTGCGAGTGGGTTTGATGTTGTTCTCTAACCTTCTAGACCAACTCTCGTGTGTATCTAGTCAGTTAGATCACACTAGTTTGATTCAGGTATTGAGGGTAAATTGTTGCTTATCTCAATTAATCCTAAGATCTAAATTTGAGGGTAATCAATCCTAAATTTAGCATTAAGTATAACTAGGATGAAAAAACTAATTGAAACACCTTAGCAATAGTCATATTATAAGTTCATAATTCAACCTTGTGAGAAACCTAAATCTAACAATAAGGTTTACTCATACATATTCATGAGAGACAAAATCATGATGGTTTGAATAACTTAAATAAAATAAAGAAAACAAAGAGCAAAGAGTAGTAGAAAATAGGGAGTTCAAGATCTTCTCTGTTATGTAGTCTCAGATCTATCTCTCCAATCCTAAGCTCTCTCTCTAGTGGTAGCCAAATTGCTTCTCTCCTCCAAACTAGGTCTCTAGGCAAGTCTGCCTCTCAAATGATACAAAATCCTAATAAATATAGACTTGTATACCATGGCTGAAAGTGGGTAAAATCCATGGTATATCAACTCCCCGAAACTTACCCTTTTGCTTGTCCTCAAGCAAAATATACAGGCAGTCTCTCTGAAAGAGGTTTGAAAACATCAGGGACTCACAGATTTAAAAAAATTGAAATCATTACCTCTACAATATTGCAATCCACATCTAAAAAGTCCTAATCACAGAAGCACATTAAGGATCATCCTAGCTTAGCAACCAAATTCATTCATCCAGCAACTTAGCAAATACTATCTGACATTCCCCTCTAGTAACCTCATTTCTTAGCATAAAAATAAAAGTGAAGGCTTTACCTTGGGAGTATCGATCACAAGATGCAAGGATTTTCAGACAGGTATCTCGAACTCCAGGTAAAAGTCAGTTCCTATCTTTTCTCTCTTCTAATTTCTCTCTTTAGTCAAAGTCTGCTTCATTTGCAGGATCATTGACCAAGATTGGACAGGCTTCCATGAACCAAGACTTAATGGTGTTTGCCACCAAGTCCTGTTCACTTCTTTCTGACCTATATTCAAGAATTCTTTATGAATCGAGCCTTGAAGATTGCCGCCTCCAAGTCCCGTTCGAATTTTTTTTGTTGGAATATTTATGAAGCAAGCCTTGAAGATTGCCGCCTCCACGTCCTGTTCAAATTCCACCTAACTAAAACCTAAAATCCTATTTTTCTTATCTTTTTCGGAATTTTTTGTAGGACTTCTATCTAAACTATCTAGGGTCAAAAATAGAGAGAGAAAAGGTGATAAATAAATCTACATAATGCTTTACCTTCCAAACTCGTCTGAAGAATCCGATCCCATGTATACCAAGCCCCAAGACAAGCAGTTGTGTCAGGTTTAGTGTTGGAGGTCAGCTTTGGTTCCTTCAAACAGTCTAAACAAGTGTGAATAGTTGACAGGTTTATCCACTTTAGCATCTTAGTACTATCTGCAATCAGTAAGTATAGAATGGTGCTAAAGAGTGGTTAGATAACAAGCATAAATCAATAAGTTCATTGTCCTCTTCTTGACTCAAACAAAATTATGTTTGAAAATATGTTGATAAAACTGAAGAAAATAGTGTTAGCAACTACCTCCCCCAGACTTAAATTACACCGTCTCGGTGTAACCAGTCTAAGGTTAATTAGAAAAATATAATCAAAGTTAGATGTTAAGATGTTAAAGCAAAGTATCGTACCTCTCTGTTCAGCGCATCGATCGATACCATCTTCTCCGTATCGATCGATGTCAAGAGACAGAAAATTCTGCATTGTGTTGGATGTGATCTTACTCATGTGATCTGTCAGTATGGTTAGCTCTGATCGACAATCCAAACACAAATAATAAGTAAGCAAAACAGTCTCAAGTCATAAAGCATAGATGAGTCTCAAACATAAATCCTACAAGTCCAAAATCAAAAAGAAAAAGTGCATGAAGATATGGGATAGACATGAGAGGACTAGTCGGTTTCCTCGCCAGCCTCGCCATCACTCTCTCCTGAAATATCCTAGTGTGGTTGAGATGGTCCTGCTGCAGATGGTGAGCTGGCCCTGACACTCCTCCTGCTCGAACAAGGAGGCCTCGACACTCTGGCCCAAATCGCTCGAAGAGCGTCCATAACTACCCTCTGAAAGTCCCCATGATCGTGCATAGGAATGTCTGGTATGATCGGGAAGTCAGGAAATGGTGCCTTTGTCGGGTCCTGAGTGGCAGATGCTCTGCGAACTCCTGGAGGTCGGCATGGCAGCTCCGTGAGGCTACGAAGAAGGCGGTGATCTGGCTCGAATCGAAGGATATCGATCTTCCCAGCCAAGTCGGTGGTCGCCCTGTGTGGCAGCTGCAGCAGACGTATCTGATCCTCTCTCCTGAAACTCCAGAAACCGTTGTCCTTCAGCCAACCAGAGTGGAGCAGGTGCGCCTCGTCCAGGAAGCGGCGAGTGGTGATAGCAGTGCCCTTGTCCAAACGGATACCGAGATGCATGAATATCGGTGTCAGCAAGCTCCCCACTGTCTCCGTCTTCTGGCTCGTTCCCTTAAAGGGCTTCATCTTCAGCCCCACCAGATGCTCAGCGAATATGGCTCCGAGGTTAGGTATTATCACCCCGTCCTCTGTGTCGAGGTGGCTCAGATCCACTAAACCGTTCACTGCTCCATAAGGCAGTGTGAGCTCCTGCATCCTCACCTTGTTGGGCTCCATCTTGCACAACAAGGTGTTGGCAAGAACCCTCATGAAGTACGCAAGGTGGGGTGACGAATGTCCGTCCGGGTGGCTGAACCTGAGTTCCACGGGCCTGTACCAAATATCTCCCAGAACTCAGGTAGTCTAGGGAAGTTAGGGAAGACGCTGGCAGTGGCAGTGGGGTCTGTGAACCCGTAGATGTCGCAGAGGTCAGTGATGGAGATGCCGTATCTGATGCCTCTGGCAAAGAAGGACAGGGTGCTGTCTCCTGCAACTCTCGCCCTCGAGTCGTGGTAGGTGAGCTGGGCTGTGGCCAGGAACTGTCTGACCAGAGGGACATGGAGGTCGTATGGATGAGTGGCCACGGAGCCAAACAGCAACTGTCCGATCATGTCGGTCAAATCCGACTCAATCCGGAGCCTCCTCACGGTGGTGTGATCGATGAACCGTGTAGGCTCGATGGCAACGTCCAGCCATGCGTTGTAGAACAGGCTGTCGTAGTCGTCTCACATCGATGAGACTGCGCGGTGGGTGCATTTGAGGTTTTTTACCGCGGCCTTCGGGTCTGTGAAGGTCTCAAAGGTAGCAATCGGGGTCTTGTCGTCCCGAGGCCAAGGCTCTCTCTCATCAGGGTGTGGATAGGGGGATGGAGATGAAGAAGATGATGGTGGTGGTCGCCTGGAGGTACCGGCTCGGTCCAGCCTCCTCTTCGTCCTCCTCTCTCTACTGCGGTCCCTGTGTGAACTCATCTGTAAATAGAACACAAAAGAGAGTTGAAGTTAGATCATGTTGTCGATACAGGACGATATCGATCGATGAAAAATGGTGGACATCAATCGATATACGACTATAGTAAACAGTCGATATAAGACTTCCGAATCGATCGACAACGAGCATATCGACCGATATAACACAGCTCATGTCGATCGATATTGACTCGCGAAACCTGCAACAATCACTCAACCTAAATCGCAAGTTCAAGGCATAAGAAACACAAAATTCAGTACCCTAACACTAGATAATCACAATAAACTCCTAAATCATTCAAAATCTAGCTTAATCATGTGTTCTAGTTCATCTCAAAACTTAACTGTAAAACTTCCGAAAAATGGAGAATTTCGAAATCATACCTTGTAGATTGGATGAATGAATGAACTAAACAGATAGAGAGTTGAAAATCGAGTGGATTAGGACAAGAAATGGAGAGATTCTGTCAAGAATCGAGAGAGAAATGGGAGTTTTTAATTTTGTTAGGGTTTTGCGAAATGGGGGAGAAAGAGGCGGATGTCGACTTAAATGAGGCTCGCCTCCGAGAAACCCGCATCGACCGACGCAACATGGTTTGCGTCGGTCGATATTTTCTTCCCCCTCATCTCTTTATTTTTATTTTATTTTATTTTATTTTATTTTTTTGGTTTTTTTAGCAATTAAAATTAAAATTGAAACTAAAAATTAAAATTACGATTAAAAAATGAAAAAATGGGTTGCCTCCCATTAAGCGCTTTGCTTTAAGTCTTTGTGGGAACCGAAATTCACACCGTCAATTTCCGATAAAGATTTGTGGAGGAAAACCGAGTTAACCCGATCTTTCTTGAAGGTCCCGGATATCTGCTGGGCCACACACGATACAATCAATGGAGATTAAGTCGAAATGTAAAAATCGTAAAGTAGAGCGAAAAAGATCTTATTTCTGGATTCGCGTTTGAGCGTGAACAACGGGTAAGAAGTAAGCTACAAGAGCTGTCGAAAGGTCCGCTAGTCCGGCCGCCTAGATCTAACCTAGTTGGTCGCAGCTCGCTAATGAAAACAGAAAAGCTAAAAGCGCTCTAAGTGCTAAGTGCTCTGGAAGTTTTGTGATGATTTGCACCTCGCCCAAAGCTCTCCTATATACTCTTCTTAAGGCGGTCTATCTTCGCCGGGCTGAATCGGGCTTTTCCATTTTAGTCCATCTTAGTGTTTATCGGAAACTTGACATTATCTTGGGAAAACTTGACATTTATCTTCTGGAAACTTGACATTTATCTCTTATGTGAGGATAAGGATAAACCGTCATAGTTATCCTTCCTTTTGGAAAAATCGTAAGTGGGCGTTTGGCCCGCGTCGAGACGTTTAAACGTTTTCACGATTTTTGAAGAACAGTCTTGAAGGTTTGGTTTTCGAAGGAACCCCAATTCCTCATAGTCGAGATGTTTGGTGTTTAGAATAACGTGATCGTACCAAACTCACGAAGATTGATCCAAACAAGCCAAGATGGGATCAGACCGAGCATGATGGGACCAAGACCAGGGCGAGGCCGTCGACCGGCGTCGGGGGCTTGCCACGGCGCCAGGCGGCTCGGCGTGGCGAGTGCCGCCGGCATCAGCGGCCAGCGTGGCGCGATGCGGCGGCGCCAGAACGTCTTGCCGTCCGTGGATTTTCCGTTGTTCGATCTTTCCCGTTAGTCGTTCATGCGGAAATCTTTGAGTTTGGAAGGATCTTTAGCCGTAGATTTCGAGATAACCGTTTTCAAGGGTTTGAGTAATGTGGCTTGAACTTTAGATGTTTAAAAGATGAACTTTTAAACAATCGAGAAGGCTTCTTGGAAGAATCATTGTAGTTTCGCGGACAATCCGGACATGGGTTTAAGGGACCAAGGTGCTGCCGTTGCCTGAGATCACGAGACGATTGCATAGATGGGAACCAGGACCCTTGCCGCCGGGCGCCAGACGGACAGGGCAAGCCTGCCGCCGTGCCGTGTCCTGCATCCACGGTGCCTGCTTGCCTTCGTTGATCCCGGGGATCCGCGGTCCGTTCATGCCTTCTTGTGAGTTCATCGGTGGCGACCGTTTCTTGGTTTTGATCGTCACTTGGTTTTTCTTTCGAGGACTTTCGGGTGACGATTTTGTCGTTGACCGATTTTGACCCCAACAGTCTTTAGCTTGACTTAATGACTAAATACTTAGTCATTTGGAGGTTCTAAACGAATGGGCCTAATACTTGGTGGTTTGGTCCATAGTGTTTTACTCGCTGGCCATTTACTGTGAAATCTTCTCCTTTTTCGTTTATTAGTGTTAATGCTCTATGAGGTTTAACTTTTGTTATTGTGAAAGGTCCTGACCAACGAGATTTAAGCTTTCCGGGAAATAGCGTTAGCCGAGAGTTATATAAAAGTACTTAATCATTTGGTTCGAAATGTCGGGATATGATTTTCTTATCATGATATGCTTTCGTCCTTTCTTTATATAACTTTGAATTCTCATAGGCTAAATGTCTGATTTCATCGAGCTCGTTAAGCTGAATCAATCGCTTTTCAGCAGCCGGCTTTATATCGAAGTTCAGCAATTTAATGGCCCAGGCTGCTTTGTGTTCCAGCTCGACTGGTAAATGACAGGACTTTCCGTAAAGGAGATGAAAGGCTGTCGTTCCAAGCGGTGTTTTGTAAGCGGTTCTGTAAGCCCAAAGTGCATTATCCAGTTTTCGAGACCAATCTTTTCTGGAGACTCCTACGGTTTTCTCCAAGATTTCCTTGATTTGCCGATTAGAAACCTCGACATGACCACTGGTTTGTGGATGGTAGGGTGTAGCAACTCTATGGTGAACACCGTTCTTTTTGAGCAATCCATCAAAGACCTTGTTGATGAAATGGGATCCACGGTCACTGATGACTACTCTAGGGACTCCAAATCGCGGAAAGATTATACTCTTGAAAAGCTTTACAACTACAGATGCATCATTGGTTGGGGAAACTACTACTTCGACCCATTTGGACACATAATCGACAGCGACTAGTATATATTTGTTCCCGTATGAGGATGGGAAAGGACTTATAAAATCTATCCCCCAGCAGTCAAAGACTTCCACTTCTAGAATGAACTTCTGTTCTATTTCATGCCTTTTGCTTATATTTCCTCGTCTCTGGCATCTGTCGCACTGTGCTATAAATGCATGAACATCACGAAATGTTGTCGGCCACCAAAATCCTGTTTGGAGAATTTTTGAGACCGTTTTAAAGGTTGCGAAATGTCCTGCATAGTCGGATCCATGAAATTGGAATATGATATCTGAAATTTCAGCTTCGGATACGCATCGTCTATACATCCCATCAGAGCAATGCTTGTAGAGGTAAGGTTCATCCCAGTGGTATCTCCTAACTTCTCTGAAGGATTTCTTCCACATATAACCCTTGAGTTCCTCTGGTGCAAAATCAGCTGCTAAATAGTTGACTATATCTGCATACCAAGGCCGATCTTTTGGGTTTTTCCCAATTGCGTACACTTCTCGTCTTGACCTTTCATCTGTAGTAGAATCAGGATCAGGATTAAATGTGTTGCCAGCAACATTAACTTTTATGTCAATAGTGATAACTATAGACGAGGTGTCGTGTCTTTGATTATCGGGCGTTGCGATATTATCAACGTCGATCGACACTTCATCTATGGAATCGATCGGCATATTATCTTCTGTGTCAATCGATGTCTCATCGGATGCCAGAGATATTTGACCGACGAATGATGTATCTAGACGGGCAATGTTTTCCATTGGGAAGAAATCATCTATAGGGACTGATCCTCTATCTTTATCCGAGAAAGATGGTCGGCGACTCCATTATCTACTCCCTGTTTATCTTTAATTTCTATATTGAATTCTTGGAGTAGTAAGATCCAGCGTATGAGTCGTGGTTTCGCATCTTTCTTTTGCATTAGATATTTAATAGCAGCGTGGTCAGTATGGACTATCACACGTGATCCAATCAGATACTGTCGGTATTTTTGAAATGCGTAAACTACTGTAAGTAGTTCTTTTTTTGTTGTCGCATAATTCCTTTGTGCTTCAACAAGCGTACGACTGACGTAGTAGATGGCATGGAGATTTTTATCTTTTCTTTGGCCTAAAACTGCTCCTATCGCGAAGTCGCTTGCATCACACATGATCTCGAAAGGGAGATTCCAATCTGGGGCCTGCACGATGGGGGCAGTTATAAGGGATTTCTTTAGTTTTTCGAAAGCTTCCATACATTCGAGGTAAACTCAAACTTCACTTCCTTGCACAGGAGATTAGTGAGAGGTCTAGCGATCATAGAGGAATGCATATTTAAGACCAGCTGGCAACGGCTTCATTTCAACCTTTGGTGCCTTGTCCTTACTCCAGTTGGCTGATGAAGACTGCTGTCGGTCGATGGCCTCACGGAGATATCGATCGACAATAATAACCGAATCATCATCCTCCTCGACATGTGCTACCTCAGGCTTGCAATCATTAGGTTCATGTAATCGTCCGCCCTACTACCCATGCTGAAAATTTCTCCTTCGATATTGGTAAGATTGTTTTTGAAAGGATCATCTGAGCATATACTCATGAAAGATTCATTTTCCAATTCAGAGATTCCTTCCACGTAAAAGGCTTGATCATCAATCAAGGGGCGTGTAATCATCTTTTCCATATCAAAGGTCATTGAGATGTCTCCGATGTTCAACTTTCTTCGCCCTTCCTTCACGTCGATTATCGCTCCATCCGTAGCTAGGAACGGTCAACCCAATATGAGGGGATATTTTGGCTCTTGTCTGTATTTTAACACCACAAAATCCGTAGTCACGAGGCAATCGGTAATCCTTACTGGTACATCCTCGAGTATCCCTTCGGGTACCCTGATAGATCGATCAGCTAGAACCAAGGTTATCGGTGTCGATATGAATTCATCATATCCCAGGGATATTGCCACAGAGTGCGGCAGAAGATTTATGCTAGAGCCGAGATCACAAAGAGATCGAGGAAATCGTGTGTCTAGTACAAAACTACCAGGGTCAGGCCTTTTGATCGGAGTTTCTTCTCGAATCATGGCACTCACTTCCCATGATACCATCATCACGCTATGCTACGCTGTTGGATAACTTGGAGACATCATATCTTTCACACATTTCCCTATGGAGGGTGATATCTTCATAGCGTCACTAAGAGGCATCTCTATATTGATTTTGTGTGACGCTTTCTTGCAGATCGCATTTTCTAGTGCCTTCTTAGCTTGCTTATTGTTAGGAGGAAAAGGGGGTAGGGTATTATAAACCCTCCCGATCGTTGGTTCATTGGAAGTTGGCCATCGATCGTCACGGCTAGTTGCATGTCAATCGATGTCGGGCCTAACTGGTCGATCGACACGGCTACCAGATTGTCGATCGATTTTGGCCTCTACTTCGGAGTCGTAATCTTCTCCTTCCAAATCAGTCGTCTTGTCCTTATTCTCTTCAGCGTTAGATTTTCGGTTTTCATGAGAGGATTTTGGGTTAGGGTCAGGATCATCTAGAAGTATAGGCTAGGAATTGCTTTTGCCTGTCTATCAATATTAGAGTCGTCCTTCGTAATCGTCGCGAGGCATTTTCCGCTTCGCAATATTACAGCATTGACTTGACGTCTTGGGTTTGAGTCAGTTCTTCCAGGGAGACGTCCTGTCTCTCTCTTTATGGCTATTGCAATTTCAGCTACTTGACTTTCTAGCCTCCGAATATGTTCGCTTAAGGACTCACTTTTCTCCATAAACTTTCCGTAGATGGAATTTATCTTTCCGTAGAAATCTGCCTTCGTCTTACGGTTTCCACTAAAGGCTTGTTTTATATTGAACTTTTCCTTTCCAGTGTGTGATTTTACAGCAATGTCATAATCTCGGGTAAAGCTATCTATGTTAAGCACAAGATGAGGGTCTGAATAGTCTGCTCCTCTCATAAAATCTGTTTGATCATCCATATCAGACAGAGAATCGTTGTCAATCTGGAAAGCATCCGATCGGTTCTGCTCTTTTAGAAGGGAGTGGAGCGAGTCGAGGGAATTTTTTATTTCTATGATGCTTGGCTTATCCTCTAAATCTAGCGAGTTCCCTCTCTCTTCATCCATCCTTTCATAGGATTTTCCTGTTGCAATGTTCTCGATAAGGCGTCTTGCATCTTCGGGGTTCCTGGTGGTGAAACTTCATTTGCTCGCTGTGTCGAGCGTAGTTTTATAGTTTAGGTTAACACCACCATAGAAGATGTTAAGGAATTGTGGTTCTGGATAACCATGGTGGGGACATTCAAGTTCATAGCTCCTGAATCTTCCCAAGGTGTTTTTGAATGATTCCTGTGGATCTTGGCGAAATGCAAAAATTTGCCTCCTTACTTCCCAGTAGCGCGCATCATCGAAAAATTGTTTAAGGAAGACGTTTCTAATTTCCTTCCAGCAAGTAAGGGATCCTGTTGGTAAACAGTTCAGCCATCTAAGGGCTTCTCCCTCTAAGGAAAATGAGAATAGTTTGCAACGGTTGTATTCGCCTGGAATCAGCTCTTCCAAATTTTCGATGTGGTTCTGAGGATGCTCTGTGAGAGATCCACAGAAAGGGGTTCGACGTACCATACTGTAATAATCAGCGTTAAACTTAGATTTCTTGGTAACGTCTCCTGGTATTCTAATAGCGGAGCTATTGGAATAGGTCGTACCAGGGTTTAAGTAGTTTTGCAAGGGCAATTTTGTTTCTTCACCCTTGTTCAAGCTGGAATTGATTTTAACAGGGATTTCAATTCCCTGTTTAATTTTAATTTGGTTAATTTCATTGCCTAATTGACCTATTGGTTCAGTTTGGACTACTTTCTCATTAGCAAGCGCGGTAAAAGAAGACTTACCTGTTCCGGCTGGGCAGTATCGAGCGATGTTTCTAACTGTGTGACGATCGATTTATCGGTCCTTACGTTGCTTGATTTTGTAATCTCCATATCGATCGATGCTAGGCCGAAATCTACATTCTCCATCCTTAGTGTCTGTGTTCAAAGGGAAAGAAGGAAAACTTAGCAAAATTTAATGTAATGAAGTCTATAATAAATTCAAAACTAAATCTAATGGTAATAAGAAAGAGTCTCCGACAATGGCGCAAAATTTGATATCATTCAAATTACCCTAATGAGTGAATTACTCTCTCAAATAAGAGGTTCAGTTGTAATACTTAGGGATCGAATCCACAAGGACTCCAGGATAACACAATAGATTTAAGGTATTAGAAATTAAGATAGACTGAAAGGTTTTTATTGTTTTAAAGCAGTAAATAGTGGTGAACAAGGTAGTTGTTCAGTAACTTTAGTTGAAGCTGTTTTTAGTTTTTAGGAGAATAGCTAGATATATGTATTATCTCAGGTATGAAATTATGACTTGATTTAGACTTAAGGGTTTGATTGTTCTCAAACTCATACAAGGGGTGAAACCAGTTGGGTTTTCTTTGACTAGATCTCGGATCTCAACGATCGTCTATTGATCACAAGAAAGTGTCGATCGATATGACATTATGCACATCGATCGATACACCTTTCAAACTATCGATCGACACAACGATAGTCGCGTCGATCGACGGTTCTTCTAGCAAGCCTTGCGAGTGGGTTTGATGCTGTTCTCTAACCTTCTAGACCAACTCTCGTGTGTGTCTAGTCAGTTAGATCACACTAGTTTGATGTATTGAGGGTAAATTGTTGCTTATCTCAATTAATCCTAAGATCTAAATTTGAGGGTGATCAATCCTAAATTTAGCATTAAGTATAACTAGGATGAAAGAACTAATTAAAACACCCTAGCAATAGTCATATTATAAGTTCATAGTTCAACCTTGTGAGAAACCTAAATCTAACAATAAAGTTTACTCATACATATTCATGAGAGACAAAATCATGATGGTTTGAATGACTCTTAAATAAAATAAAGAACACAAAGAGCAAAGAGTAGTAGAAAATAGGGAGTTCAAGATCTTCTCTGTTATGTAGTCTCAGATCCATCTCTCCAATCCTAAGCTTTCTCTATAATGGTAGCCAAATTGCTTCTCTTCTCCAAACTAGGTCTCTAGGAAAGTCTGCCTCTCAAATGATACAAAAGCCTAATAAATATAGCCTAACAGGCGGCCAGAGACTTAGGATGTAAATAATGATACTTTGTGAAACTTGAAATTTTCTAACTTGTCATTAATCCTCGAGCGGTCTCGGTATCGATCGATGGAACAAAACGTCTGTCGATCGATTTTTATTGGCTTCGATCGACCGATGTGTCTCCTCATGCATCGATCGATTCTCCATGCGTAAAAGCCGTCCAAAATGTCCCAAAAGCATCACTTCTTCCAAATAAGTACCTGAACCTGTAATTTCTCTACAAAGACTCTAGAATATGATTAATGTATCTAAAAACACTTATATACCGTGGCTGAAAGTGGGTAAAACCCATGGTATATCATCAGGACACGACCTACTCGAAGATGGACCTATGGTCGGAATGCACGGTCGAGTCCCTGAGTGGACCATGACTGGAATATGATCACGTCCTACATGGACCAGGATCGAAATATGACAAAGTTCAGTGATGGACAGAAGTCAAGTTGACGTGGTTTAGTCTTGTAGAGACTAAGATCGGAATATGGCCAAGCTGGGAAAGGCTGTGGCTGGTTAAGGAATGATCCAGTAATTTATGGCTGGAATCATAAACCTTGGTATCCGGGAAGGAGTTAAGTAAACATAACAATCTGTTAGGACTCGTTAGGGGTGGGCGTTCGGGTTCGGTTCGGGTCTATTCGGGTTTCGGGTTTTCGGGGTCTAAAATTTCAACCCCATTCGGGTATTTCTAAATTTCGGTTCGGGTTCGGTTTGGATTTTTGCTGGTTCGGTTTGGGTTTGGATAACCCATTTAAATTATTTCTAAATTTTTAAAATTTACTATACACTTTAAATTTCTCAAAATCTATAAACAAAATAATATATTACATATAAATTTGAATAACATATGACAAAATACATAAAATTAACATATAAGTTGGTTTGATTTGAATATTTGGATAGAGAATCAATAGATATTTTAAGTATTGTCGGTGTTGTAAGTATACTTTAGCTATTTTAGACATATATTTTTTACTATTTGTATATATTTTCAAGTATTTTGGACAACTTAAAAGTATCTTACATATTTTGAATAATTTTAATATACATTAAATCTAAAAATAATTGATATATATAGTTATATAAATCTAGTTCAGATATATTCGGGTACCCTAAATACTTCGGTTCGGGTCGGGTTCGGGTCGGGTTCGGTTTCGGTTCTTTAAATACCAAAATTTTGAACCCATTCGGATATTTAATCAATTTCGGTTCGGGTTCGATACTACTTTTTTGGATCGGGTTCGGTTTGATTCTTCGGATCCGGGTTTTTTGCCCAGCCCTAGGACTCGTGGTAGAACGAAAAGCCTAAAGATTGGAACAAGTTCTTTAAGACTTGACTTGTACATCGAGTGGCTTGGAGATTGGGTAGATCTATTAAGACTCAGTTACACAGTATGTTCTTAAGGATTGAATATGATCTAGTCGTGGACTAGAGACAGAGAATAATAGACTTGGTGTTTATTAGAACCGCAACCTGGAGAGTTGGGCCAGTGACACAAGTCATGTCCTTGTATGGGTGCTTGATGGACCAAAGGATGGACCACTTGATAAGATTTTGGTTTAAATCTCTACCAAGTGGGGGAGACTTGTATACATGATGATCAATACGTGATCAGTGATAAGGAACAAGGAAGGAGATGCAAACGGATTGGTTAGGAAAAATCAATCCAGCATGTTCCGTGTCAAGGATGCAAAGAGTTCGGTTGGAACCTTTGTCATGCGACAAGATATCAGCACCACTGGATTCGAGGATGAATCCCTATCAAGTGGGGGAGACTTGTCATGTCCCCGTTCCTGGAACTTGACATGGGACATAGACGTTTCAACAGAAACGGGACTGCTTTGGTTCAGATCTTGGGAATTGATCATGAACAAGTTGTAATGAAGTGAATGATCAGGATGGATCATGAGAAAACTAAGTCTAGGTCTGGAAATAGACCAAGGGAGTTAGAAGGATTGAATAAGATGATGAAAACAAGCTGGACGCAGTGTATAACAGCTAGGCAATGCAAGCAGGAAGCTCAACCAGCTGAACAGAGCTTGGTTGGAGCTCAAGTAGAGTGTGTCATCTCCCTGAGCTGGATGGACTAGCTCACTCAGCTGGATCAGCTGGGGATCAGCTCAACTCAGCTGGACTGAGTGTTCAAGTCGTGGGCAGTTGGGCCGGGTCCGGATAGTGACTGGGCCATGTGGACGACCCATGTGTATCGATGGGCCGATGGGCTCTTGTGGTTGGGCCATGGGCGTGGGCAATCACTTTGGGATTGTTTTGGACATATCCTGGAGTGGTTTGGAAGACCAGGACGTCTGGTAACTGCCATAGGCTCAGGAGTTATTTAAAAAAATGGAAGTAACCGCCCAAGAACAGTTATGGGCAGTTATGGGCGACGATTTAGGGAAGAAAGGAAAAACCACCTTTTTTGGTTACCTTTTTTGGTAACTGCTCTCCTTATAATTGGCCTCTGGTCGTCCATGAAAAGGGGGGAGACAGAAGGCAAAACTCTGGAAAATTTCCTAGAGGGAAAAAGAGAGAGAATCAACGGTTTGTGATCTGATCTGTGGTGGTCCTTGGACGATTATGGTAGGAGTTTGGCTGTGAGATCAATAGAATAGATACTAGACAGAGACACAAAAAAAACAGGGAAAAAGTAAGGTATGGTCGGATTGAACAATCCAATACCGAGATTGGTGTGAAGGCAGCAAAGAGGCAGTTTTGTGGGTAATCAAAGGGGAAGTTGTGAACGATCCTTTGATGGTGTTCGATCATGGATGATCACGTCCTAGGATTCCTCTATGTCTTGAGATCACACGCAAATGGTCAGGAGAGAAGAGAGAAGGTCGGAATCCACTCTCAATGGCATGAACAGCCTTGAAGGCGGATGAAGTGCAGAAACTGGCTTCATGGAAGGGATGATGGGTGCGACCCAGGAATGGATCTTATCAATACTGGAGGTATGTGATAAGACCTGATGGATGCGGCTGTGGAGGAGCATGATGCCCTTGATAAGGTAATAGGTGTGGATTGCGGACCATCGAACATAGCCGGGTGCGTTATGGGCCGAACTGTTCCTGCAGTTGCACCTTACTCTGTTTAATGATTATTCTTCATATTATTTCTTCTGTTTATGATTGAGACCGATGATAAGACATGGAGGCACTGAACCATGGGCTTGGCCGGTTCAGGAAGTGGATGTCCAGGGCATGTGGCCGGACTGATCATGGCCGCGATCTATATGATCTGATCCGATTCATGGAATTCTGATTATGGGAATCTCTTAGTGGGGATTTATAAGGAGTTTTCATGAATTTTAATTAATTTTTGGAGCAGGTTTGCTTGAGGTCGAAATTGCACCTGGGAGTATATTGATGTCAGATCCTTGTGTAAGGTTATCTGATCATATGCTTGTGTGTTGTGATGTGTTTTCCCTTATGATATTGATCATAAGGAATGCTAGTTATCAACCTTGGTGTCGGTAAGCTATGTTCAAAGCATTGGCTGAGAGCCAAGAAGAAGAGTATATCTAGTACTTGGTGGCGTGGACCATAAGTACTGAGTTTGGGTGTATTGTCAAGTAAGACCGTGTGTGATCTGATCTTGGGCAAGACTGGACGACCTGATCCTTGAATGATGGATCAAGGTGTCTGCTCTGATTGATCAAAGGATGCACCGGTTGTAAAAGCAAGACTGATCGGGTCCAAGACATGGTTCCTTGGCCGGTCTGATAAGTGTGAAGACTCATCAGTTATGAGTCATGTGGGGTGGTTGGTTGAATGACTTAGGATCTGATGGGTATGATTAGTCCATGAGAGGACTTGGTATGATTAGTCCATGAGAGGACTTGGTATTATATTCTACAAAGTGTAAGGATATTGGTGGATGCATGGGCTGAGATGGGCCAGATGCTTACCAATTATTATTGAAGACTTTCCAAAGGTTACTTGGTCTATGGGGATGGTTGGTTGAATGACTAAGTACCCAAGAGAAGAGTTTATGCAGGTATAAGAGAGCTGGACGAGTGGAAGGGGAGCTGGGAGAAGTTACCTCGCAGCTCGATCAGCTGGAAGAGAGTAGAAGGAACCTCAAGTGAAGTGGTTCAGCTCAGTTAGATGGATGAGCTAGCTAAGTCAGCTGAGATAAAGAGCTAACAAGCTCCGTGGATGTGGCAAAGGTATGATCTAGCAATGTTGCTTAGATCTAGATAGAATGGAGTAGGGAAACGGAACCTCAGATTTGTATGACTTGGTCTGGGTTCAGGATCGACCTTTGATAGCTAGGGGTAGTTGTGTATACTAACCAAGGCTAAGGTGATTCGACCGGACAAGTGCTAGACTGGTTGTCGACCAATGGATGATAGATGTTATTCCGCTGTGTATGAGTTGAATTGATCTAAGCTAGGAAATGATTAAAATAGTCTTGAGCTTAGATCTGAGTTAGCCCTCGCCTATGGGCGATGTTTTAAATAAAGGGCGAAAAAAATTTAGAGGTTCGGTCAGTGTATGGACCGAGCGACGTGAGGCATCGACCGTGTAACACCCCCGAACCGTCCTAGGCCGGACTAACCCAGAACGACTTCGGAAGCGTCACAAGAGTGGCGAGAATCGCAGCCAATCCGACCAAGACTTGAAACAAATTCAAAGTCTCGACCAGTCCGTCCACAGAACCCGCCCCTCTCGACCTCGGCCTAAGGTCGGCCAACCCGTACCTTGGTCGAGAGTTGTGTAAGTTCGGACAAAACTCAATATCAGCGTTACAACGGGGATTTTTAATAATAAACAAACATAAATTTATTTATTTCACAAAGTTTGGGAACTCGACTAATGTCCTCAAAACATAACAGCGGAAACGAAATAAAACACGAGTCAAAGGGTACCCATGAAAAACAAAAGAACGGAAAACAGCAACATCCTTGCTCCTTGCAAACAACAACAGAAAACTACGCCTGGCACCGTCCTCCGACCCATTGCCTCCGTCCCTCTAAGGTTACCTGCAATGCACAACAAGGGGAGTGAGTAATTATAAAATTACTCAGCGGGATCCCAAACAAAACAACAAAAATCCCCCAAGCCTTGCCCCAAACAAACAATCAACAATGCAATGCTAAGCTAGGAAATATGCAACAACAATGCACCAAAGATGCAACCATGCAGCATCAATGCCCCAAGCTACACCCCAAGTCTCCTCCCCGAGACTAAAACACCGGACGCACACCCGTCCAAACCTAGACTTCGGCCTAGGCGCAACTCTCAACAAAAATAAAACACAAAGGCCTTTCACTCTTTGGAAGCCCGTCCCCTCCCCCCACGTCCGATCATAAACACACAAGTCACATGATCGAAATCACCGGGAATTGGTTCACTCCGAATCTCACCCGAGCCGCAGCGTCCCGCAGCGCTCGTCCATGGGCGCTACCAGCTTTTCTTTGACAAGCAATGGAGGGGCGGCTAACTCCACCACTGGAGAATCAGGTCCATCCCCCGATCTCACTCCAGGGTCCGCGCAAACTAGTCTAGATGCAACTCAAAACACTAGCGTGAGGGAGCTCCGCCTCTGACCAACACGCATTGCATCCTAGACTAAATGCACCTCACACTCACTCGCTCTCACACCCTAGTCTAGACCCAACTACACACACACAAACATGAGGGAGCTCGGCCTCAAACCTCCATGCACACGCGGTCTAGACACACAAAACAAACTAAGCGAGCGACTCACTAAAACTAACCCGGCAATAGGGAGAGTAACACCCTCATCTCTATACACCCCAGAACTAGACCCTCCCTGGTCTAATTCACCATACATGACTACATGCCATGCAATGCACCTCACACACAAATGCATATGAGCCGCCATGAGAGAGTCTTACTCACATCTCATGCGACCAAACACAACAACATATGTAAACTACACAACAACATTATGATGCATGCATGCAATCTATCACATTAACTACACAAAACATGATACAATATCAACACACCCGACAAGAGAGAGACACTCTCAACCTCTTGCGGTTCAATGCATACACAATAACATCTAGATAACCATGCAAATCACTATGCACCAACAACTTAAACAATATCTAGATGATAACCACTTAATGCATGCACATGCTACCAACCTAGCTCACGGTTCTAGCACTCAATTCTAGCAACCTAACTCACAATGCTTTAAACAAATCAAAACACTCATGCATGGGGTTTACCAACTCCCCACACAAACACAAACAAACCGCAAAAGCGGCATAGCTTCAAGATCACCATGATCTAAGCTCTCCACCTGCAACCACACACGGTTATTCACACCAAACAAACACACACACACAGGGAACCCACCTAGGTCTTCACACACCAGAAAGAAGCTCCAAAAGCTCAAGACCTAAGGGTTACACCATAACCGATCAAAAGAGGCTAAAAGGGCTAAGAGGGTAAGGGACCTTTAAACGACAAAACTAAAACCTTACCACCTCTCCAAGCACACCACAAGGCCTCCTAAAGCTAGGATAACACACGCTCAAAGCCTCTAACTCACCTCACTCACTTAATAAAAATTTATCGGTTTTTGGCAACTTTCTCTCTCAATGAGCAACCATAAGATCGTCTGAGAGAGAGAGAGTTCAGGGGTGCTTAAACCTTTCAAAATGAAGTCTAAGGGTCCTATTTATAGCCAGAGAATGGAGTGTGAACACATCTTTCATGAGTGGACACTTGTCCTCATTTTATGACCAAAATCCATGCATGAGGGAAAGTGCACTTAATCTTGTCCTCCAAGTTTCATCTTCTAGAAGAAATACCACCCTCCTGGTCTCATTCAGTGTACGAAATCTCAGCTCCAAACTTGCTCCCGAAGTTAACTTGCCACCACATCACTTTTTAGCTTCAAAATGGCTTCAATGAAGAACACATACCAACTCTAGGTATTAGGCTTGATCCCTTAGTTTTCCTAGACCTCCATGTGCTGTAGAAGATCCAATACATGTCCATTCCCGTGCCTGACATGTTTCCACACTCCCTTCTCCTTAATCATTAATTAGCAAAATTAAGCCCTTTTGGCACTCTTGGGTCTTCAACCTTCAAACTCCAATCCTTGGGATCCAGCCCACTCCAATGCACTCTCTGGACTCCAAATAAACTCTAGATGTCGTGGGTTTAAGGTAGAAATCAAATTCCTTGACCCAAACTTCCCAAACCCATTTGTAACCCATTATGGGTACAAAAAGTGTCTTCATGTTTTCTCCCTCTATAGATATCTTTTGCTCATGATTCCTTCACCAAAAGACTCCTTAATTTATCCTGTATCACCTCCAGAAATGATGGAAATTGGTCCCCTCCACGTGGCACACTCCCATTGGATGCTCGGATAGCTTATGTGGACCAATAAGGTACTTTCTCTCTCCTTGGACTTTTGTTGACTTTGACTCTTGGGTTGACCACTTCCAAAAGTGTAGGAATTGTACAAAATGATCTTCTAAGATCTTTGGCGATGTTTGTCCATCTTGATTTGGCTTCCTTAGCTCTCGGTTAGCTCATTATGACCATATCGGCCAAAACGGCCTTCTTCCGGACCATCTTAGTATTCTCCTGGTTTTGGTTTGACCAAACTCCCTTGAATGTCTTCAAACACCTCAATATGGCTCCTAGGTTGACCCTAGACTGATCTCCAAGCTCTTGGAATCAAAATAGTCTTCTTCGTCCTTCGCCCGATGCCAAACCTCTGTCTCGGCCATCTCTGGAAGCTCTTTCGATCACCATCACTTTGGCTCGTTCCAACTTAATTCTGTCTTGGCCAAAAGTCTTCTTTTATCCCATAATGATGATTGAGATTGAGTCCCACTTGACTTGTACATTTCGAAATTTCACCATACTCGGCCTTGACCACTTCAAAGCTTCGGTTCTGTCTCCTCGGCCAAGTCTTGTTTCTACTCGACCATTCTTCAAAATGCCTCGACTAAACCTCTATTCCTGTCTTCTAATAGCTTCTCCATCCAAGTCTGGCTTGATCTGAGTCCGTTGACTTGCGTTGACTTCATACCCTAAATCAGGGGTATTACAGACTGCGTCCTGGTCGTCCGGGTTCGGTCTTACAAGTCAGATAGCTCCTCGATCATGAAAGGCTGAGGGACGTTCTTCCTTAGTGGCGCAAGGTTATTTCTTGGTGGCGTAAGGTTATCATTTTCCTCTTCAAAAGGCCCTCCACCTCCCAATCCTGTTTGGCTGCAGTTTATCCAGCCCTCATCCAAAGTACCTGTCATTTTGTTGAGATAATTAGTTTTATTTTGACGGAGCACAGTCATTGAGTTCTAAACATAAGATGTTTTAGCTCAGCTGTTTTCATAATATTAATGGATACCATACTTGGTAGAGAGTAATTCTTTTTTATGGGGTAACACCATAGTTATGTCTGTATAAACCAATTTAGGTGCTATAAATGTGTTTGGTATATTCATGATTTTTATCTGGTTTATTAGCTTTTTGCATTAATAACCTCTACATAGTTTGTTTTACGTTATCAAGTATTTTAGCTACTAAGTATATGTTTTATCACCATTTATAAATGTAACCGAAAATACCTCTCCATGGGATTGGTTTTGGCAGCGGGCCGTTTCCTTGGTTAAGCAGTCCCGCGTTTTCGTGAGCTCTTTGCCTTTCGTAGTGTTCAACATCACGGTAACAAAGAGGTGCAGACTGACGAAGTCAATCTTCATGGCCATGAAGATTTCCACGTCACCATCCTCCTTTAACCCGACTGGTGCTCTTGTGTACTCACCAGGAACTTTCATCCAGTCAGTAAAATCGTACGTTAGGAGGACAGGCTCTGCCGGTAGGAGCTTTTCCCTCGGTCGAAACTTATCCTTCACCATTTCCACGAGTGAGTCAAAGCTTTCGTTCTCCCTTACTGCTATGTCGTGCTTGCACTCAACATGATCAGTATCGAATCTCCAAACTCCTTGAGCTAGTCTCGCCCAATCTCCCGGAACAACTTTCACAAGCTGACCCATTACTCTTCTGCAAAAATAACCATTTAGCTGAAGAGTTGTCATTTGAACAAATATTATGGCGAATCATGTGTATATTAGAACCATACCTTCGATCTAAAACGCGTACTGTCACCGGAGTATTGTTTTCTTCACTCTCTATCACAGTTATCGTTCTAGATTTTCTTCTCCCACAAAAGAAAGTTGAGCTGCTATCTTGGGTTATTTATCTACTTGGTAATCGATTAACAAGTACATATATATTTTCAAAATCTTCCTTCCCCTTACCGAGGCACTCTTTGAGATAGCGTCCATCTTTTCGTCTCAATACCCGGAGCAAACGAGTGGAGGAGAAGTCCGCCAGCTGTCCAACTACGACCTCCGACGCCAATCTACGCCTCTGACACGCTTTTCTCCCCTCTGCACCAGCAGTGTACGTACCTGCTCCTTTTCATCATCACGTAGGGGCATTATGGTCTTCCTCAGCCCAAAGTGTTATGACCTTAGGGCCTTATGTCCATGAAGGTATACTTTGCTAATTTGGACCTGAGTTGGGTATATCCAACAAAATATCTCTATTAAAAAATAATATGTTATTAGTCAATAAAAAAAAAGAATGCAAAACATTTATTTAAATTCAATCATTGTAATTAGTGAAAATGCAATTCCACAATTCCGTCATTACTGTCTTTTTTTGTAATCACGACGAGATTCTGCCCGCCCTTTAAAGGGCGGGTATATTTTTGTTGTAAAAGTTTTTAGAAATTTAATATTTAATATTTGTGTTTTTTGGAAATTATATTTGTGTTTGATATTAATTTAATTTAATATAATTTTGGTAACTATATTAAATATGTCAAGTTGGGTAACTATATACTTATGTCATATGTATTTTAGAAATTATTTTAAAATTTTATTCCTAAAATTTGCAACATTTTATATTTTCTTATTAGTTACCTAATATAATTAGTCAAGAATATTCGTAACCAAAAAATCTGACTCGGAATCGACTCAAAAATCAAAGTCTCATATTCTATTAAACTTGGTTTATATACTCGAATGGTTCTTAATGTGTTATACCCGAAAACCAATATCAAATCCAATCCGCTCCGAAGACCGAATAAGTTTTTTGAAAAAAATGTGAAAAATAATTTTTAATATATGATTTTTAATATATACATATATATGTAAATGGCTTAATATGGTCTTCACTAACTTTAAGTAAAATCATATTTGATAAAAAAAATTTAATCGAATAATATATTTAAAACCCGTTAAACTGAATGAGTTTTAATATTTTTATTATTGAAACAAACCAGTTGTAATTTTGTATTTTTGCTTGTGATTTAATATGTTCTTAATTGTTTACATGGGTAAAACGATATTAGATGATAAGAAACCCGCTCTCAATCATATTGTTGCTTTTGTCAGTGAAGAATAAGATTTCTTAGCATTAATTATTAAATATATATTAGTTGACCAAATATTAGACATTTATTTCTACACTCACAGAATTGTTATATATCGCCGACTATAGTATGTATATAACAAAAGATATACCTGTCTTTTCAAAGGTGGGGTGTATATATATATATATATATATTATTTCAAAAAATTAAATTTGTAGATAAACCATAATAAACACAAAAAGAAGTACTTGGAAAGAGAAGATGGTATCTGTTTTTGTTTTTGGTAAAGAAAATATAATGAGGTTAGAGTTGAATAATAATTAGATATAGTTATAAGAAAGTCTGTTTTAAAAGAAGAAGTAGGTTCAGTGGCAATAGATGTAATATTCCAAAGAACATTGAGGACAGATAATGGAGTTATCCTGAATTAATAATATTGATATGATTATTTATTTGTATGAATACATCTATAGTAAAATTGGGTTTAGTTGGATTTGTATTGGGTTCAGTTGGTTCAAAGTCAGTTAACATAATAATGGGCCTCTGCGTTTTCATTTCAGCCGAACAATGGTCCAAATATATAAAAAAAATTCGATAGATATTGTAAGTTTTTTTTTTTGATAATTAAGATGTTGTAGGTTATTATTTATTTGAGTCTGATAAAAGTAATACATGTCAATCATAAGAATTTTCATTAAACCAAAAGAAAAGAAGCATTACTTTTTAAAAACGTCGCCAAATATAACAGAGAAGTGGATCCCTATAATTTAGGAAATAAAGTAAGTAGTAACGAAGGCATGAATATAATTGTTATATGTAGTTAGTTGGACTCAACTAATATCAATTGGTATGATCCAGATTTAATAGTATTGATCATGCCTCAATTTAGGCCCGTGCATCCGGATCTTCGGGTCGGGTTACGGATCGGGTCTTGTCGGATCCGGGTCTTTTGGATCCTAGAAATTTAGATCCATATAGGCATCTATAATTTTTTGGGTCGGTTCCGGGTCGGGTCATGTCGGGTCCGGATCGGTTCGGGTCTATAATTAAAGTACCCATAATTTTCGGATTCGGGTCGGGTCCGAGTCGAGTTCGGGTATTTAAGATCTAAAAAGAAAATGAAATACTCAAATTCCATCAAATTTAGTCAAAATTTGTTATATATATATCTAAAATTTTACAAAATAACTTAAAATAAACTATTAATAATTAAGATGAAACATTTTTAACTCTATATTTTACATTTATGTGTTACTTAAAAATGTTACAAAATAATAACAAGGATTGTTAAAAAAAATATATTTTAAAGTTTTTAAATCGGATTAATCGGTACTTATCGGGTCGGGTCTATTCGGGTTCGGTTCTTTTCGGGTCCGGGTATATTCGGGTCGGTTCTTTTCGGGTCCGAATCTATTCGTGTAGAAAATTTTTGGACCCAATATGTACTTGTAAATTTTCGATTCGGTTTCGAGTCGGATATTTTCGGGTCGGTTCCGGTTCGGGTCGGGTCCAGGCCCAGGTCTACCTCAATTTATGGGTGTTTCTTAATCTCAGGCCGATATATTATGGGCCAAAACTAAAGGCCCAATAAAGCTGTGGTATATTATGTTGTCGTCGCTGAAATTTCTCATTATATAAGCTCTTGTTGAGCACTAGGGTTTTCTTTCTTGAAGCTTTAGCCGTCTCTGCCCCTCCTATCGTCTCCTACATCCTTGCCCCAAGCTTTCAGAAAACAACAGCCATGGCGGAACAGGTTATTTGATCGTCCCCCTCCCCCACCCTCCATCGATTCCTGTCTATTTACTGATTCTCATGCCCTTTCTTTTGCACATTTGCAGACTGAGAAGGCTTTTCTAAAGCAACCTAAGGTCTTCCTTAGGTAACACCCGAATCGATTTCACTCTGTGATTTAAAATTTTCATTGTTAGTATTATATATTCAACGATTCGTTTGTTTCAGCTCGAAGATATCTGGAAAGGGAAAGCGACCTGGGAAGGGTGGTAACCGGTTTTCGAAGAACATCGGTTTGGGCTTCAAGACTCCCCGTGAAGCCATTCAAGGTTTGTTTTCGTATCATCTCTCTTTACTATAGGTGGAACTGATAGATCCACGTCCTTTAAGCTTTGCTTTAGTGAACAACCAAACCCCAATTAGTTACATTCTCATGTTTTTTTTTTACGGAACAGGAACTTACATTGACAAAAAATGCCCCTTCACCGGAACTGTCTCCATTAGAGGACGTATCTTAGCAGGTACTTGCCACAGTGCCAAGATGCAGAGGACCATCATCGTGAGAAGGAACTACCTCCACTTTGTCAAGAAGTACCAGAGGTAGCATTCTTGTATATAATATCATGACTCTTGTATCGATGTTAAGAAAGTATTAATCCTTTTCTTTGTCAGGTACGAGAAGAGGCATTCGAACATCCCTGCTCATGTCTCACCATGTTTCCGTGTCAAGGAAGGAGACCATGTCATCATCGGCCAATGCAGGTTTGGCTCCGGACCAACTACAATGTTGATTCTGATTTGTTTGTTTGAAGTTTGATTTGGTCTTTTTATTGTTGGTGACTTTAGGCCATTGTCCAAGACTGTGAGGTTCAATGTGTTGAAGGTGATTCCAGCTGGTGCTTCTGCTTTCGCGAAGAAGGCTTTTACTGGAATGTAAGAAGGGTGCTTTTCTTCTTAGTTTATGTTTTTGGGATGCTATTATCTCTCTCTATCTATTGAGAATTTTACATTTGAGTTTTCAGATATTAATGTTTTAATGCATCGATTTTGTTTATTTTGCGATACCATCATCATTCCAATTCCAAAATCGCGTTTTCAATATAGCTTTCTTTATCTATCAGTTATAATCCGGTTAAACTTATTGGTCCATCCGGATACCGGGTTTGATTCTATAGGAGAACAAGATATTTGTATTGAAATATATATATACATCAAATTAGAACGTAGATAAAGTATTAAATGTTTTCGACGTATTATAATACAACTTAATGAAGTGATGGAGTCTAATTGAAAGCATGTACTCTTTGTTCAAGGTCTTAAGATATCTTGTTTGCTTCTCTTCTTTTCGTCACCAATCCTCGAAGTATATATGATCATTTGCTACTGAACTAGATAGATACATGAATCTCTAATAGTATATATAGAGTTATATATAGTCTGACATCTTATTATGAAAGAATATTTTAAGCTTTGCTCGTTAAAGAGTTAAATTAACTTGAGACCCAATCCACCTTTTGAGTTTGGAGGGTTGTTCCTTGCCAATATACCTTAACCTCAGAGTGCTTAGATATATATCACCAGACAACTATTTTATTTTCTTAAGGCAACACTTATGCCAAAGGCAACATTTATGCCTAATAAGACGTTGGCATTCAGAAATTAACCATCTTGTAGATGATTCAAGATAGACATTTGACAGCCAATTATAAAATTTTTATGAGGTCGAGTCAATCAAAGCTAGTATATCTTTTTTTCCAATTCCATTTACAGTATAACCTTTTTAAATTAATAATCTATAAATTAATATCTTTATAAATTAATATAATTTCATAGTTCCAAATTGAGTTTTTGGTTCAATTAGTATCTCGATAAATTAATAAAAATTTTAATTTTGGTGTAGTCCCAACATTATTAATTTATAGAGGTTTCACTGTAGTATCTAAGTGTATATGTGATTATTACTTACAAAACTAGATATCATTTGATTATCATATGTCTGCACCAGACTTTCTATCGTAAATTTCAAATTTAGTTTATAGTTAAAATTAAATTATAGCAAAATGGATAAAAGAAGTAAGGATTTATCTTCTTTTTTTTAAACCCGACCTGTATAAATTAGGGGTTATGGTTATAGCTGAATGTCAAACTAGACCGAGAATTATGTGGTTCATTGGATCTAGATGACCACTCTTTTCTACGGACAACATTTTTCGTTCATCTTCTTTTCTTAGAAAACTTAATCTCTATATACAGCAATTAACAATTAGATGATTGGATACAACAGAAATATTCCATAAGAAAGAGAAAAGATTTTACGAAAAAGAAAGAAAGAAGAAAAGATAATAACTAAGAAGAAAATAAACATGGCCAAACGTGGAAATGTCGTTGCTTTGATCTCTCTTTTGATGATTTTCTTGTTGGTTTTGACAGGTATACATATATTGACAAATGAATCTCACAAAAGGTTTATTTACTGTTTGTTCAAAAAGTAGCTTTCTGTTTTATTTTTAAAAAAATGTTGAAAGGTTTTCCTATTATTTTATTTTCCTACACCAAAACATAATTTATCAACAACCAATAAAAATCCAGGAAATAAATGGTTATAAAGTATTTTGTATTATATTATGGAAAATAAACTTAAACATCAACTAAAAGTAAACAGAAGAAGTATTAATTTATGTTTAGCTTTTTCATTTTTTTTTCAAATGAACCACAACGTCAAGAATTTTAAACAAAACTCATCTAGCAACTATATAACTTACCAACACAAACATTTTTTTGCATTTGCATTTGCAGTTTTCGCTACATACAAATTACATCTAAACTTCTGAGAGTAAGATTTTGTTTTTCACTTAAAACACACAAAAACTAGCATATGGAAAAAAATTATATGATCTATGAATAAGAAAATGTTTCTTTCTCATGAGACCTAATTGAAACTAAATTATGTATACTAATTAAAGGGATTTTACTGATTCCTCATTGCACTCCATATGTACAGGAGAAGCTCAGTTGAAAACAAAGTATACCAAAGCCAAGAGTGCGCCGACTGAAGTCTGTCTGGATCTGAATTCCGGTGATTCTGTATGCAGTCAGCATTGCGTTGCAGAAACAAATCCTAAAAGATGTTCTGGAAAATGTTTCTCATATAAAAATTCAGGAAGGAAAGAATGCTACTGTTATCCATGCCAATAAATGACAATAGCTGGTTTTGACTGTTTGTGGTTTTTTAAAAAATTTCTTTTTTTGTTTGAAAAAATTATATTTTTCACTGGTCAATATTTTTGGAGTAGTTTTTCTAAAATTATAAATGCCAGTTTTAAAAGTTTTCACCAAATTTTAAGATAAAAAAAAATCATATTTTCTTGGGTTTCACCAAAAAATGCTTTTCTATTCAGACGAGTTTTTTTTATATATTATATAATTATTTAGAAACTCAAACATATTTTAAAAATTGAAGACAATCAAAGCCAATATGCATAAAATATACATACATATATATAATACAAGTAGCAACCACAAAGTGTAATAAGATTTGTAAGCTCATAATGAAAAGAAGATTGTTTTTAATTAAGTTATGCAGTTTAAATGATCTAATTTCTAAGGAGATATTAATAAAGAAAAATATTTTTATTTATTTTTTGAACAAAATTTTTTTTTTGTCGATTACCCATCTAGGCTAGATCTATATATTTTTTTCTTTCAGACTCAATTATAGTGTTTATTAAAAATTATCTAGCACTAATTCAGATACAATCGGACAATCTGTTATCAAATCTTAATAATTAAAACAAAAAGATTTCAATGGATCAAAAGAGACTTCTTACTAGATACGTTAGCCGTAGATACTAACAATATTTATCCACCTTTCTTAGTTGATCGGTTGTATAGCTCTAACAATATTCAAACGACTTGGTGAACTGCATAACACAAATGATATGTGAAATATATCAGTTATGTGAAAAGGGCCAAAAGGCATTGTTGCAGAGTTATGCACATTTCATACAAAAGCGATCATTAGCTCTATTTCACTCTAAAGATAGATTGCTTCTGCTTCCTGAAACTGTTCCCGTTCCGCATAGATCAACTCATCATCAAGACCATGAAAACAGGAAAGACCAGTATGCTATATTGAAGATATATATTTTGTATGAGGTTTAATAACTATAATGTTATATATGGCCTGCGAAAAAAGAAAAGAGAAATATAAGAAAATAAATTAGAAGATGATTCTACATATATAAAATCTAGATAAACAAGATGTAGCAATTATCAGGATTTTCGAAAGGACACTGCACTTACTTTTCAATTTTTTACAGTTTCATGCCACTACACTTACTTTTTAAATTATTCTACATATCAATACTACTAAAACATATGCACTTTTTATCTACTTACAATTAGTCTATGTTAGACTATTAACAATATATTTAAATAACTAACCTATAATATCGATTACAGCTAACCTTACCCGTACAATTTTTTTTACTACATTAAAATAAATCTTGACAGATCAATGACATAAAAACTAATCAGTACTTTTAAATCAAATCTACTGAACCATCATCAGTATTATACAACGTGAGTATAGTGTATGTTCCTAAGCTTCATCACTTTTCTTGAAGCATGCACATTGTGTATTGATACAATGAAGAAAGGTTATAACCACCACATTGTGTATTAGGCTGCAACAATCATAGGTTCTAATCATATAAACTTCATGTCTTAACTAGACTACTATATCTATTAGCCATTCATTGGAATAAATCTTGAAACCTGAACATAGTATTTTGAACCATAGAAAATTACAAGCTTAAAATCAAACCACTTGAACCATCATCACTATTTGTAACATCCCGAATTGTGATATATGGGAAGTCTTAAGAGATTTGATTTGGCTACCTATGTCACCAAAGTCGACTTACCTTTTCCGGAGCACATTCTAAAAGAACTCCAGAGTTAAGCGTGCTTGAGTTGGAGTAGTGAAAGGATGGGTGACCTATCGGGAAGTGATTCGCGATAGCGTGCGAGTGAGGCCAAAGCACAGAGAAAAGTCGGGTGGTGATTGCAGGGTCAGTAAACCGACGTTGGTATGAATAACATCATCCAATATATCACACTTAAAGAAACGAATATAAAAACAATAAATATGAAGTATATGAACGAAATAGGTGCGGGAATATTCATTAACAACAGATAATATTTTCCTAACTAAATGGTAGATAAGATATTTATAATAATCATAATTTTCATAGCATTCAATTAAATGCATCAGTTTCGGAATGCTAACTAACAATTACTTTCTTTCTTACAAAAAATTAGAAAAAATTTCCTAACTAAATAATTAAGTCGCCAGCAAAAAAGAATTATACATGAACTAAATGATTAATCCTATTAGAAAAATTAAATGAATTTATACGGGTTTGCGATTTTAAAAGGATCGGTTAAAAAGAGATGGGTTTAAATACATGATAGATTAATCTATTTTTAAATATGATTTTTTTAAAAGTTAACTATAAACTTTCTGTAGTTATTTTAAAAAATTCTACTTTCATATTGAAACATAAATATTGTACAAAAATGGTTTTATCATGTAATCTAAGAAATATGACATTACAAATATTTTTCTTTAGAATTGAATTTATGATAATAATGTGAAATCTATTTATAACCAATTTAGTCATAGCATTTGAATACATTTTTCAATAATATATGATTTTCCTATTATAAAAATATTAAAAAATCTTTTAATTTTTTTAATAATATATTTATTTATATTCGAAATTATTATTAACAATATTAAAATTATTATGATATATATACTTATTCTATTTTGTAATATTATTTTTGAAAATAAACGAAAATGATTAATCCTTGTGTATTAACATTTTTCTTTGTAAGCATTCAGTGAAAAAATAAAATTGTATAGAACTAAATGATAATCTTATTATAAAAATGGATCTAAACGGGTTTGAATTTTAAAAGGTCAAAAAGAGACGGGCTTAGACATGATAGATTTATCTATTTTAAAATTTGTGACAAAGTGATATAGACATTTTTAGGGGGTGGGCATTCGGATACTCATTCGGGTTTGGTTTGAGTCTATTCAGATTTCAGATTTTCGGGGTAAGAGATTTCAGCCCCATTCGTATTTTTATAAATTTCTGTTCGGGTTTGGTTTGGATCTTTACGGGTTCGGATAACCTGTTTAAATTATTTTAAAGATTTTAAAATTTTATATATTTTAAATTTCTCAAAATCTAAAAATTAAAATAATATATACCATAAAAATTGAATAATATATGCCAAGATACCTAAACCTAACATAAAAATTGGTTTGAATTTAATATTTTGTTACACAATCAATATATATTTTATGTATTTTAGTTTTTTTAAGTACAGTTTAGCTACTTAAGATATTTACTTTGGACTATTTCTATATATTATTACTCAATTTATCTATATTACTTTAAGTATAAATAATGCTCAGATACTTTAAATATTTTGGTTCGGATCCGTTTGGTTCCGGCTCTCTAGATACCAAAATTTTAAACCCATTCGGATATCTAACAAGTTTCGGTTCAAGTTCAGTACTACTTTTTCGGATCGGATTTGGTGCGGTTCTTCGAGTTCGAATTTTTTGCGCAGCCTTAGACATTTTTCTGAATTTTCACAACATAAAATATTCTACGCTTCAAAGATATCGATTAAAAAGGAGACGGGTTTAAACATGACAGATTTATCTATATTAAATATTATTTATTAAAAATTTAATTATAAACTTTAAAAAAAGATCCATCTTTCTTATTGAAACATAAATATTCTATTAAATTTTTTTTATCATGTCTTCTGCAAAATATGTCATTCCAAATATTTCTTTAGAATTTCATTTATGATAATAATGTGAAATCGATTTCTAACCAATGTGACTAAGTGACAAATACATTTTTGGTTTTTTACAACGTCAAAATCTAGTTACAAGCTTAGAATCAAACCATTTGAACCATCATCACTATTTGTAACATCTCGAGTTGTGATATATGGGAAGGATTAAGAGATTTGATTTGGTTACCTATGTCACCAAAGTCGACTTACCTTTTCCAGAGCACATTCTAAAAGAACTCCAGAGTTAAGCGTGCTTGAGCTGGAGTAGTGGAAGGATGGTGACCTATCAGGAAGTGATTCGCGATAGCGTGCGAGTGAGGCCAAAGCACGGGGAAAGGTCGGGTGGTGATTGCAGGGTCAGTAGACAATGATTTTGGACCTTGGAAAAATTAACGGACCAACCGCTGGAACGGAATGGAGCCCACGGGCCAAGAGAGCGGGCGTGGCTGGCCCATTAGCCGTGGACGGTCGGGGCGTTACACTATTATACAACGTGAGTATGGGCTATGTTTATAAGCTTCGTCACTTTCTTGAAGCCTGCATATTTAAATCTTGAGGTCTGAACATTGTAAATTAAACCATACAAGATTACAATCTTCAAGTTCAAGCTTTAGCTTTGTATTCATGTCACACATGATCAAATTCAATGTTGAAACAAGTGATCCCGCATTATTCATAGTAAGTTCAAATTCAAGGTCTCTTCGAGGATTAGAAGAACTCCTTGATGTACAAATATAAGGTTCAAAAAGTATTCTTCTAAACAAATAACATGATACGATATTTTATGGATCATTATTAATGCATTCTAAGAATATATGTCAAAAAGATATTGAAAACATGAATTTAGTTAATTGTTATAACTGATTTGAATAACCAATCTTGAATTTGATTTGTTTCAATTTAAATCCTAAAGCAGTCTTGATTTTTGTAAGTTTCAGAAAGACACTTGAAATATATGCCCAACAGAAATCTTTGTTTAACAATATATATTTTATCAGTATAATAGATTTAGAAACTAATTCATCAATAAAATATTTATTTACCATAAATGCTTATAAAATATATAATTTAATATATCCTCTCGAATATTCTCTCATATCAATACTATTAAAAGAGAAGGAATTTTAATAAATCTACTTAAAAAAGTTGTTAGGACATATTCATTAGCTAATTAATTGTTGGTCCTATAGTTAATTACTCCAACTATATACAGTATTATTTAGATATACACCTCATTTAACTGACGGGGTTACTTAAGCATGTTAGCATATTATATATAACATTAGATATATTTCATTAAGCGTCGTTTCATTATAGTACATCGTAATTATTTCCATTACTACATTATACCAAACGAATCTCATGTATAATATAAAATAATGTCAAAGTACGTTATTTAATTACTCTTATAAAATGAACATACAATATAATGAGAAAAAGTAAATATGTACATTTGGTTCTTTGGATACATGTCTTTCAGATAGGATGTCCAATCCAGATATCGGTTCGATTTCGATTTGTTTTTTTTTTTTTGGTATTTCGGCTTATTAAAAATAGATACCATATTAAAATTGTATCTATTTTGCTTTGGTTGGATTTATATACTATCGGTTTTTAATTTATTCGGTTTTGTACCAAAAATCATAAATGTATTTATTTTTATAATATTTTGTGAATTTAACTTTATATTATTAGATATCGACTTTAATACAACACAAAGATATTTTGGTTTTTAGATAGACTATTTTTTCTTCTTTTACTATTTAAATAATTAGTAAACATATTAAGTTAATAATAGTAATAGTTTTTATAGAATAAAAATAAGAAAAATTAGTAATCCATAATATTACTAAATAACTAAATATTAGCACCCATATTTGTCGACCAAAAAATGTTTAATTTGATAAAATAAAAATAAGTTTTAACTTAAAATAAATTATTAAAAATCAACATTTGAAGTATAAAATTATATCAATAAAATAAATAATGTATGCATTATTAATTATATTATATAATATACATATAGATATACAACTATATATTAATTAATTGATTTATTTGGTTTATTCGGTTTAATCGATTTATATAACAGACCATATACATATACCGCGGTTTTCATAAATAACATCCATTTGGTGTATTTGGTATTATCAAATCCAAATATTTTCTCTATTTCGGTTTGGTTCATTTTAATTGTTTTGGTTTTACCTCACTGAACACTCCCTATTTTCGGGTAAAAAAATTTGAACATAACTAGGTATCTGAAAATTTTCAGTTGGATTAGAATCGATTCCTCACATGTCTGAGTTGATTCTGGTTCATAATTCAAATATTTTGTAAAATAAATTTAATTTTGGGTATGTAACAGCTCTGGATTGGTTGGACTATTTAGGACCCAGAAAAAGCCTCAATGTACTCAAAACACGAAAAATACTCAAAATATCCAAACATTTACCTGTACTCTAACCCGATGAAGTACCCAAACTTTTTTACCGACCTGAAATATATTTTTAAATTTAAATTTTACCCAAAAACCCAAAGTTGAAACTTATATGTAATACCGAAAACATGTCTGAAATACCCAAACATACCAAATATATACAAAATATTTCAGATACTTTGCGTACCCAATCGGATTTTGGGGAGGACCCGAACTCAAACAGAGACGCGCGGGTCCAAAAAAATATTAAATAGGTACTTTGCCATAGATTCGGACATGAACTGTATTTTCGAGTCGGTTTTTGTTTGGTTTTTCAGGTCCGGTAAAATACCATGACCTAAGAAAGAATTATATAAAATGTATATACAAAATCTCAAATAAACTAATTCATAAACTATATAATTTTAAATAAAATTCTTTTCTTATAGTACGGTTTTAAAACACAATAATGTACAATAATCTCAAAATATTAATTCGTATCAAACTTTATTTATAATTTAAAAAACCTGCGCTTTTTAAGTGTGGGTCAAAATCTAGTTTCGGTTTAAATTTTCACCAACCTTAATATCAAACTTACTCACACGCCTTTATAAATAGCAACTCTAACTCAGCAACCTAAACCAATCTAAAACGAAAATTTCTATCAATTGTAGCGTGTGATAGGGGTTGAAGATTTGACTCAAGCGAATATTCTCTCATATTTCGGTATAAATTTTCACCAACCTTAACATTAAACTTACTCACACGCCTTTATAAATAGCGACTCTAACTCAGCAACCTAAACCAATCTAAAACGAAAATTTCTATCATTGTCTAAAGTTATGGGTTCCACAATCAGAATGAGCGATTTAAGTAATGTGAAGCCTTTCAAATCTGCATGCGAGTCCAAGAGAAAGGGCTTCATACCTGGAAGCAATTTCACTCTTCAGATTGGTGAAAACAAGAACTTATCTTCTACCAATGTTAATGTAGTCCAGATATTATATATGCGTTAGTGAGACACATCGTGTTCTACTCTTTATATTGTTGCAACAAAGAAACATTATAAACATAACCGAATCACAATGTATTTTACTCTATAAGATCAAAGAGTTTTGTATATGTGTGGGCGTTCGGGTACCCGTTCGGGTACCCATTCGGGTTTCGATTTGGGTTTATTCGGATTTCGGATTTTCGGGGTCAAAAATTTCAGCCCCATTAAAATATTTCTAAATTTTGATTCGGGTTCGGTTCGGATCTTTACGGATTCGGTTCAGGTTCGGATAACCCATTTAAATTATTTTTAAAATTTGAAAATTCATTATATATTTTAAATTTCTCAAAATATCAAAAAAGTAATATATTATATATAAATATGAATAACATATGTCAAAATACCTAAACTTAATATATAAATTGGTTTGTTTGAATATTTAGATAGATAACTAATAGATATTTCAAGTATTTTTTGGTTTTTGAATATATTTTAGCTATTTTAAACATTACTATTTGACATTGTATATATTTTTTCAAGTATTCTGAACAACTTAAAAGTACCTTATATATTTTGGATGTTTTAATATACATTAAATCTATAAATAAGTAATACATTTAGATATATAAATTTATTTCGGGTATATTCGGATATCCAAAATACATCGGTTCGGGTCAGGTTCGGTTTCGGTTTTCTGGATACCAAAATTTTGAACTCGTTCAGATATTTAATTAATTTCAGTTCGGATTCGGTGCTACTTTTTCAAATCGGGTTCGGTTTGGTTTTTCGAATTCAGATTTTTTGCCCAGAACTATTGTACATCACCTTAATACTCCCATCCGATCTTTGTTATTTCCTAACGTCTTTTTGATTTGAGGAGTACTATGTTGCAATATGGCTTCCATTTTTCATTTTTATGTGTGCATATCCTCAGATTTGACATTGTCCAAAACTAAGCCTGTCACAACCATGTGGTCTTATACAGAGTCTCCCAGGACCTTTTTTCCTTAAATAGATTGTCACCTATACAGTTGAATACATAATAAACTATTAATCATATTATAATGTTTCAATTCAAAAGAACCAATATTATTAAAAGACTCATGATTTTACATCCTCAATCACAAAAGATAGTTTAGATCAAATAATATTTTTTTTCCAGAACATATACCAGAATGATAGAGTCGATTGCCGACAAAAAAATGCCAACAACAAATTATCAGTCGATGATATTTACAATAATCATCATATTTCAGAATTGTACAAAATTAACTAACGCAATTACAACTAATAATTCAAACAAACTATTATTTTCAATCACTAAACTACATGACCTTATGTTTTAACAATATCTATATTACCTTTTTAGAACAAAATACAGAATCAAGTTTACCTCCTCCTTTATGTCTTAATGGTGGTCCGTTGTTTAAAAACAGCCTTCGGTCTCTTTTTAACACCATCTGAACAGCTCTGAACTGATCGGATATCTATATTATGTTTTATTTTGGACCTCTTTTCTTAAAAAGATTTGTTACGATCTAGCATGTCAAAACATCAACCGATTAAAACCTTGAAACAATAATTTTTTCTTTTTGGTAAAACTTGAAATAATATTGATAGACAAAACTTACTTGGATTTCTTTACCCCTTTTAACATCTCCATCGATCTCTATGAAGCATTTATTTTTAGGATAGTCTTTGATGAACCCTATTCTTGCTTACAACAGATATCTCGATTATTCGATTCAGATAGACTATTCGAGATAGAAAACTGGTGGTATTATTATTATTATTATTATTATTTTTTAAGACAAGAGTTTTATGACTTTTTCTGGATAAACAGAAGGTTTAGTTTTTATTTATTTATCAAAAGAACTGAAGGTTTAGTTATTTTTGGAGAAATTGCCAAATCTACCGTGTCGACAATTTTACAGCCGATCATTCTATTATCTTATGAGACACGTTTTATTGCATCGTCCTATGAAATCCATGTTCGATGATATGCACCATGCTGAAGATCTCTGGTAATCTTTTTTCTCCACAATCTGCATAATTTACATTTTTTGGGATGAGATTTGAACCTCAGACCTCCTGGTCTAGAAGCATTAATGAACTATTAGTCAAACCACTGGTCTAAAGCGACTTTATTAAAATCTGGGGTTTAGGATTTAAATAAATATATAAATAAACATCTATTTTTTTAAATGGATTAAAAAAGAATTTTAAGTGAAAGAAAATTTGCAAAAAAAAACGGAAAACTTTTTTTATAAAGTTCGAATTTGAAAAGATATAATCCGAAAAATATAAAAAATTAATTCTTTTAATTTTTTAATTTTATTATTTATTTAAATAATTATTTACTTTATATATCTATAAAGCAAGGATATAAGAGTTTTTTTAAGAAAATGTTTCTTTAATGAATGTAAACATGAACAATGGTATCAATAATACGGTAAAAGTGAATTTTTCCCTCATTTTCTTACCACTTTGTATTTTTAATTAGTCAAAATATTTTTAACATTCAGTGCCACTTCGAGAACAACCGAAGTTTCATATAAAGCATTTAATATAACCGAAGCCCATTTAATAAGAACGCCAATTTGAAAAAGTCTGAAGCCCAATAATGATTTTCAAAACTGATGGATTATAACCAAAGCCCAAATTAAATCTTTTAATAGTGTACTTAATTAAACATTGTATACAGCCATTTAATTTAGTAACAATAACAAAACTTCTATTAATCTTTTAACTAACCCATTATTTGTTATTAATTTGTTAACCATATCATTAAGTGGAAAAATAAATAAAAACATAACATTTTAAAAATTTATAAGATATAAAAAATATTATATATGATAGAAAAACTATGTTTAGTTTTTAATAAATAAACTATAACAATATTAGTTTCTATAATTTATTTTGAATATATTGTTTACTTATTAAAAGGTAAAAAATAACAATTGAAAATATGAATTTAAAAAAATGTTAGAGAGAGAGTGAAAGACAGAGAAAATTGTTTAAATGGCAAACGGTTGAGCGAGTAGTTGAACGGTCCTGATCGATGGTCCAAAAGGACGAAAGGGTGCCTTTGTAGCTTGAGATTTCTCTTCTCTATCTTATTCTTTCTATTTAGCTAATATTTGGCTAAGATGAGTGCGATGACATAGGATTAGAAACGAGGTCTATGACTAATCGGTTCACAGACATGGCATTTGGGTTGATTAGGAAATGTGTGTTGGATGATTGAGTTTTGTGTGACTGATACATGAGGCATTTTCCGAGTGTATTGCATTTGTTTGGTGCATTCATGTAGATTAATCAAACCGGTTATAAATCCTATAGACCCTAAGTTTGGTTTTATGCATGGGCAAGGGCAAATGGGTCGATCGGTCATACAAAGGCATGGGCCATTGGCTAAGGCAGCCGACAGATGGGAGGAATTGGCCAGGGCCTTCCCCTTGGAAATGAACCATATCTAGCAGACTTGAACCATGTGGCCGAGTGTGGACTGGACCAATTGGCCCAGAATTCTATCATCGCTTAAAATACATAAGATCATGTGCATGTTAGGAATAGGTTTCGACGCTAACCGTGTAGGTAGAATAATCCGCCTCACTAAGAAATTGTAGAATTGCTTATGCCTCATTTTATGTGACAGGCTCTAAAGATTTTCTGGGTTAACGCAAGATAAGCGGCCGATGGTTATTAGTGGTGTTTGAGTCATTTAGATCTAGTATTGTTTAAGATTGATAGAGAAATACATTAAAATAGCAATGCATCAAATCCTTTATATTTATACAATACAGTCATATGGTTTTTCTTTGCTTTTGTGTTGTTAGAGTAGTTTAGGAAATTCTTGGTTCGAGCCTCACTTAAATATTACATGATTTTAAAAATAGACTTTATTCAAAAAAAAACTTAAAAATAGACTGACTAGACTCAGATCGCCTATTGACTCGAGTTGTGTGAGGTTGGTCAGGACTATCGTCTGGATCGGGTCTTACAAGATCATCTTTGAGACTGCAAAAGTTTTGTAAGGAGAATATTAGTCTCATATATCAAAAAGTTTCTAAACATAAACAAAACAAAATTGACATGATTAAAAAGTCAAATCTCCATAGATATGGTTGCAGCCAAAGCCTCCCTCACCCTTGATGTTTTCTGTGAAAGTCAAATCTCACATTAGTTGACATAGAAGCTCATAATAAGATAAAACGACTTCATAAACATAATGTGTAATGAAACTATTTGTACATAATACATTGCACAATTATTATAAATGATCATCATTCATTTTTGGTTCAGAGGATTAAGTTTTTTTTTACTAATATATCCGAGAAAAATCCTAAGCTCTCTAGCTTATCTGTAATTTACAATCATCATCTGTTTCGGAATCGCTCAGCTCAATCACATTCTCAAGTTTTTGATCATGACACTTCTGCTCTTGATAACTTCTTCTTGACACCGCTTGGTGAACGAGCTTGAGGGCAAGGGCTTATCAGATCGTGACTGTTGATTCCCATACAATGAACAAGAACTTTGGCAAACACCAAAACTATCCATGGCTGTCCAAATGACCAGTCACTATTTGAATGTTCTTTTTGGTAAAAAAAAAAAAAAACATTCAAATAGTGACTGGTCACTATCTGAATTTTCTTTAGCAGGCGAATCGATTAGACACAAGTAATTATGTTTCTTAGAGTTGTGTTGTTCCTTCTCTTGCTCACTTCTTCTATGGAGCTTATAGCTACTACAGAGTTTATATTGAGATCAATGTGTTGGAGTTTGAGGCTGAGTTCCATGATAAGAGAATTATTTGGTTGGTGAACTTGTTTCCTTCACTTTTTGTTTCAACTTCTTCTTTTATGGATAAATTGGCAAAAGGTTCGTGGACCAGTTCTTCAATTTACACAAACCAACAAATCTGAGGCATGTTTTGGTATAATATGACAAATAAATAGTAGCATTAGGCTGTATAAGTAGATACATGAAAGTGTATCAAGCCAACCAAAAATGGCTGAACCGGGAGCATTTATAGTAACCAGTTTAGTCTACAACCGACAGTTAGCAGCTTAAAGTTAACTGCCTTTCCCTAACAAAAGTATATTTTGCTGCAGCCGCAGGTGCCAGAAAAGTGACCGGGAATCATAGACTCGGAAAGTACTTGGAAGAGAATGTTTTGTAGTCTCCTGTAATGTTCAACACGGATTGTGAAAATAACTGTCGGTGAAGTTCAAAAAGAAGAAGAAGAAAAAAAAAGTGTCGGTTCGTTGCGTACATATAAAATATAAATCGGACACCCCATGTTACTTTCAGACACAAACGTATGTGGGCATGTGGCCCCTCCTCTTACCTGCTTCTGCGCTGTAAAATATTCGAGACAGCTTTCTGATTCTTATTATTATTAATCATATCTCTTATAATTATAGCGTCTCTTTCTCCTTCTTCATTGCTCTACCACACAACTCCCACTAATCACATAGCCGCCGCCGACACTCCCAAAATGGCTTATCTCCGGCGAGCAGCCGCCGCATTGATCATTATGTTCCAACTCTTCTCTCTCTCATCAAACGCCCACAACATAACCAAAATCTTGGCCAAAGACCCTGACTTCTCCACTTTCAACCACTACCTCTCAGCCACTCACCTCGCCGACGAGATCAACCGGCGTCAAACCATCACCGTCTTGGCCGTTGACAACTCAGCAATGAACTCAATCCTCTCCAAAGGCTACTCCCTCTACACAATCCGCAACATTCTCTCCCTCCACGTCCTCGTCGACTACTTCGGCGCCAAGAAGCTCCACCAGATCACAGACGGCTCCACCTCCACCGCCTCCATGTTCCAGTCCACCGGATCCGCCACCGGAACTTCCGGCTACGTCAACATCACCGACATCAAAGGCGGGAAAGTCGCTTTCGGCGTCCAAGACGACGACAGCCAGCTCACGGCTCGCTACATCAAATCCATCTTCGAGAAGGCTTACAACATCTCCGTCCTCCACATCAGCCAAGTCTTGACCTCCCCGGAAGCGGAGGCTCCCACCGCGAGCCCCAGCGACCTCATCCTCACCGCGATTCTCGAGAAACAAGGATGCAAAGCTTTCTCCGACATGCTGAAATCCACCGGAGCCGACAAGACGTTCCAAGACACCGTCGACGGAGGGTTGACGGTGTTCTGCCCTTCCGACACCGCCGTCGGGAAATTCGCGCCGAAGTTCAAAGCACTCTCCGCGGCGAACAAGACGGCGTTGGTGCTGTACCACGGCATGCCGGTTTACCAGTCGTTGCAGATGCTTAGATCGGGTAACGGCGCCGTTAACACGTTGGCGACTGAAGGTAACAACAAGTTTGACTTCACGGTTCAGAACGACGGAGAGGAGGTGACGCTCGAGACGGACGTCGTGACGGCGAAGTTAACGGGGACGTTGAAGGATCAAGAGCCGTTGATTGTTTACAAGATTGATAAAGTTTTGTTGCCGAGAGAGATCTATAAGGCTGTTAAGGCGTCGGCTCCAGCTCCTAAGTCGAGCAAGCACAAGCCCAAGAACGCGGAGGCTGATGAAGATGCTGACGGACCGAGCGCCGATGCTCCGTCAGACGATGACGGTGAGGTTGCTGATGATAAAAACGGTGCCGTTCCGGTTGCACGAAGCAGTGTTATTGTGACGGCGATTGTGGGGCTCTGTTTTGGAGTTTGGCTCATGTGATGTTGTTGTTGGGAATCTTGTTTTCTTGATTTTCTTGTTTTTTTTGATCTTTCTTGATTTTCTTGTCGGACAATGAATTCAATCATTAAATTCATATCACTTATTTCATATTTTTATATATACATTCAACATTTTTTAAAGTTCAGTAATCTCCAAGGGTAACAGTTATTTCTCTTCTTCCCCTTGAGGAGGCATTTGATACCATATTTAGTTTCCTTTGTGCTTTTGTTTATTTCAATGTTATCAGTTTAAATAGAAGCATCACCACTAGTTAGAACCTCTATAAGTAGACTACTAAACAAGTAGCATTATTTAAATTTCAGCAGCAAACCTATCACAGCCAACAAAGAAGTGGAAACAAGGATTAAACTCGAAACTGTGTTAGAGTCTGATTGGGAAAACTTGTTTCTTGATTTTCTAGTTTGATCTTTGTTGATTTTCTTGTTGAACTATGAATTCAAATCACAGTTCACTCTTCCATATTTAAACATACATGCAACAATTTTTTTAAGTTCACTAATCTCCATGGTTAACATATATTCTTCTTCTTCTTATAAGCTTGTTCCTCATCAGAAAATCCTCTTGGCTAGGGATTTGATTCCAATTTTTGTTTCCTGTGAGCTCTCTTTTACAAAGTTATCAGTTTGACACAAAGAAGCATCACTAATAGTAAGAACCTCTATAAGTACGACTGCAAAACAAGTAGCGTGACTAAATAGTTAGACTCTCTATAAGTAGAAACTGAAACAAGTAGCATGACTTAAATTTCAGTAGCAGAACTATCACTGACAACAAACAAGTAACTGCGTGAGCGAAGCATATGATATCATAAACACACAAGAAGAAGCTGTTGCTTCAAGCTTAATCCTACTTTCAGAAGAAATTCAACCTGAAGTCTGTAAAACATGCAATTATAGAGGATAAGAGAATTTGTTTATTAATAGTTGTTTCCTATCAGTTTTCATGAAACCTACACAATAATAATTAGATAAAAAGAATTCATAACATTTTGTGGAATGGAACAATTCTTACATAATAACATTGCACAGTTACCATAAATGATCCTCAGAGGATAACGTCTTTCCTAATATTTTCCAAAAACATCCTAAGTTCTCTGGCTTTTCTGCAGTGTTCATCATTATCAGTGTCTGAATCACTCAGCTCAATCACATTCTCAAGTTTGCGATCATGGCACTTCTGCTCCTGAGACTTCAGTTCTTGATAACTTCTTGACACGTTCTGTGACCGAGCTTGAGGACAAGGGCTTATCAGGTCAATAACTTCTGTTTCCGAATAGAATGAACAAGAGCTCGGGCCAACACCGTATCTACCAATGGCAGACCAACCAATACTGGAATTTTCTTTAGCAGGTGAATCGAGTAGACGCAAGTAATCGGGTTTCTTGGATTTTTTCTGTTCTTTCTCTTGCTCTGCTTCTTCTATGGTGCTTGTAGCCAGGACAGATGTTGAATTAAGATCAATCTGTTGAAGTTTGAGGCTGAGCTCGATAAGTGAAGAAGCTTTAGTCGGTGAACTTGTTTCCCTCTCTTTTGATTTAGGTTGTTTTTGTTTCGGCTTCTTCTTTTTCTTTGCTTCCATTTTCCCCTTGAACTCTGTTATCTTCTCAGGACAAGCCCTGACATAAAAACAACAAGAAGGATAAATTGGCAAAATGACTAGTAGGCCAGTTATTCAATGTAAGCCAATCAACAAATCTGAACCATTTTTTGGAGCTATGTGAACAAATAAACAGTAGCTTTTGGCTGCATAAGCAGATATATGAAAGTTTCTATAGCCAATCCAACCAAATATCGCTGAACTGAGGCATTTTTAGTAATAAGTTTGGTCCACACCTGACTATTTTACCTGAAAATCTGCTTACTTTAGACAGACTATTTTAGTTCAAACAAACCTGATCTGATCATTGTCAACCAGTTGAGCTAAATGTAAACTTTATCTGAATCCCTTGAGCATTGATCATTATCATTACCTTTCTACAAGATCTGCAGGAACGATAGACGTCTCTAACCCTTCTAGATCATTCCATGAGACTTCAAAACATTCTCGTCCCTGTACTTTGCGAGTCTTTATGATTTCAGACACCGGGCACTTCTCTGGTACCTGTGGCTGCAGAAGAATATTTTCGTACCATAGTTAAGACATATTCTCTTTAATTTTCAAGTGAATTATGTAAGGTGAAGCCAATTGACTTTTAATGTCTGAATCAACAACTTCCTTTACCAATCTATAAACTTTTATGTACCTTATCAATTTCGCACAACTTATGTAGTTGAATAGCAAAGGTACCTTGTGGAGAGGACGGTTAACGGCAACCTCAGTTGATCTTGATTGCAGAATAGCAAACCTTCTCAGCTTTCTTTCAGCAATTTTTGGAAGTATGTATTCATCTAAGAGAAAGATAAAGAAAAAGAAGAACGTAAGTTCCACAACAGTTTCTGCATAATGACTGCAAATGCAACAAACAAGGAATAAGAAGAAAAACATATAAATTCAAAGCAATACCCGTCTTCTCAGGGGGCCACTCAAAGAACTGATGGCATATCTCCTGTAGCTTGGTGCGCTGGAAAGTGAAATCAGCCAGAGCCCTGTAAAACACAGTATTTAAGTTCATATCACTTAGTTCCTTCTTCCATATCTAAATATACATTCAACCTTTTCCAATTTCACTAATCTCCAAGGTTTACATATGTTCCTGCTCTACGCTTGTTTATCAATCAGAAATCATTTTGATTTCTTTAAGGCACTTGACGACGCATTTGATTCCATCTTTAGTTTCCTTTGTGCTCTCTTGTTTATTTTAAGTAATTAGTTTGACACACACAGGCAACAACACTAATAGTTAAGGAACCTATATCTCTAGAAACTGCAATGCATGTAACATGTCTTACTTCAGAACAAAACTAGCTCCACGCATATTTATATTGAAGGGCAGAACTATCACTACACGACTGACAAAAGAAAATGGAAAGAAGGATTAACCTGGAAACTGTATTAGAGTCTGCTTTGTGGCACTTGGGATTCATGAACGCATCAATCACCTCTTTGATCTGTTGCAGTCCCTCTGGATCATGATTAATTCCTAAACCAAGTCGCAATTACGAAAAGAGCCTTCTATGAGAAGAAAATAATCTAGGAAATCATCTAACTGCATAAGCGAACCATGTCAAAAGACAAGAAGTTGTTGTTACTTCACATATACCATTTATAGACACCAAGGGTAAGGTCCCCTTTTTAGGGCTAGCTTGTTTCTTTGAATTTCTCATATTTTTGACAAAAGAGAGCCCTTCTGATGAAACTTTTTCAAGGATAATATTTTCTCCAACAGACCTAACAATCTCGCAAGCTTTCTCCTGTTTACAGAAGAAATTCAACCGTAAGTCAGCAAATAATATGAAGCCCCCATAGGTAATGGTTCAAGAGCTTCAGTTAGCAACAAACCTGACGAATACCACGAACCCCCTGAGAGTAGTCACTGCCAAGCAGGAGCGCCAAAGCTATCTGTAACCTCACGGAAGAAACTTTTGTATAAGTAACCTTGTAAAATGATGAAACATCATAGAAAACATCTCAAAGTTTTATAACGTAAGGAAAATAGACAACAATCGGTAGCGGCGTTTTCTCGTCTACTAATGCAACTAAAAGTATCCCTTAAAACTCCAATGTTACAGTGGAACCATACATATATCATCTATATCGCTTGTTTTTATTGAGAAAATATTGTAGGCTAAAATATCAAAGGCCACCTAAGCTTTTGCTGATCAAACCATTTTATAACAACACGGAGTTTCCATTTTGAGAATACATTGTAGGCGAATATCTTAAAGCTAACGACTAAAAGATAATATTTAAGTTACCAATGAGTTCCGTCCAAGCCCAAGCTTTTTCTTGATGTCTTCCATCTCATAGCAAACAACGTGACCTCCTTCACCTAGTTCAAGAAGATTGTTTAATTTATATGTAACCAAAAATAAATATAACGACGGTAAAAGAACCCATGACTGCTAAAGAGTCTCTTTGCACTCACCAAGGCATATCTCTCTGTACACAGTCTTTGCCCCAAAAAGGAAAATATCTGAATCAGAGCTAAAACAGGCGTCCTATCGATAGTCATGAACACGAAAATTTATCATTTGAGAATGAGTTAACAGCATGAAGATTGATGAACAAGAAACTAACAAATGTTTCTTACACATAAGGACTCAGAGTTTAATAGAGCACATTGTGCCTCAGCTTCCTCAACCCTGCATTTGAAGGAGATAAGAGAATGCATTTATCAATATGCTTTCATGTGTCCATGTTTACAATTTGCAAACTTGGCACAAGCAAAAGCAAAACACTCGAACCAAAGTACTCTTGTCAATCTAGGGGAACAATCTTGAAGAATTACCCGTCTAAACAGAGTATCCCCAGTGTTGAAGCAATAACTTTGGCCTCTTTTATCATGCAAGAGAACTCAGACCCCTTGTTCCTCTTGAGTGAAGTCTCTTTCCCAGGTTCTACGCCGCCATCGTCAGGGACCTGAATAAACCCATAAAGTGTTAACCGAAGAAAATAACTCCAAGAAGTAGGCATCATATGCAAAGATAAAAGAAAAAAAAGAAGAAGCGCCTCATTTAGCATTCAGTGAACCTCGAATCTTGCTTTTAATCGACGCCTGTAAGTAGGTACTTTGATTCCAGGAATTGAACCATCTACAATAAATACACAACAGTAAGTCAAGTATAATGAAGAATCAAAAACAAAAGCAGTTCTTTAGAGCAAAGCATTGACAACTCAGAACTGATTTAATCACTCCTGGACAAACCCACCAGCGAAATGACAACAACTTTGCTGCAAACAAACGCAAATAGTTTGATGGCAATTTTGCAAACAACATAAACCATAAATAATTCTTTAGAGCTAATCACAGATGGTTTTTATCACTCATGTTTTTACTACAACCATCCTCAACGATAGGAATACATACCCACAAAACAGTTTTGCTATAAAACAAACACAAATTCGATCAGTTTGATGGCAATTTCGCAAAGAGCATAAAAACAATTCTTTAGAGCTAATCACAAATGTTTTTTTTATTACCCATTCCCAACTACAACAATTCAAACGCTGAATAAACAGCAAACCCTCCAGAGAAATGACACAACTTTTGCTACATTGGTTCAATTTGATGCCAATTTTCTCAAATAGATAAGCTGAAATCACCTGAGACTAGAATGATGGAGCAGTTCAAGGCAATTAGGGCTCGAAGCCGATGAAAGAATCCTCGGAGATACACTTTTTCTTTAGTGGCGCAATACGATTTGTTCACTTTATGCAATTCCACCATCCAACACGACAGATCCACGCATACCTTCTTGTTTCTGCGGCAGTTTCCGAGATCTGATCTCGTCAAGGCTTTGTCTTTTCTTAATAAAAACAGAGAAATTGAGAGGAAACAAGAAAACTTACTGAAGATGATCCAGTGGATATGTCTTCTTGCAAGGCTCTAGTACATCCCACAGATACTTCACCCCCATTTAGCTTCAGCTTTGAGATTTTGAGTGAGAGACGGAAAGGGGGAAGAATAGATGGGATAATTTGAAAATTCTGAATTTTCAATTTTTGAAACCCACCCCGTTCGAATATAGTCCCTTTGTTCCACATTTTAACTTAAGCCCAATGAGGCCCAATATCCAAAACGAGTTTAGATCCTTTAAGCTGTATAACGGTTCGTTTCGATCGGGTTGGTTCATCTTTACGGTTAAATCATAAATGGGTATAATTTTGGTTTTAAAATTGTTCTGAAATTTATTGAATGCAATTGAGGTTTGGTTATTGATTACTTTTACTTTGTACTAGAGATTTTTTCTGGGCTACGCCCAGATATTTTTCGTATATATCAAATAAATTCAGACGTCCATTTTTGTTTAGTATTTAAATATAAAATATTAAGTTTTTTTGTTCATTTGCCAAAAACTCCAGTGAGAGAATATTTTACGAATTGGACCACTCATCTAGCTTGATAGGAGCTATTGAGGGCTAAACAACATGAAATGGACTGTTGGGAGAGGAAGACGATTTTATTTCCTCTGTTACGTCTTCTTCATCAAAGATGTTTAGTTTTTATAATTTAGGAATAGCTCACTAATTAACTAATATGAATAATGTTTAATTTTTGAAGTGTATTGGTTGAATTGGTTATTAAGAAACTGAAATTTGTTTTTAGTTACACTGAAATGAATGACGATACTTGGAGACAATCAGCAACAAAAAAGGAAAGACCATATGAAACTGAATATGTTGACCTTATAGACATTTCAAATTGTTAGAGAGCAAACAAAGAACAAATAAACAATATCAGAGAAAGAATAAGTAAATTACTGAGTAATAGTACTGGACGTGACACTATAAACACCTTCATTCAGCGTTTGAAAGTCTAATGCATAATATGAACCCTATCAAAACAACCTAACGACCCAAACAAACCCAAAACCTGAACTAATTTCCTTGAGCTATTGAAATATTAGTAAACAGAATGGTTGATAGAAGGTTGAACGTTACTGTCAACTTACCTGGTCCCTCCGAAGCGGTCACGGCATTCTTAACTTTGATGCATCCTTAAGTAGATGGCTTCCACTTGCATTAACACACTATTGGATACCTTCCTTTCGCTATCAACCCACTGATGATGACCCAAAATGAACATTGTTTTCTGTAAAAATATTTACGATGTAGAAGATTGTCGTGACTCCTGATCAATAAGATTATTCATTTAAAATTAAAAAAATTGGTTGTAACTTGTAAGTTGTTATATGAAAAATAACTATAATTTTTTTTATAAATCCTACTTGTTATTTTTCAAAATATGATATTGTTTTTTCTTGTTTAAAGATTTAAAATGATTTTTTTGTTAAGTAATCTATATTTTAATTATATAATAAGAATTGGATGTGGCATGTAATTAATACGCACGGGATATATGTATAATCGCTATGCACGGAATTTACCTTATTATTATTTATACTTTTATATTTTTGTAAGTTGTGGTTATTTGTGTATTAAGTTTGAATTTGTAAGTAATGGGTATGATATTGATTTATGTCTTCAAAAATATTTTAGAGTAGGAGTTTTTTTTTGTAAAAGAAATTTTATATACTTTTGAAAATTATGTATTTTTGTTATATTATGTATTCTGGTTCTATTATGTATTTCACTAAATTTAAAATGTTTATACATTTTTAAAATTTATATTTTAATAATTATTTTTTGTTGGGTTTTACTATCAAAATTTCAATTTCTATATGTTTGAATTTAGTGACCAAAAATAGGAAGGTTTCAGTTAGACTCACTCTTTTTTATTTTACGTGGCTTGAGTATAATGAAACTGAAAATTAAAATCATAAACAGATTTTTCTCTATTCTCATATTTTTAATTATTTTTATAATTGTATTACTAAGTTATATTTGTAATATTTTTGGTTGTTTTATATCATTTTTGTATTTTTTCTATGTTTGAGTTTTATAACCAGAAATAGAAATCAAATTCCATGAGATGTAGACAATCATAGAGTTTTTTTTTTATTCTTATAACAAATTTCTGTCTGTTTTGAAGTTTATGAATTTTGCATTTTATTACACGGATTTCGTTTAAAAAATGTTATATGTTAACATATTAATGTCAATAAGTTCATTTAATTGAAAATGAATCAGTTATAAAAAATGATTTATGAAGTAATTAATCAGTTATAAAAACATCGAACATGTCGATCTTTCATTTCTGAAAATAATATTGAAACAAAAGTATCTGTTTGGGGCTTATAAATAAACTACATAAAATACATGTTAAATAAATATTTTAAAAGTATTACTCTCTAACACCTATCTTTGTGACCGAATCCAAGCACGTTTTCACCTATCTTTATGTTTCCTTTATGCTAAAGGCATAGAACCAAACTTTAGATACTAAGAAGAAGCAAAGGATCTCACCACTCGGCTCTTGCCACCGTCAACATCGGTCGTGTTCCCCAACACGACAAAGATGGATGGAGAAAGAGGGGTTTGCCATTACCAGTACAACTACAGTTGCAGAGTTCAGGGGTTCCTTGGAGTAGCATTAAAGTCTGAAACAAAGAACACCAAAGATTTATAAAAGAGTCTTTTCTATAATAAATTGGTTTCTTTTTTGTGATTTATAGATGTGAAGATTTGTCCTTTTACTTAGAAAAGATCTGAAACAGAGCATAAAAGATGGTTTACTTTCGTCTGATCTTTCTCATGATCATTGTAGTGGCGATGATATCATTACAATGCTGTAGCCTTTCTGCTGATGGTAAAGAACTTGATGAGAGATACTGGACCCAGATCGGAAAACTCGTCGGAGAAGACGGAGGCGAGAAGAAAACGTTCACTGTTTTGGAAAAGTTCATAGCTTTACTCGGTTTGATCAAACCCTCTGCTTCCCGGAGAAGAAACTTCACGGCTTCTGCTCCTTTCTCTCCCTGGCCGCGCCTTCGCCGTCTCCGTTTCCAAACGGTGGTCCGGTGGAGTCTCCGGCGTACTCTCCAGCTCTTCAGAGTGAAACATCTCTGAAGAACATCACTTGATTGCCATGCGCGGAGGACAAAGGGGTAGCAGCGTTTGTGTTCATCAGATTGGTATATGAAACAGCGGTCTTCCCGTTAGGTTTCTCCACAATCGGAAGCAGTGGACTTCCCGTTTGGTTTCACAGTTGCAGAGGAGGCGACGGTCTTCTTGCCGGTGGTCTTCTCGCCGGTCTTGCGGTCGCTGGAGACTGAGGAGTTGCCAGTGGGTTTCATGTGATGAGTGTCTTAGATAATCTTATCAATTTCGATGAAGAAATTAGCTAGGATAAGAGATTTATAAATAGAAAAACAGATAGGAAGGTGAAAAGAATCCACTGAATGAGTTTAATCAAGGTTTGATTAGAGCAGTTAGTGATGAATTACTCGTCGAAACGGATTTAGAGAGATGAGAAATGGAAGAGATGGAAGTCGAAAGGTACGGCAAGGAAGAAATAGGTTTACGATAACTGGAGAGAATCTCGTCATGGAGATCGTCGACTTCAGTTGCCCAGACGCATACAGGCCGAAAAATAAAAGAAGCTCAGCCTAAAACCACAAATAAAAGAAACCCAAATAAAAAAATCACAAAAGCCCAAACCACATTACTCATTAATTGACGTGGAAGAATACTGCTTCCTATTGGTCCAAATTTCAGTCTGATGTGGCATAGCTTAGAGTGCTTCATTTGTTCCTTTTAATATTAGTTTGATTTCTAGAAAAAAAAGTTATTGATTACTTTAATTATTCATAATACTATCATCATCAGTGTCTTAATCACTCAGCTCAATCACATTATCAAGTTTGTGATCAAATTACTTCCTCTCCTCACGCTTTTTTTCTTGACACATTCTCTGACCGAGTTTTAAAACAAGGGCTTATCAGATCAATGACTTATGTGTTCGGATAGAAGGAAATAAGAGTTCGGGCCAACACCAAATCTACCAATAGTCGACCAACAATTATTGAAATTTTATTTAGCAGGATTCCTTGTTCTAGATGAGTGCTAACTCCATGCATAGTTATATTGAGGAACATAAGTATCATTACACGACTGACAACAAAAAAAAGAATGGAAAGATGGATTAAAATAGAAACAATATTAGAATCTGCATTGTGGCATTTGGGATTAATGAGCACATCGGTCACCTCTTCGATCTGTAGCAGTTCCTCTGGATCCTGATTACTTCCTAAACCAAGTTGCAACTACGGAAAGATCTTCTATGAGATTAAAAAAATCAAGGAACTGCATAAGCGAACCATGTCATATCAAAAAACACAAATAAGTTGTTGTTACTAGAAATACTATTTATAACTACCAAGGGTAAGAGTGTTTCAAAAAAAAAAAACTACTAAGAGTAAGATCCTTTTTCTAGGCCTTACTTGTTTCTTTGACTTTCACGGTTTTTTTTCACACAAGAAATTATATTAGAGTCTGGAAACTATATTAAAGTCTGTTTTGTGGCACTTGGAATTCATGAAGGCATCAATCAGACAATCACCTCTTTAATCTGCTCCAGTCCTTCTGGATTACTGTTACTTCTTAAACTATGGTACCATTATGGAAAGAGCTTCAATGAGAAAAAAATTCTTAGAGAAGCAACAATATCATGTTTGAGGTCCTCGTGCTGTATCCACTAAGATTCACCGAGAGTTTTAGGATTCTTGTCAGGGCCTCATCAGACCGACATCCCACATAGACAGAGACTCCAATGGGATCTTTGATGAAATAGTATTATATTTTTATGTGTAAAGCTTTAGCTTTCGAGTTATTTTGTATGCTTATATTGTTATAATATAGTGTTCCAAATCTTGATTAGATAAAGAAATTTTCAGAAACAAATAGACTACTTCACTAATCAATCGTAGTACATAGATTAAGATTCTTAACTATATTCTTCTTAACTATATTCTTCTTAACTACATATATTACTGCTTGTTAATTACATATTCTTAACTACAAAAAATTCTTCAGTCTTACTATCCTTCTTTTTGCCATGCCTGTTTAGCCTCCTTTGCCAATTGTTTCATCTTCCTTGATGTTTGCATCTTCAGTCTCCTCATCAATTGCTTATCATGATGAGGAAACTCCATGAGTTCTATGAGATGAATCTTGTTCTCAATCAAACTCTCAACCTCTGATTTCAGAGAATCATAATGAATCAGTGCAACATGTCTTCCCTGATCATAAAGAACATCCAACTTATAGATGTACTTGTTTGTCTCCACCAATGACAATGATATTGTGTACATCAGATTTTCTACTATCTTCTTAGAGAGTAACTCAATATGCTTTTCGTGGAAAAAAAAAATCGTTCTCCTTATCTCCTTTCTATTCCCACTACCTTTTTCTATTTGCACTCCCTAAATTAACCTTATATTTGTTTATTATATATCTTACATCGCACCTTCCACCTCATTAATACATTTAATTATTCATATAAATAAATCAACAATAAATCTCAACCACTTGATCCCACAAGATAATCTTAACCAATAAAACTGCACTAGGTCCAAACTCTTTCCCCCCCCCCCCCAGATTGTGCTCATCCTCTTCATCCTCCATTAACAGAGTTTTTGAAGTGCTAAAAAAAAAGAGGTCTTTCACATCCGTTTTTAACAATTTTTTTTTATAAATTTCATTAAGCTGAAGTTTCTATCATGTGTAATGTAAAAAAGTAAGATTTGATGTAAATTCTGAGAGATTAATAACGTCTTTCATAACTGTGTTTTGGGTTTCAGATTCATTTTTTTGTCCGATTTTGATTTTTTTTCTTCTAAAATATCATTAAAATGAAGTAAATAGCATGGGTAGTGTAAATAATGTAAGATTACATAGTAATTCAGAGATGGAGAGAGATTGCAAACGAGTGTTTTATGAAATGTATGTATGTTTTATGAAATTTGTTGTGAAATATCTTTGAAATTATATATATATATATCAAGACTAATGTAAATAATGTAAGATTTGCTCAGATTTTCGGAAAATTAAAAACGAATTTCAAACTTGTGTTTTCTGAAATTCAGGTTTATTATGCCCATTTTTGAAGAATTTGTTTTTAGAATATCATTAAAATGAAGTGTACATCATAGGTAATGTAAAATAATGTAAGATTTGATGAGTATTTCGAGAATAAAAATGAGTTTTAAAAATGTGGTTATGGGTTAGTGGATTTATTTTGTCTGTTTTTGATGTTTTTTTTTCCTGGAATAACATTAAAATGAAATGCATATAATGGGTAATGTAAATAATGTAAGATTTAATGAAAATTTACAGAGATAGAAATCGACTTTTATAAATGTATCTTATGGGTTTTGAATATTTAACTTCATTTTGAAGTATAGTAGGACTTTAAGATGGTCATATAATAATAATATGATAGTAGTAGTTTAATCCAAACAATATCTTCCTAAAAATTGATTAGGCCGTAACATAAAATTTATGGGTAGTACTAAGACAAAACAGTAAAGTGATAGTAGTTGTCATGTCCCCGTTCCTGGAACTTGGCATGGGACAGAGACGTTTCAACAGAAACGGGACTGCTTTGGTTCAGATCATGGGAATTGATCGTGAACAAGCTGTAATGAAGTGAATGATCAGAATGGTTCATGAGAAAACTAAGTCTAGGTCTGGAAATGGACCAAGGGACTTAGAAGTATTGAATAAGATGAAGAAAACTAGCTGGACGCAGTGTATGATAGCTAGGAGATGAAAGGAAGAAGCTCAACCAGCTGGACGAAGCTCGGTTGGAGCTCAAGTAGAGTGTGTTAGCTCCACACTCACTGGTCAGCTCACACTAGCTGAACTACTAGCTCAATCAGCTGGGACAGCTGGGGATCAGCTCAAATCAGCTGGACTGAGTGTTCAAGTCTTGGGAAGTTGGGCCCGGTCTGGACAGTGACCGGGCCATGTGGACGACCCATGTGTACCGATGGGTTGGTGGGCTCTTGTGGTTGGGCCATGGGTGTGGGAAATCACTTTGGACTTGTGTGTCACGTGTCTAGGAGCAGTTAGGCCTGCCAGGGACGCCTGGTAACTGCCATAGACATAAATGAAAAGGAAGAAAAGAAAGAAACTGCCAAGGGCGGTTACTGGGTAGTTACGGGGAGACGGTTATAGGAAATAACCACCTCTTCTTCTATATGGACAAGGCAATTACGTGCCTTGCAGACACACAGAGAGGCTTTCTCTTACATCCTGAAACACAAAGAGAATCAGAGAAAAAGAGAGAGATGGCCGGAATGCACTTCCAATGGTTGAGACACCCTTGAAGGCAGATGTATGTAGAAAGACAGTTTCATGGGCACTGAAGGGGGAAGTGATGCACGACCCTTGGGTGGTGTTTGATCATGGATGAGCACTTTATAGGCTTTATGTATGTCTTGAGATCACACGCAAATGGCCAGGGGAGAAGGGAGAATGCCGGACTCCACTCTCAAAGGCATGAACAGCCTTGAAGGCGGATGCAGTGCAGAAACTGGTTTCATGGAAGTTCCATAGAAGGGATGATGGGTACGACCCATGATTGGATCTTAGCAATACTGGAAGTATGTGATAAGGGCTTGGTTAAGGCGTGCTTGGAGAAGCATGGTCGTTCCTGATAAGGTAACAGGTGTGGCCAAGGACCACCAGACATGGCCTGCAGACGATCCGTTTGGTACATGGTTTGGTCTGGTTCGTTTGGTTACACCTATCTATGATTTCTTCTACTATGTTCTTCTTCTATATCTTGTTGTGGTATTGGATGATGATGTTTCAGATATGGAGGCACTGATCCTAGGCCTTGGCCGGAGACCGTGAATAATAATCCGTCTATTACTTCCAAATAACTAGATAAACTAACCTTTCTGTTTTCAAGGTCTTACCCTTAGAGAGTGCATCTTGGCTAAGCCGGTCCATCTTGGAACTTCCCCGTTCACAAGCATGAAACCCAATATTACCTCAACTCTCACTTGGCTCACCACAGCTAAGGTTCAAAATAATCTCAGTTTTCAGAAATAATTTCGGTTTGGAACTCAACATCTTTGAGAACTGTCCTTAACAGGATCAAGCATACTCTGATACCAACTTGTGAGACCCGATCCCGGCCTCTCGGGCCGCGGTCGATACCTCACGTCGCTCGGTCCACAACTGACCGAACTTCTAAATTTTTTTCGCCCTTTATTTAAAACATCGCCCATAGGCAAGAGCTAACTCAGATCTTAGCTCAAGACTACCTTAGTAATTTACTAGCTTAGATCAATTCAACACATACACAGCAGAATAACAACTATCATCAATTGTTCTAAACCAATCTAGCACTTGTCGGGTCGAATCACCTGGCTAGTATACTCAACTATCAGCTAGCTCCAAGTTCGGTTCTGAACCCAAACCAAGTCATACAAATCCGATGTTCCATTCCCCTAAACCATTCTATCTAGATCTAAGCAACATTGCTAGATCATACCTTTGCCACATCCACGGAGCTTGTTAGCTCTTTGTCTCAGCTGACTTAGCTTGCTTATACCTGCATAAACTCTTCCCTTGGGTACTTAGTCATTCAACCAACCATCCCCACATACCAAGTAAACTTTGGGAAGTCTTCAATAGTAATTGATATGCATATGGCTCATCTCCGGCCAAGGCCTAGGATCAGTGCCTCCATATCTGAAACATCGGATTTGTATGACTTGGTTTGGGTTCGAACCCAAACCAAGTCATACAAATCCGATGTTCCATTCCCTAAACCATTCTATCTAGATCTAAGCAACATTGCTAGATCATACCTTTGCCACATCCACGGAGCTTGTTAGCTCTTTGTCTCAGCTGACTTAGCTTGCTTATACCGCATAAACTCTTCCCTTGGGTACTTAGTCATTCAACCAACCATCCCCACATACCAAGTAAACTTTGGGAAGTCTTCAATAGTAATTGATATGCATATGGCTCATCTCCGGCCAAGGCCTAGGATCAGTGCCTCCATATCTGAAACATCGGATTTGTATGACTTGGTTTGGGTTCAGAACCGAACTTGGAGCTAGCTGATAGTTGAGTATACTAGCCAGGTGATTCGACCCGACAAGTGCTAGATTGGTTTAGAACAATTGATGATAGTTGTTATTCTGCTGTGTATGTGTTGAATTGATCTAAGCTAGTAAATTACTAAGGTAGTCTTGAGCTAAGATCTGAGTTAGCTCTTGCCTATGGGCGATGTTTTAAATAAAGGGCGAAAAAAATTTAGAAGTTCGGTCAGTTGTGGACCGAGCGACGTGAGGTATCGACCGCGGCCCGAGAGGCCGGGATCGGGTCTCACAAGTTGGTATCAGAGTATGCTTGATCCTGTTAAGGACAGTTCTCAAAGATGTTGAGTTCCAAACCGAAATTATTTCTGAAAACTGAGATTATTTTGAACCTTAGCTGTGGTGAGCCAAGTGAGAGTTGAGGTAATATTGGGTTTCATGCTTGTGAACGGGGAAGTTCCAAGATGGACCGGCTTAGCCAAGATGCACTCTCTAAGGGTAAGACCTTGAAAACAGAAAGGTTAGTTTATCTAGTTATTTGGAAGTAATAGACGGATTGGACGATGGATACAATGCAAGATCTTTGTATGGACGACCTGGACCAGGGAAGTAACATGGACCAGAGAGTGGCTTAGGTTGAAAGAAACGTGCAGCACTCTCTTGGAGGTAAATGTTTTCCCTTGGTGGCCGTTCAAAACAAGTGAGCATATGCGGTGTTCATATTGATTTAAGGAAGACGCTACATGGCTAGTATACGAGTGGGCTTGTGATCGGATGGATCAGCTTGGACTCAGTGTAAGTCAAGGTAGGATTCCTTAAGATTGAGTAAATGGAATGGATCAATTCCAAAAGGAATTGGAAACACGATGTTAAGTTGCTTAGTGTGATGGGGATTGAGGTATATTATAAACACTCTTGTAAACGGTGTGGGATGTTCACAGAAGTGTGAGCCTTTGGAGAATGGTATGGGACGTTTTCCAAATGTGTTTTTAAATCGAGATCCTACTCATCTAGGTACTTAATGATCAATGGTGTGGAAACACACATACTTTTCGATACTGGAGCTGCACATAGCTTTGTGAGTCCATATATGATCGGAAAGGGTATGTTCAGTTCGGAACCTGGCATGGTCCTGACATAGTGCGTGCGGCGGAGGCAGATTATGAACTCACTAGGTCTGGTTAAGGACATCCGGTGATGATCTTGGATAGGCCGATGCTGTAGATCTGATTGTAATCTTGGACGGCCGATGCCCGCAGATCGATTGTGATCCCGACAGCCGATGCCCGCAGATCTGATTGTGATCCTCGACAGGCCGATGCCTCTAGATCTGATTGTGATCTTGGAAAGGCTGATGCCTGCAGATCGATTATGATCTTGGACGGTCGATGCACGTAGATCGATTGTGATCTTGGACGGCCGATGCCCGCAGATCGATTGTGATCTTGGACAGTCGATGCCCGTAGATCTGATTGTGATCTTGGAAAGGCCGATGTCTGCAGATCTGATTGTGATCTTGGACAGCCGATGCCTCTAGATCTGATTGTGATCTTGGAAAGGCCGATGCACGTAGATCGATTGTGATCTTGGACGAGCCGATGCCTATAGATCCGATTGTGATCTTGGAAAGGCCGATGCCTTTAGATCGATTGTGATCTTGGAAAGGCCGATGCCCGCAGATCCGATTGTGATCTTGGACAGGCTGATGCCCGCAGATCTGATTGTGATCTTAGAAAGGCCGATGCCTTTAGATCGATTGTGATCTTGGACATGCCGATGCCCGCAGATCTGATTGTGATCTGGAAAGGCCGATGTCCGCAGATCTGATTGTGATCTTGGACAGTCGATGCCCGTAGATCTGATTGTGATCTTGGAAAGGCCGATGCCCGCAGATCTGATTGTGATCTTGGACAGTCGATGCCCGTAGATCTGATGTGATCTTGGGCGGGCCGATGCTGCGAGATCGATTGTGATCTTGGGCAGTCGATGCACGTAGATCTGATTGTGATCTTGGAAAGGCCGATGTCCGCAGATCTGATTGTGATCTTGGACGAGCCGATGCAGTAGATCTGATTGTGATCTTGGAAAGGCCGATGCTGCGAATCGATTGTGATCTTGGACAGGCCGATGCCTATAGATCGATTGTGATCTTGGAAAGGCCGATGCCTTTAGATCTGATTGTGATCTTGGAAAGGCGATGCCTGCAGATCGATTGTGATCTTGGACAGGCTGATGCCTGCAGATCTGATTGTGATCTTAGAAAGGCGATGCCTTTAGATCGATTGTGATCTTGGACATGCCGATGCTGCAGATCTGATTGTGATCTTGGACGGCCGATGCCCGTAGATCTGATTGTGATCTTGACAGCCGATGCCTCTAGATCTGATTGTGATCTTGGAAAGCCGATGCCTTTAGATCGATTGTGATCTTGGACGAGCCGATGCGTAGATCGATTGTAATTACGAAAAGGCGATGCTGCGAGATCGATTGTGATCTTGGACAGGCGATGCACGTAGATCTGATTGTGATCTTGGAAAGGCCGATGCCTTTAGATCTGATTGTTATCTTGGACATGCCGATGTCGTAGATCTGATGTGATCTTAGAAAGGCCGATGCCTTTAGATCTGATTGTGATCTTGGACATGCCGATGCCCGCAGATCGATTGTGATCTTGGGCGGGCGATGTCGTAGATCGATTGTGATCTTGGACGGTCGATGCACGTAGATCTGATTGTGATCTTGGAAAGGCCGATGCTGCAGATCTGATTGTGATCTTGGACGGCCGATGCTGTAGATCGATTGTAATTACGAAAAGGCCGATGCTGCGAGATCGATTGTGATCTTGGACAGGCCGATGCACGTAGATCTGATTGTGATCTTGGAAAGGCCGATGCCTTTAGATCGATTGTTATCTTGGACATGCCGATGTCGTAGATCGATTGTGATCTTGGACGACCGATGCCCGTAGATCTGATTGTGATCTTGGAAAGGCCGATGCCTGCAGATCGATTGTGATCTTGGACAGGCCGATGCCCGCAGATCCGATTGTAATTCGAAAAGGCCGATGCCCGCAGATCGATTGTGATCTTGGACAGGCCGATGCCGTAGATCTGATTGTGATCTTGGAAAGGCCGATGCCTTTAGATCTGATTGTTATCTTGGACATGCCGATGTCTGTAGATCTGATTGTGATCTTGGACAGGCCGATGCCTGTAGATCTGATTGTGATCTTGGACAAGCCGTAGCCTGTAGATCTGATTATTGTCCCCCTAAAGAATCATGAGATGATCTTAGGCATGGACTGATTTGGAAAGAATCAGGCAGCTCTTGATTGTCACCGTGGAATAGTGCAGCTTGAGAATGACTTTGGACCCCGTCGGGTTCAAGGTATTAAGCCGACCTCTTGTTGTTTAGTGGTTTCAGCAATTCGGTGGAAAGGATGCTTGGAAATGGTTGTGAGGCCTTATTGGCTACCATTTACACTAATGAGATCGTAGGGGGTGGTGATCTGGATGGGATACCGTTGGTTCATGAGTTCAGGGATGTGTTTCGGGCGCTGCAGGGTGTGCCCTCTGGCAGGGCTGACCCGTTCATGATTGAACTCAAACCTGGAACGTCCCCAATGTCCAAAAGTCTGTATTGTATGGCACCAGCCGAAATGGCAGATTAAAGTAGCAACTTGAGGAGTTGCTTGATAAAGGTTTCATCGCCATGGTGTATTGCCTTGGGAAACACTGTTCTTTTGTGAAACGAAAGATGGTAGCTTCGAGCTGTGTAATGATTGTCTGATTGGGTCTCGAGTGGACCGAACCGTAATATGATCAAGTCCATGATGGACAGAACTCAAGTTGGCGGTTTAGTCTTGTAGAGACCGAGATCGCAATATAGCCAAGCTGGGAAAGGCTGTGGCTGGTTAAGGAATGATCCGATGTCTGTGGCTGGAATCATAAACCTTGGTGTCCGGAAGGACTTAAGTAAACAGAACAATCTGTTAGGACTCGTGGTAGAACGAAGCCTAAAGATGGAACAAGTTTTAAGATTTGGTGGTACATCGAAAGTGGCTTGGAGATTGGGTATATCTACTAAGACTCGGTTACGCAGTATGTTCTTAAGGACTGAATATGATCTATTCGTGGACTAGAGTCAGAGAGTAATAGACTTCGTGTTTGCTAGAACCGCAACCTGGAGGGTTGGGCCAGTGACACAAGTCATGTCCTTGTATGGGTGCTTGATGGACAGAAGGATGGACCACTTGATAAGATTTTGGGTTAAATCTCTATCAAGTGGGGGAGACTTGTTTATATGATGATCAAGACGTGATCAGTGACAAGGAACAAGGAGGGAGATGCAACGAATTGGTTAGAAAGAACCAATCAAGCATGCTTCGTGTTCTGGATGCAAAGAGTTCGGTTGGAACCTTTGTCTTGAGGCAAGACGTCAGCACCACTGGATTCGAGGACGAATTCATCTTAAGTGGGGGAGACTTGTCATGTCCCCGTTCCTGGAACTTGGCATGGGACATAGACGTTTCAACAGAAACTGGACTGCTTTGGTTCAGATCATGGGAATTGATCGTGAACAAGCTGTAATGAAGTGAATGATCAGAATGGATCATGAGAAAACTAAGTCTAGGTATGGAAATGGACCAAGGGACTTAGAAGTATTGAATAAGGTGAAGAAAACTAGCTGGATGCAGTGTATGACAGCTAGGAGATGAAAGGAAGAAGCTCAACCAGCTGGACGAAGCTCGGTTGGAGCTTAAGTAGAGTGTGTTAGCTCCACACTCACTGGTCAGCTCATACTAGCTGAACTACTAGCTCAATCAGCTGGGACAGCTGGGGATCAGCTCAAATCAGCTGGACTGAGTGTTCAAGTCTTGGGAAGTTGGGCCCGGTCTGGACAGTGACTGGGCCATGTGGACGACCCATGTGTACCGATGGGTTGGTGGGCTCTTGTGGTTGGGCCATGGGTGTGGAAAATCACTTTGGACTTGTGTGTGACGTGTTTAGGAGCAGTTAGGCCTGCCAGGGACGTCTGGTAACTGCCATAGACATAAATGAAAAGGAAGAAAAGAAAGAAACTGCCAAGGGCGGTTACTGGGCAGTTACGGGGAGACGGTTATTGGAAATAACCACTCCTTCTATATGGACAAGGAAATTCCGTGCCTTGCAGGCACACAGAGAGGCTTTCTATTATATCCTGAAACACAAAGAGAACCAGAGAAAAAGAGAGAGATGGCCGGAATGCACTTCCAATGGTTGAGACAGCCTTGAAGGCAGATGTATGTAGAAAGACAGTTTCATGGGCACTAAAGGGGGAAGTGATGCACGACCCTTGGGTGGTGTTTGATCATGGATGAGCACTTTATAGGCTTTCTGTATGTCTTGAGATCACACGGAAATGGCCAGGGGAGAAGGGAGAAGGCCGGACTCCACTCTCAAAGGCATGAATAGCCTTGAAGGCGGATGCAGTGCATAAACTGGTTTCATGGAAGTTCCATGGAAGGGATGATGGGTATGACCCATGATTGGATCTTAGCAATACTGGAAGTATGTGATAAGGGCTTGGTGGAGGCGTGATGCGAGGAGCATGGTCGTTCCTGATAAGGTAACAGGTGTGGCCAAGGACCACCAGACATGGCCTGCAGACGATCCGTTTGGTACATGGTTTGGTCTGGTTCGTTTGGTTACACCTATCTCCGATTTCTTCTACTATGTTCTTCTTCTATATCTTATTGTGGTATTGGATGATGATGTTTCAGATATGGAGGCACTGATCCTAGGCCTTGGCCGGAGACCGTGAAAGTCCATGGTTCAGATGGACTGTTCTTGGTCGAGATCTATATGGTCTGGTTCGATTCATGGAATTCTGTTTATGGGAATCTCTTAGTTGGGATTTATCATGAATTATCATGAATTTAATTTAGTTTTTGGGAATTGATTTGATGATGTCAACTTTTGATCGGTTGGACTGATCATGGTCGGAATCCATATGGTGTGGGTCGATTCATTGGATTCTGATCATGGAAATCTCTTAGTGGAGATTTATCAGGAGTTTTCATGAATTTTAATTAATTTTTGGAGCATGTTTGCTTGAGGTCGAAATTGCACCTGAGGGTATATTGAGGTCAGATCCTTTTGTTAGGTTATCTGATCATATGCTTGTGTGCTGAGATATGTTGTCACTTATGACATTGATCATAAGGAATGTGAGTTATCAATCTTGGCGTTGGTAAGGTATGTGCAAAGCATTGGCTGAGGGCCGTTAAGAAGAGTACTGCCAATACATAGGTGGTGTAGACCACTACTATTGTGCTGGGTGTACTTGTGCAAGGAAGGTCGTGTGTTATCTGATCTTGGGCAAGGCTGAACGACCTGATCCTTGGTTGATGGATCAAGGTGTCTGCTCTGAGTGTTCAAAGGATGCACCAGTTGTAAGAGCAAGACTGGTCGGGTCCATTTGGACATGGTTCCTTGGCCGGTCTGATAAGTGTGAAGACTCATCAGTTCTGAGTCATGTGGGGTGGTTGGTTGAATGACTTAGGATCTGATGGGCCATATTAGTCCTTGTGAGGACTTGACCTTATTAGTCCTGGTGAGGGCTTGACCTTATTAGTCCTGGTGAGGACTTGACATTATTAGTCCTTGAGAGGACTTGGCATTATTAGTCTATGAGAGGGCTTGATATTATTAGTCCATGAGAGGACTTGGTATCATATCCTACAAAGCGTAAGGATATTGGATGATGCATGGGCTGAGATGAGCCAGATGCATATCAATTACTATTGAAGACTTCCCAAAGGTTACTTGTGCGTGGGGATGGTTGGTTGAATGACTAAGTACCCAAGGAAAGAGTTTATGCAGGTATAAGCAAGCTAAGTCAGCTGAGACAAAGAGCTAACAAGCTCCGTGGATGTGGCAAAGGTATGATCTAGCAATGTTGCTTAGATCTAGATAGAATGGTTTAGGGGAATGGAACCTCGTATTTGTTTGACTTGGTTTGGATTCAGAACCGACCTTGGAGCTAGCTGGTAGTTGAGTATACTAGCCAGGTGATTCGACCCGACAAGTGTTAGATTGGTTTAGACCAATGGATGATAGTTGTTATTCCGCTGCGTATGTGTTGAATTGATCTAAGCTAGTAAATGACTAAGGTAGTCTTGAGCTAAGATCTGTGTTAACCCTCGCCTATGGGCGATGTTTTAAATAAAGGGCGAAAATAATTTAGAGGTTCGGTCAGTGTGTGGACCGAACGACATGAGGTATCGACCGCGGCCCGAGAGGCTGGGATCGGGTCTCACAGTAGTAGTTTAATCCGAACAATCATTTGCTTTGATTAAGGGGGATATTATATGAAGGATGAGGCTGGAATAAAATGGATTCGGGAGATGGTGGGGGGAAGATGAAATTCACATGATTGTGTTGAAGAAATCAGTGGAGGAGGTCACATACTTTGTTTTGGTTGAGCGTATTTTCAGAAAGATAAAGGTAGATGAAGATAAGATGGAAGCGAAGATTAGTTAGTTTCCAATGCTATTGTATTCAAACAAGCCATCATATATATGGAATGATGAATACGTTTTTGGTTATCTACTGCAAGTAAATCATGAGAAGTCTAGAAGTGTTATACATGTGGAGTTTAGCAATGATATATATAAAACGGATGACAAAGTGCAACTTTCAGAAGAGGATAATGAAACTAAAGTCTATCGATTCGACACACCAGCTCGCAATATTGTGATCGATTTGGTTACACGTAATGCGAGGAATAAGACAAGCTGCTAATGAAGTGCGTGAAAGTCCAGAATAGAGCTTTTATTTATTATGTTTTCATTGTGTGTAATCGGACTACTAGGATTACTGGGTTTATTATGTGTAATTGAATTAATAGGATTACTGGGTTTATTGTGTGTAATTCAGACTACTATGATTACTAGATTTATTATGTGTAATTCAAACTATTAGGATTACTTGGTTTTATTATGTGTAGTTTGAAACTTCTATATATTGCAAGTAGTACGTATATTTAACATATAGAATCCATATATTATCTATTAGTAGACTATGTATACATCATGACCATTAAAACTATTTAGATGATTATTTTATATAGTTTTAGTAATATTTATCATTTTCCCCAAAAGATTCCTTAACTTTCATGGTTGTTATGTGAATCTTAAGGCTATAGTAAGAGGAATCTATAAAAAAAATACATATTTCTGGTAAACTGTTTATGTAATACTCTTTTTAACGATATTCATTGTATAAAATCATTGGTTTTACTACAAAATATTTTATTTAGACATGGTTTTACTAGTAAAAGTTAAAATTTGCCAAAGTATTACTATGTATAAGGTAGTATCACTACTACCTTAAAGATTATTAAGAATTACCAAGTGTAACTAAAATATTAAATTTACTAGAATCGGCCCGCCCTACGAGCGGGATATTCTTTATTTGTGTATAGATATTGTAAACTTTCATCAGTTTTGCTATTACGAAAATAGTTTTGTATTCCTCATTGGTCCGTGAAGTCTTGCATGCAAACTATTGTTTGAATTCCTTGGTATTTTTATTTTCTTTAATTGTAACATTTTATAAATTAATTTAAATAATGCAATGGTAATATTAAATCATTGTAATAGACAATTATTTTATAGTTGTGTAACATAATGAAAAAAATATATATTAGTTACTCCTATTTAAAAAGTATATTACTGAATAATTAAATTTTATTATATTTTAAAATGTTATTAAATGACATATGGTCTTTCATATTCTTGTAAATTAGCTTCATCTACACTGAATTATTTAATTTTGTTAAAAAAGTTTATTTCTAATTTAATTTTATATAACTCAATTGTTAAAAATAATATTAAAATTATTCAGACATAGATATAGATGATGATGATTTCCACTTGCTGATTTATATATTTGTAAGAAATAAGATTTTTATCTTAACATATTAAATAGTACAATATTTTAGTATAATATTCTATATTTCAGGTCGTAAGAATCCAAAGCTCCTTTCACTGTATGGGAGTTATAAATTATGTTGGGTAAATTTTCATTTGATATAAAAATGACAAATGATCTTATTTCTCCTTTTATTTATTTCTGTGTCTCTGTCTTGTAGTTTCCATTCTTAAGGAAAATGTATATTTCAGGTAGCTTCTTCCTCCACTATCATATATTGGAAATACTGTATGAACAAATGACTCTAGAAGGCAAAGACTTATATTATTTTCTGTTGTCACCAATTTCTTTCCACGGCATATCTGGTGTTATGTTTTACCACTTAATGCTAAGTGTTCTTTAACCGGAAGACTGTTGATTCCTGATGTCTAGGTGCAGAGAAGCTTCTGAAATTGTCCTCAGATACTTGAGCATCGTTCAGACCTAGCTCATCTAATAAAAGTCACTATGTGCACTACAGAGCTTTGGTAATGCTATAAATTGTAAAGAAAAAGACTGGATCAAGTCCATGGCCTTAAGAGCAACTGAAAATTTGTAATGGACAATTGAGAGAGATTATTTTCGCTAAGATTAATATGGTTTAGACAAACATATAGAAACTTTATAATCTAATTTTTTGTTGCTAAAATGCAATGTGTTCTTAACACTAATATTGAAAGAGTCCAGCTGTTGGAAGAAGAAGAAGAAGCTCAAATACTGGCTAAGCTGGTTAGCTACACGCTTTTTTTACTAACAGAGGAGTCATTGCCTCTTGTGTATTATTAGCATCTTGGCTCCTTAGGAAAATATAGACAAACATATAGACACTTTATAATCTACTTGATAAGTCTCAACTTATCAACTCTGTAACCTGTAACCAGAAAATGGAGAAAGAAGAGAATAAAAACGGCAATGCCTCAACAAACGTTACTTAGGTAAATATAATATGTAGTCACTCTATTGAATCGGAGAGAACATACTACTCCTGCTTCCATAATTCGACTCTAGCCACTTTGGAAATCATTCAGCTGTCTTGCCTTACGCCATAAGCTTCTCATCCTCCTATTAACCATTGCCAAAGATACCTTGAGCTTATATGTGGAAGCATATTTACACTGCAGATGAAGACTTTAACATTAAATTTTTCTGTAATTAATTATCTTATGATCTTATATAAAACAATATATTCATAACTCACCAGCAAGAATTGAAACGCAAAACACAACACAAACTTGAAAAAGATTAAAGTTAATAACTTCAGTTGCAGGAAGGCGAGAGAGATGATGCTCCATAGACAGAAAACGATGTAGATACTTAATAACTGTTATCCAGACAAAGCATTTTTCTTTACATCTTTTCCCTTAACCAAACCAATGATTTAACAACTTCTTGGCTCTCGACTCTATCAAATATAGTCCTCGGGTTTACTCCCCTATATATACACTTTGGAAAGATCTCCTCTTCTTTCAACAAAATAATCATCAACACTGATTCCTCCTAGATTCATAGTGTTTTAATATTATATACTGATAGTCCATCAGTGTTTCTTATCTTGCTGACCATTGTACTCAGACAAAACGATTCCTTCTACTACGTGTGCCTTAGCTCCTCTGCTTGATCCATTTGTTTCCTTTAGTGTCTCTACCATCTCCTGCAGATAAAATCGTTTCAGAAAGTCTCCTTCTTTACATTAGCACAATACAATAAACAGAATGAAAAGTATTTATCAGCAAAAACATAGTATGCTTGATGTTCTTACCAATCCATCTAAATCAAGAGAGCTGAGAAACCTTTTGTAGGCTGAAGTGAAGGTAAGCTTGATTGGATCTGGAGCACTGAGAACCCGTTTGTAGACGGAAGTGGAGAACGCTGTTTCCGCTGCTGCTTGACACAGAAAACGCAGATCAGGTCTCGATCCCTCGCAGAATCTTTCCGGCTACGGAGGTAAGGAACAGAAGCGTAACTAAGTTGATTGAATGCACCCCAAACCATTACGCCTTGATTGACCAGAGGTGGTGGTGTAAAACATAAGAAACTGCATCACCACGAAGCGAATTGAATCGATTTCTCTCTTGCGACGGAGTGACGGAGATAGCGAACAATCACGAAAGAAATAGGGTTATAGAAATCATGGGCCTAATGTCACAACGGGATATGAGTGAAGCCGGGTCAATTGATGGGCCTATGCCACAAAGAAATTTTGAGTGAAGCCAAATGTTGTGCTGAGTCACAGTTGATGATGCTACCGCATACGCTGCCTAAATTTTATGATCCAAACTCAAATTTATATATAAAGATGTATATAACGGCTGCATGTTTTACATGAGAACTTTTTAAATTATTATTTTTAACATGTGCTATGCATGCACGTTTTAAATGAGTACTTTTAAAATAAAATTATTATTTTAACATGTGTTAGGCATGCACGTTTTACATGAGTACTTTATATTATCATTTTAACATTAGCAAAACTAAAAGAATTTTATGAAACATAAAACGTTTTTAAAATCTAAAATAAGAAGATAAATGTTTTTAAAACTTTTTAGTTATTTGTAAGTGATAGAAGGTGTAATGTGATATATTACTTTACTGACAAACACTTTTAATCCAATCACGATTCTTGTCAATTAGATTTCCTATTTTTAGAGAATCTAGTATTTGCTTCCTCTTACTAGTTTCTTCTTAGAAACAAAATCGCGCTATTCAAGTGGTTTTTTCCTAAAATACCTACGAGCAAAACCAACAAAAAATTGATTTTCTTGTTTTTTATAAATTGCTAATTTTAGTAAATATTCTATTATATAATACCTACTTTACAACTCTACAACCACACACGCAGAATAAACATGAACCTCGAAAATATTCTATATTTTTAAGCATTTGAAATTTTCTTATATTATCTTTTTCCGCAGCAGTTTGGAGTTTTGTTAACTAAACAATAGTTCAATAAAATAATTGTTGTCAACACTTTGATTTGTGTTTTTTTTTTGTTATCGTTCTCGTTTCCATCACATTATAGGTTAGAACATGTTGATAGTCATGCCAGATTAGGTTAAAAAGAACATAATCGATTTTTGTTTACCCAAATCTATTTTTAATAAATATGACGGAGTAAATATTTACTCTTTAGTGAAGTGCACAAATATATTATATGTACAATTTTTTAATATAAAGTATATTGTTATATCTAAAACTTATGTCCATACGCAGAATTAAGCTTTTATTCTAAAATATTGTTATGGCATACATATATGCATTATTATAAAAGAAATAACAGTCCATAACCTTTTTAAAACAAGTACGTAAGGATTTAATGTAACTCTATAGCTATTAGTATCTATATATATAATCATGGTATTTCTCTCCTGGTGCAGTCACGTAGGATACCACGTCAGAAAGTCGAAGGTTGTCGTTGTGACACATGTCCCATCCGCATTAAACGCATCGTTTCATTTAAAGTGAAGTTTGTTGAGCTTCATACTTACCCATGTATCATTATGTTAATGAGTTTAGTATCTGTTTTGTCTACCGTGGATTTCTTAGTGGGGTTCGTCATGTGATTATGGGTTACTTTTGGACGCCCTTGACAGAAATTTAATTGAACCCTAATTTGCTCCACGTATAGATGGTCATCCTCTTGGTTAATCCGCCGTTGCAACAAGAATGTTTTGAGCCCTAAGTTTTTATGAATCGAATCATCGTCTTCAATGGTCTCATTAACAATTTTTCCTCCACACCTCACATGATCTATCATTAAATGCATCCCCCTTTACTTCCTTTCTTATAATTTCCGGCTCTAAGCAGGTAAGTCCTATTCTATAAATTTCATCAGTTCTTTCCTCCCAATCATAAGATTTCCAGATAGTTTTAGTTTATAGGAGATGCTTTCCTTTTCGATATTTTTTTTGTGGATTTTGTTTAAATTTGTTATGTTCTGATTATCAATTTTTTATTCATAAGCTTTTGTTTGTGGGGGATGATTTATTTCAATTTTGTTGGTAGATTTTATTTCAGTTTGTTCGTTTTATTTATTTTGTTTTAATTCTTCTCCCTTTGTCCTTTATGCTTGCTGTTCAATTTCTAGGGTCTTAGATCAACGCTTCACAGAAAAGTTAAGAACTTTATTGGCCCTTGATTGACTCGCAGCTACTAGCGTTAGATGTATCGTTCTCAAAGTTTATTGATTATCACATCTTTGCCAGCTTTGTTTGGATCCCCCTCGAGTTGGTGGTAGTTAACCAATCGTTTTTCCTCTTGGATTTGATAACAAGAGACCATCTTGATGGGTTTAAGGAGATTTTACCCAAAAAGTTTATCTTTTGCCAGAGCTTCTGACTTTCTTCATCAGATTTAAACAAAGGATTGAGTTTTCTATAGTATTATATGTTCTAAGTTTGATTTAATTAGAATAGTTATTGGCATTGTCTAGGTTGCTTTGCAGCTCATGTAGCAAATTCTAAGTTGATGACTTTTTTGGTCAGGTTTGAAAGGATGAAACCCAGTGATAAAGATGAAAATATGGCACCTCAATGTCCCAGTGCTATGGTTGAGATCAATATAACGCAGCGATATTAACCTGTGGCAAGGTTTTAGGCGATGAAGAAGTTTGATGTTGGTGCCTGTGATTAACATGAAGAAGTTGGAACTGCTGGCGATGGATCTCTTGAAAGCGGAGATGAGGCTACTGATAATGAAAAATCAATCGTAGAAGAATAAGTCAAAAGCGGAACTTGCAAAACAGATTATTGAACGAGCGCACCCATGAGGTTCAAGAAGACGTAAAATGGGAGAGCCAATCCTCACCACACCGTGCTCGAGAAGATGACAAGTTTATGGGTTATTAGAGGTAAACATGTAAATTGTAAAATTATTAAAATGATGTCGATCCAGTTTCGTATTCACATCAACAATTGTAATTTTTTTAAACCCTTTAATTTAAAATAATTTTAATATTATTACTTTTAAGAAAGGAACACGTTGTGGAAGAACCATAGCCTAATGGTTAAGGTTCAAAGGCTTTTACACCCAGGTCTGGGTTCGAATCACAGATTATGTAATTTTTTGCAAATTATAGGAAATCCAGGTTTCAAGTCCCAGAGAAAACGATTTATTAAACAAATATGTAGACTAGGGCATAAATGCTTACAAGAGATATACAACATGGTGCAAGTAAATCTTTTCAGGCGTGAATCTTCGTAGGACGGTTCAAGTGATGCCATTAGACGTATATCTTCATAAGGCAGGTAATATTGTCTGTTGTCGAATCATCTATGTAATCTTCCTCATAATTGTAATATCATAATAAATCAGCGTTATAAAAAAAAAAAACACGTTTTTCAACTCTCAGCTTATGGGTCGTGTTTGATTAAGAACTTTTTTTTTGGAACTTAACATTAAAAGAACGTTGCTACCATAAACAGTAATGTGTACAAAGATAAAGGCTATAAGAAATAACAAACAATGATAATGTGTACGAAGATAAAACATTATTTTGAAGACCAAAAAAAATTAGTAAACAGCCCAAACATCATACCACGTGCTGCGCTCAACGTCTACTCAACTTTCACACTCCATCAAAATTAGACATAACATTATAAAGATCTACAATTTATCTCAAGTCATTTTGTCGCTATTATTTATTGTATAAACTTAATTGGTTGTATGTTTAACAATATTTTACATCAAAATTTATATAAAAAAGATAAAAGAATATTTAGTTCATGGGTCCGATTAGTTGGGTTGTAAATCCAACAATTTTGTTCTAAAAATTTAGTCTGTGATTTTTAGGGATGTAGTCCTAAGTTTTTTTTATGTAGAAAGAATTACAGTTTTAAACGCTGGTTTCAAGAAAAAATAAAACATAAAAACATATAGGGTAGTAATTTAAGAGGGGGTATCCATTAATTTTCTTGAAGACTAATTGGAAACAAAAATTATAAATAATTTTAAGTGAAATGAAACATTTCTACAATTTAACCAATTAAACACCATAACTAAAAATTAATTATTTTTTTCATTCAGCTGATCACCGTATATATAATTACCAATAACAAAAAAAATTGGATACTACAAATTTGAAATGCGTAAAAAATGAATAATTTAAAATAATTTTATAATTTTTTAGCTACTTAGACTTTTAATATAATATATATTTAAATAATCACTATGCATATAATTAAAGTCCGACCCTTGTTTGTTTATAATATTAAGTTCCATAACTTTTAACTATTAATAGTGTTTCTTCTTATAGGCATGACACACCAAGGACAATCATCAAATGGCAAAGAGGTATTTATTTACTAACGAAATATTTATAATTGACTGATTATATAGTTTAACAGACTAATTAATGTACGATATTAATGTTAAAGGGAAAATTTCAGTGGAATGATAGCATGGTTCATATATTTCTTGAAATATAGAATGAAATGGAAAAAATATATTGGCGTACTAGTCCTTTGAAAAAAGAGAGTAAAACGAGAATTAGAAATGCATTTCGAAGCAACAGATCAAAATCCAGAATGGCTTCTATTGAAAAACAAATTTTATTCTATATAAAAAAGTTGTATGACATTTAGCGCTGACCGTATGACTATAGTTTCATTTCACGAGACCACAAAAGCTATTCAAATGGATGATGAATGGTGGAATGACTGCATTCATGTAATTTTTGAACATCATAACCATCAGTTTTGTTTTATAAGAAATCTATAATAACTTTTTATTGTTTTTTAATTTAGGAAATACAGATCAAAATTATCTTGAACGATTTTTGAGTGTTTATGTAAGTTGGATTCAGATCGAATTCCGATAATACCAAATTCCAAACTTCAAAGTATTGTTTTACAAAATTGAAAATTGTAACGACTAGGATAAAAACGTCTCAATGATGGCGATTGCGAGAAGATGGTGATGGTTCGAACCAATCTTGAGTTTTCGAGGATCGATGAGGGATCGTTCATTATGGTTCTCCCTAACGGGATTTGGTGGAGATGTGAGATTTGGATGCAGATTCTAGATCTGGGATCGGAGGATTCAATTTTGGTAAAGTATGGTAATAAAAGGCTTGCGGAATGGAGAAGAAGGATCTGGTTTGCGATAGCGGCGGTTCAAAAAGGAAGATACTGTCGAGGAATATTTATGGGGTATGTTTTTTTCTTCCTAATGTCTCGCAATAGTTTAATTCTTACGCGAGATTATCAGGATTTGCAAAGATATTACAGGTTTTCTTGGTTAAGAATTGGAAACTGGAGTACTGATACGATATGAGTTATTGCTTCAGGATTGTGATGATTACAGGATCAGATTTTTCCTTTGCATAGGTGGAAAGTGTGAGATTGATCGAGATTTGATTAATAGGAGTGTGATCTTTATTGATTCTCGGGACTATTATGTTAGGAGACTAGGGATACTAGAGGCTTTAGTATATATAGATAACATGAGAGTCTATATTTCATCACATCAAATTTCTTACTTTGGCTCTGTTCTTGCTCTAATAAGTTTTTTCTCTTTGAATTTTTGGTGTTTGCGGTTTAACATGACTCAAGGTCAATGGCTCAGAAGTCAGGGGGGAAAAAAGGTTGAGGTTACTAAGCCAGGGTTGAAGATAACGGTTCCTCAGTTTAATTATTCGGAAATCATTGCGAGCTACAACAAAACCCTTATTGGTCGGTGTATGAATTCTCAAAAACAGGATATGAAGACATTGTTGTTCATGCTGCCTAGGATATGGCAAGTGGAGGGGCGGGTTGTGGGTTCTGACATGGGTTTGGGTCGTTTCCAATTTGATTTTGAGGCAGAAGAAGATATCACTGAGGTATTGAAGATGGAACCTTTCCACTTTGATTACTGGATGGTGTCGCTGGTGAGGTGGAAGCCGGTTCTGGAGGCTAATTATCCATCAAAGATAACCTTTTGGGTTTGTGTTCTTGATATGCCCTTGCAGTTCAGGGCTGCACAAACTCTTCAAAGTATTGGAAAGGCCATTGGTCAGATTCAAGGAGAGGTTGATGTAGTGGGAGGTTGTGTCCGTGTGGAGTTGAATGGTTTCAAGCCATTAATCTTCACCGTGGCTATTGAGTTTGAGGAGGATGTGGAAATCATGGTGTCTTTAAGGTACGAGAAGCTGTTTGGTTTCTGCAAAGAGTGTATCTGTATGACACACGAAAAGCCAAAGTGTCCTAAACTAAAGCAGGAGGAAACAAGCGAGGGTGAGGTAAAGGGGGACAAAGAAGTGATGGGAGCTTCTGCTATCAGCTATAAGACTGCAGTTGCTTATGGTACTGAGGCTGATGGAGGCCGCAGAGATGGGCAATACAACCGAGTGCAAGCTACAAGAGATGGGAATAAGGGAAAGGGAGTAATCAGGGAGAAGCCAGGACCATATAGGTATGAAGGATCCTATCATGCATACAAGGAAAGGTTGCCGAGAGGCAATGGTGAGGGATCATCCTTTAGGGGGCGTCAATATGGATATCCTAACAGGAAGTATGTTGCTCAGGGTCGGAGATTTCAAAATCCTCAAAATGGTGATGGTGAACAGGTGCTGAACAATCCAGAAAAGCTTATGATGGACGCCTTCAAGGGTATTAAATAGGTCACCTAGCTCTGGTCTCCCTCCACCAACTGATGGGATCGGGAATGGATCAGTGTCCAAAGTCCGCAAAGCTATTTTTTTGAGGATAATTCTATTGGGGTGGATGAGTTAGGTAATGATGCAGTGACATGCCCAGTCCAAGCCAAAGAGGTGAATGAGATGGATGGGGTTCAAGTTCAAAGGGTTCCGGAAGGGGTGAAGAAGGTGGCTGATCAGGAGGAGGAGATTGACACATCTCAGACTCTAGATGATGCTAATTTGATGGTGGAAGGGGTTATTCTCTCCGACTCTGAATTGATGGTGGATGAAGAATTTGATGATATGCAGGAATGGGAGCAAGGAGAGATAACAGATCTTATGGAGGAGGATGAGGCTATGAACCAAGACATTGCAGTGGAGGAACAAGGCGACGCTGATCAAGCCATTGAGGACACTTAGAAGATACCAAAGAAAAAGACTACTAAGCCGGAGACGTCTGCAATGGGAGCTCCACCAAGATGCGCAATGTGCAGAAATCTTCTCTCTCCCAGGAAGAAGCTCTTGGCCAAGGCAGCAGCTCGAGCTGCAGGCAAGGGTGCGGCAGCCTCCAAAAAAGCTACTACCAAGGCGTAGCCTGGTATGGAGTATGGGTACTAGTGGTGGAGTTATTTGTTTTTTCTTCTTTTAAAAAGTAATGTGGATTCTCTTATGAAATCCAGTTCTAAGTTTGGTGTGCAATGGTGTTCTGGTTCTGTTTATGTTGCTCTCCTTGGCTTGGTCCAGGATGATTTCTATTGTTTTCAGGCGTTTATGGTTCAAAATAAAACAGCAGTCTTTTGGTCTTGGTATTTTGGTGATACGGGAGGTGATGGTCTTCTCACAATCTGTTTGTTTATAAGGTGTTCTCGAAAATTACAGGTCTGCAAAGAGCTTTGTGTATCTGTGATAGATAGGGGTATGTCTTTGTCTGTTTGGTCTGTTATGGTTGATAATCTGAAGGTTTATGGGAGGTGGCTAGATACAAGAGATCAAATGCGGATATCTTAGTATGATGGTCCAAGTTTGAATCTCTCTAGTCAGGCCTTTTGGATATGGGGTTCAGTTTGGTACTTAACACGGAAACATGAGGAAGATCAGATACTTCATACTAGCTCTGAAAAGAGCAAGGCTCGCTACTGGTTGTTTGTCTTTGCTCCATGCGCTCTCAAATGATGCAATATACAAAAACGTTTTCTTACAGGGTTTGGAGTGGTATTGTGTTGAGACACTGTATGCTTTTGTTTTTATGAATCTTATTTTAGTTTTGCTGGTAAGACTTGGTATTCAAATGGCACAAGCTCAGGTTGTGCCTCTTTCTAGAGTCCCGGGTTTTCTTAATTATGAGTATGTTGGTGTTGCTATGCGATTTATATTGGAAAGAGTAATACTGGATCAAACGGTTCTTTTAATATCTCTGGAAATGTTTCTTAGATATATAAAAAACTATAATTTGTAATATCATTAAGGTAATGAAGTTTTGAGTTGGAATTGTCAGGTCTTGGTACAAGTTGGACTATTAGTTATCTACGGAAATTTATTATAAGCACAAACCAACAATTTTGTTTACTTGAGACAAAACAAAAATTTGATTTTGTGCAAACTTTTCAGTTTCACTTCGGGTTTTAGCCACCTTCACACTGTCGATCCTAATGGTAGAAGTGGAGGTCTGGCTTTGTTTTATGACTCTAGCTATAAGGTGAATATTATATCATCTAATAATCAGATTATATATATTGAGACAGAATATAAAGGTAAACATATCTTCTTATCTTTTGTTTACGGAGAACCGAATCAAAGTCTTCGAGACCCCGTATGGGAGAGGTTAACGAGATTAGGCATCTCTCGGGATGACCCATGGTTTATTATCGGGGATCTAAATGAGATAAGAGGAAATCATGAGAAACAAGGTGGTGTCCTGCGGCATGCAGATACATTTGTGGCTTTTAATAATATGATCAATAATTATGGCCTTATGGAATTTCCTAGTTTAGAAGATACCATGTCATGGAGCGGAAGGAGGAAACGGCAGGTTGTTAAATGTCGTTTAGATCGGGCACTTGGTAACAATAATTGGCATAGTTTATTCCCGTGTTCTTTCGTTGAAATATCTGCGTATGTTGGGATCAGACCACAGACCGATTGTGGCAACGATCGAGGATAAAGTTATGAAATTTAGAAAATCATTTTGGTTTGATAAGAGATGGATAGGAGAAGAGGGACTAATGGAGTCAGTCACCTGGGGGTGAAATTCTAGGCGTGTAAAGGAATGGAGGGATCGTAGATAAGATACATTGGTGCAGACATGAAATCTCAGTCTAGAGGAAAAATAATCCACCATATGGAAAGGAAAAAATAGACAAACTTCAAAAGGCACTAGAGAAAATTCAAAATGATTTCACTAAATCTCATGAAGAGGTCTTGCAGGTTTCTCGGAAATTACAGGAAGCATATCGAGATGAAGAACAATATTGGGAACAAAAGAGTAGAACTAAATGGCATACCTGTGGAGATAGAAATACTAAGTTTTATCATGCTTTGACGAAACAGCGGCGAATATAAAATCGGATCATTGGACTGCACAATGAAGAGGGAACCGGTAAATACAGAACAAGAGGTTGAAGGAATAGCGGTGGATTATTTTACGACTTGTTTCAGACAACCTCGCCAATGGATTTTGATGGTTTCTTTGAGGAAGTGCCGACTTTGGTTCTGAAGCCCATAATCGAGGCTGCTGGCTATGGCCACGGAAGAAGAGGTTAGAGCTGCACTTTTATGATGCATCCTAAAACCTCGGTGGTGGAGTTATTTGTTTTTCTTCTTTTAAAAGTAATGTGGATTCTCTTATGAAATCCAGTTCTAAGTTTGGTGTGCAATGGTGTTCTGGTTCTGTTTATGTTGCTCTCCTTGGCTTGGTCAGGATGATTTCTATTGTTTTCAGGCGTTTATGGTTCAAAATAAAACAGCAGTCTTTTGGTCTTGGTATTTTGGTGATACGGGAGGTGATGGTCTTCTCACAATCTGTTTGTTTATAAGGTGTTCTCGAAAATTACAGGTCTGCAAAGAGCTTTGTGTATCTGTGATAGATAGGGGTATGTCTTTGTCTGTTTGGTCTGTTATGGTTGATAATCTGAAGGTTTATGGGAGGTGGCTAGATACAAGAGATCAAATGCGGATATCTTAGTATGATGGTCCAAGTTTGAATCTCTAGTCAGGCCTTTTGGATATGGGGTTCAGTTTGGTACTTAACACGGAAACATGAGGAAGATCAGATACTTCATACTAGCTCTGAAAAGAGCAAGGCTCGCTACTGGTTGTTTGTCTTTGCTCCATGCGCTCTCAAATGATGCAATATACAAAAACGTTTTCTTACAGGGTTTGGAGTGGTATTGTGTTGAGACACTGTATGCTTTTGTTTTTATGAATCTTATTTTAGTTTTGCTGGTAAGACTTGGTATTCAAATGGCACAAGCTCAGGTTGTGCCTCTTTCTAGAGTCCCGGGTTTTCTTAATTATGAGTATGTTGGTGTTGCTATGCGATTTATATTGGAAAGAGTAATACTGGATCAAACGGTTCTTTTAATATCTCTGGAAATGTTTCTTAGATATATAAAAAACTATAATTTGTAATATCATTAAGGTAATGAAGTTTTTGAGTTGGAATTGTCAGGTCTTGGTACAAGTTGGACTATTAGTTATCTACGGGAAATTTATTATAAGCACAAACCAACAATTTTGTTTCTGTCGGAGACAAAACAAAAATTTGATTTTGTGCAAACTTTTCAGTTTCACTTCGGGTTTTAGCCACCTTCACACTGTCGATCCTAATGGTAGAAGTGGAGGTCTGGCTTTGTTTTATGACTCTAGCTATAAGGTGAATATTATATCATCTAATAATCAGATTATATATATTGAGACGAATATAAAGGTAAACATATCTTCTTATCTTTTGTTTACGGAGAACGAATCAAAGTCTTCGAGACCCCGTATGGGAGAGGTTAACGAGATTAGGCATCTCTCGGGATGACCCATGGTTTATTATCGGGGATCTAAATGAGATAAGAGGAAATCATGAGAAACAAGGTGGTGTCCTGCGGCATGCAGATACATTTGTGGCTTTTAATAATATGATCAATAATTATGGCCTTATGGAATTTCCTAGTTTAGAAGATACCATGTCATGGGCGGAAGGAGGAAGCGGCAGGTTGTTAAATGTCGTTTAGATCGGGCACTTGGTAACAATAATTGGCATAGTTTATTCCGTGTTCTTTTCGTTGAAATATCTGCGTATGTTGGGATCAGACCACAGACCGATTGTGGCAACGTCGAGGATAAAGTTATGAAATTTAGAAAATCATTTTGGTTTGATAAAGAGATGGATAGGAGAAGAGGGACTAATGGAGTCAGTCACACAGGGGTGAAATTCTAAGTGTAAAGGAATGGAGGGATCGTAGATAAGATACATTGGTGCAGACATGAAATCTCAGTCTAGAGGAAAAATAATCCACCATATGGAAAGGAAAAAATAGACAAACTTCAAAAGGCACTAGAGAAAATTCAAAATGATTTCACTAAATCTCATGAAGAGGTCTTGCAGGTTTCTCGGAAATTACAGGAAGCATATCGAGATGAAGAACAATATTGGGAACAAAAGAGTAGAACTAAATGGCATACCTGTGGAGATAGAAATACTAAGTTTTATCATGCTTTGACGAAACAGCGGCGAATATAAAATCGGATCATTGGACTGCACAATGAAGAGGGAAACTGGGTAAATACAGAACAAGAGGTTGAAGGAATAGCAGTGGATTATTTTACAGACTTGTTTCGTACAACCTCGCCAATGGATTTTGATGGTTTCTTTGAGGAAGTGCCGACTTTGGTTACAGAAGCCCATAATCGGAGGCTGCTGGCTATGGCCACGGAAGAAGAGGTTAGAGCTGCACTTTTTATGATGCATCCGAAAAAACCTCTGGTCCAGATGGAATGACTGCACTGTTTTATCAACAGTCTTGGTCTATTATCAAGAATGATGTAGTTGCCATGGTTAATGATTTTTTGAGAACGGGACGTTTTGATGATAGACTTAATCTGACAAATATTTGTCTCATTCCCAAGACGGCAAGACCGAACCGAATGACTGAGCTTAGACCCATCAGTCTATGCAATGTGGGTTATAAGATTATCTCAAAGGTGTTATGTCAAAGGTTAAAAGGATTATTACCAAATCTGATTTCGGAGACTCAATCTGTGTTTGTCTCAGGAAGGCTAATTTTGGATAACATTCTCATAGCACAGGAAATGTTTCACGGGCTACGTACTAATAACAGTTGCAAAGAGAAGTTTTTAGCAATCAAGACGTATATGAGCAAGGCTTATGACAGAGTAGAATGGCCTTTTCTAAAGCGTATGTTATTGAAAATGGGATTCTCTATAGATTGGGTTACCTGTTGATGCAATGCATATTTAAGGTCAGCTATAAGATGTTACTAAATGGGCAGCGAAGGTCATATAGTGCGGAGAGGGTTGAGGCAAGGGACCCTTTGTCCCGTACTTATTTATTCTATGTACTGAAGCTCTAATTGCAAATATTGAAGGAGGAGAGGGAAAACGGTTAACAGGGTCAAAGATAGCAAGAGCCAGCCCACCAATTTCTCATTTACTATTTGCGGCTACGATACAGGAATGTGGGGTTATTTTAAGTTTACTGAAAAAGTATGAACAAGCATAAGGGAAACAAATTAACTTTTGAAATCATCGATACAATTTGGACATAAGGTCGGATCATTGGACTGCACAATGAAGAGGGAAACCGGGTAAATACGTAACAAGAGGTTGAAGGAATAGCAGTGGATTATTTTACAGACTTGTTTATTACAACCTCGCCAATGGATTTTGATGGTTTCTTTGAGGAAGTGCCGACTTTGGTTCTGAAGCCCATGTCGGAGGCTGCTGGCTATGGCCACGGAAGAAGAGGTTAGAGCTGCACTTTTATGATGCATCGAAAAACCTCTGGTCGGATGGAATGACTGCCTTGTTTTATCAACAGTCTTGGTCTATTATCAAGAATGATGTAGTTGCCATGGTTAATGATTTTTGAGAACGGACGCTTTGATGATAGACTTAATCGACAAATATTTGTCTCATTCCCAAGGCGGCAAGACCGAACGAATGACTGAGCTTAGACCCATCGTCTATGCAATGTGGGTTATAAGATTATCTCAAAGGTGTTATGTCAAAGGTTAAAAGGATTATTACCAAATCTGATTTCGGAGACTCAATCTGTGTTTGTCTCAGGAAGGCTAATTTTGGATAACATTCTCATAGCACAGGAAATGTTTCACGGGCTACGTACTAATAACAGTTGCAAAGAGAAGTTTTTAGCAATCAAGACGTATATGAGCAAGGCTTATGACAGAGTAGAATGGCCTTTTCTAAAGCGTATGTTATTGAAAATGGGATTCTCTATAGATTGGGTTGCACTGTTGATGCAATGCATATTTAAGGTCAGCTATAAGATGTTACTAAATGGGCAACCGAAAGGTCATATAGTGCCGGAGAGAGGGTTGAGGCAAGGGGACCCTTTGTCCCCGTACTTATTTATTCTATGTACTGAAGCTCTAATTGCAAATATTCGGAAGGAGGAGAGGGAAAAACGGTTAACAGGGTCAAAGATAGCAAGAGCCAGCCCACCAATTTCTCATTTACTATTTGCGGCTACGATACAGGAATGTGGGGGTTATTTTAAGTTTACTGAAAAAGTATGAACAAGCATAAGGGAAACAAATTAACTTTTCGAAATCATCGATACAATTTGGACATAAGGTCCCGGATGATGTGAGAGCGAATATCCATAGTATTCTGGGTATTACGAATTTAGGAGGAATGGAGAATTATTTGGGTATTCCTGAAAGCCTTGGTGGCTCAAAAATACATATTTTTGGTTTTCTGAATGAAAATGTCAATAATAAAGTCAACAGTACGCTTTCTTACGAGGACAGGTAAAGAAGTGTTTAAAATCCTCAGTATCACCCATGCCAACATTTGTAATGTCATGTTTCAGACTACCTAAATGGGTGACTAAGAAAATATCGAGTACATTGGCGCATTTTTGGTGGAGCAGTGGAGAAAATAAGAAAGGTATTCACTGGTATTCATGGGACAAAGTCTGTACACACAAGGATGAGGGAGGTCTAAGTTTCAGGGATCTCCAAGATTTCAATACAGCCCTCTTGGCTAAACAATTATGGCGCTTGATAGACAAACCGAAATGTCTATTCTCAAAGGTTTTCAAAGGCCGATATTTCCGAAACTCTCATCCTTTGGATGAACACAGATCTTATTCATCTTCCTATGGGTGGAGAAGCATCTGTTCAGCTCGATCTCTGGTTAAAAAAGGGCTAATCAAAAGAATAGGTACTAGGCAATCAATTTTTGTTTGGAATGATCCGTGGATTTCTGCTCCTCGCCCGAGGTCAGCAATACCAAAAACTCAACTACAAATTTTGGATCAATCCCTTACGGTGAAGGATCTTATTGATCCGGTTGATCTTTCTTGGAATGTAACCCTGCTAAATGAACATTTCCACCCTGATGATGTGAGTATCATTCGTGGAATGGCAGTTAGTAGGACACAACGGTCAGATACATATGGTTGGATGTTCACGGAATCTGGGAAATACACAATTAAGTTGGAATTCCGAACAGAGTCTTTATACCCAGATAAGGTTCCAAAATTACAATATTATGGACCAAATGTTAAACCACTATTGGCCTTTTCATGGAAGCTTAATTGTTCTCCGAAACTAAGGCATTTCGTATGGCAAATATTATCTGGAATTTTACCTATAGCAAAGGTTCTCAGGACACGTGGTATAGATTGTGATTTACGATGCAGTATATGTGGAGTGGAGGAGGAAACCATAAATCATGTTCTCTTTGAATGTCCAACAGCATTACAAACTTGGGCACTATCCAAAATACCTCCCCCCTGGGATTTTTCCATCATCTTCGGTTTACACTAGCCTGGATTATTTGTTTTGGCGGATCCCAAAGAAGTTCGACTCAGATTGTTTTCCATGGATTATGTGGTATATATGGAAGAATAGAAATGAAAAAATTTATCAGAATAGGAATGGGAATCCTCAGGAAATATTGCGTAAAGCAGAGGTGGAAGGATCCCTTTGGGCAGAGGCACAATTACTGGTACAACATCAACAGGGTAATTCACAACCAGCCACAAACTGGCAATCCATGGAGTGCATAAGAATTTGCTCTATTAATGGAGCTTGGAAGGAACAAGATATTTTTACGGGACAGGGTTGGTTCTGTCAAGTGAGAGATTCAGATGATGTTATGATGGGTGCCATGAACCTAAGACGAAGCATATCACCTTTACATGCAGAATGTGAAGCATTGATTTGGGCATGGAGTGCATGAAGACCCTGCAGTTCTCAGAAGTAGTTTTTGCACCGGATTGTTCTCAACTGGTGAAGATGGTGTCATCACCTGAGGATTGACCAGCTTTTGCTACACATATAGAGTATTTTTGACGCAGTAAGACCTTCTTCCCTAATTTAAAGATCATACATATTCCAAGGGCTCAAAACACAATGGCGGACAAGCTTGCACGAGGTGCAAGGAGTTCTCCTTCAGCTATGTTATATGTTGATTCCACACCCCCGGCTTGGCTTTCCGATCCGGTGGTTTCTTAGTAGAGTAGTCTATTTGTTGTCAAAAAAAAAATAGTAAATACCTGATGCTGCAAAGTTCCGGGCACACCCCTTCACTGATCTCGACAGATTGTATCAACTTTTTGGAGGCAAACACATTTCAACTGGTGACGAATACTATCCAGGTTCTGGAGTGGATCTGAATACTGTGGAAACCAAAATTCACACCGTCAAGTTTCGTTGATTGGAGGAAAGCCAAGTAAACCTAGCCTTCCCTGAAGGTCCTGGTTATCTGCAGGGCCACACAAGACACAATCAATATATAATAGGTGGGAATGTAAAAATTGTAAGAACAAAAGATAGAGCAAAAGATCTTATTTCCGAATTCGCGTTTAAGCGTGAACAACATGAAAGAGTTCGGCTACAAGGGCTGTCGATGAGTTTGCTAGTCCAGCCGCCTAAATCTAACCTAGTTGAGTCGCAGCTCGCTAGTAAAAACGGATGAAATGCCTAAGTTGCTCTAAGTGCTATGTTGCTGCTAAGATTGCTCTCAAAAGTTCTCCCTTTGCTCCTCGCCCCAAGCTCTCTTTATATACTCCTCTTAGGACGGTCACTCCTCCTTTGGGCCGAATCTATCGCGAATCGGGCTTCTTCCATTTTCGTCCATCTTCATGTTTATAAGGAAACTTGACATTTATCTTCGGGAAACCTGACATTTATCTTCGGGAAACTTGACATTTATCTCTTTATGTAAAGATACACATGGGCCATCATGTCCATTTCGACTTGATCCTTTGGAAAGTCGTAAGTGGGCCGCTTGGTCGCGTTCGGGCCTTCTTGGGCCGTTGTTTTGACCATGGACGTTTTACGATTTCACGAGAAACTAGCCTGTTATGGTACTTGTTTTGCGAAGGAACCCCAACTCCTCGTGATAGTCGATGACTGGTGTTTTAGAATAACCGTGATCGATTATACGATGAATCGAAATCTATTCGTCAACCGAACCTTTGGTGGTCTTCCGAAGCCTTCCCGATTTATTCCGACCAAAACGAAATGGGGTTCTTAGGTTTCACGTCTTCAAGGAGTTGAACGGTGAGTCTTCGAGCAAATATGCAAAACACGGAATTGGACTAGTTGTCGAGACGGTTTTGCGGGGAAAGGTCGCACTGCCGAAAGTAGTCCGCGACGCAGGTGCTCGACCTGACACGGATGCTCAGCGCCGGTGCCGGGACCAGCACGGCGAAGCCGGCGCCGGCGCCAGGACCAGCGCTGGCGAAGCTGGCGCCGGCGCCGGGACCAGCACGGCGAAGCCGGGCGCCGGCGCCGACCAGCGCAGACGAAGCTGGCGCCGGCGCCGGGACCAGCACGGCGAAGCCGGGCGCCGGCGCCGACCAGCGCAGACGAAGCTGGCGCCGGCGCCAGGACCAGCGCTGGCGAAGCTGGCGCCGGCGCCGACCAGCGCAGACGAAGCTGGCGCCGGCGCCGGGACCAGCAGGCGAGCGGCGCCGGCGCCGACCAGCGCAGACGAAGCTGGCGCCGGCGCCGACCAGCGCAGACGAAGCTGGCGCCGGCGCCAGGACCAGCGCTGGCGAAGCTGGCGCCGGCGCCGGGGCTAGGCTGTGGCTGCTCCTGCTGGTGTCCAGGACTACGATCGCGATCATCCCTTCCGGCTTTTCGTCGAGTAACTAGTTTTTCTTGGTTTTATTCGTCACTTGATTCCTTCCAAGGACTTTCGGGCGTTGATTGCGTCTTTGACTGATTTTGACCCCAACAGTTAGCCCCCCGGCTAGCTAGGACCGTGGTTTTTGGTAACAGGTCGTAGCTCGCGGTATAGCTAGATAGGAAGGTGTGGAGGCATGTCGTTTGCGAAAGTCGGAGTAACTAGTAACTTTTCCTTCTTTAAAAGATGGAGTAAGAATTTTAGTCATTCTTACTTCATCACAAAATTCACCTTAAAGTCTCTCTCGAAAAGATGTCTTCAAGATCAAGATCCTCTAAGAAGAATTCTTCTTCTCATTCATCTTCGGTGATTCTCCCGTCGACGAAGTGGTTGCTCCAAAGCACGAGGAAAGAGTTGATGAAGATGCGAGGGAGGCATACTACGAAGCTTTATGTGGCTCGTCTCCGCCCCCGCGGGACATCCCTATCCCCAGGAGACCTCTGAGGGCGCCAGGCGCGTCCTTCTCACCAAGCATGGTCTCTCCCGAGTACCTCACGATTCTTTGAAACTTTTACCAAGTTCCGAGTGGGGTTACGTTCCGGATCCCGACCGATGGCGAGAGTGCAAGGAATCCTCCGCATGGCTTCTTTACTTGTTATGAAGCCTTTCTTGTGTACTGCCGCATGTGGTTCCCGATCCCCGGTGCCATTGTCCGTGCGCTTCGTCGTTTTGGGCTTTCGATCAGCCAGCTCACCATCCCGTCCTTGGAGAGTTGGCTTGGCGTGCTAGTCTCGAGTTACGAACTAGGCATGGACCTTAGCCCTAGCGATTTTGAGGGATTTTGGTATTCTAAGCCAACGGGGATCAAAGGTTCATACTCCATGATCCCAGGAAGAATATGGCCATAATTCAGGGACTGCCGAACTCGAATCGTGGTTCGGCGCTTCTTCTTTGTCGAATAGGCGAGGAGTCCGTTGAGGAAGCTGCCTTCACCTATTCCCTCAAGTGGAACTTCAATGCGGTAATACAACTAATTATGTTTTGGTTTCGTACTTTGAGCGGCATGAAGATAAAACTTTGTTTATGGTGCGATGAACAGGGTTGTTGCGCACACTCATGCTGATCTTTTAGTCAAGCGAGATCTTCTTTGGGAAAGGTCATTCTTCTGGAGTACCTTTTCCGTCGGCGACCGAAATCGCGGTGGTCCATCGATTCTGAGTCATTCCTCAGCCTTCCGATGTTCCGTGTGATGTCGAGCGATTGCTGTCTTGCTGTTTGAGCATAGGTCTCGGGAAGGCAAAGAGGTCGAATCTTGAGCGGTCGGGAGATCCCGGCTGTTAGGAGGAGATCCCAGCTTTGTTCGGGGAAGGGGTGGAACTGCGAGTTTCTCCTGCCTAGCAACTTTTGATGGTCTTCCTCCGGCGTTTACTACCGATGAGTGGATTCGAGGATGAAGCGAAGAAGAATGTGTTTACGAAGGTTCGTCCTAATAATTGAGGTTTATCCTTTGAACTTTGATCGTATATATTACTATTGTTGCATATATATTTTTCTGATCCTAAGTTAAATGCGAATATGAGGGTGTTGAACGGCGCGATGGAAGCTTTCGAGGATCGAGGATCTCGGCGAAGCGAGGAAGCGAGCGTGAACTCTTCCGTTTCGGAAGAGTTGAAGAAAGCGGAAGCGAGACCGACTTCATTCGAGCCTACGTCGCGTGAAAGGAAGGAAGGAAGGCGATCGTTGCGAGATGGCGGAGGGCTGAATCGTTTGCCACCGAGTTCGATAGCTTGAAGGAAGCTCAAGAGTTTGTGGGTGATTTCAGCGAGTGTAGGTTTGGTTGCTAACCTTTACAAATCGCAGAAACCGGACTTCTCCTTCTCCTCGAGATCGCTGAGATGAAAGGTCTCATGGCGAATCGCTCATGCTGAATCATGGTTCCTCCGATGAGAGGTCAGGGCTTTGGGACCCCATCGAGGTTCGGAGGACCACGGTGGAACCGTGGATTAGTTCGGGATCTCCATGCGGTTTCTTGACCTCGATTGCGAGGATCATTGGGATTGTATCCCTTTATCTAGATGGTTGTATGCTTGGCGGGTGTGGCGTTTATTTGTATATTCCGCGATCGTAGGAGGTCGTGTAACTTTGTATATTTTGGGACTGGCCGTTGGTGGCTTTGAATCCCTGCTGTTTCCGCGGCTTAAATTTATATTATGTGTAGATTTTGCAGAAATTTTGCCTTGTGATTTGATTTATACTTTCGTCAAGTGTAGGGTAGAATTGAGTAGTCGCCATTATTCTAACTCTTATTTTGTCGCTAGGTCCGTTATACTACTTTGTAGCGAGTGTTTTAGGTGTTAGCGATGAGAGACATATTTTTGGATCTAAGTATCTGGTGTTGATACTATGTGCGTGAGATGTTAAGATCCATCAAGGCTGGGTTTAGGGAAAGACCTAGGCTTCCTCTCAGCTTTAAGGCTATCGATGACTGGTCGACTTTTCGTTTTGCCTGTTAGTGATTTCTTCAGATTCTTCCTGATTAAAGTCCAGACTTGGCGTCGGCTATCACGACTTGTGTAGTAAGAATCGAGCTATCTCGAGAATATCCAGTGCTAAACCAAAATTCGGGTTTTCTTGTATAGCGCTATGATATCCTTGTCGGATGTAAAGGACCTTATTCTTGCGAAAAGATCTGACTTCTGGTTGTATTAGTTAACCATTTACGTGTTCGTCCGTCGGGATAATCGGCCAGTTTGTTTTAAAAGTCGCAGGTGGACTGTTTTGGCGGATGATCGCGATTTGATACCTTTGGAAATTACGGCGTCGGTTTTGAAGATATTATTTTCGTTTTCGAAGTTTTTATCGTTCTTGTATTAAATGCAGCATTGAAAGATCGATAGAAAGAATTTTATTGAAAAGGTTTCAAAATTCGAATACATGTGCAGGTATTTAGCGTCTTTGAGGAGTATCGGGTATCGTACCCACCTTTTGGTGGGGGATAACTGAACTAGCCGGTTTTCGACGAGCTGCCTATACCTCATTGGATCGAGCCATCTCGTAGTTCTGACGATTGTTGTTGCGGGACTCCCGGGTGTTGCCATTCGATCGTACTAGCGGATCGTCGGTCGTCGCGAGGGTTGAGTTATGCTGCTTTTCGGCGATGGACTGGAGACTTTGTCGCTATCTTGAATCGTTACCTGTTTGGATGATTACGGATCATCTTTTGAGTTTTTCAGAATGTTATGTGATTCCTTTGCTCGTTTCGGGTTAACCACAGGTGTTCGATCTTTTAGATTTTTGCTCTACTAGAGCGAGTCATTGTTTCTAACTCCCAGTTACTGCGGTTCGGGTTGGAGTCGGAAATTTGATGCAGGTGATATGTAGGCGATGCTTGCATGGAGTTGATCCAGGGGTTCCCATGATTGCATTGTAGATGGCGGGTTATCGACTACGCACTTCGGCGATCTTTGTAACTTCCTTAGCGATGACCGGGAGCTTGATGCTCGGGGTCATGGAGGTAACCCGATCAAAGGTTTTGGCTGCGGGATGACTTCCCAGTGGGATGTTCATCTGTAGAGAGTGTCGCAGAAGATGATGTTGACCGTACTTCCTGTATGTCGACAAGGATCGCGGCCAACCGAATCTGGATCACCAAATTCGATAACGGAGGATCGTAATGAGGTTTGTGCGATCCGCGGTTTCTTGTTCCTCGCGATGTGTGGTTGGGGTGTTGCTTTCAGGAAGCCAGTTGGAAATTGTCTCGGCTTTTTTAGCCCGTAGGCTTTGATCGGCGAGACGAGTCTTGATAGAACTGCGACCCTCAGATAATCATATTTATCCTCTGGCGGCTCATTTGTTCCCTTGGTCGTCATGTCTCCTTCGCTTCTCCGATTGCGTTTAAAGCGTGGTTCGGAGATAGTCTTGTCGGTTTTGGGTGGGACTCGGAGCATGTCTTTACACTCTTAACCTTGACAGTTAAGCGGCGAGGAGTTTCTTGGCGAGCTTGGCGCCCGAACTGCTGCGGTTCGCGGTGGAAGCGACCTCAGTTTCGATGGAACTTCGCGGTAGGATTATCCTTGTACTGATTCTTGGTCAGGTGTTTCGGTTTTGCCTTACTCGAGTTGATGGCGTAGTTATGTTAGCCTTGGGCGTCTTCCCTTGATGGGCGTGCCTTGCGTTATGAAGGGTTTCTTCTTTGAGGGCGTTTTCTGCAGTCCATGCTGCGATATGACTCTCATCTCTTCCTCCATGGCGATGAAGTCCGTTGCCTTGTGGAGGTATCCTGAATCGTCGTGGTTTCCAGCAATATCCACTTCGAACCGACTTGTACGAGAGTTTTCGGGGTGTCGATCGCGACTTTGCTGATACCGTCACCACGGCCATCACTAGTTTGAACCTTCTCATGAAGTCGGCGGAGTGATCGTCTTCCTTTTGAGCTATGGTCCACGTCGGGAAGTCTCCTATCCATAAACATGGAATACTGTTTGAGAAATGCGAGGCTAGTTGGCGGAAATTTCGATGGAGTTTCTTTTGAGCGAAGAACCATTGGTAGGCCCTGAATTTTCGACAAAGAAGGCAGTGGCGGCGTCTCATTCACGCTCGAGTTTGCATCTTTCCATCGCGATCTGGAAGGACTGTAAGTGTGCCTTTGGATCTGTGGTACCGTCGTGAAGCGGAATTCTGATCTTCAGGTCGAGGCGTGTGTTTACGTGATCCGGCGGTGAGCGGCGTTTTCCTGCTTCCTCGAAGTCTGTCGATCTCCGGGGCGACCTAGTTGCCTGGTGAATTTGTGATTTCACGCCTTTACCTCAACTACTGTTTTGTGAGAGACTTCGCGGAGATCGTGGATCTCGTTATCGCTACCTCCGTTCTTCGAGCTTGTGCGCTGGTTCACGATGGATCGAGTTTGATCCTCCACCAGTTCTTCCTGTTCTATCAAGTAGTGGTCTTCTTCCTCTTCTGTCATGGGTTTTGAAGGACACCGTCTGTCCGGAAAATGACTTGGTCCTTATGATGAGCGTCAGCGTTATCGTCGAATGATCCGGATCGATTAATGTAATCCGTCGATTAAGTTCGGCGTCGTTTTCTTCGTTGTCCCCAGCGGAGGTGGAAGATTCTCGTGTCGGTTCGCCACGGTTGGAGAGATGTCGAGTTTTGGTCGGAGGAAGTCTTATGCATTTGGGGTCAAGCGGTTATCTCGAAATCTACGACCAAAGAACTTTCGAAACTCAAAGATTTCCATGAAGCGACTGGCGAGGAAAGATCGAACAAACCCGCAGACGAAGGCGGCCTGGCACCAGCAACAGCGGGGCCAGCGAGCTCGCCAGCACTGCCGACCTGGCGTAACCCAGCGGGGCAGCGGGCTGGCCTGGCGCCAGGCGGCACCGACCTGGCAGCAGGGCCATGGCGATTAGCAACAGCTTCCGTACAGCGAACCTGTAGCGCCCTGGCCCTGGCAGCGGCCAACCTAGGCAGCGTAACCTGGCGGGGCCAGGCTGAAACTGGCAGCGTACCAACCTGGCGCCGGCGGCACAGCGATGTGAGCTGGCCATATGGCGTAATACCAACCTGGCGCCCGGCGAGTTAGCCTGGCCAGGCACCGGACAGGCGGCGGCGCCGGCGGCCTGCGACCATAGCGGGCGACCGGCGCCAGCGACACCGACCGGCAGGCGGCACGACCTGGCCAGCGGCACCAAATCCGCCTTGAACGGCCAGGCCACACTTCCACAGAACCCGGCGGCACAGCGCCGGCGGCTTCCGGGAATGAGTTGGCTGGCCAGCGGGGCAGACAGCCGTGGCGCACCGGCGTACCGATCCGCAGCGAACTTGACCTGGCGCCCGTGGTACCGACTGGCCCGCGCGGCGCAGCTTTAGCCTGGCACCTCCTTGTAGTCGACCTATCGGTCCGGCCCTCGTCGGTCTGTCGTGTCGGTTCGATCCATCTTAGCTTGTTTGGATCAGCCCTCCGAGTTTGGTTACAATCAGGCTATAGCGGTTTACCGATTACGAGACATCGGATAAACATCAAGTCATCGAAAGATAGCGGAAAACTTCGGAGATAATTACAAGACCTCGAAAATGGAACATTTCGGGAAGAGATAAGCTTGGGCCCAAAGCGAGGCCCATCCCCCAAAGCAAACCGACCTAGAGATGGGTATATAAGGAGAAGAGCAGAAGAAGAAGAGCATCGAAAATCCGAGAATTAGACTTAGAGCATCACCAGCTTAGAAAAACTAGGGTTTAGGTGGTTGGGTAGCGAACAGGCTTAGGGCGTTTGGCTGCCTGCGACTCTATCTTTTTCTTTAAATCGCCTCTCTCTTTGTCTTTGGAGAATCCTTGTACTTTCGTTTCTCTTATCTAATAACATCGGGCAAATATTTCAAACTCTTATTTTTATCATTGAACTTTATCGATTTAGTGTAGCAGCGAGAGAATCGGACCTTGAGGAAAGTCGGGTTTACTTGGCTTTCCTCCATAATCTTATTCATTAAAATCGGCGGTCGAATTTCGGTTCCCAGTTTGGCTAGAAGGAGGGGCGGATTCTCTAACTTCGAAAACCACCGATCGATCAAAGTTCGGTATGACTTCTTCGTCAGCCCGCAACATCGTATCTTTCGAGGATCGAGCAGCGGCCGTGCGGTCAAACCTCACAGCGATCTCCTCGTAATAGAACTCACGATCCAGGACATTGGCGTATACGGGTATTGTCGACACTGGATGCTCGGCGATATTATCTACAAAAGCACCCTCGAGGATGATGTCGACCTAAGCGTCCTTACGGATGACCCCAGCCGATTTTCGGACTCGGGAGAAATTATGACCCTCGGTTCAACTAACCTCCTAGTCGAGCGGGGCGTCGCAAAAACGAATTCCTGGTGATCGATGGTCAACATCCTACAATGCGATAGTTGGAACTCCTGGCTAAACTCCATGAGGCGATCCCATCGACATTCCACATGCCTCTCCCGAGTTCCCAAGGTCGAGACAATACATGGTAGTCGGGCAGCTCAGATCTACCTCTTACCGAACTAAAGCGGAAAAATTCAATCGAAACCTCTCCGGAAAAAGCAAGCGGTTAACAATTCAGGAGACCTTCTGGCAGTCCCAGAGAGGCCACGGAAGGAAGCGTGAACCAACCTGCGAACGGTGGTTTCAATCTGTCTCGGCGATTGGAGCTAACCTCCATGAACCGATGAAAGCGAGCTCATCGCATGCCTCAAAGAACCTCGATGCGTTCGCGTGGGCTGCGGAGGATATGCGAGAATCGACATTAGCGCGTAACATGTCACGAACTTAACATCGACCCAACTCAAACCCGTAAAACAAAAAGCGAAAGTTGGGACCTGGCGTGCCACCGCGGTCAATGAGAGTCGAAAGACTCCTCAAAGTAGAGTCGATAACAGAAGTCAGGTATCGGACTGGCTCGCCAACCCGTCGTGGTAAAAAAGCGGCAAATGGCGGTGCTGTGTCCGATTCCGCGGATCTGAATAAAGCCTGTCAAAGGATTGCTTCCGGCTCCACATTGTGGGCGAGTGGCGAAGCAACTGCGGAAACAAGCCGTCATTCATGGGCGCTTTCGGTTACAATCAGATCATGATGAATCCGACGGCCGCGAAAAACTGCGTTCATCACAGACCATGAGCGTATTGCTATAAGGTAATGCCTTCGGTCTTAAAGCAGAGTGCAACATATCAGCGACTTCGTCAACAAAATGTTTGCCGAACAGCTTCGGCAAAACTATGGAAGTATACATCGATGATATGCTCGTAAAATCTCTTGGCGAACACGATCACATAGCCCACACAGAGGAATGTTTTGCCGCGACTCAACCAGCATAACATGAAACTCAACCCGGCAAAATGTAGATGCGGTGGCATCGGAGAATTCCTCGGATACCTTAGCGTATCGTGGAATCGAGGCCAACCAAAACATCGGCCTTGATAGAAATGGTCTCCCGAGAACCAGCGAGAAGTCGAGAGGCTAACGGAAGAGTCGCGGCGTTGAACGTTTCATCTCACGGTCCACGGATAAGTGCCTACCATTTCACGAAACATTGAAGGGAAACGAAGTTGAATGGTCGAGCAATGTGAAAAAGCTTTCCAGCAATTGAAACATTACCTAGCCACTCCACCAGTCCTCGCAAAACCCGGTGGGGCGAACCTCTTTCTCTATGTCGCGGTTTCATAGCGGCGGTCGAGTGGCGTCTTGATCACGAGAAAGAGCGGTGAACAAAACCAATCTTTTACGTAAGCAAGACATTACTGGATCGCGAGCTTCGATACCCTCTAATGGAAAAATTAGCATTAGCTGTCATAACCTCGGCAAGAAAACTAAGACCATATTTCCAGTCTCGCGCTAGTGGTTCTCACCACGTTCCCCTGAATAATCCTGCATAGTCCAAGTCAATCAGGAGGCTCGCAAAATGGGCAATCGAACGAGTGAGTGCGGCGTCGAATACGCCCAGGGCGTGTGCAAAGTCCCAAGTACTGGCGGTTTCCTGGTAGAATTACCCACTAGAGACATGACTATCGAGGAACCAAACTCAACTTGGGTCCTCCCGTCGTGGATCTTCATCCAAACAAGGATCGGGAATCGAATCGGCTCACCTCTCCAAGCGGAAATCTAGAACAGTCTTTCCGATTGGCTTTTCCGCGCTTCAAACAATGAGGCAGAATCTGGCACTTCGTCGCAGGATTGCGGCTGGCCCATGGGTTAAAATCCGTAATATTCAACTACTGCGATTCGGTTAGTCGCCAATCAATACAGCGGAGAATATGAGGCGAGAGCGAAAGGATGGGCATATCTAAAACTTCGTCCAAGAGCTGGCTCGAAATTTCGACCAGTCGCCCTGACCAGAATTCCTCGCTTCGAGGCAGGCGCTGGCCTTGGCTGCCTATCTCGAAGCTCAGATCGGGCTCCAAAGAGTAATCGGTCGAGTTCATCGAGCATCCGAGCATCGGACCACCAGTGGTCATCAATCTAATCAGGGCGAGATTGAAGATCGGAAGAAGTCGAGGATCAGCCGGCGGATGTGAACCCGGCGAGTATGGCTCGCGACAGCCTTGTTAGAACAATCGAGCCTATATCGTGAATGGAACCTTACGCCGAAAAATGGGCTGACGTAAAATAAAACCAAAGCGGCGCGGTATGTCACGATAGAGGAGAAATTTATAAGTGGTGTTTCTCTGGTCCTCTCATGGCATCGCAGAAGGGGAAAGAGCAAGGAGAATCATGAAGGAGGTCCATTCGGGATCATGGAAATCATTCGGCGGAAGATCTCGCGGTTAAAATCAGCGCCACGGTTATTACTGGCCAACCATGGTAAAGACTGCGAGAAGTTAGCCGGAGTCGAAAAATGCCAAAGGCATGCTCAACAATCCATCAACCGCGGAGATCCTCTCCTCGATCGTCCCCATCCTTTCATGCGATGGTCCATGGACATCGTCGGACCTATCACCCATCAAAACAACGCTTCCTCCTAGTCCCACGGTTTCTTTTCCAAATGGGTAGAAGCGGAATCTACATAAGTATCAAGGACACACAAAATTCGAGAACTTGATGCGAAACATATCATAACTAGACATGGGGTCCGTGCGAAATCGTAGCGAATAATGGATCTCAATTTATCTACTTTCGATTGAAGCATTCTGCGAAAAATGGAAAATCGACTTACAAAGTCAACTCCCAGATATCCGCAATGCAATGGACAGGCAGAAACCATCAACAAAACCGTCCTTGGGACTCAACGCCTGAAGCGCGAAGGGGCGATGGGCGAGGAACTCGAAGGAGTTCTTTGGTGCGCGTCATTACAACCAAGGCAGACTCTGGGTGAAACTCCATTCGCCCTCGTTTGAGCGGAATGTATGATCCCAGAAGTAGAATTCCCGAGTCGGAGAAGATTCCTCCCGAAAGAGGATTTAAGCGGCTATGATGCTGGACAACCTCGACCTCATCAATGGCGCGCGACCAGGCACTCTTTCGAATCAGAATTACCAGCCGCTGCCCGGATACTACAACTCAAGCGTCGCCATCGCGGGTTCAAAGAAGCGATTTAGTCTTGAAAAGTCTTCAAAACGCGAGACGAAGCGCGGGAAAGCGGGAGCAAACTGGGAAGGACCGTACAAAGTCATAAAGTAGTCCGACCAGGCTCATACCAAATCATAAACATGCAAGGCGTCAAAATCCGAGAACTTGGAATGCGATGCACCTCAAAAATACTACCACTAGCGATAAAGCGTGGTACAAAGAACTACTGAGATGGCGATCCACAGACAGTGCGTGGCATTCGCCGTCGTGATTCAGCTATCCCCAATTTAAAAAAGGGGAGTGGAGTGCGATATACTGTCGTATACTCCCACAAATTCGAAGACTCTAAAATTTTGAAACTTTTCGACTTTTCAAAATCAGCGAGAACTGACCACAACAGCGGATCTAGTGCCGCTTAGCGATTATCACATCAAGCACAAATCCCAGATGGCCAAACACTTCCGCGGCATTGTGAATGTGGGCCTTCAGGTCAAACTACCCCTTGGTCAGCGTCCAAAGCGAAGCGACAGTTTTCTGGCTCGCGAGCATTAGCGAACATCCCAAAGCCCATAAGCGTTTGCGAGATGCGGCATAAGGAAAAATCGACCTTCAGCGTTGCGAGGCGTGTAGCAGCGAAGGACATTCTTTCCATAAAACATTGCAGGCGAAATCTTCGTCTCTAAAACATACAAAGCCCTCAAAGCGGTATCATTTCGTTGTTGCTGATCACAACAAGCGAACTCTACGTCTAAGCGGACAAATAGCCGCCGAGGGTAGGCTCTCTTACATCCGGCGAGGATAAACATAGCGCTATACAAGAAATCAAAATTTTGGTCTAGCTCTTACGTAAAAGTGGCTTCGACTCGCATAAAACAAATCATATAAGCCGACAACAATTGGCGGTTTTAAGCGGTGCGAGTCAGGTTAAAATGCATAAGCAGGAAAAGCGAAAGCGATTTGTCATCATAAAGCCTCAGTCGAGAGTAAACCTAGGTCTTGCCTAAACCCAGCCACGCTGGATCTTGACATCTCACAGACATAGTATGGTATCGAGATCAAAATTTGTCTCTTCCTTAAGCTTTTCGTTCCACGAGTTTTCGCTAATCGGTAAACGGAAAATCTCGCTTTATGCGAACAATAGATGCGGTGATCATCGGGGAACTAGGAATGAGGCGACAACTCACACCCTCCTTCTCATACTTGAAAAACTGAAGTTCATAAATAATTAAAAGCGTTTCATAGATTGAGACTGCGAAATTCAAACAAAACCCCATAAAGGGGAGGATTGAAGCCACCAGCGGCCAGTCGGTAAACACATCATGGCCTCTTAAGCGGCGAAACACATAAAAGCGAAATCCAAGAAGGGATTGATAGACCTAGGCGGCTCCGGGGCGTCATCTTCATCCTCACTGCGGCAGGGACAGCCTCGCCGTTGCCTCCCTCAGTCGCATCGCCCGCCCACTCCGCCTGCGTCGCCACCCTGCGCAATCTTCTCCCAGCTCCCGATCTTCGAATTTTTAGTCGAACAAAGTGCGTAAACTGCGGACCGCGAGGATCGACTTCGAAATCTCCCTCGGTGGCGCCCACTCTCCTTTACGGGGCGATAATCTGGCTTCCTCCAAGTCCAGGCGGGGCCTCGTTACCTCGAAGCAACTTCGAGCTCGTTCAGACTCCCCTCGATCCCGCTAAAGCCAAGTCCCTCTTACGGACAGCTATCAGGACTCAAACAGGATGGCCATCCTCGTCGGGCGACCATAGAAGTCGTCACTGGCATCAGCAACCTCAGGGTTCTCACGGCGTTCATCTCCTCGTGCTGAACCTTCTCACGAAGGCGGCGGACTTCCAGTTTACTCCTTTTCTCTTTCTTCACCTTGAGTAGCGAGCTAGCGGTCTTCCCAAGGTGTAGCTCAGATCGCTGATCTGAACCTCAAGCTGGGGCGTCAGGCGGCATGGGTATCCTCGACGGTCGCAATCGCGGCCTTGAATGCGGCAGCTTCCTCGCGGCGACTCCAGTTCCTTCGATGACGAATGACTTCCGACCGCTTTTCGCCAAGCATTCCGTCGATCGAGACACCTAAACTGTCATAAAAGGAAAGAGTAAGTATCATCGCGAAAAAAAACCGTGCAAAGAGTTCGGGACAAAATCGAACCTTGGAGCGATGGCGTAATGCTCGAGAATTAAGCTCTCCTCGCTCTTCGCACCCCTTCTTTTAAGCTCGGGCTGGGCCAGCTCTTGCCCTTCCCTTGGGCAGTGGTGCGGCACCAGCGCTGGCAGTCGAACAAGTTCCCTCTTCGCGGGGAAGAGGTGCAGATCTATCGCATCATCTCTTCCAGGAGATCACGCGATGAGCGAGTCGAAGAACCCGATGGATGGATCTGAACATCGAGTCTGTTCGGCAACAATAACCTGTGGACAGGAGGGCATCGGATGGGACTTCAGGACTTGGAACCAAAGGCGAGGCAAAGGAGTTGGGCAGCGGAAGAAACATCGAGCGTCTCAGTCCTCGCCGCCGAGCCTTTCGCGCTATGCAGCGGGATAGCTTAGCAGAAAGAATCAAACCCATCAGTCAGGGAGGCGGAATAGCCTCTTGAGCGGCCTGAGCGGCGGGAGCTTGGTGGCGGAACCGGCGGAACTTGGCGGCCTCGCCCATCTCAACATCGAAACCACTCTTTTCAACTTGGGATGAAGACATTTTCTTTCTTGAGAGAAAGAAGAATTTGGAAAGATGTGAAGAATGAGAAGGGAGGTTGGCTACTTATAAAAAAAAAAAAAAAGGAGAACCTGATTCTCTGGAAAAATCCTTAGCCAAGATTTGATTTTCAAAAAAAATATATATTCATATCATTAGCCCATAAAATCGTCTCCGACCTTACGGGCTGGGGCTGCTTGTTGGGGTCAAAAGCGGTTATCTCGAAATCTACGGAAAGAACTTTCGAAACTCAAAAGATTTCCATAAGCGGCCGCGAGGAAAGATCGAACAAACCCGGACGGCAGGCGGCCTGGCACCAACAACCGCGGGGCCGAGGCTGGCGCCAGCGGCACCGACTGGCGCCGGCGGCCGCAGCGGGGCCTTGAGCTGGCCTGGCGCCACCGGCAGCGGCCGGCGGCAGCAGAGACGAACTGGCACCTGGCGCCAGCGTACAGCGGGGCAGCGGGCTGGCCTGGCAGCTGACACCGACCTGGCGCCGGCGGCACATGAGGCAGCGAATGGCTTTAGCGCCAGCGGCACCCGACCTGGCCGTAGCGGGCGTGTTAACTGGCGCCAGCGGCCTTCCGGAACTGTGGGCTGGCTTGGCGCCGGCGGCACCGACCTGGCGCCCGCGGCACCAAATCCGCGAGCGGCCTGGCGCCCGGCACCGACTGGCGCCCGGCAGAGGCGGGCGGCCCCAGCGCCAGCGGCACCGGCTTGGCGCCCGGCACCGTCCGCGGGCGGCCTGGCGCCCGGCACCAACCTGGCGCCGTGGCACCCGATCCGCGAGCCCGGCTGGCGCGGCACCCGAAGGCAGGAGTTGGCTGGCCGGCGGCCGCAGGCAGCTGGCAACTGGCGCCGGCGGCACCGACTGGCGCCCGCGGCACCGACTGGCGCCGGCGGCACCGGCCTGGCGCCGGCGGCACCGGCCTGGCGCCGGCGGCACCGGCCTGGCGCCAGCGGCACCGACTGGCGCCGGCGGCACCGGCCTGGCGCCGGCGGCACCGGCCTGGCGCCGGCGGCACCGGCCTGGCGCCGGCGGCACCGACTGGCGCCGGCGGCACCGACTGGCGCCGGCGGCACCGACTGGCGCCGGCGGCACCGACTGGCGCCGGCGGCACCGGCCTGGCGCCGGCGGCACCGACTGGCGCCGGCGGCACCGGCCTGGCGCCGGCGGCACGCTGGACGCTGGTTGGCTGGCGCCGGCGGCACCGGCCTGGCGCCGGCGGCACCGACTGGCGCCGGCGGCACCGGCCTGGCGCCGGCGGCACCGACTGGCGCCGGCGGCACCGGCCTGGCGCCGGCGGCACCGGCCTGGCGCCGGCGGCACCGCCTGGCGCCGGTCCACGGCCTCGCCCCGGCCTGCTCCTATCGTGGTCCGCTCGATCCCATCTTAGCTTGTTTGGATCAGCCCTCGTGAGTTTGGTCTAATCAGTATAGCGGTTTACCGATTCTACGAGACATCGGATAAACATCAAGTCATCGAAAGATAGCGGAAAACTCGGAGATAATTACAAAGACCTACGAAAATGGAACATTTCGGAAGAGATAAGCTTGGGCCCAAAGGCGAGGCCCATCACCCCAAGGCAAACCGACCTAGAGATGGGTATATAAGGAGAGCAAGAGCGAAGAGAAGAGCATCCGAAAATCCGAGAATTAGACTTAGAGCATCCTGCTAGCTTAGAAAAACTAGGGTTTAGGTGGTTAGACTAGCGAACAAGGCTTAGGGCGTTTGGCTGCCTGCGACTCATCTTTTCTTTAAATCGCAACTCTCTTTGTCTTCGGAGAATCCTTGTACTCGTTTCTCTTATCTAATAAAACGCCCGGCAAATATTTCAAACTCTTATTTTTATCTATTGAACTTTATCGATTTCGTGTGGCAACGCAGAGAATCCGGACCTTCAAGGAAAGTCGGGTTTACTTGGCTTTCCTCCGCAATCTTATTCATTAAAATCGACGGTGCGAATTTCGGTTCCCACATTGTCCGCGCGTGCAGCTTGATCGCCCGGAGTCTCGAAATCGAGTCTTCTGCCGCTGCGGGCTCTTGTTGTCCCTCGCGGGGCCTTGCTCTTGGCCTTTGCCGTTAAGGTTTCCACCTGTTTTGCGAGAGAAGCCACGAGTTTTCCTTGTTCGTCCGTCTGTTTCCGAGCGGAGGCGAACATTTCTTTCATCTGGTCCAGTATCGTGGTGTCGGGAGCGACCGTTGATACGTTTCCAGCTGAAGTGTTGGTGGCGTTGGCATCGACAGGAGTTCCGTCGTGCGTTTGCGGGTTGTCAGCGTTGGTCGCCATATCAGACCGAACGTGTGTGGTTGCGTGAGAGATAGATTCGTACCCCCCTCCTTCTAGCGCCAAACTGTGGAAACCGAAATTCACACCGTCAAGTTTCGGTTATCGGAGGAAAGCCAAGTAAACCTAGCCTTCCCTGAAGGTCCTGGTTATCTGCTGGGCCACACACGACACAATCAATATATAATAGGTGGGAATGTAAAAATTGTAAGAACAAAAGATAGAGCAAAGGATCTTATTTCCGAATTCGCGTTTAAGCGTGAACAACAGGAAAGAGATCGGCTACAAGGGCTGTCGATGAGTTCGCTAGTCCAGCCGCCTAAATGTAACCTAGTTGAGTCGCAGCTCGCTAGTAAAAACGGAAAAAAATGCCTAAGTTGCTCTAAGTGCTATGTTGCTGCTAAGATTGCTCTCAAAAGTTCTCCCTTTGCTCCTCGCCCCAAGCTCTCTTTATATACTCCTCTTAAGGCGGTCTTTTCCTCCTTTGGGCGAATCTATCGCTAATCGGACTTCTTCCATTTCGTCGATCTTCATGTTTATCGAAACTTGACATCTATCTTGGGAAACGACATTTATCTTGGAAACTTGACATTTATCTCTTTATGTAAAGATAAACATGGGCCGTCATGTCCATTTCGACTTGATCCTCTGGAAAGTCGTAAGTGGGCCGCTTGGTCGCGTTTGGGCCTTCTTGGGCCGTTGTTTTGACAATGGACGTTTAACGATTTCACGAGAAACTAGCCTGTTATGGTACTTGTTTGGCGAAGGAACCCCAACTCCTCGTATAGTCGAGATGACTGGTGTTTTTAGAATAACCGTGATCGTTTTATACGATGAATCGAAATCCATTCGTCAACCAAACCTTTGGTGGTCTTCCGAAGCCTTCCCGATTATTCCGACCAAAACGAAATGGGGGTTCTTAGGTTTCACGTCTTCAAGGAGTTAAACGGTGAGTCTTCGAGCAAAGATGCAAAACGCGGAATTGGACTAGTTGTCGAGACGGTTTTGCGGGGAAAAGGTTGCACTGTCGAGTAGTCCGCACGCATGGCTTCGGGACCTGGACATGGATGCTCAGCGCCGGCGCCGGGACCAACGCAGGCGAGCGGCGCCGGCGCCAGGACCAGCGCAGACGAAGCTGGCGCCAGCGGCACCGACTGGCGCCCGGCGGCACCGACTGGCGCCCGGCGGCACCGACTGGCGCCCGGCGGCACCGACTGGCGCCAGCGGCACCGACTGGCGCCAGCGGCACCGACTGGCGCCCGGCGGCACCGACTGGCGCCCGGCGGCACCGACTGGCGCCCGGCGGCACCGACTGGCGCCAGCGGCACCGACTGGCGCCAGCGGCACCGACTGGCGCCAGCGGCACCGACTGGCGCCCGGCGGCACCGACTGGCGCCCGGCGGCACCGACTGGCGCCCGGCGGCACCGACTGGCGCCCGGCGGCACCGACTGGCGCCCGGCGGCACCGACTGGCGCCCGGCGGCACCGACTGGCGCCCGGCGGCACCGACTGGCGCCCGGCGGCACCGACTGGCGCCCGGCGGCACCGACTGGCGCCCGGCGGCACCGACTGGCGCCCGGCGGCACCGACTGGCGCCCGGCGGCACCGACTGGCGCCCGGCGGCACCGACCTGGCGCCCGGCGGCACCGACTGGCGCCCGGCGGCACCGACTGGCGCCCGGCGGCACCGACTGGCGCCCGGCGGCACCGACCTGGCGCCCGGCGGCACCGACTGGCGCCCGGCGGCACCGACTGGCGCCCGGCGGCACCGACTGGCGCCCGGCGGCACCGACTGGCGCCCGGCGGCACCGACTGGCGCCCGGCGGCACCGACTGGCGCCCGGCGGCACCGACTGGCGCCCGGCGGCACCGACTGGCGCCAGCGGCACCGACTGGCGCCCGGCGGCACCGACTGGCGCCCGGCGCCGGCACCGGGGCCAGGCGAGGTGCTCAGCGCCCGGCTGGGCTAGGCCTTGGCTGCTCTGCTGGTGTCGGGACTACGATGCGATCATCCCTTAGGCTTTTCGTCGAGTAACTAGTTTTCTTGGTTTTATTCGTTACTTGATTCCTTCCAAGGACTCTCGGCGTTGATTGCGTCTTTGACCGATTTTGACCCCAACAAATACCGAGTCTGAAGCGGTTACGGCTGAGAATGAATACGACCTTGTGAATCTAGAAGATGATTCGATGTGCCTTGAAACCGAAATTCACACCGTCAAGTTTCGGTTATCGGAGGAAAGCCAAGTAAACCTAGCCTTCCACGAAGGTCCTGGTTATCTGCTGGGCCACACGACACAATCAATATATAATAGGTGGGAATGTAAAAATTGTAAGAACAAAAGATAGAGCAAAGGATCTTATTTCCGAATTCGCGTTTAAGCGTGAACAACAGGAAAGAGATCGGCTACAAGGAGCTGTCGATGAGTTCGCTAGTCCAGCCGCTAAATGTAACCTAGTTGAGTCGCCTTCGCTAGTAAAAGCGGAAAAAATGCCTAAGTTGCTCTAAGTGCTATGTTGCTGCTAAGATTGCTCTCAAAAGTTCTCCCTTTGCTCCTCGCCCCAAGCTCTCTTTATATACTCCTCTTAAGACGGTCTTTTCCTCCTTTGGGCCGAATCTATCGCGAATCGGACTTCTTCCATTTTCGTCGATCTTCATGTTTATCGGGAAACTTGACATCTATCTTCGGGAAACCTGACATTTATCTTCGGGAAACTTGACATTTATCTCTTTATGTAAAGATAAACATGGGCGTCATGTCCATTTCGACTTGATCCTCGGAAAGTCGTAAGTGGGCAGCAATTGCGTTTGGGCCTTCTTGGGCGTTGTTTTGACAATGGACGTTTAACGATTTCACGAGAAACTAGCCTGTTATGGTACTTGTTTGGCGAAGGAACCCCAACTCCTCGTATAGTCGAGATGACTGGTGTTTTTAGAATAACCGTGATCGTTTTATACGATGAATCGAAATCCATTCGTCAACCAAACCTTTGGTGGTCTTCGAAGCCTTCCGATTATTCCGACCAAAAGCGAAATGGGGTTCTTAGGTTTCCGTCTTCAAGGAGTTAAGCGGTGAGTCTTCGAGCAAAGATGCAAAAGCGAATTGGACTAGTTGTCGAGGCGGTTTCGCGGGGAAAAGGTTGCACTGTCGAGTAGTCCGCCGCAGGCCTTCGGGACCTGGACATGGATGCTCAGCGCCGGCGCCAGGACCAGCACGGGCGAAGCCGGCGCCGGCGCCAGGACCAGCACGGGCGAAGCCGGCGCCGGCGCCAGGACCAGCACGGGCGAAGCCGGCGCCGGCGCCAGGACCAGCACGGGCGAAGCCGGCGCCGGCGCCAGGACCAGAACAAGCGAGCGGTGCGGCGCCAGGACCAGCGCAGACGAAGCTGGCGCCAGCGCCGGGACCAGCATCGGCGAAGCCGGGCGCCGGACCAGCGCAGACGAAGCTGGCGCCAGCGCCGGACCAGCGCAGACGAAGCTGGCGCCAGCGCCGGACCAGCACGGGCGAAGCCGGCGCCGGCGCCAGGACCAGCACGGGCGAAGCCGGCGCCGCACCGGGGCCAGGCGAGGTGCTGGCCGCCGAGGCTAGGCCTTGGCTGCTCCTGCTGGTGTCCGGGACTACGATGCGATCATCCCTTCCGGCTTTTCGTCGAGTAACTAGTTTTTCTTGGTTTTATTCGTTACTTGATTCCTTCCAAGGACTCTCGGGCGTTGATTGCGTCTTTGACCGATTTTGACCCCAACAAATACCGAGTCTGAAACGGTTACGGCTGAGAATGAATACGACACTGTGAATCTAGAAGATGATTCCGATGTGCCTTCAAGAAACCAAAATGAACCACCATCTTCCTACAACCAGAGTTCCAAACGGGTGTAGGAAACACTTCGCATAGTTCAACTTCAGCACGTAAACGAGGAACAACAAAGGCTTCATATGACTTCGTGACAAATGAAGCCTACATGAAACGAACAGAACTTTATGAACGAGTTCACGATAACAAGCTTGAACGTGCAGTGACTGTGCTTCAAAGTAATGAGACACATGCACATGTTTATCTTACACTACCTGAAGATGATGCTAGAATTAAATATCTCGAAAGAATGACATGAATCGACCGAGAAGCTGAATAAAAAATTTAAAACTCTTGAATAATTTTCTTTAGTCGTATTTTAATTCATGTTTGATTTGAATATTTTTTTTTTCTTTTGCTTTTCTTTATCAAATAATATTTATTTATTATGATAAATTACTTTTGTTTTTCTTAGAAAGAAGCATTTTACTGAATGCTTGAAGATGATGAAACAGAAGATGGAAGCACTAATTTTAAAGAATCCTTCATCGATCCTTATTCTGTGAGTATAGAAAGGCAACGAATGAACCTGGATCCATACCATGGTCGAAGATATGTATATGAATTACTTTATGGTCACGACGTCCAATGCTATAACATAATTTGAATGTATTTGCGGTTATACATTTATTTATGTGAAAAGCTTAAGGAGGATTATGAAAGAGACTGATAATGTAAGCATCGAGGAAAGTATTGCAATATTCCTTAACATATGTGCTGCAAATGCAACTCAGAGGTATGTTGGGATCAGATATTTGGTCATTCACAGGATACCACAAGCAGGAAATTCCATGAAGTGTTGAGTGCTCTCGAAAAATGGCAGTTCATTTGCTTAGACCTTGTCCAGATGAGCTAACACAATCTCATCCTATGTTACAATCCAATAGATATTATCCTTATTTTAAAGGATTCATCGATGCAATCCTTGGAACACACGTTCCTATCACTATTGCGGGAAAAAAATTCAGAAAAATATTGGAACAGGAAAAGTGACACGAGTATGAATGTTTTAGCTATATGCAATATGGAAATGTTGTTTACATATGCATATATAGGTATTCCAGGATCAGCTCATGATGCAAAAGTTCTAGCTCTAGCAATGGAGGGGCCTCATCAATTTCTGACTGCACCTTTTGGAAGTATTATTTGGGAGATTCTGGTTATCCTCTTCGACCTGGATTTCTTACTCCATAGAGAGGGGAAAGATATCATCCTAGCCAGTACGATGGAGCTAGTCCGCCCAGTAGCTATAAAGAAATGTTTAACAAATGACATTCTTCTCTACAATCTGTTATTGAAAGGACTTTCGGTGTATGGAAAGGAAAATGACGGGTTTTAAGAGAGAAGCCAAGATACAACAGACATGTTCAAAGAAGAGTTGTTGCAGCTATAATAGCGCTGCATAATTTTATTAGGTTATCAAATTTAGGAGATGCTGATTTTGATTCGGACTATACAGCTGGTAATGGAACAACTGAAGACTCTGATTCAGATGAAGACAAAGAACATAATAACACTCATGTGCACTGTATGGAAGACATTCGAGATCAAATTTATGCATCTTTATGGGATTCAAGATAGTTTTTATTTTATATTTGAATTTATTGTTTTAAAATAAATTTTAATAAGTTCATGTATGCTTTGATAATAGTATTTTATTTTCAGTAATATATATTTTAGTATTAACAATATTTGTCATTTTATTATTTTTAAGAGCAAAAACCAGAAACTAAAAATCAAAATCGAAAACCACCAATCAAGTTTTTCAAAAAATCAAAATCTACTGCAAAATCAAAAACTAAAAACTAAAAGATCAAAAGCTAAAAACAGAAAACCAAAAACCAAAATCTAGAATCTAACAAAACAATCATCATCTACTTGCTAAATAAATAATAAATCTATGCATGACGGCTGCTCATTTTAAATGTTTAAAATTTTTTGGTCAAAGTGTAATTGCTAAGTGTAATTATAATATTAAATTTTGTATATGACGGCTGCACATTCATATGTATAATTTTCTATTATTATATGTGTAGATTTTTTATTATAAGTTTATCACAAGGTGTTTTACATGTGTTGTCCGTTTTTGGTATACTTTTATAGTGTTTTTAGTCTTAGTAAAACCTAATAAATCCAGTTATCCAACTTACTCATTTTCTAACATAGTAAACCTAGTAAATTAAGTTATCAAAACCTGTCTTTTGTAAAAAATACTAAGTGGGGCTTATTGGATTAGGCATTTGAGAGAATTCTGGTTTTAGCAAATCTTACTTTATTGGATTTAGTATTTATAAAACCTTTTACAAATCCATAGTTATTGTACTTATCATTTGTATAAATCCCATTAAATCCTCCTTATTGGAAAATTGGAATTTCATTAACAATATTTGTCATTTTATTATTTTTAAGAGCAAAACCAGAAACTAAAATCAAAATCGAAAACCACCAATCAAGTTTTTCAAAAATCAAAATCTACTGCAAAATCAAAACTAAAAACTAAAGATCAAAAGCTAAAAACAGAAAACCAAAAACCAAAATCTAGAATCTAACAAAACAATCATCATCTACTTGCTAAATAAATAATAAATCTATGCATGACGGCTGCTCATTTTAAATGTTTAAAATTTTTTGGTCAAAGTGTAATTGCTAAGTGTAATTATAATATTAAATTTTGTATATGACGGCTGCACATTCATATGTATAATTTTCTATTATTATATGTGTAGATTTTTTATTATAAGTTTATCACAAGGTGTTTTACATGTGTTGTCCGTTTTTGGTATACTTTTATAGTGTTTTTAGTCTTAGTAAAACCTAATAAATCCAGTTATCCAACTTACTCATTTTCTAACATAGTAAACCTAGTAAATTAAGTTATCAAAACCTGTCTTTTGTAAAAAAATACTAAGTGGGGCTTATTGGATTAGGCATTTGAGAGAATTCTGGTTTTTTAGCAAATCTTACTTTATTGGATTTAGTATTTATAAAACCTTTTACAAATCCATAGTTATTGTACTTATCATTTGTATAAATCCCATTAAATCCTCCCTTATTGGAAAATTGGAATTTCATTAACAATATTTATCAAGAATTATTCTGGATTATCTAAAAACTGATTTGTAGTCAAAATTTAGTTAGAGGAAATACCACCTAGTGAGATGGTATTTCAAAAATAAAATAGAAAGTATATCGTATTCTTCGTTTTATCATCTGTTAAAAAGTACGAATGCTACTAGATGTAATTCTACTACCCTCTGTGATCCCATTAAACCACCGTCACCACCACCGGCTGTCATCATCTCCAACCACCGTCTATTCTCACTAGTCAGAGACGTTTTGTCCATGTTGGTTACCCACCGATAGAGATACACCTTTTTAAAAAAAATTGTTTACTCGATCTGATGATTACTCAGAAGCTCAAGAAGTATTATTTATGTAGAAAGGCTTTCTATTTCCATTTGAAGCTTGAATGATGTGGACGTGTCAAATGGAAGACATGAGTGTCACCTTCCAACGTGTCATGTCACATGTTGCAGTACGATTAGTGTGATGATGAACTTCTTAGGATAATTAAAGCTTCTGTTTAGTCGTGATAGATAGGTTTGTTTCCAGATTTTATATGCTTAATTCATAAAAAGTTTAAAAGTTCATATATATCTAAAACTCCTAAAATCATTTTTAAACACCTCCTAAGATTTTGTTTAAATCCCGAGTTTTTTAAAATTCCTTTGAGTTTTGTATATAATGAAATCCCCTCAAATCATTAGTCAATAAGATCCTGTCGTCTTAATAACGTTTTTCATTTAAAAGAAAATCAAAAATAAAATATATTCTACCATGGGGATAATATAGAATTTTTTTAAAGACGTTGGAGTATATTGAGTTAACGTCGTTAATATGATGAATCAGAAGATCATCAACAACATCATTCTTAATTGACCCAGCATAGACAAGAGGCATACTTTGTTATGTTGAATCATACACACACAAAATTTAGTTTTAGTTCCCATTAAAATAAAATAAAAATATTCTTTTGGTGAAAATTTTTAGACAAGTAAATATATAAAATACTAACATTGATAAAAAATTTCCCAAATTTTGATACTTTTTAGACATAAACATTTATCTTTAAATATAACTTAACCTAATCTAACATTTTATAAGCACAACATCCACATCGTTTCTCTTTTTATCTTCAGTCAGAAATTATATTATTGCTTCTCTTCATATGTGTTTTCATTCTTTTATATGTTTTCATCATTTTTTTCCATGTTTTATCATGTCTTTATCTTCTAATGTTATCATGTTACGTATTGTTATTTTTGATTGAAAATCCAAGACAGGGGGTGTATATGTAAATATTGTTATGTTTTACCAAGTCTTGGTTCTTCATCTTTTATTATGTCTTATTCTATAATGTTTTCATATCTTCGATTGAAAATCTCAAGATCTAGGGCTACATGTAAACTTTATTTTATTTTGCAACAAATTTCAAATAGAATAGCTCAATTGATAATTCATCATATTTATCTCTTCTTTTCTAATGTTTTCATTTCATATTGTTTTCTTAATCTTCAATTGAAATTCTCAGACTCGGAATGAATGTAAATTTTATCACATTTTACCGATGCAAACCTATGCAAATCCTTTTATCTTTTTTTCTATGAGAATTATGTCTGATTTGCCTTTAACAATTCAGATACCAAAAAAATGATTTGTACAATGATACCAAGAATTTTCAAAAACTGTACTATTTTAATGCGTCTAGAAGGTTTACTGCAGCGATTTTGAAGAAGAAAAGAACAATCTAACACACATGGACAAAGATGCTATGATAGCAAAAGACGTTCATGTCCTATATGCCCATTAATTTGATGCTTATTAAACCCATGAACGAGGATACTGATATCTCCACCGACCATGATCATATTTATATCACAGAGATGGTCAAATGGACATAAATATTATCTTGGTCTACTCCCAAGCTTTACTTGAGAAGAAAATAGAGCTCATGACCTTTCTATGCTTGGGTACGCATGATAGTCGAAGGGTAAGTGTAAGAGGAAGGAGTTGTATCTAGTTAACTTGGTCGTTTTTACATTTTTATGTGAAATTGGTAAAGAAGATATGTTTTGCCTTTATGGATTCGAAAACACTGTTTCTGATTCTCGTTCTTGCTTGTGTACATACTAAACCATAGATAATCTAAGTACACAAAATAGTTCTACCATAAAGTCACATTATTCAAAGTAAAGAAAAGACATAGATATAAGATAACACGAACAGTTCTTATGTTTTCACGAGTAAAAAAAGAGATGTTGCTGCTTACTCTAGGTAAATAATAGAAGTGTTGGAACACCTCCCTCTCTCGGCGGTGGACGGATCACCTCTCAAAGCCATTCAGATCCAGCATGGCCTGGTCGCTCGTATCCAGCTGAACCACCATCTTTTTTAAAAAAAAAAAGAAGAAAAAAAAAATGCTTGCACTTTATTCTTCTTCTTGCACCTTTCACCACGTGTACATTCCTCATAGAAAGAAGGAGCAGTCGACTTGAACATCTCAAACAATTTAAATAAGTAAATATGCCTCAAACACAACCTTGAAAGTAGTCACTACCAAACATGAGCACCAGAGCTATCTGTAACCTCAAGGAAGAAATTTTGTATAAATAGCTCTCTGTGTCTGCCAAAAAAACTATGAAAAAACATATTTGAAACTGTTTATTTTTATTTATCTTCCTACTCATGTCAAGGTTGGTGATCTAGCACTGATCACTGAATACAAACTTTTTGGCATTGCCTACATTTATATACACACAATAAACGTTCAAACAAAAAACAAACCAACAAAAAGAGAAACACACAAACAATGAAAGATGGAAGCAAGTCAGATACCATCAAAGATGAAGAGAGCTCACTTCATCAACTTTCCACTCTCCTTCTTCATACTTATACCATCTAACAATCCCTTCATCATTCTCAGTCCTCTGACACATCACACAAGTCTGATGTTCCATACAAGTTAAGAACCTCTTCAGCCTCGAAGCTTTGTCAAGTATCGTCTTATCAAGCTCTCTAACAATCACTTTCTGCTGCGGTTGCCACACGCTGTACTCCACCAGGTAAGAGTGTGATATGTTGAGCACTTCAAGATCAGGTAACCCGTCGAGGATCTTTATCAGTGCTTCTCGCTTGATAGCAGAGCATCTAAGGCTGAGTGTTTTGAGGTTAGGGAGGTAAGTGATGAGGGTGTTGGCAAAGAAGATCTCGAATGGACCCATGATCTTGAGCTCCTTGAACCCCTTGCAGTTCTTGGCTATCTCTGTTAAGAGGTAAGGCGGGTTTGCGATGCTAGGCATTGTTAGTGACTCCAGATCTTTCCAGATCCTTATGGCTTTGCATATGCCAGTCTTCTTAATTCTGTTCCAAGCAGGAAGGACCACCCGTCTCAACCCTGGACACCTACAAAAGATTGGATACAAATGTTTTAGAATTTTACAAGACTCAAGTAAGTAAGCTCAAGAGCTTTACCTTTCTGCGGTGTAAGTAAGCTGATCATCACTCAAGAACAAGTTGAAATGGAAAACCAAGGTCCTCGTGTTGCCACCACTAAGATTCATGGAGAGTTTCAGGATCCGGGTCAGGGCTTCGTCGGAGCGACGCTCCACGTAGACGTAAGGCTCTAAGGGGATCTTGATGAAACTAGATCTCATGTGAGAGAGATCAAGAGTCTTCCAGAGGATGGGATCGCAACAAGCAGCTCTCCATCCACTGCAGACATGAGCTAAACCGGAAGTCAACTCAAAGATGCTAAACTTCTGGAAGATCCTGACCAGGATGTCATTGTCCAACTCTTCCCATCTACTCCCTCGACGACTCTCATACCCTTCTTCCATATCTTTTCTAGCTAATGCCCTGCAAACAACAAAGAACGTTTAATCAAAAAAAACTCCTCACAAGAATCGTGTTTAAATAGGGGAAAAATCAACAAAGTTTTGAAACCGAAAAAGAGCAATCAATTGTCTTAATTATCTAATAAATACTGAGAGATTCTAATCAATCAATCAATCAATGCTAGAAAGAAAAACCGAACAGCAAAACGTTGTCACAAACAGAGTATTAATGAAAAAGCTATTCAAACCACGAAAACGAATCCTAGATACATGCAAGAGTCTCAAACACGAAAATACTAAAAACTCAAGATCGGACATTAAAACTCAGAGAAACAGAGAAGGACCAAAGATCGTTAAAAAAAACTCAGAAAGAAACCTTAACTAATCGAAAGCAGAGTATTTCGAAAAATAGAGGGGACTAAAGATCTCCAGCAATGAATCGATCTGATTTCTTGACATTCCTAAAATTCAGTCGAAAGGAATTGAAGATTTATAATCGACATAGATCTTAAAACTAAAAGGATCAGATCAAATAAGAAGCAAAACCGCAAAGTGGGGCAGTGAGAAATTTTAAGAACCTTAGGAAGAGGAAATAGGAATCGTAGGCAGCGACGAGGACGACCACACCGTTACTCGTCTCTCTCTCTCTCTCTCTCTCTCTAGCCGACGAAAGTGAGTAGATATGAAAAAAAGGAAAAAAGAGTCTGTTGTCACAACAACAACCGGTTTTGTTTTTTTGGTTTGTTTCGATTTTGATTGTTTTTATTGGTTCGGACAGAACCGGTTTGTGTTTAACGGTTTGACGTACAAAAGGTAAGTAAATCTGACGGTACAGAAGAACCTTAAGATCCCTCCCTCCTTTTCCGTAGGGGTTGACTTGCAAAAGGTAATTAAATCTGACGGCGCAAAACACTCTTGAGTGATCTAATGGCTTTGTATGTAACGCTGTTAGGTGGGGTTGACATGTTATGAACGGCTGCGATGCAGTGTAGACGACGAGAGAGAGAGAGAGGCTAAAGTAATCTCCTTTGTTTCGTCTTTCGCGACCTATCTCTTTCCCCAGACGGGCCGACCATTGAAAAGGTTCTCCCTCTCGCACTTCTCTATCCCTAGGGCAAAGCAAAGGCGTAGACGGTAAGAGCTAAAACCCTCTTCTTTGCTACACTCTGTCTTTCTCTGATTTTGATCCTTGTGGGGGTTTTGAAGAAGCTTAGGTTTCTGTTTCTCTCTTGTGTTTTTTTTTTTTTAAATCTTCAGCTTGTTAGGTTCCATTTTGAGTTTAGTAATCTGGGTTCTCTTGTATTCAGTTGAGAAAATGTTTACTTTGAGATTAGGGTTGTGTCTATTTGTTCAAAAGATGTATGTTTGGTGGTAGTGGAAGAGACTTTACTATTTTGGTTGATTTTTCACTGAGAATGCTTTGGGGATAAGAAACCTAGTTCAAGCTTCAAGTGACTCTTAGTTGGTGAACTGGGTAGTCTGCATTAATGTGCCAGAGCTCTTTCTATTAACGGGTTTAAGAGTATGATTAGTTTCAAGCTCTCTGTGTCTCCAAAATGATAGAACTTTTTTTTTTTTTAAATGATGTTGCGTTCTCTTTAATGACAGCCAAAACTTTCTCTTCGTGTTGTCTTTTATTCTGGTCTTATCCTATAAATAGAGCTAGAACTTATGATTTACCATTTATCCAATGCAGCCTCCAACTCTTCATCATGGCTAGGCTCTTGGCTAATTTTACAACCCGTCCTTTACTTGGTCCCGGAAGACATGTTCAGTCCGAAGAGTATAGAAAACCAAGAAGATCATGTCTGAAGATGATGTACACTTCACAAACGCCGGTTTTGAGTATCCAGAGCTTCTCAGGGTTAAGGGCTGCCAATGCAGTGGATCATCTAATAGCAAGGCCTGCTCATGGTTTCTTCAGTAAGGTTAACCTTCAGATCTCGTCCCGGAAAGGAAAAGCTAGCCGATGTGTTACCAAAGCCATGTTTGAACGGTTCACCGAGAAAGCAATTAAGGTCATAATGCTGTCTCAAGAGGAAGCTAGGAGACTTGGACATAACTTTGTTGGCACTGAGCAGATACTGTTGGGTCTTATTGGGGAAGGGACTGGAATCGCTGCAAAGGTTCTTAAATCAATGGGGATCAATCTTAAAGATTCTCGTGTGGAGGTGGAAAAGATCATTGGAAGAGGCAGTGGATTTGTGGCTGTGGAGATCCCTTTTACTCCTCGTGCAAAGCGTGTCCTGGAGTTGTCACTAGAGGAAGCTCGACAACTTGGTAAGAGCATGTCTTGGTTCTGTTTCTGTTTTTTTTTTTCTTTTTTTCATTTAGGCTTGGAGCTTCTTATAACATTGTGTTTAAGGAATTTTCTTTTGTTATTTTGGGACTCTAGGCCATAACTACATTGGGTCAGAACATCTTCTGCTTGGTCTTCTTCGTGAAGGGGAAGGTGTTGCAGCTCGTGTCCTGGAGAATTTGGGCGTAGATGCTAGTAACATCAGGACGCAGGTAAATGCATCATTCATTAATCCTCACAACCATGTGATGTCTTTATAAACAGTTTCTTGATTACAATTTGAGTGTATTTTTCTTCAGGTTATACGTATGGTCGGGGAAAACAATGAAGTGACCGCAAGCGTCGGTGGAGGATCGAGCGGGAATAGTAAGATGCCAACACTAGAGGAGTATGGGACTAACTTAACTAAACTAGCCGAGGAGGTAATTAAAATGGCTTTCTTAACACTCATCTTGAAGAAACTCTCAAGAAAGTGTAACAACATTAAATAATTTAACAAATGTTTTTTCCACTTTCTATTACAGGGTAAACTAGATCCGGTTGTGGGAAGGCAGCCACAGATTGAACGAGTGGTCCAGATCTTGGCTCGAAGAACTAAGAACAACCCATGTCTTATTGGAGAACCTGGAGTTGGTAAGACAGCAATAGCTGAAGGACTCGCACAGAGAATAGCCAGTGGTGATGTTCCTGAAACAATTGAGGGGAAGACAGTAAGAAAATTTCTCCTATTGGATCATTTGTACTGTTTTTGGGATGCTGAGAAGAGTGCACATATGCATATGGTTTCAAAGTGTTTACCTTTACTTTCCAGGTTATAACCCTTGATATGGGTCTTCTAGTAGCTGGAACGAAGTACCGTGGAGAATTCGAGGAAAGATTGAAGAAGCTTATGGAAGAGATCAGACAAAGTGATGACATCATTCTGTTTATTGATGAAGTGCACACTCTGATTGGTGCAGGAGCCGCTGAAGGTGCCATTGATGCTGCCAACATCTTAAAGCCAGCTCTTGCAAGAGGTGAATTGCAGGTAAAAAAAATTTCTCATTCTTTCTATTGGTCAAAATGTAATGTTACTTAGAACAGAAACTCAAGTTTATTATATCTATTGTTATGGTTGTAGTGTATTGGTGCAACAACATTGGATGAGTACAGAAAGCACATTGAGAAAGATCCTGCATTGGAGAGAAGGTTCCAGCCTGTGAAGGTACCTGAACCAACTGTTGATGAAGCTATACAGATCTTGCACGGTCTCCGTGAGCGGTATGAGATCCACCACAAGCTCCGTTACACTGACGATGCCTTGGTTGCTGCTGCACAATTGTCACATCAGTACATCAGGTTTTTATGTTTCTTCCTGTTTTCAACACATTTTTTTAAGACAAGTCTGCATCATTTAATCAAATCCTGTTTCTTCTCTTGAATGAATAGTGATCGGTTTCTTCCAGACAAAGCCATTGACTTGATTGATGAAGCTGGGTCTAGGGTTCGACTACGCCATGCTCAGGTTCATAGTTGCATGTCTCTTGCATTATCAGAATTTTATATGTATAATGTATTTGAGTTAACTTAGGATGAAGTTTTTGTTTGATTAGGTCCCTGAGGAAGCTAGAGAGCTTGAGAAGCAACTCAGACAGATCACTAAGGAGAAGAATGAAGCTGTGAGAAGCCAAGACTTTGAGAAGGTATCATCTTTTGAGTTTGTCTTACTGTCTATAAACCCAAGATCTTTACAGTGTTATTCTCCAACAGGCTGGTTCTGACCGTGACCGGGAAATAGAGCTTAGGGCCGAGATAGCAGCTGTTTTAGCCAAAGGCAAAGAAGTGAGCAAAGCTGAGACAGAAGCTGGCGAAGAAGGAGGACCAACAGTCACCGAATCCGACATCCAACACATTGTCTCCACCTGGACAGGAATCCCTGTAGAGAAAGTCTCCTCTGATGAATCTAGCCGTCTTCTCAAGATGGAGCAGACCCTTCACACAAGAGTCATTGGCCAAGACGAAGCTGTCAAAGCCATAAGCCGGGCCATACGACGTGCACGTGTTGGACTCAAGAACCCGAACCGCCCAATAGCCAGTTTCATCTTCTCTGGTCCAACCGGTGTGGGGAAATCAGAGCTTGCCAAAGCTTTAGCTGCTTACTACTTCGGTTCAGAAGAAGCGATGATCCGTCTAGACATGAGTGAGTTCATGGAACGACACACGGTCTCAAAACTCATCGGTTCACCTCCTGGTTACGTAGGATACACGGAAGGAGGACAGTTAACGGAGGCAGTTAGACGCAGGCCTTACACACTTGTCCTCTTCGACGAAATAGAGAAAGCCCATCCAGATGTGTTCAACATGATGCTTCAGATCCTAGAAGACGGGAGACTTACTGACAGCAAAGGAAGAACCGTGGATTTCAAGAACACGCTTCTGATCATGACATCGAACGTAGGAAGCAGCGTGATTGAAAAGGGTGGTAGAAGAATCGGGTTTGATCTCGACTACGACGAGAAAGACAGCAGCTACAACAGGATCAAGAGCTTGGTCACTGAGGAACTGAAACAGTATTTCAGACCGGAGTTCTTGAACAGGTTAGATGAGATGATCGTTTTCAGACAGTTGACGAAGCTGGAAGTGAAGGAGATTGCTGATATAATGCTTAAAGAAGTGGTGGGGAGGCTTAAGGACAAAGAGATTGAGCTTCAAGTAACCGAGCGGTTTAAGGAGAGAGTGGTGGATGAAGGGTTCGACCCGAGTTACGGTGCGAGGCCACTGAGAAGAGCGATAATGAGGCTTTTGGAAGATAGCATGGCGGAGAAGATGCTTTCGAGGGAGATTAAAGATGGAGATTCTGTGATTGTTGATGTTGATGCTGAAGGAAGTGTGGTTGTGTTGAATGGTAAGAGTGGAGGTGGTAGTGTTGCTGAAGAAGCCATGGAAGATCCAATTTTTGTGTTGTAGGAGGAATGAGAAGGGCTTTAGAGATTTTTGTTTCTCCTTTTTAATGGATATTGATTGCTGTGTTTTGTGTTACGATTTATTTTTTTCTTTCTTTCCCTAAAGCTTGTTGGACTTAGATTGCCAAAGTAAGAACACCAAAGCTTACACAATCAAGTGTGTGAAAAAAGGATGGGCACACAGATTCTATGTGAAACTTATATGAAGAGAAGAAATAATATACATTTACTAAGAATCAGCATCGAGATCGCGATTTGAAGTAGGAGATGGAAGCTGATCAATTTCTCTTCGAGAAGCTTCACATAAATGTTGCTCTATCCCCAGTTTCCTTAGCTCTATCAATCCTCTTTCCACTGAAGCCAGGCAAAATTGAAACTCTTTAGTTTCATCATTATGACTATATATGCTCCTCAGCTACTTGAGCTTTTCAAGTAAAAGTCAGGAGTGATTGTACCATCTAAGGAATCGTGAGAAGTCGTAGATTTCCCGCTGCTACGGCTGATCCATAGCTGAAGACGTTCTTCTGCTATGTCTTCTTCCACATCGTGTACCTTAGCTCTACCCCATAGGTACATCAGCCATGCCTGCATTTATGTTTATCGTTAGCAATCAAGACAGGTATTTTGATAGGTAAAAAGATCCTACATTTTTTGACCTTGCAAGTTCCATAGCTCTACGTCATCTTTCTAGCTCTAGGCAAAATTGCAATCACGATACTAATGGGTATCGATTCTTGGAATCAACTAATACTGATAAAAGCCACATCTCGCAACTGCTGTTGGTTGGTTGATGTGGGGCTGCTTTTGGTTTGATATGGTATTCTATTATGTGATGACTAATGCAAAAGTCTGACAATTGACATAACACAAGTTATGCAACATGTATAATCTTTGAGATTATACCAGTAAGCAGAGCTCAAGGAAGAGATTAAAGGTAGAAAAGAAAGGAAAGAAGTGATTAGAGAAATGTTTAGAGATGAATAGAGATTTGTATGAGTGAAAACGAGTGTATTAAGTGATTAAAGGAACCATTGTATCAAGAACACTCTAAACTGTCTGCCTTTCATTAATGATGAGATTACATATATATAGGATGAGCACACAAGGGTTTTAGAGATTAAAAGTCTAAGCTAATCATGTGTAGTCAAAGAGGGAGGAGCGTCCGGTTTGAAATGGACGATGGGGAAGCCTCACACGCTTGATTCCTTTGGCATCTAGACAAGATGCTTTGCGCCCTTTCCAGCCTGTCAAGGCGCGTCTCCACCTTATCCACCAACGGTCATCTTGCTTCTTCCCAAACCCTCTTCTCCATAAGGTGGATTCGACCAACTCTTTGCACAAGCCTCCTCCTTACTTCTCACACACGGTAGCATACTTGTACGGACCTAGGCGGTCCATACAATGTGCCCTAAGTTTGCACATCCTCCAAATGTGCTCAAAGGTCGACTCCCAAAGGCATCGCCCTAACTTTGCACCATGCTCCATTTGCTTCAATCTCTTCACCCAAGTCTCTCCTAAGGCTTCATATCTTCATCTCAACAACATGGAGGATAGTGTGAGAGGTAGGATAAAAAACAAGTGTATATGATGATGAGGAAGTACCTGCTTAAAGGCAACATCTTCTTGTTCCTCTTCACCCAACTCTGCATTTTAAAACAACATGAGACATTTGTAAAAAAAAAACAGTTTCCAGATACGGCTGATGATTTTGACTTATGACCCGAATAGGACAAAGATAACATCTAAAACCACTGATAACCCTTTTAGGTAGACGGCATTGGTGGTCCTATCTCTAACCGGGTCAGGTGTTTTCAGGTTTTTTTTTCTCTGACCACTTTCTTTACTAAACTAACAACTCTTGCATTATGTCAAAGACCGGGAGGATGTGGCTAGACAAGGTGCAATCCTTACACAGCATCCAAGAACCTCTACCTAGGGGGTAGTAAAGAAAGAGAAGACAAAAAGGGCGTACCCTCTCCTCTCTCTTAAGATCAGAGCAAAAAATTTCCTTACCATATGCTTCTACAAATCTGGATTCGCCATGACCTTTGGGATCTAGAAATAGGAAAAGAACAGGGGAAAAAATTAGCATTTGCTTTTGGCTATGCAGAATGCCAAAAATATATAGCATTCGTCTGGATATGACCAGAGACATGCCATTACTAGATAATAACCATTTTTGCGCAGATTCAGGTGCAGATTCATTATAAGAGCTTATAGGTGTTACTAGAGAACATAATGCTCATCCACCGTTCTGACATTTAAAGAATAGAAGCGGACAAAAAGTGTAGCTTATATTTTTTATTTTGTGCATTTGCCTGGTGTTAAAAGCTCGTAAATCCATACATACCAGAAACAGTGTGACGAATTAAACTTGGTTTTCTCTTATGGGCAAATGCAAGCACGATAGCATCCTCAACCTGAATCACAGAAGAAGATTTTTAGGTTATCTTTGAAGATCTATGCACGGAAACAATATTGGAAGGTAACTCAGAAACAAGAGTAGACACCTTTAATGATGCTAGCTCTCTCAAACCCATTTCAACTGAAAGCATACATCTTTCAATATTTCCTTCTCCAGTTAGATCACTCAAATCTCTAGCAGCTTTACTCCGATCATTCCCACCTGCTTTATTAATATGCTGGTCAACATTTTTTTTTTTTTTGCGAACAACAATAAGCAAGGAAAACTTTTAACAGTTTAAACAAAAGCAGATATAAGACGAGCCTTTATTCCAGGATAAATCCTTGGCCTTCTGTGCTGCAGAGGTGACAAGCTCAAAAGGAAGAGGAGCCAACGCTGACCAGTGCTCATGCCTCGATAGGGCTATATCCGCAAACATGCCTACAAAGGATACCATAGGGAAAAAAGCAAATATTAGATGAACTTGATGTATAACTGCCACACCACAAACATGTGAAAAGTGTATTATGAGAGTATTTTTTTAGTTCAGAATAGCTCTTTTGTTTATAAATAAATTGATCACCTACCGTGTTGCACAGTCAAACCCCAATACCGGGAAAGCCAACATCTCTTCAAGACTACTTATTCCTAGATGATTCAACAATTCATTTACTCAGAAACTTATAAATGATTAGTAGATAACGAGACCCAAGTTTTCTCGACAAACCATTTCGTCCTGTGTTAAAATCATCCTTTGAGTCATTGTTTGAAGAGATTTCGCTTCAGACTCTGCTTCTTGAAGCCGTTCTGCAGCAGTAGTAGCTTCGTCTTTCAAGCTCTGAACATAGCATGGAAGAATAAGACAAGGTTTAATCATGCAAATAAAAGTATTTCATCTAATGAAACCCGTACACCAGTGTACCTTACCTCAAGTTCTGAACGTAGAGAACAAGCTCCTCATCCTTCCCATTCTTTTTCTGTTTAGCAGCACTTAGAGCAGCCTGTGACAGGAATAATTTTTCTCCAGAGCTTAAATCGTATGTTTACGTAAAGCGTTGACCTAAGACTTATGGGATCACAACGGCGGAGAAAGAAACTCGACAAAAGAAAAGACTAAATTTGAGTGGAAAATAGAGTAATGTGCGTTATTTATGTTCACGTTACCTCTCTTTGACGCAATGCTGCTTCCTTCATGTAGAAAGACACAATTCAACATCAGCGATCATAACTACCATCCAAGATTCTGGAAGACAGAAACGCATAGAAGCAAACGAAGGCACATGCTCTCACCTGCTTAACAACTTTGCCTCCAGAGACACTCCTTCACCAAGAGAGGCAACCTTTTCAAGAAAAAGATAATACAAATGAAACCTTGCACAGCTGCCAATACTTAAACACATGTGATTTGAAGTAAATAAGTAAATTACTGAAACTTCACGTGCTTAACACATAAGAACGGTCTATTTTTATATGTTCTATCCAAAAATAGTCTACACCACCACCTAGATACTCACTATCATAACATCTGTATACACTCAATCATCTCCACCTAGATATTAAGTACATATTTACATTCTCTCCTATAAATACAGATAAGCAACAAGGCAGGAGGTTGCATCAACCAGATAACAATTGCTGATTTGAGTTAAATAAAAATTGCTAACAAAGAGATGCAAGCGAGTGGTGAATCTTTTCCCTCAGAATTTTAAGAAGCAACATCAGTTAAGAAAAAAAAAATACAACTGGTTCAGAAACCTGTTTCTCGAGCTCCTTGGCCCTAGCTTCTGCTTCCACCCTTTTTTCTTCCGCACAACGAAGCTGTTATCAAGTCCAAAAGTTACGCACAACAGAACAGCTCTATTATTTTAAAAACTAGTGGCCGAACCCCGCGCAAGCGCGGGGATATTGACTATTTTTTACCGTAAGTTGCCAAGGAGTTGCTGTAACTTGCCAAGTTATTGAAACTGTGAAGTAGGTGTGAATAGAACTGTATATTATGTGTTTCGTGGGGTTTTTTTTGGTAAATCTTAGGTTAGGTCACTTTGTGTGGCTAGAAATGGTTATGTTGTGAAGAGTTTATGAATCTGTTATTTTTAGTGTTCAGATAGATTATTCCGAAAGTTATATGTTTGCTGTTTCTCTGAATTTGTTAAAAATAATTGTTTGTGGTTTTATGTGTTACAAATAGTTTATTGTTTTGGTGATCTTTTGGGTGCCAGTGAAGGTTATTTTAAATATTGCAGAGTTTGTAACTGAAATTGCAACTATAACAAAATTTTAAAATAGAAAGGTTTAAGTGTCTTTTTATTTTAGGCTGTAATCTTCATTTTTAAGTCGAAAGAGTAATAAAAAAAATCATAAATCATGTTAACATGACCGATGTTTATGCATTGTTGACGTTAAACTTTACTGACTTGTAAATAAGTAAATACGTCATTGTAATTCTTACACCAATAAGAAATAGTTTACAACATATCAAAGAGACAATAAAGTTCGAAGTAGAGAAACATGTGGAAGTAGACTATTGAAATGAAACAAAAGCTAAGTGCGATTGACGGTTAGATGGGCTTGCGAGAATCACTCACAGGGACGTTTGCGTTTGTTCTCGTTGGCTGCATGACCTGGCAGACTTGCTTCAACAACTCCCAGTGAAATCTTTGGTGCATCACCCATGTTGCTGGCAGATTCCGTTGCTTGTCCAGATTCCATATCCACGACTGAAGGTGGGTTGCTGCTGTCACTCTAAGAAATAGTAGGACATATGTGTTAATTTATATCAGCAATAAAAAAAACTGAATATACATAGATTATCCTACCTTTGCCTGAGTGACAAATAAGAAGTCTTCACTGATTGCTGAGACGGTGAACATACGGTGATTTGGAGTGAAGTTGTAGGGTTTTTGAGACGGTGAACATACGGTGATTTAGAGTGAAGTTGTAGGGAGACACACGTAGCTGAAAACATATTCATTGCCAGCTAGCTCCTTAAGACATTTTGGTAGCTCCATTTCCTCAACTCTACTCATCTGAATTAGGTTGTGAGTTTGTGGGGCTTTAGAGTAAGAGAAACAATTATATACCAAATTTAAGAGGAATTGTGAAAGGACAACATACCTCCTCAAAAGCCAGACTTGCTGCCTCTTTCTTGATGAGTTTTGTCATCTCTTAATTTGTTGAAGACCACAAAAGTGGCACTGTCCTTTCTGTCGTCAACAGCAAGTTCAACACGAACCTGGATCTGGATGAAGTGAATTGTTAGAAGATATTTATATTAGATTGTTACTTTGAAAATGAATTGGGAATAAAAGTTTAGACCTGATAACTCCTGTCACGTTGAAAGAAACACATTAAGAAACTGTCGGATTTTGTAAGCTTCCTGCTGCAACTGGTGCAAGAAACAAAGGACCAGCAATTTTGTTGGAGGACACCAACAATCTGAGCCTTGAAAAGAAACTCAGATTCATGTGTCTTGAGGAGGACAACAGTGGTAACATTAGTTGAGTATATTCTGAAACAACATGCATAAGAGTACTGAAGTATGTTTAAAGAATGAGTATCACCTGCTCAGTGGAGTTGGAGATGAACGTGTGGAAGTATCCTATTGACACAAACTCCTTTTTAATCCCTTCCAGAGTATCAATTCTCTGCTGCTCCACCCCCCAAGGTGCAGGGAGTAAGTATGTGTAACACATAGAAAATTGCTGGTAAGACAGTTTATGTAATCTTTGATCGCATAGAGATGTCCTACATAAGTAAAATGGGTAGCTTAGGTTGAGTTCAAATAGAGATTTCCTACATAAGTCCAAATGTTTCTTAGATTATGTTACAAAGTAAAATATAACAGGTTCCACAATTTAAGTTTGCAGGAAAAGCGTACCATATACATGTTTATTTCTTTTGATCAATTAAAAAAGCACATGTTTATTTCTTACGCGATTCAGAAACGCGTACCATATACATGTTTACTTCTTAAGCGATTCAGAAACATACCTCCAAATATTTTTGGATTAACCGTAGTGACCACCATTACAGACTGGGATTCATTAGCTGAGTTAAGACAAGTACACAACAACGGAACTGGAATGGGAGATTATATTAGTTTTCTTTTAAAAAAACTTAATGTGCTAAGCATTTTAAAATATTAGTACGTAAGGTCATGGCTTACGGATCAATGAGGAGATGGACCACATTCGTGTAGTCGTTTCGGAGTTGTTCAGGTCACAGCCTTGCAAAGACGAAGACAACACACCTGGAAGCTCTAGGTTGGTGTTCGCAAGCACTTGAAGGTGGTCAAAACGCCGAACCACGAATTTGTCGGACTTGATCACAGGAGCGTCCACCTGGACCTCAACAACACATGTTGAAGGGATGAAACGGATCACGAACTGATGCTCTGTGATCTTGTACATGTGGGCGACCCGTGCAACTTCAAAACGGTCCAATCTCACAATAGAACCGGTTTGGCTGGCCCGGTTAGCGGGGATGAAACCATGGATCACGGAGTCCTGTAAGAAAACAGAAGATCATTAATTGTTCATAAAAAATTATCATAGACAAAACAATACAAACAAAAAACATGAAGAAAAGTTTGAAGCAAATGAAAGCTTACATCGATGATTTATATATATAAGAGGCTTCTGAAGGGGTTACGGGATGAGGAAGCGTTTCGTCGCCAGAGACGTGCGTAGAGACTTAAAAGATCGAACAAAACAGTCGAGCACCGGAAGAGGGAACGCCACAGCAATGAATCTAGACGAAGACGGCGAAACCCTAATCTTCAAACGACGCCTTCTGATGAGAGTTGGGCCAATCTAATACAGAGCCCAGTAAAAAGAAGCAGAGGTTTTATCAGAAAATACGAAGTCCATTCGCTAAGAACATAACCCAAAGGCAAAACCCGTTTCGTTTTAAAAAAAAATAATGAGGTGGGATCCACCTGATGCTGATGTGGCAGTTCAGGAATGAGGCAACTGACTCATTATATTATAGGTCTCAGTGAGAGACATGGAACCTTCTCCGGTACAATCTCATTCTCCTCTTGTAGCATATCCAGCTGCAGTTAAAAACTAATCAGCATCAAGACATATCTTGACTAGATACTCCAAAGATTGAAAGAAATCATCACATACTTCATCACGAAGAGCTGAGCTTCCCGCGGTTTACCCTTTTCTTTTGAATTTACTGATGGCTATAAAATTGAATTTATTCAATCCAGTTTAATCCACATACATGTTTTTCCTAATTCAACAGCTCTACTGTGTGAATTCAACAGTTGAATCCAAGATTCAACATGCTCATTGCTGGTAGTCTAAAGAGTAAGATAGAATCAAAACAGAAAACATAAACATAAATTAAAACAGAGAATGAAACTAACAACTAAAAACTTCTGAGACATATACATAATCATCAAAAAGGCGAAGCAAGTCCATACTGGATATCAGAATGTACAAAAAACATTGAACGTCACATTTATTTAAGATGAGGGCAAGTCTCCAGAACCAAATTCAATAAGGAATCACGGGCAAACACCATTCAAGGACAAGCTTCAACATAAGGAAGCCACGAGAAAACAAGTCTCCATACAAGCAGCCGACGAAGAAAACATTTAAAATCAAACTACTCATATACCTAACGTGATTAAACTAAAGCTCTACATTCCTTTACCAGATAATCTGGAAAAATCCATCGGTTAAACACCAAGGAACATCAAAACAAACATATCGCTGAAGCTTCATAATGAATAATTCAACAATAAAATCTGAAGATCATGCGAGGAGTCCTTGCCGAAAACAAACTCCAATAGGAGATTAGACGCAACCGCGGACAAACAATAAAATCAAATATCACAGCCGCGACTCTAGAAGATCTTACTACCTCCAAAGATAGTGCAGCTATATTACGATTCATTCTTGATGAGTTAACTACGCTGGTTAATTTAATAAGTCTTTGGTTGTTGATAGTAGTGGTACAAGTGGGGTTCAACAAAATGAGAGTACCCATGAATCAAATATTGATGAGGAGGAGTCTAACATGAATCATTCAACATCTGAACCATTCGACAACATAGAAGAAGAAGACATGGATAACAAAGATACTGAAGATGTGTGTCAGAAAATATACGTCCTACTCACATTTTTTTTTCTTAATTGTTAGAAGTTTGTAAAAGCTTAAATTTATTAATTTAAATGAATATTCTGCATTTCTCAATTTTCTGTTGTCACTGAGACTATACTCTAATGTCAATATTATTAAAAATGTAACTAATTTATTTGGGTTTTTTTTGCTAATTTATTTAGTTAACCTCTTCAGATCTATTATTATAAAGTTGAGTTTCCTCACTCCTAAGGCATGCCACATGGGCGTCCACGTCACTAATTCAGTGTTTGTGGTGGCGACATGTGTCATGGTCAATCAAAACTTAATGTTTTATTAATTCTTGAGTTTAAATGGTTTTATGTGTTTATTACGATCCAAATGCATCTTCTTCAGAAAACTATATACAAAACCTAGGGAAAGTGGCCATCGTGCAACAATTTCCGTTCAGTCAACTGTCAATAAAAATCTAATGGTTTTACCGGTGACGAACGATTCCGATCAATGTCAGTTGGGAGCTGAATAGACTTCTTTCATCTGGCGCCGTTACGGAAATTAACTTGGTTTCACCGGTGATGAACGATTCTGATCAATGTCAGTTGGAAGCTGAATAGACTTCTTTAATCTGGCACCGTTACGGAAATTAACTTGGTTCATGCATCTTCATTAACATTTGCATTAATACATATTCTCTACTTCTCACACGACCTTACATTCAATGAATCCCTTCATTCATTCTTCTGTGTTAATCCTCCATTATAAATACGAAAGTTTTCTTCCAACAAGATCATCAGTTCATTTCTCTTAATAAACAATACAAAAGGTGGTGAAAAGAGATATGTTAAGTCCATGGTTGTGCTTAACAGATTGCGACAGAAAAGTGATAAGAAACAAAAGAAATGAGATGAGAAACATAATAAACAAAGAAGAAGAGAAATGAAGAGAACGATAGAAGAGGGAGATAACTTTTTTTAGTGAACCTTTTTTAAAAAAATCTATTTATCTTTAACTCATAATAATTTCCAAGATCTTGGTGTTGATTTTTCATTATTGTAGCTCCCTAAAAGGTTGTTGGCCCTGATCTCAATGATCAACAGTTAGTGAAGACACTTATGAATAAGAATCTTGTGTGAGTATGCATGATTGTGATTTGTGAGTATATTTCAATTACATCTTTTCCATATCAACTACTAGACTGTGAATGTTATTTAAATTGGCTGCTTTTGTGTCTCCAAAATGGGCTGAGTTTTGATATATACGTAGAATGCATTTTTCTTATAATACTTCTAAATTTGAGTCTGCATATATCAAAATAAAATGAGGATGATGGACGAATGAGCTGAGTGTGGAATACTAAACATGTTCTTACATGAAATTAAAGCATTTTAGTTTTGTCCAAACATTAACTTATGCCTTATTTAGAACACTCACTTCCCATAACATATATACTCTCTTCTCAACAAATTGACACCTGCTAACCTAATAAAAAAACAATAGTTTCAAATTTAATAAAGCTGAATCCTTTATTTTCATGATGGCATTTCATCAACAAAAATTGTCTAAAAATTTAACACTATAATTTTTAAAATTTTATTAAGTATTCCACATTTTAATCATCTTTTGTTTAAACCAAATTTATTAGTAAATTATTTAATAACCTAGAATTTATTTTTGATTAATATTTTATTTTAGGTCTAACAAAACATTTGATATCAATCTAAAATAATATTTTATCACATAATTAACAATATAATATCAAATATGTAAGTTTTTAAAATATTCATAAGAAAAAAAAAATAATGTAAGATTTTTGTATCAAAAATTATTTTACTTATTATCAAAAATTATCATAATTACAGTAGAATAAAAAAAGATAATATGTAAAACTATTATGTATCATGAACATTTTAATATTAAGATAATCATAATCTATAAAAAGAATAACAAAACATAACACAATAAAAATTAATATCACCTTAAATATACTCTTTAACTGGTATATTTATATATTTTCGGTTATTAACACACCCGTAGAGTGAAGAGAGAGAGAGAGAGAGAGAGAGAGAGAGAGAGAGAGAGTAAATTATGCTAATAGTAAAAATTAGTTGTATGGTTAATTCTAAATTAAGAAAATAGTATATCTCATATACATCGCTTGCAAATGTAAACATAAAACACAAACCACAAATCATATAAAAAATAATAATCTTGATCACAAATTAAGAATATCCCGCCCGTAGGACGGGCCGACCCTAGTTTTTTATATTTTCATATGTTTTATTAACATTATTTTTCAAATATCTTTCTTTGACGGAACTCATGTGAGATTATTTTTAATTTTTTATATGTTAAGTTGATTGTCTTAATAAAGTTTCATAAGCATGTATCCTATCACTTTTTGGTAAATTATATTAAATATGCATGAAGAGTCACCATGTACTTTGTATTATTGTTAATGACCATATTTTTTTAAAAGAAAATTGTAGATTATAAAAATATTTAGGTTTGTTTCATTAAAACCTATCTAATTATTTTAATGAATATTTGGATTATAATTTTCCAAAACAATTTGAATCAAAACAAAATATAATAGCGTTACTAAAATTTTAATTGTCAATGACTAAATGAATAAAAGAGTCTAATTAACAATAAGTATCTTACACAAGTAAATTATTTTTACCATCATTATTTTTAATAAAACTTTTATTGTAAGTGAAATAATGAATTGGCTTATTAAAAAAAAATCAATGTTCATGTTTATTAATGTTTCTAGCTAATGAGAGAATAATTTCCTGGAAGTCTTCTACGTTAGTTTTTATAAATATTTTATTTTCAACTTCAAGATATATATTTTAACTTTCAAAAGTGTTAAGTAACTTCAAGAACACCAAGTTATATGGTTTAACGTGTCTTCCTTGATCATAATTAAGATATACTTTTTTAACTTTATGAAATTTAAAATTCCAGTTTTCACTTAAAACATGAGTTTCCGCTTACATTTTAATTTCCCATTAATATTTAAATTTCTCGCTTTAAATTTTCCGCTTGAAATTCAAGTCTTCTGAGAAGCCTTCTAGTGAAAGTGTTATATGTTTGAACTTATGTAATGTCTGATCTTTTGTGAATATGACTAAATTTTCTTGAGAAATCCTCTCCCTTAATTGAAGTAAATTTGATTAATTTTTTTGTATTATTGTGTTTTGTTATTGAAGTTGTATCAATAATTTCACTAATGTCAAGTACTTTTGGGAAGATAATATTGTAGACATGAACATATTTACTAAATTTTTTTCATTAATATCTCTTCAAATTTACAAAAAAAAAAAATCACAGCTAAAAGAGTACACATACAAATCACAAAACATACCATAAATAAAACTATTATAGATAATTCCTCCACAAAAGCCAAGCTTGGACTTGGACTCCACTTGACATGAGAGAAGATTCAGTCAGAAGACTTACAGGAAGTCTTCTAGCGCATTATATGTTAGAAGACTTTCGAGAAGGCTTCCCAGAAGTCTTCTAAAGTCATCTGAAAAACCTGCAAATCCAAAAAATGTTCAAATGGCTTCAAGACAGAAAAAATGAGTGGAAGATAAGATTGATCTACCTTTAAAGAACACGCAAAAATACATATCCCAAAAAAGTAGATCTACCTTTAAAGGAGTAGAAGATGAGAACCATGTAACAAAAAACATGCAAAACAAGATGAATTAGTGAGAAAGACATGAGACAAAAAATGATAAATTGATACAAAATTTGGTGTTTTCAAGTTTTAATAGATTAGGGAGAGGTTGGAGAGTTTTAGTTTGGAAAAATTTAAGAGTTTTAAGCAACCAGAGGTTACCAAATGAAGAAAAAACATACATATAAACTTACCAAAACACCCAGATCCGTTATGAAAGAGGAGACATGAGAGAAGATTTTGTCAGAAGACTTCCTGGAAGTCTTCTAGCGCATTATATGTTAGAAGATTTCCTAGAAGTCTTACAAAGTCTAACTCAGATCTGAAAAACCTGCAAATCTAAAAACGTTCAAATGACTGCAAAATAGAAAAAAAAATGAGTGGAATATGAGATAAATCTACCTTTATAGAACACACGAAAGTACATATATAAATTTATAGATCTACCTTTAAATGAGTGGTAGATGAGAACCGTGTAATAAAAACCTGCAAAAACAAGTAAATTAGTGAGAAAGACATGAGATAAAAATGAGAAATTGATATGAAGTTTTGTGTTTTCAAGATCAAAAAGATTAGAGAGAGGTTAGAGAGTTTTAGAGTGAGAACATTACATTTTTGTTGCAGCCATTTGAGAGGAAGAGAGAGAATGCATATATTTTCTGTATATAATGAGACAAAAGTTTCCAATTAGGTTAAATATTTTCGATTCGGATGACTTCCAGGAAGTAGTCTTCTAACGTTATAAACACAAGAAAACTTTCTCGAAGTCTTCAAACCGATAAAATACTATTCCCCAGAAGATTTTCTATGGAAATCGTCTAGATCCTAAATATAAAATCTAAACTCAAATAACTAACTAAATAGAAACAAATACTTCAGTAAAATTAAATTCAACTTAAAAAGTGTTTAATATACACAGAACTAAACACATATAGGTCAAAATTTAATTTTTCAAAAAAAATGTTAAGCATCCAAAATCTAACCTAAGAATACAAAAAAATACTATTACAAAATCTTAAATAAAAAAATACCGTGACTCACTAAATTCACTCATCTTTGTTGAAAACAATTCAATTTTACTAGATCTTAATTTCTATTATTTACAAATGTTTATAATTACATTATTTCAATTTTTTCCCCAACAAAATATTTTTTTATAAAATTTATAAATTATTTTTAAGGTCAACTATATGAAAAGACTTTCAGGAAGTCGTCTCCCATAAAACTGACAGAACCTCATAAGATTTTTTGGGATTATATTCGTAAAAATGAATTCTGTTTTTTGTTGTTTGGTCATAAGAGGCTGGTTGTAATTTCACAAAATTTTTAAGTTACTTTTGCGTTTGTAATTTCCCATAGCATATATATCAAAATAACAGATAATTAATATCAATATAGTTAACCTAATCAAATAAATAAAAATGTAAATTAAAGTTTAGTATTTATAAATTTCTTATTTATATGCTATCGGCTATGGAAAATCATCTACATTTATAAGTTATGCAAGTTTCTATAAAAAATAAAACTTGATTTTAATATTTTTTATCGAATCAATTCATTCTTTATTTATGTATTATTTATTAATTATATTTAAAAATTATATAGATTACTGGATGCTTATTAACTCTTACTACACTGTTATGAATATTTAACTATAATATTTTATCTATCATTATATTCGAATGACATGAAAAATTATTCTATATTCACAATGTCAAGAAACCATGTGCATTGTAGTTGTTTAAGTCTCCTAGACGGAGCGATGGTCCCACTCATCATCATCATCATCATCATCATAATCATCATCATTTATAAAGACAGATAATTCTATATCTTCATCTTCGATCATCATCGTGTTCTTCATTTTCATTTTCTTTAGGTTTAGCTTCATCTTCATCTTCTTTACCTTTACCTTTACCTTCTTTAGCTTTACCTTCTTCTATAGCTTTTATTTCACTAAAAAGCTTTGTATCTATGCTTTCAGGATATTTAACTAAGCTCAACTCCTGTTTGACAAACCAAGTGCACAAAGGGTTAGAGCATGAAAAATGTATAGATATCATTTATTATAGAATTGTACTCAACTGTTTTTTCAACACTGGCTACATCATATGCTAAATGATACTCTCTTTTTTTTTTGTATACAAACAGAGAGAAAGATGCTTGGTAAAATCCTCAAAGCGTCTGCCTTCAGAACTTTCGCCACAAAACTTAATGGGACCAAAGATTCCGCCTGACATCACACTGGGTAGGAAACCAACTCTACATAATGAGCAAAACCAGGTAGATTCAAAGTACTTCTCATTATGTGCATGCCTTCTTGTTTCTCCAGTGCATCTGGTGGATAAGAAACTAACTAGTTCAGAAACTGCTTTGCTGGTCGTCTCAAAACTGTCAGAGATAGAGAGAGAGAACACCTTTCATTAAGCTTTCCCAGAGAAACACATCAGAATTGATCAGGGAGCGAGGTTGTTTAAATCTCTTATCTCGTAGCATGAGTGAGTAATTATTATTACGAGATAAAATCATTAAAGTAACCGAAAGTGGTTTCTTCAACATGAACTCCTTCAACTGACCAAAAAAGTCGCGGAAACCTGTTTTAGCAAAGGAAAATAATACAGCCGGTTGAATCAAAACCATAAATAATTATGTGAATATAAACACTAATTTGTATGAGAGAAAAGAAGATTAACAGCGGGGGGAGTGACAAAGACGAATGCCAGTGGAGAAGATGGCCGGAAGAACATCAGGGTTTACTTGTGAGGTGTATTTTAGGTTGCCAATGGCAGTGATGGTGAGAGGACCTCCAGAGACGCCTGCCTTCTTCAAGGCCGATTCTATACCCAAACCGACCATACGAGCATCACAATCTTTGGGAACCATACACGTGTCTATGTCCCAAAACACCAACGTTTCAGTTTCCCCAATCTTGGTGAGAAAGCGCAACTTCTCCTCAAGCCGTTGTCTTATTCTCTCCTCTAAACCATCTGGTTGGAAGAAAAAAAAAACTTAGTTCAGAAACAACAGCATTGGCTGAGAGAAATAGGTAGTGATGAGGACAAACACCTTCCACTAAGGTTTCCCAGAAAAAGCTATTTTCATAAGTGAACTTTTTAGAATTGACAGGATATGCAAGAAGAGGGGTGTATCCCTTAGAGGCTTAGACCGTAGCTTGGGAAACGAATAGTTACTCCCTCCACGTGCATAGCACCGGATATAACCAGTACAGTAGTAAGAAGAGATTCAGGGTTACACGTCAATAAATCATCAATAGCGTCAGTGAAACCTGTTTCAGTAAAGACAGTTGAATATAAACCCTAAACCGCATATGAATCTAAACCCTAATTTTGCAAGGGAAAAAGATGATAACAAGATTAACCGCGGGAGACGCGTCGAACATTAATTCCAGTAGAAAAGAGGCCTTGAAACAAATGACGGTTTTGTTTTGGGGTGATAGATGTCGATAATGGCATAGATGGTAATAACCTTTACAGTGGCCTGCCTTCTTCAAAGCCGATTCTATACACGAACCGAGCAGACCAGCATCACACTCTTTGGGAACCGGACAGTTGTTGATGTCCCAAAACACCAACGTTTCTGCCTCCTTCCTCGTCCTCTCGATCTTATTTATGGGTCCATGACTTTGAACCTAAAAAAATATCAATCAGATCCAAAACTAGGAAAAACAAATCGCACTTGAAAATCCTCTCAGATGAGCATCCGGAGAGACGTGAATAACATCTAAACTACAGACCTCGTTTGTTATCGAATCAAAAGCACAAAGGTAACAAAGGTGGAGCTATAGCACAAGGTTTAATTGGATACTTTATATGCGTCCGTAACCCATATTAATGGGCGGTTGGCCATAACGTTAAACTATTTAGTTAATAGGAGAATGAGGATATAAATATTTTAATAATAAATATATACTAGGTGCATGTTTGCTCGCCATTTCGCGGATAATAATATTATATGAAATACATGATTTGTTTATAATGTTATAATTGTTGAATAATAATTAGAAATATTAAAAATTTAACATTTAATAGTTTGATAATCAAAAATTTCAATATCTATTTTTAGATGAATTGTGAAATTTAAGATAATTCAACAACATAAATATAAGTCACTAATTTTTATTTTCTTAAATGTAAGTATTATTACAGTTGGTTCAGATAATTGGTTGTAATTACCTTTTTGTTTATTTTAACACGTTAAAACAAAAATACTTTAACCATAAAACATGTATTTTTGTGTAGTTCCAAGAATAGGGTTAGAGACTTCTATAGCTCTAGTATCTTCGATGATTTATTTTATTTATGTTTCTTTCATTTATTTGATTATTTTCAATTTATTATAAATTTAACAAAAAAATAACTTTTTATATGTTTCTTTCAAAAGATTTGGCAAAACAAAAGTTTCGGGTATGACCAAAAAAACTCAATTTTATTTTTATATATGAATAAGGTATTAAACAGTATTTATAAAGTTCGCAGATAATTGATTGTAAAACTAATTTTTGTTTTAGCACTGATAAAAATATATTAAAATGTAAAATATAAAATTGTAAGATTTCACCTATTTGAACATATATGTAAAAAATCTTTAAATCATTTATAATTTAATATATAAATAAATAGTGTGTTATTATTTATATGATTTAAATGACTTATTTTTTAAGCATAATAACTAAAAGTCACTTAAATTACTTCTATTTAATAGTGAAGATAATAAGTATAAAATAATTCTATATGATTTAAAGATCATTATAAATGTACATTGATACAACTATAGTTAGATCTAGAAGCATTCGCCATTTTGAATCTAAACAAGAAGTGCCCAAGATTTATAAAAAATAGATTTGATAAAAGTCTCATAAAAGATTTTGAAACTCTAATAAAACTATTTTGTAGGCTAGAATTAAAAAAATATTTTAAATAATTTCAAAATCCTTATAAATGGTTTATAAATATTATGTGGATTTAAAAAAAACATAAAATTTCTAATAATGCCTTATATACAAATCTAATTCTTTATATATTTTTATTATATTTATTTCTATAAAAATATATAAAAATATTTTAAATAATTATAAATAAATAATCTATAAAAATTAAAAAATTGATGAAACATTATATATTCTTTCTATAATTACGAAATTAGTTACCAGAAATTATTATTTGTAATATTACTTGTGTTTTTGGTAACTTGTATTAATTGGTTCTAGAGTTTTCTTTTATTTTTAGATTTGATTAAAATAAATAGTTAATAAAAGTCAGCAACCAATCAAATTATAACACAATTTTTGATAACTTCATTTATGACTGACACGTCAGCAGAAATCATTAAAGTGACTTCTCAATTAATATATAAGGGAATCTTAATAACTAATTTAAATTTACATTAAGAATTTTTATGACTATTAATTACAGAAATATTCATAAATTGAGAATATTATATTTCATTCGCTAGAGATAAATAATCCAGGAAGATATTACTTATGCTTTCAAACAAGACGCCGACTTTTAAATTCCTGCTTAAAGAAATTTTAATCCAGACTTGGTTTCGTCCTTGCCCTCGAATATTAAATAGAGATTCGTCTGTATTCTCGAATATGAAAATCTTTAACTTTGTTTCCGACTATGAACAACCTATATAAGAGGTATCCAACTTTAGAACAAATAATCAACTATTCAGTATACAATATTAGAGCCTGGCAGGCAGAACTAGGTTTCATACACCAAACATTGTAGTTCCGGTTTCAGAGATCGATAACCCAATCCAAACCATAAATCTTAATGGATAGTAAAATTGGGCACAAATGAACTAATGGATAAAATAATTAATTGACTTATTGAATTGAGTTAAAATGGTTTGGATTGGAATGGATAGTAATATCTCCATAATAACACCGAACAAAATTTTTAAATCAATTTAACTTAAACCCAATTTTTATTTATTTTCTCATAAATATATTGATTTTAGTAAACTAAATCTACCCAATTTCTCATATTTATTTTTGTTAACATCCAATTTCTCAACCATTTAAATTTTATATGTTGGTATTTTTCAATAACGAAAATTTAATCATATTTTTTGGCAAAACCATAAAATTAAGTTTTTCCATCAATAAATTAAATTTTCCTGCCAAAACAGAAAAATTCATTTTTTCACTAAAGCTGAAATCGCGCAAAAATCCCAAAATTGTATATTTCCCATCTAAACCACATATTCATTTTTTTTCTCTGAAACTGTATGATCGTCAAAATCACAAAATCGTATTTTCCCCCCAAAAAAATCATGGTTTTCCGCCAAAACCAAAATCATGTTTTCCTGCGAAAACCAAAAATCATGTTCCCTCCCCCCTCCAAAAATCGTAAAATCGAATTTTCTGCCAAAATCGCAAAATTGTGCTTTCCTTTTCCTGTCAAAAAAGTAAAATCTTATTTTCTCGTCAAAATTGTAAAATATCATTTCTCTTCAAAACCGCAAAATTAAGTTTTTCCGCCAAAAACAAATGTGTTTTCTGCAAAAACCATAAAACATTGTGTTTTCCCTGCCAAAGCCATAAAATCTTGTTTTCTCGCCAAAACTGTAAAATCTCGTTTTCACATCAAAACCGTAAAATCTTGTTTCACATCAAAACCGCAAAATATTATTTTCTCTCCAAAAGTGTAAAATTAAGTTTTCTCGCCAAACCCACAAATCATTTTTTTCATGCCAAAACCTTAAATTATATGTTCCCGGCCAAACTGTTAAATATAATTTTCTCAACAAAATTACAAATTGTCTTTTCCACAAAATAGCAAATTGTATTTTCCATAAAACTATACTTTTCCATAATCTAAATAATATTTTTATTTCCAGCTCCAAAAATAAAATTTGTTACCTAATGACCTATTAAACTATAAGATTATTATTCGTGGATGAACCATTAAAACCATTACCTTATTTACTTAAATGAGTTATAGATTGAGCCAATCCTATGATCAAATGAGTTGAATTAATTCATAACCCATATAAATTTAAACCATTTAGAACATCTTTTGTTCATGTAGCAACTATCCTGTCGTTTTTAAAGAACTAAGTGTTAAGAATCATCTAAGTGGACGACCCATAACCGGACGAACCGAACCGTATCGAACCGGACTATACCGAACCGGCCCGTACCAACCAGAGACGGCCCAAACCAATAGACCAGAGGCGGCCACTACATCCTGCATGTTTATCTCTATTTTCATATTGTATTTATCCTTTTCCTAGATAGACTATTAAATATGTAATTATCCCTTTATTTATGGGATTGAGTTTTTCCATTTATCTCTTGTGTAACCTGTATATAAAGGAACCTCTGGCCCATAATAAAATTAAGACTTTCCTGAGCTCTTGTTTCGCAACACGTTATCATCACGAGCTGCTCTCAAAATTTCTTTTCTTTCCCGTTTTTAAACTAAGCCACCAAAACCCTAATTTCCGGCGCAACTTCAAACTGTTCGTTCTCTCAAACCGTAAGGATCCAGACGACGACTAATATATCAAATTGAAGTTCTCGACGAGACGAATCTATGGCCGAAGACCTTGTGTCAATTCGATCTCAGATGCGCCCTCACGCTCCATTTTAATACACGCCACTAATTGCCCTAAAACCCTAATCTTGATCTTATTCTCTTTTCTTCTTGTCCGTGATCAACTTGATTCATTCTTCCTCTTCTGATCATAGATCCAGCAAGACAAGACCAGTCTTCCACCTTGTCCGACGAAGAAGAAGTCCGTCCAGCCTGTCCGAACCCGACGAGCTCACCCGGCCGCTACACCAGCTCATCCGCGTCCGATAAAGCCTTCCGACCAAGGAGCCTCTGTTTTGCGGTCTGCACCAGTTCGTGATCCATCTCTTGGAGGTCCAAATGAACACTCCTAAAGATTAAAAGGTAACAATCTAAACCCTAAACCCTGAAGAACCCTAATTCTAGTTAAAAACCCTAATCTTGAGGAATTAGGATCTGGTTTTAGATTGACTGAAAGTTAGGTTGTTAGAACAATGGTCGTTAAGATGATAGAACATAAATTGATTGATCTCATATCTGAACTGCTTGCATCATCAAATTGAACCTGCTTTGCTTGATTAAATCGTATGATGAATTGTTTGCTTGCTTGCTTGTTTTCGGATTGATTGATGTTCATCTTGATATATCTGATTGCATATTGTGATTTGCATAATTGAAATTATATTGATCTGAGGTTTAAAATTGCTTGTCCATTTAATTATATGATTTCGAGATTGGATATTGATTAAGGGCCTTGAAACCCTAGTTCTTCAAATTTGAAATTTTGAAATCCTAATCCGGCCTTGAAAACCGGACATGATAAGCTCCATCCGACCTTGAAAATCAGAATTGATAAGTGGCTTCATCCGTCCTTGAAAACCGGAAGTGATAAGGTTTATCCGGCCTTGAAAACCGGCCTTGTCTTTATCCATGTCGGTCTTGAAAACCGACCAAGTTACCCGGCCTTGATCCGGCCTTGATCCGGCCGTGATCCATCCAAACCGACCTAGGCCGCCGGTAGCTTTATCCGGCCTTGATCCGGCCATAATTTGATTGATCCGATTTGTTTGTTCACCATGAGACTATGTGTTCTTGATCTTTGTTTAATTGCATCATGAAACTGAAATATCTACAAAGGCCTTGAAAACCTTAAATCCGAATTGATTAGCCTTAAGGTTTATGATTGTTTTCATTCTTGATGCATCATGACTATATGGCCGTGTGGCCTCATATCTATGTGACATAATAATCTTAACTTTGATTAAGCATATTGCATGAGAGCTAAGGTGATAGATTGTTTGTTTAATTCATGATCTGAATTCCTAAAGGCCTTGAAACCTTAGCCACATATAGTATTGATCCAAATTTTTCTAAGCTTGCATTACACATCAATTGTGGCCGTGTGGTCTCATTATGCATAATAACCTTGTGGTTGTGTGGCCTTGTTTGCTTGTGTGGCCGTGTGGCCATGTGGCCTTGTTTGCTTGTGTGGCCGTGTGGCCTAAGAAACCGTATGCATTGATATTGATTGCATGAACTCTAAATATTGAATTGATTGATGTGATTCAGATGTCGAGATTCGAACCCTCTGATTATGCTGCCCTAAATCTCTCTGGAGGTAATTATCTTGAATGGGCTATGAACACTTCAGTTGTCCTGAAGTCTAGAGGACTCGGGAAGTATATCATTTATGGCAATGACGCCATTTAAAGTGAAAAGCATAGAGCCATAACAATTATGCGCTATCATCTCACTGAAGATCTAAGAGACCAATACGAAGATACTGAGGATCCTTATGATCTCTGGACAAAATTGAACTCCAGATACTCAATGCCAGTATGGCGAAAGGCTATGCATGAATGGAATGTTCTGAGGTTCCAGGATTTTGAATCCGTGGATGACTATCATTCTGCTCTTATGAAAATCACCTATAGTCTTAAACTATGTGGTGAAGTGGTAACCAATGAGGATATGCTATATAAAACTCGTAATACATTCCATCCAAAGGATGTGTTGTTATCACGAAAAGCCAAAGGTTTCACCACCTATGATGACCTATTGTCACACCTACTGGCCAATAAGCAAAGAAAGCAGATAAGGATATATACCATCAAAAGAATTGATGAACTTCAGAAAAGATACTTTGAGCAACGAGACGGTGAGATGAGACCTCCTGAAGCCAATGAGGCTGAGAATGATAAGGAGGAAGCCGTGTGGACACATATGGATTGTGAGGCCGGCTTATACATTGACTAAAGAAAGGGGATTTCGACATTCTGATTTTGTGTTTTATGTTTTGTTTTGATTTGCTTGTCATTTACAATTTCATAATAATAGTTTTTAAGTTATCTTGTTTGCTTGCTTGATGATTCCTTGATTGATAAATGAGAAATGAGGACTTGATAAAAGGATAGTCAGACCACGGCCAAGGCATTTGCCTAAAGGGGAACAATTTTATTCACCCAAATAAAAGTCCCATTGAGTTATAAAACTTGAGTATGAATGGTTTCCATATTGAACCAATGGGCAAAGGAAACATAAAGTTCCTTTAGATTATAAAAGAAAAAATCGTCCAAGGCATTAAAAGAAAGAGGTTAAGACTATACCTACATACTCTACTGATCTAGACTATGCCAAGGATCAGTATGATAAATGCACAAGGCCTAGGTAACCAGATTGGTTGACCAAACGAAATTTTTACACACTTTAATTATGGCATGACTGGATTAGCCATCCAAGTCCAAATTTAATGCAAAGATAGATATTGCAAAGGCACAAAGAGTTATCCCATAAAATCTCACGTTGTGTAACATGTACACAAGGGAAACTCATTAGGCTTTATTGTCCCGAGTACCACACGATTATAGTATGTCCATGAGGGGGAGTGAGGACAAACTGATCCATGAACATACTACAAATCTGTGTGACATGGTCTATGACCATAGTAGACTTGGCCAAATTCTTTATACCATGAAGGCCACTACCTAAAGCTTGGGGACACAAGGATTTACATGTAAAAGGTAACTATGCATCAGGCCATATAAGTGAGCATAGATATTCCCATTGATTAAGGGTCATAAAGCAGACGTATACATATACCGTCCTAAGGGATTATGAATAAACCACTACAAACATATGTGCCTTCTAGGATGGAACCTCAGGAGAGGATGAGAAAAAGATTGGAAATATATGTTGGATGTAAATGTCTTTCTCCCACGAGTTTTAAGGTATCTTGAGCCAAACATGGATGATCTAATCAGTGGCCAAGAACACAGATTGCAAGAGATAAGTAATCTTATTATCCAACATTTAAAAGGAGAAAGCTATAGGCTGGTAAAGAGAAAAAGTGTAAAGAGAAATGAAATGGTATTAACCATCATTGTCTTGGCAAGATCCTCGGACTAAAGAATATGATTTAAGACGTCCAAGAATGTGATCAAATGATACAAAAGCTAGCAGAACTAGATGCCAGACACATTGACCCGAAAAGAAAAGAATGATTAAACATATAAACCAGCTTGCACCAACGATTTTGATGTCCTAGAGAGACACAATCAAGTTACTACAGAGTCTATACAAGATAGACCAATACGTTCCATAAGATAAGGAACCTTGGAAAGGAAAGAAAAGGTGCATAGAATACAGATCCGAGGTTATAAGGGAAACCATCCCAGACATAGAAAATGGTCGACCAATATAAGATACCATACATGAATTTGGGACGCCAAACTTCATGGTACTTAAGGTGATTTGGGACGCCAAACACCAAGGTATTAAAGGTCATAAGATTGCAATCGATTATGTTATGTCTGGAATACAATGGAACGCAGAAAGAGTATCGATACCAATGATGTATTTACATATAAGATAGCACATACAAGGTAGCACTTGAATATAAGACATAAAGCGAGGATCATGAACCCACGTGAGAGTACTCATATAGATATAGTTAAAAGGGACGTGGGGTTAAAATATAAGATGGGCGTATTGGCCATATACATAGAGAAACACCATCTGATGATATAAATCAGTAGACAAAAATGAGTCTTGTGAGGAAAAGAAAATCGTGAGATGTAGGACATGACCATATAGACAAAAGGGTCGTCCATGTTCCTACTAATAAAAGCATTCAAAAGGAATGACTTGATTACACAAGGTTACTCACAGAGACTAAGGAACAATTTATAAGGAGAAATACTCCAATGTGGTGGATGCTGCTACATATTTTCGAATTGATAAAAGTCTGGTCATAGGAAAGAAATTAGATTGACATATAATGATGTAGTAAGCAGCATATGGATCACTGGATAAGAATAGAAAGGTACCAGAGAAAGAAATTCTCAGAAAGAACAGCTTTGTTCCTAAGTTGTTTATGGACTGATGAAAAGCAGCTGCATATAATAGACTGAGTGATACTTAGTAAAGGAGTTCTATAAGAACGATCCAAATCAGTCCATATATTATGAAAGAAATCCCTTATGTTTATACTTAAAGAAAGGATGATTAGCTTGACTGATTCTTGGACAGACTATGATGGTTTCGTAGCCGTGTATGTGTGTTGAGATCTATGATCCAACGTACCAAGAATAGAATGTGATATGATCAGAGAGAAAGAGAATGAATCCATCAGATTCATGATACGACCAAAGGTCCATATCAGCCAAGATCATGTCCGGCCTAGTTCGGCCTTAATCATCTCGGTTTTGTTCCAACCCAGCCGTCCATGTGAGACGACTAACGTATTGATCCAAAACGTGGGTTGGTTTTTGAGAAACATCAAACTGAAATATGATAGCCACTCATGGGATGAGTAGTAGGCGTGCATAAACAAGGTTTATGGCATAACATGGATTGATCAGATTAGATCATGATTGATGGTAGTACAGTCCGTGACATATCAGTACTCGGTCATGAGGGAGTATCAGTGGGGATGATTGGTCAAAGACCATAGCCCAAAATATTCGACCACATCATGGAATGGAAGAGAACCAAGAAGCACAAATACTCTAAGATCAATGAAGCAACATTTAGAAGTCCATACAAAAGAATCTTCAGTGATGCCTTCATCAGGGGGAGTAGTGTGTGTTGTACTCTTTTTCCTTCACCAAGGTTTTGTCCCACTGGGTTTTCCTGGTAAGGTTTTAATGAGGCAACGTGAAGCACACTGCGAACTCGAAATGGTTATGGCGTCCAAGGGGAAGTGTTAAGAATCATCTAAGTGGACGACCCATAACCGGACGAACCGAACCGTACCGAACCGGACCATACCGAACCGGCCCGTACCAACCAGGGACGGTCCAAACCAATAGACCAGAGGCGGCCACTGCATCCTGCATGTTTATCTCTATTTCCATATTGTATTTATCCTTTTCCTAGATAGACTAGGAAATATGTAACTATCCATTTATTTATGGGATTGGGTTTTTCCATTTATCTCTTGTATAACATGTATATAAAGGAACCTCTGATCCATAATAAAATTAAGACTTTCCTGAGCTCTTGTTTCATAACACTAAGCAGCATTTTGTTTGATTTAAAATTGTTCACGGATAAACCATTGAAACCATTAATTTATTAACTAAAATGAGTTATACATTGACACAATCTATGTGTCAACTGGATTGGATTAGTTCATAACCTATGTAAGTTTAAAATCATTTGGATATGATTTGATTTGGAACCAATTTTAAAATTTCCAGATACAATTTTTTATCTAATTTTTATTATTTAAAATTTATATATATTTTAATTACATTATGTAATTTTGTAGTTTTATGTAAGGAAAGAAGAAAAAATATTTTATATATTAATAATTAATTTTATGATAAATATACTATATATTTAGATGAACTATATTTCTAAGAAGTGTAAGAATCATTCTTGTGACACATGACATTGATGGAATGTCATAATGTTTCTAAAATAATATTCAAGTGTCCTTTTAATTTATTCTGGGAATAAACGACCTCGGTTGAGAACACCTTTCGTTCCTGTACCGACTATCCAGTCGTTTTTAAAAAAACTAGGCAGCATTTTGTTTGATTAAAACAACTGTTGGCCGTCTTAAATTTTAAAACAGAGACTTCACGCTGTTTTCGTTGCAGATCGGAACTTTCGCGTAAATATTTGGAAGATCGGCGTCTCCAGAAAAAATCGAAGCCCGAGGGAATCGATGAAGCTGTTGCAATTGATATTCCTATTAGCTTTAACAACTGGAATCTCGGCAGTTCTCATCTACATTATCGGCGTCTCGAATCTCTGTAAGTATATACATTCCATCGTTGCTCCCACTGTAGATCCTTTTAGTGTGTTCAAATATGGCGATGATAATTGATAAAGAAGATGATTTCAGACGAATCAAATGGGCTTAGCGATGAAGATTTAGAGGCGTTGCAGTCCCTTCAGAGCGGATTCCAGAAGTGCGTTGTAAGTAAAAATCCGATTCATAGAGCTTCTTCATGTGCTTGTTTTCAGTGGACATTAGTCACTCGAGATCAAATCTTACTTCTTAATCTGGAGATTATTTTATTAGTATCGATGCAATGTGTGACTAAAAAAAAGGAGTTTATTTCGGAATGATGTAGAGTGCAAATGGCTTGGGACTACAAGCTGCTACCGGTAGAGATTACTGCAAAGTATCAATTAACTTCCCCAAGGATACTATCCCCAAATGGGTAAATGCTCTCCTCTCTCATTCTGATTGCTTACTTGGCTTTCTACATTCAAGCTTGTCTTACTCTCTAGCTGAATATTTGTACTGTAACCCCTTGGTTTTATGTCCAATCAATAGAAAGATCCTAAGTCTGGAGAGGTTGAAGGACTATCATATGAGTTTGACTTGTGCGAAGCTGTTGCTACATGGGAACAAGTGGGTATTGCTGCATTTCTTTAGGTCTTGTATAAATTTTTAGTTCATATAATACAGCTATGGGTTGACTGGGAGTTGGTTGACCAGGTCAGGAATAGCTCTACGATACTCACCAAGGAATACATTGATGCCTTACCAAATGGATGGGAGGATTACGCATGGCGCAGAATCAATAAAGGAATACAACTGTACGTGTTTACTGACATTTAGACCAGGAACGAAGTGCATATTGATTGGTTATTACTATCCATTTTCATCTCAAAACTTGCTAATTGATGGTCTCAAGTAGTACATGTAGTGTGTAGTATGCTGTGCTATCTTCTTCTTCTTTTTTGGTCTTAATGAAACTCAGCACTCCGGTGCAGTAATCGTTGCCAGAATAAATCTTTATGCATCGAGAAGCTTTCGTTAGTGCTTCCTGAAACACCACCATATTTTCCCCGGCAGTTTGGGCGATGTGCTGTCATTGGTAACTCTGGTGATCTTTTAAAAACAAAGTTCGGGAAGGAGATAGATACTTACGATGCGGTTCTTAGAGAAAATGGTGCTCCAATTCAGGTTCCAATTTCTTTTGTTCCTTCTGTTGTCTCATCTTCATTTTTTTTGGAACATGACTTTTTGTTCACTCCCTTGGCTTAGTTTTGATCTAACCTCCAATTCATTTGTTGCCTCTGTTGTCGCATCTTCATTTGCAGAACTACGAGGAATATGTGGGAGAGAAAAGTACATTCCGTCTTCTTAATCGAGGGTCAGCAAAAGCCCTTGACAAAGTCGTGGAGTTGGATGGTACTGTATAACTGTCTCTTGTTCTTTACGCCTTCATGGTTACCCGTTGTTGGGGTTTCTCTATATTTACTTAATTTTGTGTCTCGTGTTTTTTATACTTGCAAATATATACTCAACTCTCTTTGATCCTTTGAAACTATGTAGAAAAGAAGCAAGAGGTACTGCTAATAAAAACAACAATACATGATATCATGAACAAAATGATTCGGGTTTGTAAATCTACACTTATTTATCTCTTTGGTTTTGAATATCTGTTCCTCGTCTTCGAAACTCATTTGAGGATTCTTCGTTCTCTTCAGGAAGTTCCAATAAAAAATCCCGTGTACTTAATGCTTGGTGCTTCATTTGGCTCAGCCGCCAAAGGAACTGGGCTCAAGGCTCTTGAATTTGCTCTCTCGACTTGTGATTCAGTGGATATGTATGGTTTCACTGTTGATCCAGGTTATAAAGAATGGTATGAAGTCTACCTATGCTTATTTTGTTTAGGTGCCTACTTACTGACCATGTTTATGTTTGACAGTTATCTCTTTGTGATATACCTTCAGGACTAGATATTTTTCAGAATCTCGACAAGGGCATACTCCTTTGCATGGCAGAGCTTACTATCAGATGATGGAATGCTTGGGTGTAAGTCTCTGTTTTTTCTTCATTATCCAGTTATCCAATACAAGTTGTTACATTTTATCTGTGGCAGATGGCAATAGTCACTTTGTTTACTAGATTTGCATTGACCTATTATAGATTCAGAGATCCCTTCAAGCTTTTTGGTTTTGACTTGGTTCTCTTCATTTTTTGTTTGTAGCTCATCAAAATACACTCTCCCATGAGAGCAGATCCAAACCGAATCGTGAAATGGGTGCCAAGCCGTAATACAATTAGATCTGCAAGAATTGCAGCAGAGAAGCTCTTAAGGTAATCAATAACATCTTCTTTCTTCTTCTTTTTTGCGCACATAATCTTTGCGTCATCTCTCTGATAAAACCTCATTAACGTGCAGGAGAGTTGGAGCAGGATCTGCGGACCCATTAGCTTCATGCTCGATAGTAAATAAGAGAAGCAAAAACGAGCGTCCTATGGTCTCACACCTGAGAAAACCAGTGAGAGAACATCAAATTTTTGTGAGAAGCACGACCATGTACCCGTTGGAGCACAGTCCAGGACACAGTCAGCTTTGCATTACACCAGCTGACTAAAGAAACTGCTTATATAGAAATCGATTTTTCTTCAACACACACTAAAGCACGAAACAGGCTAAATGTACGAAGATAGATTCACAAGCAAGTCCATTCTCTACTAGACTAGCTTCCTTATATGCAGTTCAAGACCCATCAAGGTGAGAATTTTCCGTGTAATCTCTCGAGGTTAGGATTTGATTGTAGGTAAATGTGAGATAGAGATTGCTTTTTTCCATCTCGAATTCTATAGCACAATCATTTTCAATATTATAATCTCATTTGAGATCTTAAATCTCAAGTAAACTTCAACAGTAACCTTTAAACATAAATTTCATCAAGGGTTACAATATGACAATAGCATAATTCATTACATATAGTTCTATTCACACCGAACTATCTATCATACACAAACGAATATAAAATCAAAACCTTTGCCAGAGAATCTAAAGCTATCTTCTTGAGGAAACACTCGTTCCAGCAGCTTCTTGACGGACTGTCTCCTCATATTTCGCAATGTATTGTCAGATACCAAAACCAGTCGTCTGATTTTCCTTGCGACTTCTTGGAAGAGTCCAGTGAAGACCCACAAGCTAAGCTTCCATGTGATCACATGAGTTCCATATATCCACCAGAGTTGATGCTTCTAACTCATACAGAGAAGTAAATGGCTTCCCAACTAAACTGAACAAGCTTTGACTTCTTATCATATGGTACACTGATCATGAGCTCAAGTTGTCATCAATGATAAAACAACGAACCAATATATTCCATGTAGCAACACTTGGGGCAATCCCTTCAGTTATCATCCTCTCAAGAATAATCACTGCATCTTCCCTACAATTAGAGCTGCATAGACCCCATATCACGTTTGTGTATGAGATTACATCTGGCCGCCACTTTCTTCCTCCACATGAAACTTGATCCAACATCTGAACCGCTCTCTCAGCTTTCCCTAGTTTGCAATACGCTAATACTATCATATTCCTCGATATCTCATCCGGAGATTTACCACCAACCACCATTTTCCCTGCTAGCTGCAGAGCTATCCCGGGGAGACCTGCACTGCATGACCCATGTAAAAGCGTGTTGTAAGTAGATGAGCTCCACTCCACACCTCTCTTGGAGATCTCCCTGGTGAGACCATAAGCTTCTTCTATCCGGTATGCCTTTGAGAGCCCATCTAGCAGCTCGTTGTACGTTACAATGTTGGGAGGACACTTGTATTGCTGCTCCATTTGCATGAACACTTTCTCTGCCCAGTCAAGCCTCCCTGCATCGCATAAGCCTTTGATAAACGCGTTGAACGTCGCCACAGAAGGAGCACAGTTTTCTTTGCGCATAATCTCTATAAGAGACTCAGCTTCTCTGAACTTGGAGTGCCTACAAAGAGCTTCCACCATGCTTGTATACACCACAAGGTTTGGGGAGCATCCACTAGTTAGCATCTTGTTCCATGTATCAACAGCGCCCTCGAGGCTACCTCTTTTGGCAAACCCGTTGATGAGAGAGCCGTAAGTTCTGATGTTTGGAGAACATCCGGTTTCTTCCATGTGTGAAAATACAGACATAGCCTTCTCCATATTGCCGTGGGAACAGAGTCCTTGCACCAAAGTATTAAACGCTACAACGTTTGGTTGCAACTCAAACTCTCTGATCATCGAACTCCACAAGTCTAGAGCATCAGTGCTCGTACCTCTTACAAAGCAACCCTTCACCAGAGAACTCAGTGTATGAACATTTGGATGACACCCTCGTTTCAACATCTGCGCCAGAAGCGAGAAAGAGAGCTCGGTTTCTCCATAGCTGCAAAGCGCATTGATGAGTGTTGAGTATGAGATAACATTAGGAGATATCCCCATCTCCACCATCTCTCTCATCAGTTCAAACGCCCCTTTGTAATCACCATCTTTGCATAACCCATTAATCAAAGCGTTACAGACGCTCACAACAGGTTCAAATCTCGCTGCGAGTTCCCTGCCTTCCTTCACCAGACCGAGCTCACACATGGACGAGATCACAGTTGTGTAGCTCACAGCATCAGGGGAACAGCCTTTATTCGACATCTCCACAAGCAACTTCTGAGCTCCCTCCACCTTATTGTTCTTACACAAAGCCTTAAGAAGCACATTATAAGTAAACACGTTAGGCTCAAACCCATCTCTCTTCATGTCTCTATAAACCGTATAAATCATCTGAATCCTATTCTCACCGAGTAGAGTATCCAAAACATGGTTATATATCTTAACAGAAGGATCACACCCGAACTCCTTTATCCTATAAAACATCTCCAGGGCTCGTTCAGACAAACCCACTTGCCGGTACACACTAATGACATTGACAAACAAATCTTCAGAACACTGGAAACCTTGGAGCTTCATCTGCTGCAGAAGGTACTGAACGCTATCGACCTGACCGTCCACTGCTAGCTTTCTGATCATGACCTCGAATGTCAGAGGCGTGTGCTTGAAGAGATTTGAGTTGGTAACGGATTTGAAGAAGTGCAAAGCTAAGGGGACACATGGCTCTTGTCTCAGCCGCTTTACAACGTATGATTCTTTGATCTCTGTTGCTGGTTCAGGGAGGAGGTTCACGTTGAGATTTGTGTTGAGGAGAAAGGGGATGATTGGTTTTTGAACTTTCAAGAGCAACGAGCATCCTTCTTTCAGGTACATGACAGTGAGACCGGGATCAAAAAGGTGAGAACTTTTTTGCAAAGAGCACTAAAATCGTCGATAAACAAGTCTTCTTTTCTTCTTATAAATTTACAGACGGAGATGATAGATTGAGGTGCTGGAGACGATGGTTAGATTGGTCGGAAGCGATTGAAAAGGCGGCGTTGGATTGAGGGTTCTGTCTGTTTTGAAAATTAGTGAGAAAGTTAAAAGGTATTGATGAATAAACCCTTAACTTCCACTAAATAGGTGAAACGGCTTTCTAATTTTCAAAATCACCATTAGAACATCAATAAATTTCGGTTGGAGTTCAATTCAGATTTTTACATATTCAGTTTAAATTCGGATCATCCATTTAAATTTGTAAGAGACTAAAAATCTAAATATATTTTAAAATCCTCAATTCCATAAATAAAACATATAACTATTAAATTATGAAAATATCTAAAACTAATATAAAAATTAATTGGATTTGGATTTATAGATGAAAATATTAATATTTAAGATAATTCTGATGTCTAAATTATTTTTAACTATTTAATATTTTTATTTAATTTGGATACGTTTTAATTTTGTATATTAAATTCTAAAAATTAATATATTTAAATAGATTTGAAATTTCGAACATCTCAAAACATTTTGACTTGGATAGATATAATTCCAGTTATTTGGATATTTTAGTTTTTAAATCTGTTCGGATAGTTGATTAGTTTGAGTTACAATTTTTTGGATCGGTTAAATTCTTTGGGATGTTAGTATTCTGACTAGCCCTAAACATCTTCATCTACATTAATATTAGTGAGATTATTTTTTTCTTTTGAGCAACTAATATAAGAGAATTTAAAAAAAAACCATTTTAGAGGGGTGAACATTGCAATTAGCATAAGTTAAAGGGCTTAATAATGTTAATCAAAGAAAGGATAGTCTCTGCACAAACGTACACGTGTCAGGAAGTGAACATCCAGTCTCTCTCTCTCTCTCTCTCTCTCTCTCTCTCTCTCTCTCTCTCTCTCTCTTCTTCGATTCTACTGATGACGAATCTCTTTCTCACATCCCACTTCTGACTTCCCCCCCAGATAAAACCCTAAATAGGTAAAAGACTTTACCCTTTCATTTCATTTAATGTTCTCCAGTAGCTTCCACACATCTATGTCCAATAAAGTGAAACAAGAAACCTCTCGATCTTTTCAAGAAATGGCGGAATTGCAACCAGGTAACGACAATAACCAGCAACCCAACGGCGGCGTTCCTCCTTCGCTTCCGTCAACCTCAGCCGAAGCGCTCGCCGGATCGAAACGATTGAGGAGACCAAGCGTTCGATTAGGCGAAATAGGCGGCGACCAGTACCAGGCGGCGGCGTACGATTCGCAGGTGAGGAAACCCAGGAAAGATATGACCAAATCGTCGACGAGGACTCGAGCTTTAACGAATTTGAGTTCTGGGTATGATAACAGCGGAACCCTAGGCGACGAAAGAGAAGTGAATGTTGATTCTTTCGGCGTCGGGAGTTGGCGGGTCAAGAAACGGGCCGGGCCGTCGACGAAGCGGGTGAGGTCCAATTGGGTATCGATGGATCAGGGAGGGGATGAGCTGGAAGAAGGTGGGCTTAGGGATTTCAGTAGAGATGATTCGGAGAGTCCAGTCAAGGACGAGTCTTTGATGAGAGACGGTGGTGGGTTTTACGGTAGTAGCGGTGGAAACAGAGAGTTCGAGTTGTCAGAGCCGGAGGGAATTGGTGGTGGAGGAAGACAAGGGGTCAAGATTTGGCTGCAAGAGTTGGGGTTAGGGAGGTATTGGCCTATGTTTGAGATACATGAGGTTGATGAAGAGGTTTTGCCCTTGTTGACGTTGGAGGATTTGAAAGATATGGGGATTAATGCTGTTGGGTCGAGGAGGAAGATGTTCTGTGCTATTCAGAAGCTTGGTAGGGAGTTCTCGTGATTGACAAGACATGGAAGTTGGATAGTTTTGATCTGCTGAGAAGAAGAAGAAGAAGAAGAAGAACATGTTTTTGTTGTTGTCTGTGTTGGTGGGATATATAGTCTGACATGGCAATGTCTGAAACCATGAGTAAAAGCCTTTTGCTATAGCATTTCAGTTGTTGATTGTTTCTCATCTTTGCAGTTTTGTGTTTGAATGTAGCACTAGCTACAGTAGTAGAAGTAGAAGTGAGATAGAAGAAGATGAAGTAAGAAGTTTTTTTTTTTTAACTCTTGATCTCTTTTTTGCTTCACCTGAGATGTTTATGGTCTTGATGATAAGGATTTTGCAACTGATTAGGTGTAGACTATATACCGATTTGTAATAAGTCTGAAGGAAATGAAACTGAATGTGTTTTTTCTCGCTTTTTGATTTGCTTCAGTATGTAGAATTAGATTTTTATTTTTTTGCACAGCTTCAACAGGAGACATGGATATGATGAATTCAAGAAGAGTTAAATGTGAAGTTGTCATTCGAGTTGGCAAAGAATCAGAAGGGTCTAATGGAAAATAGAATTTATCATTGTTTTCTTTAGATTCAGAGAAGATATTTAAGGAGCTAAAGAAGATCAAAGTCCCACATGCTTGCTCTCTCTTCTCTTAGGGATGACTTTTACTAGTTTGCCTTTGGTTCTTCTTTTTAATCACAGTAGAAGAGCAAAAGACTTTTAAAAAAAAAAAAAAACGTTTGCTCTAACGATTTGGACGAACGTAGTTTCGTGAAGCACAAAATGTCATTGATAGCACATCTGTTATTCAAAGAGGGAAACTATACAATGTTAACTCTGACAAAACCAAGGAAAAAAATGAAAGAAGAAGAATGATAACAAAGTTTCATGACATGTAGAGGGGACAACACACGACAAAAGACGAACCGCAAAGGGAAACTAGTAAACTAATAATGCTAATTAGTACTAATCAAACCTCTTTTTGGTACGAGAAACTGATGATGCCATTACCCCTGTTTCAGTCCAATTTGATCGTATCTTTCTCTTCTTCCTGCTTCTTTGGAGCCGCCGGAAAATATTTGATTCCGGTGAGGTCACCTGCTTTGCTTATAACCTGTCATATAACACGCACACAATTAAATCAATTTATCCTTAGAAGAACAGTCCCTTTTTCTTAGACATTTTATCATTTTACCTGTAGAGCTTTAAGAAGATCTTCTCTTGAGTGAGATGCGGATATACAAATACGAGCCCTGGCTAGCAATAGAGGTGTAGCTGGGAAACCAACAACCACAACTGCCACCTGTTCACAGTTTTAAGCATAGAGATTAATGATCTCTGGGGTCTGGAAGCAAATGAAATATTGGGAGAAAAGCTTAGATAAGAGAGACTTACGTTCTCTCGCAGGCATTCCCTTGAGAAGGCTGGGATTTTCGCAGGATTGTAAAGCATTATCGGCATCACTGGGGAATCATTGTCTCCAAGAACCTCAAATCCCATCTTCTGCAACTCAGCCCTGAAAAAGTTGCTGTTCTCCCTTATCCTTGCTAATTTTTGTGCACCTGCCAAGGGTTTTAGTAGAATCTTGAGAGACTATATAACTTAAGATTATGAAGCTCAGAGAGCAAAAGAAACTATAGAGAGATACCTCTGTTTGAACCGTCCTCTCCAAGGATAACTTTTATGGCCGATATGATCTGTTGCGCGGAAGGAGTTGAGATTGATGTTGCGTAAAGGTGAGCTGGGCAATGGTACTTCAAATATTGGATGAGGTCCTACAGAAATTGTAAGCATCGCTTTAAGAACTTTGGCTGATTTTGAGATGAAGTGCACTACTACTTGCCTACAAAACACCGCTAATTGCTAACCTTGGATCCGGCTATATAGCCACCACAAGATCCGAACGATTTGGTGAAAGTTCCCATCATTATGTCCACATCCGCTGTGTCAACCCCAAGAAGCTCGCAAACGCCCCTGCCTGTTTTACCTATTGCTCCAATGCTATGAGCTTCATCCAAGTAAACATAAGCCTGAAACAATGACATACAACAAGTTAGAGAAATTAGCTTACAAGAACTTTTTTTTGGAAAAGAGTTCCTTTAATTCTCATCAATACTGAACATGAAAGATCGTTTACCTTATACTTTTTGCATATTGAGACAATCTCAGGCAGTTGACAAATTTCCCCTTCCATGCTGTAAATACCCTCAACAACAACAATGATTTTCTTCCAGGGTCTGTGTGTCCTAGGTTGTCCCTCAGCGATTTGTTCTTTCAATACTCTTTCCAAATGCGCAGGTGCTGATAAAGCAATCAACAAGTGAACTTAAAGGTAAGTCACCTTGGATAACTACGTGGAAAGTGAAGGAGCATAAGAATTGCTTACTGTTGTGTTGGAAGACACGGATAGTGGCTCCTGAACCTCGAGCACCATTGACAATTGAAGTATGGTTCAAGGAATCGCTTATTATCAGCCCTCCCTATAAACAAGGCAGCAAAAAGAGGCTACTTAAAACCATAGGTTTTGGGAGTAACATACGCGTTCATCACAAGGTAAATAGCAGCAAAACATACTTTTCCAATCAAGACAGGGATGATAGCAGAGTTTGTAGCGTAGCCCATGCCAGTGACAATAGCAGCAGGTTTTCCCACATATTTAGCAACACATTCCTCGAGTTCCGCATGTACAGATGTAGTCCCTGATGACAGAAACAAACTGCTGTCAGGCAACAAAGAGGAGATTGTTCGAGATCACGTAATAGGTTAAGAAACTGAACCTGCATCAACTCGGGAGCTGCATGTACTTGGGGAGAATTTCTTCAAAGACTCAATAACAAGAGGCGTGCAATATTCATCATAAGAACCAAATCCAAGATAGTTGTAAGACCCCAAGTTAAGGCACCTTGTGCTCTTTGTTGTTCTCCTGCCAAATAAATGGGTTTCAAAAGAAATCAAAGGTGAGTAATTCTAAACCGCCAAAGTTTCAACCTTCTACATAACGTTTTATCCTGTGAACACCCACAAGATAAATTGAGTTTCAAAGGTGACCAATTTCAACCTTTGCATAAGGTTTTAATCTGTGAACGCCAAAGGATAAATGGGTTTCAAATGAAACCAAAGGGGGCACCAATTCTAAAACCGCTAAAGTGTCAACCTTTACATAAGGTTTCATACGATCTTAACGTAAACAATAGAAGGAGAGGAAGGAGAGACTGACTTGAGGGTCTTGTTGTTGTCATTAGAGAACCTCTCGACGACATCAACCCAAGCATCAGGTGCACTTGAGATGGGACGTCCAAAACAATCCTGAAGAAGAAGAAAAAAAAAACATTATGAATCATCATATTACAAGAGAAAAACATATATATATATATATATATATAACTCAAAGATTCAATTGAACCTGAATGCGATGATACAAACGTCTGATGTAGAAATCCTCATGAGCCAAGCAGATCGGGGCGTATCCATGGAGATTGTTGGTGCTCCACCAATCGAAGATTCGGCGGGAGTAATCGCGGAGCTGTCCAAAGGCGAAGAGCAAGCCGTAGCTGAAGTAGGTTGATACAGCGGTAAGGTATGGAATCGTAATCATATTTGTGATTCCTTCTCCTTCTCTCGTTTCGATTCAAGAAACAGATTGAATAATGATGAGATCTGGAAAAATCTGCGCCTTTTGGTCACGAGAGAGAGAGAAGAAAGAAAGATTTGAATTCAATCTCTTCCCCTTTTGGTCAGAATTGAAAAAAAAAATGGATTCTTCTTCGGATCTTCATCTTTTTTTGTTTTCGCTTATTTTATTTCTAATCAGTTATTTTCGGACAGTCTGACTATTCAATAATTCTGCCCAATAAAATATTTAATTTTCTTGATTATAAAATGACCGTAGGAGAAATGATTATTTTTTTTTAAAATAGCAAGTCCTACACTAAAAATGGCTCCTCAAGTATCTCAAAATTTATAAAATGTTTAGAACTAATATTTTATTTGATATTAATGGAGATCGATAGATATATTAGTTACATTTAATATCACTAAAATATTTTGTAACCCCTTAAATAAAAAAAATCTCTTTGCTAAAATACACTCTATTTACAGATCATAAACTGGTCGTTAGTTTGAAAGAGATATACAATACACAAGGTTGATCCAGAAGGCTGACCATCTAAACTGTGGATTAGGACATCTAAATTAATAGGGTATGTTTTTTTTTAAAAAAAAAGTAATATCTATCAAAAAATAAATTTTGTAGATTTTTTTATCGAAATATTAATTATTAATAAATCATGTTTAAATCTGAAAATTTCTTTAAGGAATTGTACGCACTCATACATAATTGGTGATGATTTATTTAAGGAATTAAAGATTTTTCAAAAATCAATGTCTGAAAAAGTTTGAAAGCCTATTGAAGTGCTCGATTTTCTTTGAAAAAAAATGAAGGATTGTTATCAAAACAGAAAAATTATTTATCTCATATTGTTGACCATTCTGGTATAATCGTCACTGCTGAAAGAAGTTTTTCAAAGTTAATGCTGATAAAGATTTTTTTTGCGGTCAATCATGTCATAAGAAAGATTAAATGGATTGATTATGTTATCAATTGAAACGTCTACAGGTGAAAGATTTGACTATGAATTTAATGAATGATTTTGTAAAAAAATGTAAAAAGAAAAAACTATAATAAGTGTGTTTAGTATTACTGTTTTTTATAAATAGACTATAGATTTTGATTTTTTTAATGAAACTTTAAGCTGATTTTTACACAATTTTGTAATATTGATAAAGTATGTACAGGAATATAGTTTTAAATTTTGATTAGGCAGTATAAAAGGTTTTAGGACTAATATGCAAAGAACAACTTATATATTGCATACGAAACGAGAATTTGTCAAGAGTCATGTTTATATATATTATTGTCCGATTTGAGCCACATTTTACCATGAATCATAAGTTCATAACCAAGGAACAAAAACGATTCAAGATATCGCAATAACATCCAAAAATTTGTAATAATCATTATTTTATCATGTCTTCTCTTCTCTGGTATTTGAGAAATTATTGCCTCATTTGGTTGGCATGTGATAGATACACTTATGACTTAACAAGAAAAAAGTCTTTCTATTAGAAAAAAACGAAGAGATTTTTCAATGAATGTATATAATTATATAAAAACTAGCTTTCAAATATAATTTATGTGTGACATACATGGAAGTTATACATTGACCTAATCAAACATCTCTATCCTATCTTTATTGGTAAATCTTCAATGGTTGAAACTATTTTTTTCCTCTCTGATGGTGTTTTTATTTTTCATTCTTAATCTTATATCATGTCTTTTCTTCTCTAATATTTTCATATCTTTGATTGAAAATCTAAGATCTAGGTTGGATAAAAAAAAGTTCTTTTCATGTTTTACCAAGCCTTGTTCTTCATCTTTTATCATGCTGTTCTCTAATGTTCTCTTTTGAGAGAAACATGACGATCATGTATGTTGATGTAGAAAACCTTCACATACCACTCAATACTAATGCATCTCATGAATTGGTAAAGAATGTGGTTTCACGGTTGATTTCGTTCAGGTTGTAACTATGATAACAAATTTGAAATACATAATTGGTACACTACTATGCAAAAAGAAAAAAAAACTTTACCACACTTTTGCAGAGTAGCAAATTTTAAACTAACAATTAAAGCGTGAAGTTGAACTATCACCAAAGCAAAATTAATAGACTCATTTTTACCTATTATTGTTTTCGCTTGTAAAAATGATATGTATTATCTTCGACTGTAAAAGAATCAATTTTTTATGAAAAAGGTGAATTATCATTTTGAACTTCACAGAACATTTTCATTTGTAATTGCAATTCTATGAAATTCTCTCTTGATTAACAATTTCATTTCAAAACTTGAATACTAGATCCTTATTTGCAGTTTTCTTTGAATCCTCTATGGATCAACAATCTTGGTTTTGTTTTGAAACTCATGAACCATATCGTTATTTTTCATCTACAACTTTCCAATAATATTCTTTACAGGGTACAAACCGACGATGAATCCGTTAAAACGATTTCTTTGAATCTCATCTTTAGTAGAGTGAGTTAGGCAACAACTTAATCTAGCAAGAAAAATTTTCTGGAAATGATGATGATCATGGTGGTTTACGAGAATTTGATAATGAGAGTGGTTGTTGAGATAAGCATGAAATAGCTTGGTGTGCAAGCAAACCTAATCCTATTATGTTGAGTTTATCTAGGAGATTAGAAAATATTGTGTTGTGTTTATCCTAATGAATTAAGGATAACTAGAGTATTATATAAGAGATGCAAGGGTGTTTGCATATCTCATGAGTTTGAGAACGTCTTAGTTTTGAGCTAATTTTCTAAGACTTTGAGTTATTAATAAAGAGTTCGAGAGTTTGTGTTGATACTTTGATTCAATAATTGGTATCAGAGTTTTTATTGAGTCAAAGAAAACATGGGAGACATTGTTGCCGTGGATAGCACCAAGAAGATCGGGTCAACGACCATCCAGTGTCCATTACTTAATGATACAAACTACACTGTGGACAATGAGAATGCAGGCGGCATTACAAGTTCATAAGGTCTGGGAGGCCATTGATCCAGGAGAGATTGGTGAGAAGAATGATGTAGCTAGAGCATTACTTTTCCAGTCTATACCGGAATCGTTATTGCTTCAGGTGGGAAACCTTGCTACTGAAAAAGAAATCTGGGAGGCGATAAAGATGAGACATATGGGTGCAGATCGTGTGAGAGAAGCTCGCTTGCAGACTTTAACCGCAGATTTTGACAGGCTAAAGATGAAAGACACCGACTCCATTGATAATTTTGTCGGCAAAATCTCTGAATTGGCGACTAAGTCTGAAGCTCTAGGTGAAATCATAGATGAACCAAAGGTTGTTAAGAAATTACTGCACAGCTTACCGAGAAAGAAGTACATCCATATAGTCGCCGCTCTGGAGCAAGTATTTGACCTGAACAAAACGGGCTTTGTATTGTGGGGCGTTTAAAAGCATATGAAGAGAGAATTTCAGAAGAGGAAGAAGAGAAGCAAGAAGAACATGATCAAAATAAGCTTCTTATGCAAATTCCGACATATAGGCACGACCACAAGGATATCGAAACAGATATGACTCGTCTAGAGGTAGAGGCAGAGGTGGTCGATATGAGTATCGAGGAAGAGGACGTGGTCGATATGGGTATCAACAGAATGGCGGAGGCAACTATCGACAAGAACGTGATGCGTCTAGAGTTGTGTGTTTCAGATGTGATAAGCTAGGACACTTCGCCCAGAACTGTCCCGGCCGCTCGCTTAAACTCCAAGAAACACATGAAAGCGAAACAGAGACTACGCATGAAGCAGATGAGTTGATGGTTAACGAGGTTGTATACCTCAATGAGCGAAAGGTTATACCAAATAAACTCGAGATGACGGCAACTGTAGACAACCTGTGGTATTTAGACAATGGAGCCAGCAACCACATGACAGGCAATCTCGAGTATTTCTCAAAGATAGATAGAAGAATCACCAGGAAAGTGAGATTTGGAGACAACTCTCGGATAGATATAACTGGAAAAGGGTCGATTATAATCATAACCAAGAGTGGTGAGAGGAAGATACTTTCGAATGTGTACTATATCCCTGAGCTCCGAATTAATATTATAAGCCTTGGACAGAACAACTGAGGCCGGCTGTGAAGTGAGAATGAAGGAAGACCTTCTGTTTCTGTATGATCGAGATGATAAGCTCATTGTAAAGGTGAAGCGTTCACCAAATAGACTTTACAAGGTCATCATGGAGGTGGATATGACGAAGTGTTTGCAGATGGTTCTCCATAAGGATTCGTCGAAGTGGCATTCACGATTGGGAAATATCGGTCTAAGGAATCTTAAGCTAATGGTGGAGAAGGATATGGTGATTGGATTGCCTCGTTTTGATGTGGAAAAGGAGACATGTACAGCCTGTTTGCGTGGAATACAGAAAAGGAGCTCGGTTCCTCAAGCAAGCTCGTTCCGTGCGACAAAAGTATTGGAGCTAGCACATGGAGATCTTTGAGGCCCAATCACACCACCCACCACCGGAGGAAACAAATATGTCTTCGTGTTAATAGATGATTACTCGAGATACATGTGGACTATTCTTATGAAGGAGAAGAGTGAAGCTTTTTCAAAGTTTAAGCGCTTTAAAGCCATAGCAGAACATGAGACGAGTGCTAAAATCAAAACGTTTCGAACCGACAGGGGAGGAGAGTTCACATCCCAAGAGTTTTGTGAAAGCTCGGGCATAGAACGTCATCACATAGCACCATATTCACCGCAGCAGAACGGAGTTATCGAGAGGAGAAACAGAACACTACTTGAGATGGTGCGAAGTATTAAGCATATGGATGTTCCAAATATCTTGTGGGGAGAGGCGGTGAGACATGCAACTTATCTCATTAACCGGCTAGCAACCAGAAATCTAGTGCTTCAGGCTCCTTACGAGATGTACAAAGGAAGGAAACCGAGTATTGGCCACATAAGAGTCTTTGGTTGTGTCGGTCATGTGAAGATAGCTACACCACATCTCAGAAAGCTAGATGATAGGTCAAGAGCTTTAGTTCATCTCGGTATGGAACCAGGAACAAAAGCGTATCGACTTCTTGATCCATCTACTCGGAAGAATAATAGTTAGTAGAGACGTGGTCTTTAATGAAGATCAGGGATGGAGGTGGATAGAGTTGGAGAAAAAGGAGCATAATGAGTCAAGCATTATAAACTTCGGTTTCAGGGAATTTGGTGACGAAGTTACTCCAGAGGAAAAAGTAGTGAAAGAAGAAGAAGTTGATATAGAGTCTATCGAGAAAGAAGAACAAGTTGAACCACTGAGGAGGTCTTCCCGCGTCAGCAACAGACCAAGCTATCTAGATGACTATGAGCTATTGGCTGAAGAAGATGAGATGTATGAGACTCTTTGCCAAATCGAGTGTGATCATCTTTTAGTGCTAAAAGTGTGGAGAGACGCTTGTGAGTATGAAATAAAGTCGATTGTTAAGAATGAGACATGGGTTCTTGTTGATCTTCCACCAAACTGTAAGGCGATAGGTCTGAAGTGGATCTTCAAGGTTAACAGGAACTCTGATGGGAGTATTAACAAGTATAAAGCGCGCTTGGTGGCAAAAGGTTATATACAGAAGCATGGAGTAGACTTTGATGAGGTTTTCGCACCTGTGTAGAGACAGTACGCTTAATCATTGGAATAGCAGCATCACATGGTTGGGAGTTGAATCATCTTGATGTTAAAACCACGTTCCTGCACGGTGACTTAAAGGAGGAGATGTTTGTGTCTCAGCCAGAGGGCTTTGTCGTTAAGGGTATGGAAGAAAAAGTTTACAAACTACGCAAGGCGCTCTACGGTCTACGTCAAGCACCGAGAGCTTGGAACGAGAAGCTCAATGCCGTGTTGATTGAGTTGAACTTCATCCGTTGTCATAAAGAACCATCCCTTTATCGAAAGCAAGAGCAAGAACATCTTCTGGTGGTGGCTGTTTACGTCGATGACTTTCTCATCACAGGTTCTAGCTTGGTCATGATCAATGATTTCAATAAAAGTATGGCAGCAAAGTTTGATATGTCAGACCTTGGTCGACTGAGTTATTACCTCGGGATAGAGGTCTCGCAAAGAAAAGGGAGTATAGTGTTGAGTCAAGAGAAATATGCAGCAAAAATACTCGAGGAAGCTGGGATGAAAGGATGTAATGCAACACAAATACCTATGGACGCCGGTGTGAAGTTGGGAAAGGCAGAAAACGAGAAGTCAGTGGACGAACGGGAGTATCGAAAGCACATTGGTTGTTTGCAGTATCTTATACATACAAGACCTGATCTGGCGTGTAGTGTGGGGATCCTAAGTCGTTATGTGCACTGTCCTAAGGAGTCGCATAAGGCTGCACTCAAACAAGTTCTAAGGTACCTACAAGGTACTTTATCGTATGGCTTGAATTTTGAAGCAAAGCCGCAAGAGGGACTAATAGGCTACAGTGATAGTAGTTACAACGTTGATCCTGATGATGGTAAAAGCACAACCGGTCATATCTTCTATTTCGGTGGGAATCCGATCTCGTGGTGCTCTCAGAAAACAAGAGATAGTTGCTCTTTCATCATGTGAGGCTGAGTTTATGGCTGCCACAGAAACAGCAAAGCAAGCCATATGGTTGCAGGATCTTCTTAAAGAGATTTTCGGACTCCAAGCAAGACAATGGTGATAAGAATTGACAACAAGTCTGCTATAGCATTGTCCAAGAATCCGTTGTTTCATGGGCGTAGTAAACACATTCACACAAGATTTCATTTTATCCGAGAATGCGTTGAGAAAGGGCTTGTAAACGTAGAACATGTTGCTGGAGTGAAACAGAAGGCTGATATACTCACTAAGGCACTTGGAAGGATTAAATTCAAAGAGATGAGAAGCCTCATTGGACTTCAAGATTTGAAGAATGAAGATTTCAAGCTTAATGGAGAGAGTGTTGAGATAAGCATGAAATAGCTTGGTGTGCAAGCAAACCTAATCCTATTATGTTGAGTTTATCTAGGGGATTAGGAAATATTGTGTTGTGTTTATCCTAATGAGTTTAGGATAACTAGAGTATTATATAAGAGATGCAAAGTTTGCATATCTCATGAGTTTGAAAGCGTTTTAGTATTGAGCTAATTTTCTAAGATTTTGAGTTATTAATAAAGAGTTCAAGAGTTTGTGTTGATACTTTGATTTAATAGTGGTGACGGGTTTTGGGAGGATAATACAATGCCTCATATTATATGGCTTATATTGACTTTTCTAATTTCAGTGTCGACCAGAAAAAATAAATGCATGTATTGTAGTCTCTTTTACAAAACCTTAGGTTACAAATTTATGGCTGTGAATAGTAGTGCATATAGATTCCTGATTAAGGATTTCTAGTAGTAAAAAATTAAATATTTCAATGATATTAAATGTAACTATAATCTTTATATATAAAGATGAGTTCTCCTTCCTCCTGAGAGTGACACATCAGATTCCACATCATCAATTCCACGTGTCTCTCTAAATAAATTTTCGTTTTTGATAGTTTGGGCTATGTTATTGAACACAGATATACGTCCAAGCCCATTATACTTTAATCATAAATTCATCAACTTCATCTCTTTCACGGAAAGTCGCCGCTGCGTTTTCTTCGATCAACCTAGGTAACCGCCGTACCTTGCAATCAATAATCCTCATTAAAGTTTGCTTTAACCCCACCGATCCACGTCTCCCACTATCCCTGATTTGATGGACCCTCTCTTTTCTCAAAAGCTTCAATTTACACCTATAAATATAACTAAGTGCTCTGGATCCAGTCAGATTCATTAGTTTTTCCTTTCCAAACATTAGAATCCTTAGAAAACCTCTCGCCAGTCATAGCTACCTCCACGATTCTTCTCGCCGACTTGAAATCGGAGCGCTGTCCTAACACCGTCGAATTCCGCCTTCGTTGAGATTACCGAGACGGTCAAACCGATACCTTTCAAGCTGTGTTGGTTTCGCAATAAAGAGTAGCTGCTTGCTTTGGCTAATACTCTTTCAGATTTCTGTTAATGTTCTCCTGCATCCCACCAGAAAAAAATTAGGTGGAGGTCTTTTGGCGAACTTCAAAAAATACATGGTATGTGGGCAAGAAGAGGAAAAATATAGTGAGTGAATGTTGAAACATGGGCTGAAGAATGAGATGTATATGTAGTGGGAAGAATCACTAAAATACGTAGACTAGAAAGATGATTGGATGATGGTCGGAATAGTTCCTTGGAAGTAAGTATATTTATTTTAGTAACCTCTAACTAAAACACATAGGATTTAATTAGTGACTATAATTAGTTAGAAGTCTAATGAGAATTTAGTTGATTATAGTATAAGGATGTTCGTCTAGCGTGCGATGACAGAAGATTAGGAAGATCTCAAGAGCTTATCACTACTGATTTTCAAAGAAAAACAAAGATGGAATCTAGAATTTGACTGTTTAAAAAAAAAATCTAGAATTTGACCAATACAGATAGTTTTGCTTTATTAGGTTGCCACAGCTCGATTGTCATCCCTATATCACTGAAATCTGATGAGACACATGTTTCTGTTACGAACAGATAAAAACTTTGTTTTCCTGAATTAAGCAACATATTTTAAAGTTTGAGAGTTTGAAATAAATTTGGGAACCGGTTTGTCATTATTATTCATAGTCCTTTCTTACAATGGAGGTTGAACTTAAAATCAAATAACTGAAATAGTCGCAGCTTCTCTGATAAATCCAGTAACACGCTAAAAACAGAGATGACAGCATATAACGTTTACAACTCACAAATATGAAAGAAAACAAAAAAAGCTAAAAAGATAAATAAATGTGTAAGAGTTTTAAAATATTATGGCCCGAATTTAAAAGAAAAAATCAAACACACTCAACACATATATGAAAAAAAGATATTGGCACTATCTAAATGAATAACCTAATACAAAATAACATGATAGTTATATTAAAAATTTAACAAATTAAATTAAAGCATCATATTATGAAATTTAGTTAACCACAACGAAATTAAGGTTGAATATTGTAACATCAAACAATTTTAACGGTAAAAATCGATAAATAGAATAAGAGAAATCAAAGAAATAAATATTTAAAAATAATAAAAACGTTAATAATAAACATAATTTTAAAAATATCTAATTTTTTATAGTGGTTTGTAATTTAAAAAATCTATGTGTCTTTTTGGTATAGTTAAACTAAAATAAACATTGAGAGAAATGAAATAGTTATATTTTTAATTTTCATTATAACTAGACAAATTTATAATTTCTAAAACGAATAGTTAAAATATGAACTTTGATGGTATTTTTAGTTATAAGTTAATTAAAATTTTAAATTAAATTTGTATTATTAGTTTATTTTACTCACCCGCCCGTAGGGCGGGTTTATCCTAGTCCCTTATATTTCAAAGAAGAAGCATTGTAATAAGTGCGTTCACACTATAGTAAACACGTGGTAGTCTCAAAATAATGTGAGAATGAGCACAATGACGTGTCACGTGTAGAGAGTTTTTCAGCCAAACTCTACATAAATGCGTTTACATTATGTATTTTACGTTTTGTTTTTTTTTTAATATAAAACTCACATGTAAGGTTTCAATAAAATCACACTATCCAGATTTTTTGATTCGAATCAAAACGGATAATGAATCGAAGTCTAATTATACATATATTATTTTTTTATTTACGGATAGGCTGAGCAAAATATTCATAAAATTTTTATTTGATTCGTTATTCGTTTTGATTCAAACCGAAAAATCCAGATATTTGTAACTCTACGAAGCAAATCAAATACTAAAATGCAATATCTGTAAAAAACGAAGTAAATCACAAATACTAATATTTTTAGGAACGAATATCAGATTCAATCTGTTATATGCATATATATATGTATATTTAAAGAATTGTATATATAAGTTATATATCAGTTTTAAAATATTTTTATGTATTAAATTTATTATATTAGGTATAAGAATTTAAAAAGTGAATAATAGTTTATTTTTTTAATAAAATATTATTATTTTATATTATTTTTTAGATTTTTGATTTAATTCTAAAATTTTTATTTTAACTACGGATCAAATCAGATATCCGTGAAAAATCTAAAATTTCCCGGATATCCGAGATACCGAATATCCGGGTGGCTATAGACCGAATCGACACTAATACCTCCAAATATCCGGATATTTGATCCGTGTCCACTTCTATTTACAAATACAATTTTATCTTCTTTATAGAAGAAAATTCACTAATGACTAGGCTAATTTTATTTTTAATTAATTTTATTTTAAGAATTTTATCTTTCATGTGTTGTTTTGAATAAAAATTTCATTTAATATTAATTAACAATATCTTTACATATTTATCAACTACTTTTATATACTTTACATACATACATGTGGACATTGACGTGAACACCTATATAACTAAATATTCACCACAACTGAAATATCTAATTCTCTTGGATGTTGAAATATTCTTTTTAATGCTTCTTTCACTATCGACCAAATTGTAGGGAAATGATTTGTCTTCACAATTTTATTTTCCTTTTATTTAACTATTATATATTTAGAAACTATAGTATGAAACCATTGGTTCAACATCATGATTATCTAAAATTCATATAACATGAAACCAAAGAAATAATAATAATTTTTGTTTATCACCAGAAAAAACAAAAACATCAACAATTTGAACCGAACAAACCAAAATAAATATTGACTTAGAATTATAGCTATATTTTAGGAGATTAAAAACAAAAAAAAACAATCGAAAACCGAATCAATATCCAGATTAAACAGATTTAATGTCTCCTTATTAAAAAATAACAAAACTAATAATTACATTCCTCGGAAGGCGCATGTTATTACCTAATTATTATATTATTATCAAATAGTGATCTCCATCTTTGTACTATATTTTTTTTTTATTTTGCAAAAACAATTTTAGATGTTTTGCAAAATTCGTCCAACTTAAAATTAAACATATAACTAGAGATATATCTGAGCGGCTACACGGATATATTTTTACTTTAAAATAGTATTTTGAAAATAAAATAAGTTACGAAGAAATACAGTTTATAAAATTTTGAAGTGTTTTGTATATAAATTTATTTTGAAACTTTCATATGTTAACATATGTTTCGACGTTCGGTTTTCTGTTCGGTTCTATCGGTTTCAATTTTTTGTTCTAGAAATATATGATTTGTTTGTTTATTTAAGAACTTCGATTTGGTTTGTATTTTTTATTTTATTTGTGGTTTGGATTTCTTTTCTCGGTTTATATGCCAAGGAATATGTTAATACATTGTTTTTTTAAATGGTAGCGTCATATTGAAAAATTGCTTTAAAATATTGTTTTATATGAATTATTAATAATCATTATCAGTTTTTTATTTATTTTTCATTTTGTATTCTTGAAATGTTTATATGTAACTAAATTAAATTAGTTGATACTATATTTAGTAAATATTTTTTTATTTAATACTTTAGATTTCAGATTTGTGTTATTATTAATACAACAAAAATAATAAATCGTACATAAAAATATGGACATAAAATAAGCTAAAATATTATTAAAATTTAAATACCCAGAACACATAAAAATTAATTACCCAAAACACATAAACATTTATTGTATGCTCGATAAAGAAATTGAAACATTTATTGTATGCTTATACTCAATCTAACATGATTACCAAAAATATACAAAAACACATAAACATGAAAGTACCAAATTTATTAATATATAAATTATCGATACAAATAATATTTCAAATTTTAATACATTCTCTAATCCAAAACTCCAGCTCGAAACTAATAAAATAAGTATATTATAAGAAGATACGATACAAATTACAATTCGGAAAATTGTTTAAGTTATCCTATTCCCAATATACTTTAAAATATAACAATATATAATATATCATTATTTGCGAAAACAATATTTACTTATAAAAAAGTAAAAATAAAATATAAAAAAATGAAAACAAACATCCTCGAACGCATGGATGAGAAACTAATTTGTTATGCCAACAATAAAATAATTCTAAGATGACCTGTTTACCGTAGATAAAATAGTAGGTTATTTTAATAAGATAGATTATTTCAGCATATAGGACCTAAATATCCATCCACATAACCTCAACAATGAAAGTAAACATGCTCATTTTTTTTTGTTTCGTCTTACCCATAATTTCATGTTGCATTTCTATTTTCCCTTTCTTTTTTGGAGAAAACCTTCATATACCACTCGATACCAATACTAGTATTTTATATATTTACTTACATTTATTGGAAAAATCTCTCTTTTTCCCCGATAGCAAAATTATATTTTCTTGTTTAATCAACAAGTGTATCTATCACATGCCATGATCTCCTTGAAGATACGCACAAAATAATTAATCAAAACAAGTAAAGCAAGAGGCAATAGTTTCTCATAAAAGTAATTATTTGATTAGGCACGCGTTACGTGCATAAAGTCATTCAAGAAAGAAACTTCCAAAATGTTGATCAAAACATACACAATAATTGACATTTCCTCGAACCCTTTTTTTTAAAAAAGGGCATTATTTCATCAAACTTTGATAAAAACATACACAATAAGATCTTTTAGAGGTAATACTGAACTTGGTACAAAAAAAAAATAAGATACACAAGAAAATGACCTCAGAAGCACACTCGATAGGCACAGTGGGGAGGATACTCATAGGGACACCCGGGATAGCGTTTGGAAACGCATTGACTCCCGGTATGATCCACGAGTTGATTCTCGCCCAACTTCTCGCTATGAACATCGCTTTGAACACAAACCTAGTGATCGGAAAAGGGCTCCCATCATCAGAGATTCTTATAACAAACGAAGATATGCTGAATCTTTTGTCTCAAGCAAGCAAAGAGAAGCAGTAAGAAGAGATAAAGAGAAAGAAAGGGCTAAAGACTCATCCCCTACCCGCAATGAACCTCGTGACCGGTCAAAGGAGATAGTTCGCAGCCCAGTTGTTGCTGCAGCTGTTCCCCAGAGATCAGTGGCAAACCTTTCAGCTATACCAGCAAGACAAGAAACAGTCTCTCCGGAACATTCAAGGGATAGACCCTTCAGACTTAACCTTCAAAAACGTGTCTCTTCTGACCTGAAACTAAAAGGGAAAGCCACAGATTTAGATGATGCTTCAGATGAAGGAAGCTCTGCTAGGAAAAGTCTAACTTTTCAAGTTCCCTCAGACTCACCATCGATCACCCTCCCTGCTGTGCAGGAGCAAGCCCCGCCGCTCAAAGAAAATTCTAAGAGCTGGTATGAGATGACTCTAGAAGAGGAGGAAACAAAGTTTGAAGAGGCAGGGACATCTCTTGAACCCCCGCTGATTGTTAATGATTTTGAGAAGGATGGCTTACCTCTTACAGAGAGAATCCTAGAGGAAGAAGATTGGTTGGATGATGGCAACGACTATGGAGATACAGATGGGAACGACCTTGGGGAGGAAGACGAGACTCTAATGGATGTTGATGAAGACGATTTGCTGGGTGAGGATTTACAGATTGTGGAGAAGATCCCCTATGCGATTGATGCTCCTGGGATTAAAGCCTCCAGCACGATGCCTCCTCCTAAAACCTCCTCCGACGGGTCTGGCTCAGGAAAGATCGATACCTCTGCTTCTGTTTCAAAAACTAAGACACCCAGGAAGGCGTCTGTCTCTCCTTTAACCAGCATCTCAGCGTCAACGGCAAAGAGCAAGAAAGCTTCGCGAAGTCCGTCAATTGGAGTTTCTCTGAGACAACGCCGTCTCCTTACTGGTGTTGGATCTCCCAAGCCCACAGCCTCAGGACTTGGGCCGTGTTTTTCAAATCCAGACGAGCTGGGCCCAATTACTTCAGATGATCAACAAAAAACCCGAGGAGCAGCTTCTTTAAAAGGGAAAAACTCTAAAGTGGCCAGCGGAAGGCCACCGAAAGCCCCGTAATGAACACCGTTGCTTGGAACTGTCAAGGAGCCGGCTCCTTGACAAAGGAACATCTTCAAGAACTTTATCACTGTTTTCACCTAGGTTTTTATTTCTATCGGAGACAAAAAACAATCGGTCTTTTTTGCAAGATGTGCAAGTTTCTTTTGGTTATGACCGCGTCTACACTGTCGATCCGCGTGGTCGTAGTGGGGGATTAGCGCTTTTTTACATGGATGATCCTTCTGTTTCTATTTTATATTCGGATGAACACATGATTGATGTTGAATCTACTTTTGAAGGACACACTATCTATATGACCTTTGTCTATGGTGATCCGGTTATTAAAAATCGGATTTAGTTTGGGAGCCACTAACACGAATGAGTTTAAACCGGAGCCACGCTTGGTTTATGATTGGTGACTTCAATGAAATTACCGGAAATCATGAAAAGAGAGGAGGAAGGAGGAGACCTGAAAATTCTTTCCTTCCCTTCCGTACCATGCTCGATAAGCTGGGATGTTGGATTTCCCATACAAAGGAAACTTCGTTCGTGGGTGGGTAAAAGACGATCGCGGAAAGGTTAAATGCAAGCTAGACAGAGCTGTTGCGAATGAAAAATGGCACTCGCTTTTCCGGTACAAATGTAGAATTTTACAACTTTGGGGATCGGACCACGACCGGTGTTAGCCCGTATACAATCTATCTACGAAGATCGAAGAAGAGCTTCCGTTTTGATAAAAGATGCTTGGGAAACCGGATTTAAAGAGGCTATCGTTTGGGTTGGGGCACTTTCGGTGAAGCTCACGATGTGGACTTTCACCATAAAGTTGCCTCGTCGACGAAACATAATTTCTGGAAAAGAATAATCCGTATAACTTCAGCAAAACTTCTTGAAGAGCTGAAAAGAAAGATTGATATAGCCCAAGATGATGATCATTCTACTCTTCAAGAATTAGAGGACTTGAGGCGACAACTTATCACCGCTTTCACGGAAGAGGATCAATATTGGGAACAAAAAGTAGAACCGATGGCGTCGGCGGCGATAGAAACACGAAATTTCACCACTCGATCACAAAACAAAGGCGAGCCGAAACCGCATCACTAGTATAAAGAACAAAGAAGGCAGGATGGTTGAGAGTGATCTTGGAATAGAAAAGGTGGTGTTGACTATTTCCAAGAACTCTTCTCAACATCTATACCCAGAACATGGGCCTCCTGCAATACATAAAAATAAAGTTTCTGCGTCCACAAACGATATTCGACAGCTGAACCAACAGAGCAGAAATTAAAAAGCTTTATTTGATATTAACCCCGATAAAGCCTGTGCCCGACGGTATGACGAGCAAACTTTTGAGAGATTTTGGCGGGTTATGCAAAAGATATCATCCGTAGTACAAGACTTCTTTATTGATGGGAACTTTGATCCAAGACTAAATCGGACCAATATTTGCTTGATCCCGAAGAAACAAAACCGAGGGAGATGACGGAGTTCGACCTATTAGTCTTTGTAGCGTCGGTATAAAATTATATCAAAGTTTTATCCAAGCGTCTAAAGAGGTTTCTTCGACTAATTTGGAGACCAATCGCTTTTGTCGCGACGACGGCTAATCACGATAACATTCTTTCGCTAAGAGAATTTTCATGCCCTCGGACGAACACTAGAGCTAGAAGATTTCATGGCCATCAAGACGGATATGAGCAAAGCTTATGACGGGGTAGAATGGTGTTTTATCCGATCTCATTTGCTGCGTCGGGCTTTCGCGGAGAAGTTGGTCGATCTTTTAATGTTTTGTGTCACATCGGTCTCTTATCGTGATAATCAATGGAGAACCACGGGTAAAATTACACCCACGAGAGGATTGAGGCGGGGTGATCCTTTATCCCCATTCCTTTTCATTTTGTGCACCGAAGCTCGATCTCCCTCCTTAAAGGAGCGGAGGAAGAGAAACGATATTGGGATTACGAGTTGCCTGTGCCAGTCCACGGATTTCACACCTTCTCTGCGGATGATAGTCTTTTTACGTAAAAGCGAGAAGTGGGGCGATGTAAGGAAATTCTAGACATCCTAGGCACATATGGAAGGGCATCGGGACAACAACTTAATGCGGCTAAGTCATCCATTTTCTTTGGAAATAAGATTGGCCAAAATGTTAAACAAGATATAATGAGTGTTCGGGATCACTAATGAAGGAGGTATGGGAAAGTATCTCGGACTCCCGGAACAAATTTGTGGTTAAGATGAAGACCTTTTCTTACGCATAAGATCGACTAAATGGATCGTTACCTCGTGGTCGGCCGACTACTCGAAAGGAGGAAAGAAGTCCAAATCAAATGCGTGGCAAGCTATACCGACATACAAGATGTCGTGTTACTTGCTTCCACAAGGCATTGTTGATAAATTAAAAGTGCAATCTCAAACTTTTGGTGGAGTTCGAGCCAAAATAACCGAGGATTACATTGGATTGCATGGGATAAGATCTGCGTACCACATGACCGGGGTGGACTTGGATTCTTAGATCTACATGATTTTAATATTGCTTTGTTAGCAAAACAATTATGGAGATTGATACAGTTCGGAATCCCTCGGCTCGAGTTAGAGGGCGATACTATAATCGGTCAAGTCCTTTGGAAGATCGAAGGTATACTCACCGTCTATGGTTGGCGCAGCATTATGGCAGCAAAGCCACTACTAAAATCTGGCCTTCGAAAACTATTGGAGCAGGCTCGAACACATATGTTTGGGCCAGACCTTGGGTCCCGGATACTCATGCTCGGCCCCGAGACCGTCGATCGTATTACATATAGACACCCAAAACTACTTGTTCACTCCTTCATTAAAGTGATACAAGGGATTGGGATACTAATCTCTTATTGGAATACTTCCATCCGGAAGACATTCCACTCATCCTTACACTACCGAGTAATACATGGTCATGGATCGATATGCATGGCATTACACAAAATCGAGCTTATCTTTGTCAAATCGGGATATAACCGCCTGAGGAGGCTAAGGCGTGACATGGAAGCCCGATTCCACAACTAGCATCACCGGTTTACAGAGCCATGTGTGGAGCATCCCCGCTCCGGGAAGATGAGACACTTTATGTGGCAAGCTTTGACAGATGTATTGCCACGGCCAGAAAGACTCACTATTGACACTTGGGCACCGATAGAGCTGTCCTAGATCGCGGTGACCACGAGGAAACAATTAACCACCTTCTTTTGAGTGCCCCGGCCATCCGTGTGGGCTTTATCGGACTATCCGTCCCTTAGGGTTACTTCGAGTACCTCTATTTATCAAAACATGAACTTTCTTTTACGGAAGAAGAAAAATGTGGCCTTTATGGAACCATCGATTGAGACCTTCCCATGGATCCTTTGGTACATCCGGAAGGCACGTAATGATAAAGTTTTCAATGGTAAGGAGGTATCACCGGTTGATACCCTCCAGCCTAGCTACCATTGAGGCCGAATCTTGGAGAAAAACAAACCTTCACGAGGAGGAAGAGGAAGAGGAAACACCATCGCCCGGTTGCTTAGCTCACAGGTCTGGTGGAACCCCAACGACCGACACGCCAAATCGATGCATCATGGATCGATAAAGTGCGGTCGATGGTCTAGGATGGTTACAAGGATCATATGGGAGTGGAGAGTTTTCGATTACAAGGATGCCGTAAAAGCCTTTACGCTTCTACATGCGAGATGGAAGGGCTCTTATGGGCGATGGCTTGCTTAAGAGATCTACTCGCAATGTGATCCACATAGAGGCGGTTGTTCGACCTTGTGGACATGATTGCAAATCCTACCGATTGGCCGCCTTGACTCGAACTAGTCTCCTTCCTGGCCTACGAACTGGTTTTGGACTTCGGTATTGCTCATATACCTAGGAACAGGAATTTGCGTGCGGACTCCCTCGCAAAGGAGGCAAGATGTAGTGGTGTTCTCTTTTCCCACATAGATCATGCGGACTCCCTCGCAAAGGAGGCAAGATGTAGTGGTGTTCTCTTTTCCACATAGATCAGACCCAGCCGGACAGAGTGATTCTCCGGAACGACTCAAGACCGACTACCACTTGATCTTAGAAGATGGGCATCGACAAAAAGCACACTCGAACTCCAAAATAATAATAATAATAAACAAAAGCCAATTATGTATTTTGATTCATTTCTTATGATTAACAACAAAGATTGAAAGATAATTATATATATAGTGAATGAAAGAGATTACTGGTTGTGAAGCCTTTTCTAAGGCATGACGCCAAGATCCTTGAAGTAATCATGTTCCAAGGCAGCTCTTGCGTTGATTCTTTTCGTGGGATCCATTAACAGCATTTTCTGTACCACAGAGACATATTATTATCTTTACTTGCAGCATAAACTCATAAACCTTAGTGATAAATATCCAAAAGTTTGGTTTGCTATTTCTCGTATTGGGTTTAGAACTTTAACCAATCCCGGTTCTTGAAGTTTGTTCATGTATCAGACCATTTGATTTTGGACTTCTGATTTTATGGCACATACAAGGAGCAAAAACCAGTATCTCTGGTTTTGGTTGAGTCAAACAGCTCACAGTGTGACTGTACAAACAGTTTCTAGTCCTAAAGACTCGAATCAACTAAAACCTCAAATGGTTAGGTGGTTCAGGAGAAATGATATGAAACCAGATCCATCAAAATCCGGCTTCCAGGTCTTTGATTTAGCAGAATCAGATTATATAGACTATATAAATGCATATGGTCAGTGAACTTACAGAAAGGAGATCTATTCCATTCGGATCCAGATTCGGGACAAAAGATTCTATGTCCTGTGGTATAAGAAGAAGAAAAGCATGGGCAAGAATCACATTGTGCTGTGACTGAAAACGTGATGTAGAATTGAATGAAGAAAAATGAAGTACCGTTGGTTTCCATTTAGGGAAAGCAGATTTATAATCCGGCAGCGAAGTTACCCCAGGCCATGTATCTTCGTTTGGAGTTCCCATGATTCTGGAAAAAGATACACAAAATCATGGCAGTAATAGGTTCAGATAATCAGTTAACACTTAAATATCAGTGTACTTCTCTCTGAAAATTCAATTTTAAGTTGAGCATGAGTTCAGATTCCTTTGTGTTATCATTGCAGACAGGTTCTTTCTACTTGTTTAAAGTATAGAAGTAGAAAACTGGTTCAAGGAAGTTAGTTAGAAAACCTGAAAATTTTGAAGAGTTGATCAATCTCGGAGTCTCCAGGAAATAAGGGCTTTTGGGTGATCATCTCGGCAAATATGCATCCCACAGACCAGATATCAACGGGTGTAGAGTAATGATGAGATCCTAGGAGTATCTCAGGTGCTCGGTACCAGAGAGTAACCACCTACAAGGAACAATTGAGAAAAAACTGTGTGAATGACCATGAAGAGATGTGGAATATGAATGTAGCACATAGTTCAACCGTAAAGACAAATGTACTTTTAAGTAAAGAGTTTGAAATCTATCTGAAAAGGTTTGAAGTCCTTAGTTCACATTTATCAGATGCGAAACTGGTATAAGACTTGAGTAATGCTTTACTCTTTTTCGATGACAAAAAATAAGGAATGAAGCGATCATGCCAAAAGATTTCATAAAGAAACATATATAAACAAGAAGTAAGCTCTTTGGCACCTCATGAGTAAAAGTCCTGACAGGGATACCGAAAGCTCTGGCCAGTCCAAAATCAGCAAGCTTGAGTGAGTTGGTGCGGCGATCAATCAACAAATTCTGTGGCTTCAGATCACGGTGGAGAACCCTGTGAGAGTGGCAATATGCGATTCCACGGAGAATCTGGTAAAGATACTTCTGCAAACAGTAGATGAAACAGCTCTCTGATCAACATGTGTAGAAGATTACTTAAGACGCAAGGAGCGCATTACATAACTCAGATTCCAAGGAACTCACTTTGATCATGTGTAGATCCTTGGAGAAATCAGGAGAGGAGTCCATGTGCTTTTTGAGATCCAAGTCAAGATACTCAAAAACAAGATACAAACGCTTCTCGCTGTGCACTACATCCTGCAACCTGTGTAGTGTACCATCAAAAAAAAAAACATTGGTCACTCACCAAGAGTCAATGCTGCGATCACAATGGGTATTATTATAAAACTTGATTATACTTGACAATGTTGCTGTGCTGCATTTCTTTCAAGAGGGAGATCTCTCTAATGGCTGTGCTAGGTACACCTTCATCCTCCTGCTCGAGCCGGATCTTCTTCAAAGCAATAGTCTCATTAGTCACTTTGTCTCGTGCCTTATAAACCACACCGTAAGTTCCTTCACCGATCTTTTCAACTTTCTCGTACTGCATTATCAGTACAATCAATCAACTGAGAGATTCTTCAACAAATGATTATGAACTTCAATCAATGATTTTTTCACCAACCTGATCCATTACGTCTGAAAGAAACTCCGCACTTTTGTATATCTGCAGGTTCATAAATGAGGCATCTCAGCGTTGATTCACAGTACTAAATCTAGTGAAAACGCTACTGGAAATGCTAAAGATAGAGATCAACATCGAAGCGATTGGGATTGTCAAGTTAGGATTCGAAGCTCCTTCGCTAAGAAATTCATCGGAAGATAACGAAATCAACTTACCGGCGACGATCGGATTGTAGTGTCGGTGGCTAGCACTCCGACGGACCTCTCTCTCTCTCTCTGGAAAAGGCAGTGTAGAGGGAGAGAGACGGTGGTTTCTGTGCAGTTTCAAGAGAGTGGACCAGAGAAGAAGGCGATTTGACGCGAGGGTTTTCTTTTTCTTAGCTATTTTCTACTGGATCGAATTTAACTAACCGGATTAACTTGGTTTTTTATACCGCATCAACTCGGGTTTTTTTTTTACTCAACATCAACTATTTTATTACCCGATAAAATTGGTACAAAGCTTTTGACTACACCAATTTAACCACACATACAACAATGCATGTAAGCAACACTTTGGAACACTCACCAGGTGATCTCTCACTCGGATCCAGCGCAACCTATAATACATTATTGTATTTTTCACCACTGCGAGAACGAGTTCATCCCAAGACTCGGGATAAACCGTTCTTTAAACCACCTAATTCTACCACTAAAAATACAAGATTACTAAACTATTCCTGAACTATGAAAGTCTTCTAGAGTAAAAATATAGAATTCAAAGACTCAAAATAAGAACTTGCTCTCTTATTATTAACTTGAGAAAATTCCTCAAAACTCAAGCTCTAAATCTCTAAACTCTTGTAAGTAATATCACATTTCAATATTTACTTATATAGAGTTTCTATTATCCTAATCCTATTAGATAAACACAACTTTAGATAACTCCTAAGACTTATTATGTTTATCTCCATATCTCGGTAGGATTAGGCCTCCTTTCTTGCGTCTCAAGCTTCTTTGTTATTCAAGCTTATCCCAACAATCTTCCCCTTAAGCTTGAACTCCATCTTACTCACATCTTGAACTCCAATGAGATCTCTCATCTCCTTAAACTTGATCCTTCCAATTGCTTTAATCAGTATGTCCGCCTTTTGCTCGCTTCCTGGAACATGCTCAACCTCTAACAGACCTTTCTCTACACATTTCCTGATAAAATGGTAACGAGTGTGAATGTGCTTTGATCGGCCATGAAATACTGGATTTCTTGTGAGTGCAATAGCTGATCGATTGTCTATACGTATGATCGTCTTGCAACACAGCGTCTCACTGATCTCACTGAGCAAATCCTGCAGCCAAATTGCCTGACGTGAAGCCTCTGTGCCAGCCATGAACTCCGCCTCGCAGCTTGACAACGCCACTGTATCTTGTTTTTGTGAGCACCAGGTGATTGGACTGTCGCCTAAGTAGAACACGTGACCCATCATACTCCTGCCATCATCTTGATCAACATTGTGACTTGAGTCACTATAGCCAATAAGTTTTGTGGTCTTTGCCGTAGTATTCCCAAGTGCCAAGCCGTAGTCTGTAGTGCCCTGCAAGTACCTCAAACATTGTTTCATAGCAGCTCCATGTGATTCTTTCAGATCTTTCATGTACATGCTTAGCACCCCAACACAATAGGACAAGTCTGGGCGTGTGTGTAGTAGATAGCGTAGGCATCCAATGTTCCTGCGATAGCTTGTGGCGTCAATCGACCTCTCCTCTTCTGACTTAGACAATTTCAACCCGGAGTCCATAGGCGTATGTGTAGTATTGCAATTTACCATTCCAGCCTCTTCTAATATCTTCTTCGCATAGTTCCTTTGACTCAATATAATTCCTCCTTGATGTTGAGTGACCTCTATCCCAAGATAGTATGTTAATCTTCCAAGGTCACTTATCTCAAACTCTGCTGACATCTCCTTCTTGAACTCGTTGATATGTTGTACGTTTGTTCCTGTGACGAACAAATCATCGACGTACACCGCCACAACGAGGAGATCTCCCTTTATAAGTCTGCGATACACCGAAGGCTCCTTTGAGCATTTCACGAACTGAAGTTCTCTGAGAATTGAGTTGAGCTTATGATTCCAAGCTCTCGGGGCTTGGCGAAGTCCATATAGAGCTTTGTTCAACTTGTACACTTTATCCTCGGACCCTTCTATTTCAAATCCTTCCGGTTGTGTTACGTATACAGTCTCCTTCAAGTCTCCGTGTAGGAACGCCGTTTTGACGTCAAGGTGGTGTATCTCCCAGTCGTGTGCTGCCACGAGATTTATAAGCAATCTAATCGTTTCTATCCGAGCCACCGGTGCAAAGACCTCCTCAAAATCTATACCATATCTCTGCACATAATCCTTTGCGACGAGACGAGCCTTGTACTTGTTGATGCTTCCGTCTAGATTTCTTTTCAACTTGAATACCCATTTTAATCCGATGAGCTTGACTCCGACGGGAAGATCGACAAGTAACCATGTTCCATTCTTCTCAATCGACCTCAACTCGTCAACACAGGCTGCCTTCCATTCTTTTGAGTTTCTTGCTTCCATGAAGTTCCTTGGCTCATAGTTAATGAGCATGAGTAGAGCTTCTCCCTCTTCCTCAGCTTCCGCTATTAGAAGGACATAGTCATCCAAGTATGACGGCATCTTTGTTTGTCTTTGTGATCTTCTCAGCACAGGCTCTGTTTCTTCTTCTTCCTCCTCATCGCCTGAGATTCCAGACGTTACAACCTCTGTCTCATCATTCTCAGGTTTCTGTATCAAAGGTTCATTGCTCGAACTTTCAACAGTTTCGTCTGATATCCCGTGATTTCCGAAGCCTCCCAAGCAAATCTTAAACTCCTCTGTCGTGCTCTGTTATGTGTCTTCATTCTGCCAGTTCCATCCTTTACTTTCATCAACTACCACATCACGAATCACGATGATTCTTTGCGTATGTGGGTCAAACATTCTATATGCCTTCGATCCCGGCTCAGTTCCAAGGTGTATGAGTATTCGAGACCGATCTTCTAGTTTCTTCAGGTGCGGCTTCACTACCTTTGCGTATCCTATGCAGCCGAAAGTCCTTATGTGAGTTAGGTTTGGTTTTCTCCCTCGAAACGCCTCATATGGAGTTACATTTTTCAATACTCTAGTAGCCACACGGTTTAGAATGTATGTCGAATGTCTTACTGCCTCTCTCCACATGTAGCTTGGAAGCCTGAGTGTTTCAGAACAGAGCGAGTCATCTTTATTAGAGTTCTGTTACGACGCTCAACAACTCCGTTTTGTTGAGGCGTATATGGAGCTGTTAGGTGACGTTTTATCCCTTCTTGATCGCAGAACTCATTGAACTCCTGAGAGGTGAACTCTCCTCCTCTATCTGTTCTAAAAGTTTGAACTTTCTGTTTTGAATCTGCTTCTACCATTGTCTTGAACTTCTTGAATTTCTCAAACACTTCGCTTTTCTCTTTCAATAGTACAGTCCACATGTACCGTGTATGATCATCGATAAGCACAAACACGTATTTGTTCCCAGGACGTGTGCTTGGTGTTAATAGGTCCACACAAGTCACCGTGAACAAGTTCGAGTGCTCTGCTAGCACGATACATCGTGGCTTGAGGGAAGTTTTTCCTTGTTTGTTTCCCGAGAAGGCACGAGCTGCATACCCTTTTATCACTCGTAACTTGAGGTATTCCGACCACAAGTTCTTTCTGCACCATCGGCTTTATTGTCTCAAGGTTGATGTGCCCCAATCACTCATGCCACCTTATTGATTCGCTTGTTTCTGTCGTTAGCAGACACGTCTTGTCTTTTATTCCCATGCGAACTTTGTAGAGACGATTCTTTGATCTTGTGGCGTTTACTAATAGTTTTCCTTCTCGATCATGCATAGTCTACCAATCTCCCCTCAACCGTATATCACATCCTGCTTCTGTGGCCTGACCGAGACTGATTATATTGCTTCTCAACTCTGGAATGTAGTATACATCATTCATGATTCGTGGGTCTCCGTCAGTGTTTTGAAAACCGGACCGGACCGGCCGGTCGAACCGGTCCGACCGCGACTCGCTGAAGAAGCCGGTTCCGGTTCAGTTTAAAACCGGTTTGAGAAAACCGTAAAACGGTTAAAACCGGTAAAACCGGTGACCCGGGTCAACTTTAAAACCCGGTTCTAAAAAATTAACATTTAAATAATGTTTTTTCAATTGCTTTTAAAATTTTATATTTCATAACTAATGTTTAATTATCATTATTTAAAATATTTTTTTATTTTATTCAATTTTCTTAAGAAAAAAATATGAAAAATCTTTTTTTAGGTCTCATAACTATTCTGAATTTCCCATATTCATAAAGATTGAGATTTTACTTGTAAAAATAAATAAATATGGTAATTTTTAATTGTAAATCATTTAATTTTATCAATTTCAATTTACATAGTATTCACTTGTTCCCTTTATATATAGCTAGATTTATGTTTATTGTTTATTTTTCATTTAATAAAAAAGAATAGAGAAACATGTTATATGTAGAAGTAAATTTTAGATCCATATAGTGTAAATATATGATTATTTACATTTAATTTTTTAAAAAATATAAAACCCGGTTCGACCGGTTGAACCGGTTCAACCAGTTAACCAGTAGCTGCACCGAGTCGGTATCCGGTCCGGTTTTCAAAACATTGGTCTCCGTTTATGTCAATAAACTCAATGGATCCCTTCCCTTTGATGTCGATCCTAGAATCATCTCCAAACTCACAAAAACTTTGGGAGTCTGTGTTGGTATACATGAGTTTGCTTTGATCTTCATGATTCTCTTCCTCCACACTCACTCTTTCTTCAAACACCTTCAAGCGCCCAACAATATCCTCAAAACTGGTGTTCTTAAGGTCAAGAACTTGTTCTAGTGATGCAACAATGTGTATGTATTTCTTATGAGGGAGGCTCTTAAGAATTTCTTGACCAGTTTCGATTCTTCGATTTCTTCACCTAGAGCAGCCGTATTTGCTGAGATTCCAGCTAGTTTTCCAGTAAAGTCGTCTATCTTCTCGGTGTCTTTCATTGTGATTTTATCGAATTCGGCCATGAGTGTCTGCAACCTAGCCTCCTTAACTCGTTCTGCACCAACTTGTCATGCTTTAATAGCATCCCACACCTTCTTTGCTGTATTGAGCTCACCAACTCGCAGTACTAAGTTCTCGGGTATGGCCTGAAACATTAAGCCAATGGCAACATCATTGTTTTCTTCTTCTTCTGATTATGTCTCCACGATGGTCCATACCTTGTGCACCTTGAGTACGTTCTTCATTCTAATAACCCAGACGGTGTAGTTTGACGAGGTCAACATCAGACACTTGATCGATGATTCTCCATCCTTTGATTTCGAAGTTGTTATTATTGTTAAGTCTCCCATCATATGTAGATCCTGTCTTCGTATGAGAAACTTTATTAACTGAAGCTCTGATACCAAATATAGAATTCAAAGACTCAAAATAAGAACTTGCTCTCTTATTATTAACTTGAGAAAATTCCTCAAAATTCAAGCTCTAAATCTCTAAACTCTTGTAAGTAATATCACATCTCAATATTTACTTATATAGAGTTTCTATTGTCCTAATCCTATTAGATAAACACAATTTTAGATAACTCCTAAGACTTATTATGTTTATCTCCATATCTCGGTAGGATTAGGCCTCCTTTCTTGCGTCTCAAGCTTCTTTGTTATTCAAGCTTATCCCAACAAAAAAATACAAGATCAGTTCGGTTCTTTATACCGCATTCGCTTGATTTTTTTTAGAAAAAACATATTATTTCTTGTATCTCTTTTACACATTCGAACATTTTTAGACTTTTTATTTTATTTTAAGAATGTTAATAATTCAAACGAAAAAGTTGTTTTACACTTTATGTTATGTTGGAGCAGAGTTTTTTTTCTGAAGAGATAAAACTAAATTTTAAGTCTATCGTGTGGAAAACCAAATGGTTAAGCCGTCAGTATGTGCGCCGGCGCCTGGCCACGGATGGAGGATAGCCTGTTTCCGACGTTCTTGTCCACCAGTCTAATGAGTTATCCCGATGACATAGGTCTTTTTCTATGTTTCCATTGGTTTTGTTCCCGTCAAATCGCATACAATGTAGCTTGGAACAAATGTCACACAATTGAATGAATATGTCAGTCTTGTCTCTGTTGTTATCAAGAATGAGTTGCAGAACATTGTAGATTGACATATGGCATTTGACTAACTGATGATAGAAGAGTAGAAATGTGATGATGATTAAGATTACAAAGAATAGCTAGTCACTTTTAGTAGTCCTAACATTAAACATATACTCTTTGCAGTTTGTACATCAAACATAAGTGGACATGAACGTTCTTTCAAAAAATCTTATATAGCCATTAACGTGTTATACAGCCATTAATGGTTATATAGCTAAATATAGCCATTAATGTGTCATAAAGTTTTATCTCAGTAAACAGTTCACCATTTTATCTCCTAAACATTATTTACCAAATAATTGTTTATGTGTCATCCTTATAAACATTCTAAAAAAAGTGACTAACTTAAAAAATGTGACATGGATCCTACCTAATTATGACATGAATTTTAAACTAATTACGACAAAATTCAGTTATAGAAATAAAAATATGTAATATATATATATATATATTATTTTTTTTCAGTCTTTTAATGAGAAGTTCTCAAAATATTGTAAAATTATACGAATGTATTTATTTATTGTACTTAAGTTTTATGAATAAATTATTTTTTATACTGCTCAAGTTTCTTTTTAATATATAATATATACATATTCTTACAATTCATGTATGAGATATAAAATACTAAAGTATAGATAAATATATGCAAATAAAACACGTGCTCTATATTAGCTCTTATAATATTTCATTTTGCAAATAAAACTACTATGCAAACTACATATGTTTTATATCTCCAAAATTTTATCTATTTTTACAAAAAAGTTTTAAATAATATTGCTTTAAATAATTATATTATTTATTTCAAGAAAATATCCTAGACATTTCTATTCACAAAAGATGAGATGATTTATTCACAATACGAGAAATGTCTATAATACATTATAATATAAAAGTAAATGATGTATAAAATTTATTATTTTAGAAAAAATTTAATTTTATTAATTAAAATAAATGTCAATACATATCAAAATATTCTTAAACTAAATAAATCTCAATTACAAATGACTACTTTCTATTTTTAAAAAATATTTTTAAAGTTTTATATTTTACTTATGGCACATAAAAGTATCTAGTGTAATTTGAAAGTCTTTGCAGCAATACCAAGCCACGATAATTGAACCATCTACTATTAATAAAACGAGAATAAGATCAAAGGAGAGAGTGTCCACGTAGGACTCAAAAATCATCCAATAAAATGATTTTGTTTTGCCATGTCATCATCGATTACTTCGAAAGTGTATTTCAAGTGGGCTCAGTAAAAATAATAATTCAGCCCATCACAGCCCAAAACCTATTCCGTATCAAGCTTTTCGATTCTATCCCTCTCGACTTTTCCCATTCCACTTCGTCTTCTCCTATCTCTGAGTTTTGAGTTTTACGTTTACCTTGATCCACTCCTGATTAATCAATGATGATCTTTAAACTCTTATTGAATGTTTAATTCCAATTCACCTTGATCCTGCTCCTATTATAAAGGGCTATGTCTAAACCTAAATTCAATGACCACAATCTCTTAAGTTACCCCATCCCATCATATATATCTTACTCCCCTCATTCATTCCACAGAACTCATAAACAAATCACACCAAAAATCCCAAAAATCCGAGAAATCTATCGCCATGGTCCCGTTAAATCCCGAAATCATCAGTTTCCTTTGGCTCTATCCCTGTTATCGCCGAAATATCTTTTCCAACACTCACGTAAGCTTTATTACCGTCTCGAAATCGACTTATGTGTGATTCTCTTAGAAATCTTATTTCTGGAACAATGATTCTTGAAACTGGAATTTTGTTTTCCGCAGTTATACGATGGGGAACAGATGAGAATGCAGTCAAAGGCGTTTCAGAAAGAAAAAAAAAAGAAGAGAAAAAGAAACAAGAGTTAAAGAAGAAGAATCAGAAAAAGTTAGACAGAGATTTACAGCAAAGATCTAATTGATGTCTTTCCTCTGAACTCTCTGATGGTTTCATGGTAAAATATTTGATTCAAAAGCACTGAGATAAGATCATTTTTTTTTTGTTTTGTTTTTTTTGTCTTTAAACATGAAAACAAACATCTGATTTGTTCGAAGAAACCTGTGATTTGTGCACTTATGGTCCAGCAGAACCTTGCTTCCTCTGTGCGTTTTCCTCTTCCAAATGTTTTTGTTATTATACATCTTCACTTTCAATATTGTTTTCATTTGTGAGATTTAGCAGGCTCAAGTATGATGATATGAAACTGAGGAGACTTCATGATTAAACCCACTGTAAAGAAAGGAAGAGGAAGATAGAAAGCAGACATTGAAGAATCAAAGACCAGACTTTTGTTAAAGGGTCAAAATGCTATCTTTATTTTTTTTGGTTCAGGAGTTAAAAATGGCATGTCTCCACATCTCAATGGCTTATGAGATCACTATGAAGATTTCTGAGATACCACTTCTTACAAACCCAGCATCTCTGTTGGGTCATTGATGCAAATTGAAACTGAGTAAGACCCACCCACTGTTGCTTCCTTTTGCTGACTTATAAAATTGAAGTTCGCTGCTAGAGTCTAAACATGTTTTTTCTGATTCGTACTATGTAAACGTATCAAATCTATATCAAAACAATAAGAAGGAGAAGAAGAGGAACAGAAAAAGATATGGGAAACTATGAATATGGTTCGATTAGGTTCTTAAGTGATGCTAAAGACATTGATGGGAGCGGTTTCGTTGAGATTCTGAAGTTTCTTGCAGTCCACTACTCAGACTATTGACTGTTGCGTGTCGGTGGTGGATCCTCCTGTCATGTACATGAGTATATCGTATCTGCAATCCAGTCTCCGTAGAAACATATGATCTAATTGTTAGTCAAGTTTGAGTCTTTTTGGTCGTGAATTTAGTTTTATTACAGGTAGCTGTATTAATTTGTTTCAGCAAATAGTTTCTATTAACACAGAAACTGCTTGGGGTGGCAAAAGACTAGAGTTGTAGCATCTCCTCTATACTGTTGTCGGGCCATGTTGGTTTATAAAATTTTGTTTGTGATTTGGATTCTCTTTAAGGAATTAAATATATTATTAATTTTTGTTATGATAAAAATGTTTCATTACTTGTGTGACCTTCTGGGGTTTAAAAGCCGAACATCAGTTTCTAACTCTCTAATAATAGAGGAATTCTTCTTAAAATAAGCAATTACACACTAACAAATGTTGTTAAAAATAAAGACCACCTCTCCCACAGCTCAAGAGCTGTAACTAATTCTAAACATAATGGCTTTGCTAAAAAAAACAAAATTTAAACTTAGGCTTTGATTGACAGAACAAATGATAAATTACTAGCAATATGCTATAGAATCAGTATGCTGTAACAACTGTATGCTCTCATTAAACTATCGAACAAAATAATTGTTACAACAATATGGATCTGCTATTTAAAACTATTATAAAAATTAGCATATAACATATTCATTTCAATTGAATATATTTATAATATATATATTAATATATAAAATTAAGAAATATATAATTAATTAATTATATTTAATAATATCAAAAAATATGTTTATATCAAAAATATTATTGTAAAAATAAATTTTACAGTTAAGAAAGATATTTTTTAAATTATATTTGACATCTACAATATAACTTATTTATATATAAATATTTAATCTAATTATATATAAAAATATAAAAGAGTATATATATATAAAATAATATTTAATTATATATAAAATATCATTTAAAATATGTAAAAATAATTTAAAAGTATTTAAATATTCAATATTCAATTATATATAACATATATAATGTAATTTAATTATATATAAAATAAAATTTAATCATTTAAAAATAATATTTTTACTGTAAATTATTTGAAAAAAAAATTATGTAACAATAAATTTATGATATTATTAAATAAAATAAATACATAAATAATACATTATTAATTTATAAATTATAAATGCAAATGCTCTACTAATAGCTCCATATGAACAAAGAGCGTTTGGAGAATATTAGCATTTGATAAATGCTTTTCTAACAAATGTTGGTTAGATAATATAGATCATAATACTTATGCTAATGCTCTACCAATCAAGACATATATGAAATATATAAAGATCAAAATTTAACAAATAATTTGCGAGAAAATTTTAAACGGCGGAAATATTCATAGTTAGTACCTTGTGCGTTATCTCACGAAACTATCGATTTTATATATGCTTCTTGACCTTCTGGAATTTTTTGATTTAAGGAACCTTTCCTTTTGCGTGGTGTTCCATATTTCGTAAAGACTATCCCCAAATGCTAATCATAACACCACCTAGCACCGTGTGGATGAAGACTTACCTCAAAAAGCCTCTGTCAATGATTGAATGGGAATAATGAGTCTGATCAGTTTGGCTTTTTTTGTGTGTTTATAGTTGTCTGTATTCATGCTTATTACTATTACAAGCAGGCTCTATAGTTTCTGAAAAACCTATTATTATTGATCTAAAACTTGCTTAATGTTAACAAAGATTACTTATATACGTGTTGTAGTTAACTTACTCATCTTAAAAAAGAGTTGTATTTAACTTTATTTATGTTTTATGTAAACTTATGTATGTTATAAGATATACTCGAATTTAATCATATACACAGGTGTGCATACTTTTTTAAAATGACAACATTTGTAAAACAAAAAGAGCAATATTTTAAAGTAGTAATTTTTTTATGTAACATAATTAGTTTTTATCTAAAAATTATGTAACATAATTAGTTTTTATCTAAAAAAATTAAACATTATCATATTATATTTCTCATATAATAATTAGGACTAACCCTATAGAAATTATTAGAAATATTATAAAAGTTAAAAGAAAAATAAATATATGAAAAACAATATCCCACATAAGAAGTAAGATAAAATTCAACAAAAATAATAAGAATAACAACTCCAACCTACTTTTGATATCTTTATTGTTTTAGTTGTGTAACTATAATAAATTTTGGTTTTATAAATGTAAAACAATTTAAAATAATTATTATTTTGTGTTTTACTAGAACAAAAACTATTATTAAATTAAAATTGGATAAAATACAATTTTAACAAATTCAAAGTAAAAAATCCACGCCTATATATATTTTAGCAGAGCAGAGCAGATATACCAATCTATTTTTTTAGTATATGTGATTTTATACCATGGTTGAGAAACCCACAACTATATGAGATCCTAAAATAAGTCAAAACAAGAAAAATAATTTTAGAAGATGTTGGAGTTTTCTCTACTACACCACAAATATATCTCTACTTCTATTCATGTTTATCAATTGAAAATTTCTACTACCAATATTCCATGAACTCTACATATTTGACATTATGGCATTCATGAATACTTTCTTCAAATATAAGAATCTATAAGCTGGTTTTCAAAACAAAAGAATCTAAAAGTTGTGTTTCTATTGACAAAAACATATAATTACCCCTTTATTATGATTGCATATATAATAATAATGAAAAAAAACTAATTTAGTTTTACTCCAAATATTTATGTTTATTTCTTATAAAAAAGTAAATGCCCCTTACCCTAAAATCCTGAACTATAAACATTTACATTAAAATATTGAAACCATGGTTAGGCGATAGTTTTGACCCAAAAAATAATAATCTAATAATTACATTTAATTTATGAAAATTATTATTATTTAAAATAGAAATTTTTTAAAATTAGATTATGTGTTCAATACTTAAAAATCATGAAAGAAAAATAACCACAAATTACCTTCTCCATTTTTTTGTTTCATATAGCTAAAATTCATTTTACAAAAACTTTATCACCGAGAGATAGTGGAAAAAATTATTTAAAACTAAAATTATCCATTTATACCAATATCTTAAGCCCAAATGAAGGTTGGAAGTCATTATGTCTTGGGCTTTCTCTAAGGGCGGGCCTACAAATGTATTATGGGATTAATTTTTAAAAGAACTTCATCACGTTATATTAAGAAATAGCTTAAGTTTGCAACAATTATTGTTTTCTCATATTGTAAATCGTCGTTGTTTAACATGAGTTAGAATTCTTTTCATCATTGTATCGGACTGAGTTATAGAGTTGTGCCGTTTGTCTGTTCGTAATTTTTTTTTACCGGTGAACTATTCATCTCCCCATCTTGAATCGCTTGATCATAAATATTTCTGTTTTGTAACCCCACTGTAAACCCTATATATATATGATTCTCATCTTTGATGAACCCAATTTGCATCTCCACATAAATCATTTATTCTTCTTAACTTTAACCATCTTCTAGAAAATGTCTCTCTCCGCCTCTCCAGTTTCTCAAACCAGCGTCACCGGCGTGTGTCACTCAACCTTCGAGTTTCTCCTTATTGGTCGTAGTAGTCAGAGCATTGTCGTTGGCCTCCTCCGCTTTTGGGATTCCTTGAAATTTAAGAAAGACAGTGAGTTTATGGTAAGTTAATATTTGATCTATCACATTTATTTAACATAAATTGTTTTTAATTGATTTCCGATTCTTTGTTGAATAATATTATTTGCAGATTTTGTGATTCATGGATTTATTCCGCGGATGTGCTAATCATTACATGCCATCTTTGAAAGCCGGTTCGTGAAAATCGATCGTTTTGAGATTGCTAGGTGCTCAAATATGTACAAAATAACTGATCATCAATTCCTCATTGCATCAACCATTATTGATGAAGTCATCACGAGTGCTCCTGAGATCAATCTCCAGTCATGATTAGACTGTTCGACAATCTCCAAATGATTGCAAACACAAACCTCAAACTTCCATGTATATTATCATATTACATACGGGTTTATATTATGTTTCGATATTATAGATGATATTTAAACTCACATGTGGTTGGACAAATCCGTTCTGTCCAGAGCTTGGACCTCACAAAAGAAACAACTCGAGTCATTATCCGTATCCTCTATGACCAGTCAGAAAAAGTCAACACACAATTATCGCCTATATTGTACTAACGCCAATGATCGAAATATTTCCTACCCAAGATCTGTGGTCGCCTATTTATCTCCCTTACTTATCAAACTAATTTCACACAAACCTTTATTTTACAGCTTAAAAGAAACCACAACAACCCAAATAATCAAAACAACAAAAACTAGAATCCAAAAACTAGAGTCCAAAAAAATGACGAATCATTAATGATCACCTTATTTGTCTAATTTTACAAATAACTTTAAACCAAATATACCAAACCAAGCACATTAACTAAAACTCAACGACATACAATCGAGTCAGGTAAACAAATACAAACTACACAACCAGTTTTTTTTGAGCAAAAACTACACAACCAGTTATTTAACAAATTGTAAACATACTTTCGCAGATGCTTATGAAGAAGACAAAGAAGACAACCAAGATCAGTGAAATCACCTAAACGAAAAAAGCTGAGTAAATTATGAACTCTGATAAATATAACAAACAACGATTTTTGTTTACATATTACCCATCAAATTAAAGAGAAACAAACACATGCACACCAAGAGATACAAGAGAAAATCCAGACATACACAAATGCGACAACAAAATCTCCACCTGCTCACTCCTCTTGTCTTGTGAAAATAACTTACATGTTCAATGTCAAAATACCAATGCTATTGTCTTCTTATGAGAAATACATAAATTTGTTGAAAATCCATTAAGGTCCAAACACTCAGAATTATCACTCATTTTATAGTTATTTCTACAAGTCTTCATGTATTTGTTTTAAAGGTTCTGTAAAAGCAACAAGTTTATAAATAAAATAAAAAAATATAACAAACATAATAAATATAATAAAAATTATTACTTAATACATACAATGTACACAATTAATCTGGAGAAAAAAAATCCAGAAACAAAGGTACTCTCAACAACTTTAATTTAATTTATGTACTTTCAACAGTATAAGAAACAAATATAAAAAAGACAAACAAACAATAATTCTCAGTGACACAGTAAGCAACACTACAAACTATATCTATCACATTACTAACACAGTTTAGTCCTTCATAAAGGGAGAACAATGCCTATACAGTTCATCATCATAACTCTAACCCTATAACAATAAAAACTTGAAAACAAAGATCGATAGAAAGCATAAAACTCACACTACAATAACTCTAGCAAATATTGAGATGAAACTCTGTTCACAACCCCGCGCTTGCGCCCTCCAAACTCACACACTTATGCATATTAGGAAAATAATCGCAGATGTGAAGCTCTCCCGAAGACGGAATAAATAATAAAGATCATACTTTTATTTTTTCCAATACAATAGTTCAGAAAAGGCCCATTGTAATTTGAGCCCAACGTTTTAAACCCACGATTACTAAACTTTACAATAAAACATTAGAGAAACAGTTTCAATTTTATGATCAACAATTCAAATAATTAGAAAGACAACAAAAAAAAACTCCACAGCTCAAATAAACCACTAAAATAAATATTTATATAACAATATGAATAGAACCCTCATTTTGTATTCAAGATATTTCTTCGATAAATTTGAAAGTAAAGTTATACATTAAGCAATTGTGAAGGTCAACATTTTATGAAAATAAAAAATATTAATATTTTTTATGGAAGATTGATATTATGAGAAGAATTTACAATTCTTCTTATTTTACCATTTTAAATATCATAACAAACAAAGAGAAAATTAGTCTTCATAACAAGAAGAATTCAATAAATCACCGTAATTAAATACTAAAACATTAATTTCAATATTCAACATCATAATAAATACACTATATAAACAAACATAAAAATAAATAGGCAAAAATAACATCAATTCTTAACAATCTATAAACATATCTACAATGTGATAAGCTTTCACAACCAAACACAAACATGAATAACAATTCACTTCTTACCCATCAACTCTCACACCAAACAACATCAACATGAGCAAATCCTAGACAATTACTCAAGGTCTATATACAAAGACCAAACAAACAACAATCGGTCATCGATTTCCAGGTACCATCAATTTTTGACAATCAAGGTTATTACAATGATTCAGTCGCTGAATCATTAGATTTCATGTTATCATATCATGACATTCATCATCCCGACTCTACATTCCTTATTGAGGAGACTAACCAATACGTGATGAATTTAATGAGGGAAAACCATAATATTATATCCCAACATCTTCAAGTTGCTCTCGCCATTAGAGACTACAATCTAAATGCAATCGCAAGACTTGACGTTGATCTAATCATCATGGACCTAGAAGTAACCCGACAACCGAAGAGGAAAACCATATATGCACCATCTGCTTTGAGAATTACACCAATATAACTAATATTTCGACACTCACCTGCGGCCATAAATTTCATTGTTTTTGCATTAATCATTGGCTACGTACAAATATAAGTTGCCCAATGTGTCGGAAAAGTAATTTATGAACTAAAACAAGGTAATAATAAATAATAATTTCATGTTTCAAACTCAAAATTCATTGTCTCAATCCTTACTATTCTTGGTATAATCATCAAACAACATTCAGTAAATATTCAAGGGCATAATCAATGGATAAAATCACATACACAAAATTACCCGATACATCAACAATGTCACAGGCTCCGCGTCTGCGCGGGGGCTATGCAACTAGTTATCTAAATTAAAAAGTGAATCAAGCTGTTAGAATTTATAATGATATGCTACCAGACAGGTTGGATGGTGTGTAAAACTAGAGATTATTGCTATAGAGGAAAGCATTGCGAATTTTACTTTAATACTCGGTTTGCTGTTTTCGCATTTTTAAGGAAAGAAAATAGAAGCATAAAATGGAAAAAACATCAATAGAATAAAGCAGTTGGCATCATTTTCAACTTCGTTCTAGATACAGATCATATTCTTAACCACAAAAACTGAAATATTAATCAAGTTAATCGCCAATTCATGCTGTCCCTTACTTATTAATAGGGAAACATTTTGGAAGAATATCCTTAATTATATACTTTATTTACAAGACTGCCATTTTAGTGATGTGTCAAGCTCACAAGCCTTCTCAACCAAGTTATTTGAATCTCCTTTCATTACTAGATAATTTACATCAAATGCCACTGGTCCAAATATATCGTCCGACATGTTACGTCTATTGTTCTATTATCACATTTATCAATCGACAATTTATTAGAACATACCAAATCGGTTCCCACTTGGTTTGCTCAAACCAACACCATTGTCAATTAACTATTGTTATATGTTTGGTTTTACTAACCGCCAATTTATTATATCATACAAACTCTTTGTCACTTTATTCGATGAGAGCAACACCATTTTCAACTAACGATTATTCTATGTTCATTTTATTTAGGGACCGCCAATTTCTTAGAACATAGCAACTCGGTTCTCTATTTATTTGATCAGACCAGCAACATTGTCAACTAACTATGTTTCCGTACATCCAATAAAACATTTGTACCTAAAAAAAAACAATTTTGATCAATTGTTCTGCGCAAAACCATTTTATACTAATAAAAGTGTCTTATGTGCCAGAGCTCCACCATTCTATCTCCAACAGTTCCAGCCATTTTGTTTGATCAATAACATCTCTAAAATAACAATTGGTTCAATCCTTCTTAACAACAAAATATTAACTTCCGGTTAACTTAAATCAGTTTGACCCGAGTTGGTATTTGGTTTTCAATCTTTCCGAGTTTGTATAAATGCTTTTCCTTCAGCTTCTCTGCTTTAACGGGACATAAATGATTGATGGAATATGGTATATTGGTAAATTTCACAAAAAAAAAATGCTGTATAAATGTAAAATAATGGGTAACAACTAACAACGTGATCTATGGGATCTGTAATTAATCAACTATCAATTTATTTTAGTCGAAAATTTCAATAAAATGAATGCAAAAGGAAATACAAATAGACTATATGATTCGTTAATTTCATCAAAAAAGTAATGTTAATAATAAGGACGAAACTTGGTTCCCATGGACATCAATTTTATTCAGGAGCTAAAGTAAATATGGGATGTACCTTAACGATTTAATTGCCTCCTCATTATATATTATTGACTAAATGTAATGTTTCTTAATTTGTAATATTGAATTTTGAATCATTTAAGCCGGAATGTACTCATTCATATATTATAAGATCCCCGTCTTTAACTTGAAGAGATCTAATAGCTTTCTCATCAAGGCTTAGCAATACTATATAAACACTTAGATGCCGGCCAATTTTAACCACAAACTACAAGAAACCTATAAACGTTAACCGAATAACAAAGATCACCCAAAAAGTGATGGTTAATTTCAATTCGATTTCGGATTTTAAACCATACAAATCCATGTGGAAAATTAAGGTTGCAATTTTATATCATTGCTTTGAAAAATTTGGAAGCTTGATTTTGTTTACGTACTATAAGTGATTTAAATTTCGGAACTGTTTGATCTTATATTTCAATCTAGGTAATTAACATATCTGCCCTTAATATTTATGCATACAAAAACTATATTTTGTCTACTTTGATTATTCTTTTATTTGGTTAGTTCATAAAAGTACTTTTCATACCTGAGAATCAGAAGCCAAGGAATCCCCTTTTTATTATTTGAGGAGCACTTTTGATAATTAACCTTTATTTGATGTGTGATTAACAAGATTGTCATTACTTATGTGGCAGTTTCATATCCCTTCTCAGTCCATTTATTTAAAAAGACATGACTTACTAGAATATTTACAATAAACTGCTACTGGACATATTTGTTACATCATGGACTGTTAAACATAGATTAAAAATATAAATCGGTTATTGTCCGCCAACAACATGAAATTAAATTAGAAACCGGACCGTTTAATAATCATATGGGCTGTCGCATATCGATATTTCCTTTTGATAAAAAAAACCTTACTCAAACCAACTTTTATTATGGCTGGTTTTGTTATATACTAAATCAAACCAGATTCTTTTCAGAATTTTATTGGTTAATCTTTTTTTGTCTCTTTTGGTTATTCATATGGTTTGTCTATTTTGTCTAATAATAATTGGTTATTCGTATGTTTTTTCTCGTGGTTATTCATATGGTTTGTCTCGTGGGAGTACATAAGATATTGTTATTTTTGATTAAAAAAACCTTCCTCAAAGCAACATACCAACATTTATTCCGGCTGGTTCTATTATATACTAAATCAAACCAGATTCTTTTCAGAATCTTATTGGTTAATCTCTTTAGTCTATTTTGGTTATTCATATGGTGTCTCTGTCAAATAATAATTGGTTAATTTATCGTTCGATTTATTCATTTTTTTACTTGCATAAGTCTTCTCATATTTAAATTTCGTGTTGCGGATTATCAACAAATTTGTTTATGAATCATAATTTGTCTACATGTGTGTTATGTACATTATATTATTACCGACATGTGCGTTATATACATTATATTATTACCGACATGTGCATTATTTAGATCCACTTCTTTATATATATTTAAATAAAAAGAAGATACATACCAAAAATCACTATATATGTCTAATTAAGTTTTTCGGTCAGCCGGTCGGTTTGATATAAAAGTTTTTTTTTAATAAAAAGGTTTGATATAAAAGTTGGTTTTCAGTTATTTTGAATCCGTCTATATGTTGTCAATTCGATTTTTGTTAAGTAGCTTCTCATATATCAGATAAGTCAGTGACGATTTGAAAAAGTATTTCAAATGAATAAGAAGATATATTTCATGAGATCTCTTGAATCCCTTAACTTAAGCACCAGAACTATTTGACAAAGTAATCAACATAAATGTTGATAGACAATTTATGATTCAATAATAATTTGTCGATTCTTTAATTAATTTTTTTACTCTTATATTTAATATTCCATCCTATTCATTTGAATCCTTAATTATAATACTTTCCAAAACTTTAAATTCTAAACTAAAAGTTAGGGATTATCAGTATTAAGTTTAAGAGTATATATTCATTTTGTTTCGTATTTATGATGTGATAATAATTTGTTAATTCCTTAATTTTGTCAACTCTCATATTTTTCGATTCCACAATTTTGTTAACTCTCAGATTCAATATTCCTTCCTATTTGTTGAATCCTGGATTAGAATAATTTCCAAAGTTTTTAAATTTATAACTAAAAGTTATGGATTATTACTACTAAATTTAAGAGTGTATATTCGTTTCAAATTTGGGTGGAGTTAACACTAATTGTGTGGTATTATATATAAATCACGTAAGTTATACTCTACGGTATCACAACCTACAAAGATAAAAATTAGCAAAAGAAAATGAGTGTCGTGAATTTCATTTCTGATTTGAAGCCTAAAAATTGATGTGGAAGATCAAGGTGAAAATCATTAGACTTTGGAAGTCATACTAGGCTGCTGGTGGAGAGACCATTAAAATGGTCTTCATAGATACAAAAAAGTTAATTGTTGTTAAATTGTATAATTTTTATTACTCAGCTACTATTATCTGTTTCAACTGATGCTATTGTTTGTTTTCATTTGTCAGAGAGATAAAATACATTCCTCGATTAAGAAGGATTTGGTTTCACAATTTGATCCTTTACTGTGACAAGGGTGTTCTAAGCTTTTGTTCAACTGGTGTTCTAAAATTTTGTTCAGATTTTCCTTGACACCCTCTTGCGGTTCTTACTGGACAACCAACCATCCTTATAAGATCAGTTTCCTTCCTATCCTCCTTATTTTTTTTTTTGAAATAATTAGAAATTTATATTATTTACTTGAAACTACATTTATTCGTCCATAATTTTTTATGTACTATGGAAAAATTTAAAATTTTATAAAACTTTAACAAATCAGTTGTATTAATATATACTATTATTGTATGTCGTCCATAATTAGATTGTTGGTATTCGGATATTACACTATACTTCCAAACCCAAATTGTAGTTTTTATTACAATTTATATCAAATTTTACATCATCTAATATATAACATGTTATGTCAATATGACTTTTACCTTTTAACATCTATTGTTTCACAATTATAATCTTTTTTAATCCATTCACCCCGCGCAGGGCGCGGGTCATCATCTAGTTACTATGTTAAACTATCTTACTACCAATGTGCCATAAAATTTATCATATTCCTAACCATAAATTTGATCCTTGAACATTTATATGTTAAGAACACAAATGGCCAAACACATTATTGTTTTGTTATCAATCTGTTCGTGGTTAAGCAATGTTGGTTTCTACAAATATACAGTGAAACCTCTATAAATTAATAATGTTGGGACTACACCAAAATTATAATTTTTTATTAATTTATAGAGATTATTAATTTATCGATATACTAATTGAACAAAACTCAATTTGGGACTATAAAATTATATTATTTTATAGAGGTTTTCATTGTATATTAATTTATAGAGTATTAATTTAAAGAGTTTATACTGTACATGCTTTTTGAAATAAATTTAGTTTAATTATATTTAAAAGTTGGTTAGGAATTTTTAGATACAAATACAAAAAAAAAATATTTTGCAATTTTTCTGTAGCAAGCCCGTAATTATATTCAAGAATATCTTAAACAAAACGGTCTCGTGATCAAATTAATATTCATTGAAAAATCAAATTAATATTCGAACATGTAACTGCCACAACATCTATATATCTATTATTATAAAGTACATTGTTTTTACTCCTCCTTGTGCCACATAGACATCCATGTCAGAAATTCAATGCACAAGGCGATGACACGTATCCCCTTAACTGAACTCAGTGTTTCATTAATTGATTTCTATTTATAATTGGGCTTCGTATGGTCTGTGAGTTTCATTTGTTGTTCAATGAATCCGGCTCGGTAGCTAGAAACCTAAACCAGTCTGTTAATCACAAACTTATTATTCGAGATAGCAACCATCGACGGCTAGGATTCACCGTATTCTTCCCTCTACGTTATCTAAACCGACGTCGGAGTACACGGGAGAGTTTTGTGGGATGAATATTTATGACGTCTCTCTGGATGGAGAAGATTTCATGACGTTTTGTCTAAGTTTCTTCTTCTCTAACCCGTTACGAGATGCGTTGATTCAATGCTATTGATGACTGCTATTGATGATGTTCTTAACTCCATCAGCGCACTCCAATCACAATTCGTCATTCAATCATCTTCCTTTTACACTAGGCGGTGGAAATTCAACTATAAAAAGGTGAGCCTTCATCGTTGAACATCATCCTCACAAAAAACTTTTTCAGTAGAAAACTTAGGTTTACATGAATTTTTTCCGTCTATTCAATTAGAAAGCTTGAATTTGGATGATTTTTGTTTCGTTTATTGATTTATCGAGCTTGAGTTTAGATCACTTTAGATGATTTTGGTTTCGTTTAATGGTTGGATTTGTTGGTACAACTTGGTAGGTAATAGAGGTAGATGATATTCAGCAGATGAGGAACACTCATGATTATTTCAGTAAGTTTGTTGGAAGCATGGCACCGACTTTTAGGTCATAAAGACATAGCGTGCATTTCAACTGATACTTTCAAGTAGTGTGCATAACCATTCATGAAGGCATCAACGTTAGAGGAGACACGAGTGTGCGTATAGTTACCAACTATAAGTTGAGGATCCCAGCTTTGCTCAATCCCAATTCCTAAGGTACTGGTTCTCATTGTAAATTAATTGCTACAGTTTTACATTTTCTAGAATATGTGCCCCTCTCAGTATTGCTTTGTTCATGCATGTACACCATATGCATAGTACCATGATATGTATACATATCTACGAGCTCCTCTTTTGTAGCTGGGTTGATTGCAGCGTGGCTAAACCGCTTTGGCGGTGACTTTTTCTTTGTACTTTTTGCACTGATAAATGTTTCCTTACAGTGAAACTTCCAATTAACCTAGAGTTTCTGACTAATGCCATCTTACTCTTTAACAGGCTGGTGCTTTAATGCTTGCCGATAATGGAATATGTTGAGTTCACCAGTTTGACTATAGGGATCATATCAAAAATTAGGTTAGTGATCATCAATTTCTTATTAGCACAGAGGATGAGTTTTCCTGGACAGTTTCTACTTTGAGATTAATGTTACTGAAGAGATTCTGAGCAGAACATCCTTGGAAGACTTCGAAGCTTCTAGGTTTCAAAAAACGGGTCGAGACAGATTTTTAACCCGATTGATCGTTGCGGATCTAATTACGTTCAACGTCTTCTCAGAGCTCACGTGGGAAAATGTCTTGCGCAGAGTAACGAAGCATTTCTCAGACGAGTTTAGCCAATTTTGTGACAGGAAAATGAGTGACTTCGTTTGGATGCTTTGCTGGAACAAAGTCAGGCCTGAACCGCTTTTACAGGTGAACGATTTATATACTTTTATTGTTTATTGAAAACCATTTGAACCGGGTTTTTTTATTACAGGGGTTCGTTGGTGCATCGAAGAGTGTTTGTTTGGTTCATCTATTAGCTAACTCGGTGAGCCTGGACTTGAAATCTTTCGTGTGGAGAAAGATTACCGATTTGATCTGGTTTACATGGAAGCAACTGGTGGTGACCAGTTTAAGGATCTGGTTTGAGCTATGGTTCAACCTGGAATTTATGTGTACGGTAGTGTGGTTAAGTGCAAGGTAGTTTGCAAACATTGCTGAGGAAGAAGTACTAGAAGACGATATGGTCAAGGAATGTGATAAAAACGATTAGTGTGAGCTGAATTAAATTGGTGGGTTTTGAATAAAAGTGGAATGACCAGGACCGTCTATCAGCACGTGCAAGTGGAGCTGTCGAACAGGGTCCAAATAAAAAAAATAAAAAAAAAAGTAAGAATTTTTGAAACTAAATATGTAAATTATGATATAAAACTCTAAACTTTTAGACATAGTACTAAATTTAGAGTTTATAATTTAAAAAAACGTTAAATATATATAACTGAAGCTATAAAATTTTTAAATTACTCGATTATATCATTAAATATACCATTAATTTTTGTTGAACAGAGTCCATTGATAATTTGAGACGGCTCTGGAATGACTTTTGTAAGTGAATAATTAAAAACTAGCAATGATGTTTACAGTGAAATGTAAAATTGATATGTGAATTTGTTTTATATAAATTCCCATCCACCTAGCAAGAACTGCACTAGGTTTAGACATATCAAAACAAATTTTCTAAAATTTATAAATTATCTCATTTTAAAAAAAAATCATTTGAGTATTTAAATCAAAGATATTAGTAAAATATTTAATAACCTATATATCCTACGTAATTAGTGGTTTATTTTTCATCGTACTTTTTTGCACTCATCATTCTAACTGCATACGTTAATTCAGCAACAACTACATCATATAATAAAAAAAATTCAAAAATACATAAAACCTTCATAAAAACAAAATAGAAAATATTCTTTTTTATATTTCATCAAACTCAGCGTAAGAATAAGGAAACAATACTTGAGAAAACCTTCTTTTCTGTTACCAGATTTAACTTAAGAGAAATTATTTAAAACTAGTGGTATTCCGGCGCTACGCGCCGGGTTCGTATGTTGTATTTTTACATAAATTTATGATTTATTATATGCACTTGGTAAAGAAAATATATTAAAAATATGAAAATGAAAATATGTTAAAAATGATATTTTCTGATCTTTTTTATAGTGGTTAGCGACTGTAGTGTATTACTTTGTTTGAAGTTGTTTAGTTCAAAATGGAATAGCATAAGTGGTTTTTACTAATCAATTTAATAAAAGTACATTAAAAAGCTGATAGTCGTAACAAAGTTAATTTAGTTGGAATTTAAACATAAAACAAAGTTGATGTTTTATTTAGAAAACATACTTACATTATTAATTATTAAAATAATTATGAAGTATCAAACTTGTACTGATATATTTAGTTCAAATAATAGAAAGATAAAATAAGTTTCAAATTTTATAAACTATATAAAAAATAAGGGTGAAGTGTCAATCTTTGGTAAAATAATTGGTGAGTATCTAATATATATGTTCTACACCCAAGGCAGTCATATTTTTCATCAAAGAGTATTGCGAACCCTTCAAATACACTGATTCAAACGCTTAATACCTTGCAGTTACGAAGACTTCCACTACTATTCATGTCCAAACATTAAGATTACAGTTATATTAAATTGAAAAAGTTAATAAAAAGTAAGATATTTGAGATATACCTTTGAATTTTTAAGTTAGCCATATTGCGGTGAGTGCTTTGGTTCTCTTTGTTGAAAATAGTTTTAATACCCAAAATTTTCTTATGATACCTGCAAACCAAAAGAAGTAAGCTGCTATTATGCTAGATTTTGTTAAGTTATTATATTGACTGGCTGTAAAACTTTAAAAAGAAAAATGAACCTGGCAAATCGTCTTTGTGTAGGCTAATGACATGAGGAGGTCGTAATTTCGGTACCTAGAAATCTCCATTAAGATCGGGTGTGTCGTCTCTTCTAGGTCAACAAACAGAATCTGCTCTGTGAATAAGATGGCATTAGGGCGCCATCATATGTGAAGTTAGGGTTGCTCCGGTTTCAACATAAATACTAAAGTCATAGACTGAGCTTTCTTTCAAGAGATGTTTGAAGGTGTTAAGCATGTGAAAGTTGATTGACGCATGTAGGAACACCACCTGAAAAAGAGGATGACGCGTAAGAAAACTACTATTTTAAAAGCAAACGATCATTAATTGGTAAACTGAAATAAGAAACCGGTGTATCTTCCCATTAATCAACAACATATCAACCCCAACATCTCACCCTTTTCTTAATATTTCAAGCTTGCCAAAATTGTTGTAGCCTAGTCTGAACAACATCTCTATACCGGTTTGTCTTCAACTCCGAGCAATGAAACTGGGAATTCAACATGATCTGAATTGGGAAAAGGAAAGGGATTCTCGTCCGAGCTCTCACACCGTCTATGCATAGCCGATGAAGCTGAGAAGGCATGAACTAAAGAAGTTTTCAATAGGAGAGTGGGAAGAGTGGAATTTCTAGATTAATTATATGAACGATTTCGTCGATTGCGTTAAAGAAGGAGAATCGTGGAGACTCTATACTCCATCGTCAACATCAAATACAAAGAAATACTATAAACCAGTGTTTTGAAACCCGACCCGGAGACTGAACCGAACGATTCATTGGGTCAACCGCGGATTAATAAATGAATTAATTTTATTATATAATAATATATTAGCTATGAAAATAAATATATAAAAACTAAAGTTAATATTTTTAAATCTTTTTTAAACATTAAATAATAGTTTGGATATGTATCTATTTTATGTTTAAGAACATTTAGAAAATACTTAACTTTAGTTTCTATATTTTTATTTTCATTTGACGCAAAATATTAAGAAATAGTTTATACTATTTTTTAAAAAATTGTAACATAAGAGTTATGACATCTAAAAAATCATGACATGAAATTCATAAATATTTATGTCTAATGTGAATAATAAATTTGTAACTCGCCAGGTTCTTCTTCTTCAACAATCCAAAACTCTGTTTTGTAATCCACATGATCATATGATCTTATTCTTTTAATTGGAAATCTATAAAACAAATTTAAAAACATAACTATTTTTTTAAGTAAAAAAGTAAAACTAAAGTTAATATTTTTAAATCTTTTTTAAACATTAAATAATAGTTTGGATATGTATCTATTTTATGTTTAAGAACATTTAGAAAATACTTAACTTTAGTTTCTATATTTTTATTTTCATTTGACGAAAATATTAAGAAATAGTTTATACTATTTTTAAAAATTGTAACATAAGAGTTATGACATCTAAAAATCATGACATGAAATTCATAAATATTTATGTCTAATGTGAATAATAAATTTGTAACTCGCCAGGTTCTTCTTCTTCAACAATCCAAAACTCTGTTTTGTAATCCACATGATCATATGATCTTATTCTTTTAATTGGAAATCTATAAAACAAATTTAAAAACATAACTATTTTTTAAGTAAAAAGTAAAACTAAAGTTAATATTTTTAAATCTTTTTTAAACATTAAATAATAGTTTGGATATGTATCTATTTTATGTTTAAGAACATTTAGAAAATACTTAACTTTAGTTTCTATATTTTTATTTTCATTTGACGCAAAATATTAAGAAATAGTTTATACTATTTTTTAAAAAATTGTAACATAAGAGTTATGACATCTAAAAAATCATGACATGAAATTCATAAATATTTATGTCTAATGTGAATAATAAATTTGTAACTCGCCAGGTTCTTCTTCTTCAACAATCCAAAACTCTGTTTTGTAATCCACATGATCATATGATCTTATTCTTTTGATTGGAAATCTATAAAACAAATTTAAAAACATAACTATTTTTTTAAGTAAAAAAGTAAAACTGTTGGTTCAACCAGTGGTGCAACCGGTATCGGGTTTCGGACTTTATTGAGTTTTTGTGGGTTTTTGCAGATTTTTAAATTTTAGGCCAAACCCGATTTATATTGGGTCACCGGATTTACCGGTTCAACTGCAGATCCGGACCAGGTTCAAAACACTGTTATAAACGTTTGGGCTTGTATGAGGGAAAAATTAAAAATTCAATGTCTTTCACAATTAACATCAAAACATATTAAATATAGATTGAAAAAAATAATTATTAAAAAGAGAGTGCCACATGGCATTTTTTCCCCCAAGGAGATAAAAAACTCTCCTTTATTATTATAAAAGATAAAAGATATACTGAAAATAATAATAAATTGTTAATAAATAAACAAAACAGAATTTTAAACATTATAAATTTATAAACAAAAACATACAAAATACAAAAAATGAAAATGAAAATTTAACTAAAATATCTGAATTCATTCTCTAAATTAAATGAAAATACATAAAATAATCCAAATATATATAAAAAAATTATGAATAAAAATAGAAAATTAATAAGAACAGAAAAAGAGAAAAAAATTTACATTATCAATTTTCAGGTTTCATCAAAGCCAGCAGAAATAAAAAAAAGTATTAACTCATGGAATTGTATTTCACCAAACTTTTGAGAATTAAGTAAATAATAATGAAAAACTATAACCAAAAACAAATACATAATTTAAAAAAAAATCTGTTTGGAAAAATAAAATATAATAAAACAATAAAATAATAAAATAATAAAGCTAATACATAATGCTTCGAAGTATAACTAAGGGTTTTGAACTATTTAAGATTGGTGAAAATTTAGTCAAAATAAATAATTATATAAAAGTATATATTATAATTTTTAATATATATTCAAAAATAATTATAGAATCTCATCAAAAAATAATTTACGATATTTTCACATTTTATTAAAACTCATGCAGAGAAAAAGAGTGAATCACAGAAAATTTGTGTGGAAATTATATAAAATTACAAGTAATAATTATTACATAATCAATATAAGTATTTTTCAAAATTTAGTTTAGAAAAGAATAAGATCTGACATTGCTTTCAAAAAGTTGTAACTATCCCATATAGAAATTTGGTCAGCAGTTTCTTTGACATTTGATCTCCAAATATCTTATATAAATAAAGATCTAAATTGCTTCGTTCAAACAATCGTAGTTATCGTATATAAAAAAATTAAATCACCAACAAATTGGACATCGAATATCCTAATATTTTATATAAACAAATATTTCACATAAATAATGAGTAACAATGATTGTATATCCAAACTCCTAACACAAAAATGAATATAATTAAATTAATAAATACTAACAAATATTAAAAAAAAATCAAAAATATTTCCTCTAACTATTTAGATTATTTCCAAATTATCATCCCGACCGTAGGGCGGGCCAGCCCTAGTATATAGATATAAAGGAGAATGATCTTTTTTCCTATGCTGCTGCTATGTCACCTACCCAATGATTCTTAGCTTGACACGTCAGAATGTTCCCTTACGATTTAAGTTTTGCTTTCGTTTAGAATCCTCAACTTCGGCCGTCGTTTGCGGTTTCATGAATCGTAGATATTGGGTTATGAGTATGTGTGGCCCAGTAGTGGTATGTGTGGCCCAAAGTTAGTCTCCCAGAGTTCATCTATCGTCTTCTCCGTCAACATCAAGAAAACCCTACTCTCATTCTCTTCGTCATACCGTAGACATTAGTAATGGCTTCACCGCACTTAAGGGCGAAGCCATTAAGCCTAGCATGCAAACTGAGTTAAGTCGACTCCCACTAGGTCTTATTACTTCACCACCTCTGTTCTCTTAGGCTTCTTCACCATTTCGAACCTATAAATAGTCATCTCCGACTTGATGGTTTTCACAAATTCATCGCTCCTTTCTACTGAAATCAGACACACTCCTTCAATTACGGTGGCTGCTTCCCCGACATTATGTAATTGTTTTACATAATGTCTTTGGTGATTGTTGTTAGTTCGGTTATGTTTATAACATTTTTTTAATTACAAATCTCATAATTCCGCAGTCTTAATGGTTGAAGTTCCGAATTGTTGAGAAACTCATGTCCTTAGCTAATACTAACGTCGAGCTGCCAGGTATGTCTTTATCCTTACTGCGTCTATGGTCATAAGTTAAATATGCAGACATCTTATACCAGATAACCCTTCTCTTTCAGACAGTATGGGTGAGGTTTGCGACATCAGAGCAACATACGATGACCACACTCAGACTGCTCAACAAGTTATGGTTAACATCCGAGTAGATAAGTAATTTCTCTACCCACGTATTACTCACTGGTTTTTTAATATGTATCTTCATAACCAGAGTTGATAATTATTGAAAAACCACGAACTTCCTTGGCAGAGATGCAATTGTCTGTGTCAGCGTTTTCGACAGTCTTGATGAACGCCTCCACAAGAGATTGGAAGCTGATGTTGTCCAGTCAAGAAGCTGGAACCGGTTTCACAAGGGGAGTTGAACAACTATGTTCTGGAGCCACCCACACAAGGATGTTTTCGGATATTTTACCAAAAAAAAGTTTTTTTTTTCTGATCAAACACTATTTGAAACTCCTACTCCAGTTGATTATGACACATTTTCCTCATTTAAACGCAGGATATTGAGTTCTTATGCAAAGCCAATATTAGTTCAGTTGAAACTACCAATGGATGGTATTACATCTCCTGTGCTAAGTGCTCCAAGAAGCTCCAAAGTGGAATTTCATCTTCCACATGCACAACATGCTTTAATGCCAGTGATGTGTTTCAGTGCTAGGTACTTGAAATTTATGAGTTTAAACAAACCTCTGTCTAAAGGCTAAAAACAAACTAATTATTGATTGAAAAACACATTGCAGGTGCGTATGAAGAAGGCAACAACAGGACGTCATGGCCACTCCCTCCCCACCAGCCTTTCAATTCTCCTGCCACCACTATTTTCGTTTTAAACAAAACGTTGACCTCCAACTCCAACTCCAAGTCCAAGAGTAGTTTATGTCAACAATAAGAGACCCAAAAATACATATTTTTTAATCTTAGTAATAACATATTGTTTTAGAAGAAAGAAACCTCTTTCACCTTGGTATTAATTTAAACTATATACACCCTAAATTCCTATATAATGGGCGTACCCGTACCGCTTATGTTTCTCTGTACGGGTTTATCTTCTAGACAAATAAATTGTTTAGAACTTATCAAGTCAAAAAGAAAATAAAAAATATAAAGTCATAGTAAAAAAGTTTGCATAAATCTAATACAAAATTAAAAACATCGAGTTTCTACTATTTAAACCTTTCGTATACATAGATAAATTTCCAAAACGATGTCAGATTAATGCTTTGTAATTGGGTATCGAAACACTGAAATCATATTAACATTTAGATCTCCTCAATATTATGTATCCATGAACAGATTCTGTTGTATGCTACAGGGTCACTAACGATGTTAATGAGTAGCATGACGTTATTGATGAGCAAGCACACTGGGCAACTGGAAGGCAAATACGTCCATTGTTTATGACAATCTTGGATTCTTGATCTACTGCAAGGTTGGAAATTTTCTCAGGTTGTGGAACCATGTGTGGAGAAATTTGGCTGAGGATATTCTCTGCATGAACAAAAAGAGAAATAACATAATTTTTTTCGCAAAGAAAACATAAATTTGCATCACTTTTCCACTTCTGTAATTGAGGAAAATAAACAAGTGTACGTAATTGTGTAGTACTGTTTTTTACAAGTTACTCGCAATCCATACACCAGTTCAATCAAAGTATATATATGCCAAAAGAGAAACAAACAAAAATAATATTTTCAAGAAGTTTCTTTGGTTTGCTTTTACGATAATCCATGCCCCTATGGAGTCAAACATAGATAAACTCATAACAACATATAGCCCTCTGAGGCCAGAGTCTCACCAACCTAATCTCTTCCTATAACGTTACATTCTGTTAGCACATAAAATGAGCCAATAAACCACCTACACAATTAAAAAAATGAGCTTCTCCGGATACAGTTCCGCTTGAGACTTTAGCAAAAACTCCATATTCCACTTCTATTTCACGTTTAAAAATCCCTATTTCTGCAAAGCAAAATTCAAATCTTCATGGCACAAATACAAGATAACTCGTGCTACGCGCGGGCACACCCCTAGTTGTATTATATTTTTTCCAACCTGAAAAGCAGTACTTGGTTTCAATTCATTTGTAACCGAACCTTCATTAAGCTTAATGATATTTACAATTTAATAACAAAAAAAAAATAATGTGTATCTAAAAATGTGAGATATAAAGTTTTGGAAATAAATTTAGAAAGGAAGGAGGGAAAGAAAAAACTTGACCCAATCAATCGGACCACAACTTTTTATATGGATTGGATATTTCTTTTTTATGAATTGCAGGATTTGATCCTAACAAAAAGAAACTAAAAGCCCCAATAATCGATCAATTTTTTTTATGAGTTGCAAGATTTGATCCTATCGGCAGTCAAACCTAGGTCGCTGGATTCAAAGTCCAGAGTGCTAACCACTACACCATAGAATCGAGCGACTGCTACTGCAGAACCTTATTTTAAGATTCTTATTTTATCAACTGATTATATTAGGAAAGTACAAATAGTTAATCAGCCATTTCGGCTGCACATGACATATTTTAAAAATACTATAATTACAAGTTATTTTTGCAAGGCAATCTGCCGCCTGGTTCTCCCACTAACCATTGCTACCATTTTGATCATCACCTCTTTACCATCTGGAGAAAGAATTGCACCAAAAAAATATAACATCCCGATTTGTGATATATAGAAATGTTTAACATAATTGATTTGACTATCTATGTCACCAAAGTGCGCTAACCAGTTCCAGCACACATCCGTTTAGAACTCCAAAGTTAACCGTACTTGGATGACCTATCGTGAATTGATTTGCGATAGCATGCGAGTGAGGAAAAAGCACGGTAAAAGCACGGGAACTAGTCATGTGGTGATTGCAAGGGCAGTAAACAATGATTTCTCGCCTTTCGGGTAATTAATGCACGCCGTCAGACGGGATGGGGCTCACGGGCCGAGAAAGCGAGCGTGGGTGCCCCATTAGCCGTGGGCAGTCGGGCTTTATAACTGGTATCAGAGCTGGTTAGCCAACTCGGTTCTGACTAGAGAGGCGTCTCGAGACCTGTCGTGGAGCGTAACGAGGACGTTGCGTTCTTTGAAAGGGGGTGAATTGTAACATCCCGAGTTGTGATATGTGGAAAGGTTTAAGAGAATTGATTTGGCAACCTATGTCACCAAAGTGCGCTTACCTTTTCCGGCACACATCCATTTAGAACTCCAAAGTTAAGCGTGCTTGAGCTGGAGTAATGGAAGGATGGATGACCTATCGGGAAGTGATTCGTGATAGCGTGCTCAATTGGTGACAACTTCTTCTAAAGGCCCGACCGCCCACGGCTAATGGACCATCCACGTCCGCTCTCTCAGCTCGTGAGCCCCATCCCTAACCCCTCACCTGTGAGACCTCACTGACTCCCCAGGTAGGTTATTGGTACGCTTGGCGTTCCTCGAACTCAAGAGCTCACCCTTTAACAACCCTCCCTCACAAGACAAGTTGTTACCAATTGACATGCATTTTATCTGTAACCTCAATTAGCTGGGAAAGAGATGGTAATTTTTCTTACTTTTCGACCTAAAGATAAATTGAAAGTTATAATAAAATTTAAACATAATACATGAAAACATTTATCGAAATCTCTTACCATCTGTAAACGGACACTAGCATGGGTGTTTGGCATATAGTGTGAACCATGAGAAAATGACCGTCCTCATCCTTTGACATACGATAAGCGGAGCACTGTGCGGCGATGAAATCGAGTTGGGGGTGGTGGTCCAATAGAGGATGAGACCATCCCATATGTCCTTCGTAAGTGTTGTGGTCACATAAACGGTACATGAACTGAAGATGGACCAGACAAGCTACAACTGCCACAATAGAACTATCAGCGACCGAGGTTCACTCAAAGGCGGGTATCAGATAAAAAAGAGGAATTTTTTGATAAAACCAATTTGAAAAGAAGGCGAACTCATTTGTGCATCACTGGGATTTAAAATAATCAGAAAATCATCCCGGACCCAAGAGTTATGTTACAAATCAGGCCATCTACTTAGCATCCAATGGACCAGATCAGCCATATTTTGGTCCATACAAATCCAACCATGGATGGGCCTAGAACAAACCAATCTTTACTGTTAATGAGGACCTTTTAGAATCCCAGAGAAATAAGAACCAAGCCTGGCATCCAATCCAACCAGAAGATTCACTTGGTTTACTAAAATTGGTCAAACTAATACTATTTAAGGAAGGTCTTCTTTTCCTTCAATTTGGTTTAGACCAAATGTATCAATGGAGGCTGGGATATCATATGAACAATCCAGAAGACATCCAAGGAGACCTTAACTGCACCAGAACCCAGAAGATCAGGCGGATCCTCATGCACATCAACTTTCCATATCCAGCTGCATTCACATTACATGCCTAAAGAGTTTCTTCAGATTCTTCCACAAGACCAACAGCTATATTCTATTTATTGCGAAAAAAGGACTAATTCAAGAAGACTTGAATACCATGGGCATACCCAGAAGCTGTCCCGACACAAGGCTCAACCAAGTCTCCTTTTGGAGAGGCTCCAATCAAGCCTAACTGCTAAATATCTTCAAAGAGAAAATTTTCTGATTCTTTTGCTTAATTTCCGTGTATTTTGTTTTCTTTTGAGTCTTTAGAATGTAGTCAAGCCTATATAAGACCATAGCACAGTTCATTGTACAGTACCGTTGATCACTGAAAGTACTAAGAAAACTGTTTTTTTCTCTTAACAAAGTTGTGAATTCTTTGTTGTCATTTCTATAGTATCAAGTGTGCTACTGAATCCACGTCCAGAGAGTCTTGTGATATTCAAGGCAACCTGTTTGTCCATGATTGAGCGACTCAATCCCTATCCATCAATCCATTCCATCCATCGGCCAAAGCTTGAGAGTGTTACACAACCAGCAAGCTTAGATCCATTTCAATCCACCAATCCGACCATCCTTCTCATCTTATCACCTTCATTATTATCTGTTATTATTAGTTTCATTCACACATCCCATTTGCATTCATTTCAGGTTCATTTGGTTTGATCAGCCTTACATCGGCTTCCACCGGCTCTTGTCGATCACTCGATTATTGAACAACTCGACCATCAGATCAGCCAGGATCCGTGCCCATAACAGTGAGGAATGCGGATTTTGCATCATAGACTTTGTAATCCCAAAAGTCCTTACAGTCTGAGATGGTGTTTTTAAACGTGTCTTCTCCTTAGCAACAAAGACCCCCTTCACCTTCTCGTTGATCCATGTGAACCAATTTTGTTTTTGTTAGAAACAAAAAATATTAGAACTATTAAAAACATTTGAACCACATGGTCCTAATGTGCTCTGGTTTCAGGTTCCATTTCGGATGCAGTTCGATGAAATAGCCTTTCACCGTGGCAGAAAATGCTCACGACTGTCGAGTCCAAACCTAGAAAATAATAAAAGTTATTAAAAAGTATGCACCAGAAAGTATTTGGCTGTTGATCGGGGTGCAAGACATATCAACCTTCTGATCCCAGATGGACGAGGAGATCCTCGACGATATATCAAGCGTAAGGAGCAACTGGCAGCACCATCAAATCCTGATGAACTCCAGCTGCAGGGACATGAGGCACATCGTCTAGAGCTACAGGGGGGGGGGAGCAACCAGAAGTTGTTTCTAACTACCAGCGGTCATGAAGTTCTCTGACACGACTGAGAGTCGGGGACTAGTTCTAGAGCCATAAAAGGCCCCGTTAAATTAGATGTGCTAACCTGGCCCGTGCCAAACATCTAACTATAATGTGAATGTTTTTCGTATGTTCCTAGGAACCATCTAAAAAATATAATTCAAATCGAGAAATTCAGAAACTAAATATATATATATATATATAGCAATATCTAATTCCACAACATAATCTATAAATCAATAACTTAATATAGTTCTGATACCTAAACTACATGACAATTTTTTTTATATAAAAAATTAACCTTTTTGTTAACGAAGAAATTTTATGGGGAGAGAATATAGGGGAAGAGACGAGCGGACGGGGGCGGGGGCGAAATGGCTCGGTATATATATATATATATATATATAATAGCTGTCGTCGTTAAGTTATAGTAAATTTACAACAAATCAACCACGTCCTGTTTTTTTATCTGATGATGAATCTACCAGTTTCCGCGTTTCTGGGTTATGACGACGTTGCGACAAAGTAAATTTACAATGAATCTACTAGGTCCCAAGTTTCTCTAGTACGATGGCGTTACAACAAAAAAGATTTAAGACAATCTACTGCATCTCGTGTTTTTAGTTTATGAAAAATTAAGGAGCATAAATTCTAAATCCCTAAACATGAAACCATAGACCCAAATCCCTAAACCCCAACTCCATAGACATGATTCTCCAAACCAGAATCCTTATATCCGAATACAAATACACATGCTTTAAGTCTGAAATTCATTTATAATGAAAATATATTGTTTGAATAGAGAAACATTAATATGAAAATATTACATCTTTTAGATTCATCATTTGAGTTATCATCACTACAAAGATCATCACTTTCATCAAACTCATCTTCATTTGCTTCATCTGTCATATCGTCAAGAAGATCTCATATTCACTATAATGATAAACAATAAGAAGGATGGCAAAAGTTTGTTTTTCAGGTACTTCGGCTTCATTGATACACAAATCTTGTTGTAAAGGTGGTCCTTCTTCACTGATTATTCGGCCACGAGACGTAATTTTAGTAGAAGATAACCAAGTTATTTCAGAATCTTTTATCCATGGGTAAAGAATGAAGATAATTTGGTCTACTTGCGAAGCTAATATGAAACCAAGTACCCCCCACGGCTAACTGTTTTTTTAAGCATCATAATAATCAATTTTCTCTTCAATTTGTTCTCTACTAATATGGAAAATGAGTTTCTTGTACAGTTTCTTTATACCTAAACAATGTCTTGTTTCTTTGTACCTAAACAATGTCTTGTTTCTTTGGTATGAATGGTTAAGGGGAAGAAATCGATGATGACAATCAAACCAACATGTCTTCCATCCATACTTCAGTTGAAATGCATATGTTATTCCAAGGCAATATGGACAAGATAACCTCTCATGAGTTGTCTATCTAGATAGCATTCCGTAAGTAGGAAAGTGGTTCACATATTAACTGCTCGCATCATAAAATTTCTTGTCGTTGAACAATCATACATGCAGACCTCTGTTAACCATAAGTCCATTAACTATTGTATTAATGGTTGTAGAAAAACATCTAGTGCTCGTTTTGGATGCTTCAGACCAAGGACTAATATGCTCAAGAATAGAAACTTCGATACATGCACATCTCCAGTGGTAGGTTGTACAGCGTAAAAATGACTGGCCACAACAATATTGTCTCCCAGATATTCCAAATAGACTAAATCCATATGTACATAACCCTTTCCATGTTGAAACTATATATAGTATTGTGGTATAAAACCTCTATTTACTAAACGATTCCATAATATTTCACTATGAACGAATTTTGTATTCTTACACTTCCAGCAAGGGCATAATCTCTCACCAGTTTCCTAAATGATTTTTGAGAAATTCTTTCATTACTCTCCCGTCAGAATATTTGTATATATACATTCAATTTCGTAATTCGTAAATATTGTCATCGCTAGATATCTTTTTTCTATCTTTCACGTTTTTAGATTCTTCTTTTCATCATTTTTCATAAAAAAGAAATATTTTGGAAAATAACTCTACTAAAACGAGAAGTGATTTTTTCGAAAAATTAAAAAAGAAAAGAAAAGAAAAAAGGAAAAGAAAAGTATCGAAATTTCCTCTCAAGTTGCCAAGTAAGCCTCCCTAGAAATTGGAATGTCATTATTGACACCACAAGAGAGAGCCTCCTTTTCACAAAGACGATTCTATCGCTCACATGAATACAATTGGATTCAAAAAGGAAAAAAAAATGAATACAATTGGAAGCCGTTTTTAGCAAGAAAAATGAGCTACAGCCACCAACCAACCAAAAATATCATATCGAATTATGTTTTTAATGATACTTCATCAGAGACTGTGAATTACCTTAATACTACATGATAGTATGTTTTTTTAAATATATATTTTATTTAAATATTATAAACAATACATATTTTATTATCAAAAACTTTTTTTTTTACATTTGATTAAGGATGGCATTCGGGTACCATTTGGTTTGGTTAGGTTCTGTTTTCTTCGGATCTTTACGGGTTTGGTTCGAATCTTTGCATGTTCGTTTTAAGTTTAGATTCAGATAACCCGCCTAATTTTTAAAAAAATAAAGTTCATATATACTTTAAATTTCTCAAAATCTAAAAATAAAAATAATATATAACATAAAATTTTAATAATGTATGCCAAAATACTTAAACTTAATATAAAAATTGGTTTAGCTTAAATATTTGGATAGAAAATCAATAGATATTTTCAGTATTTTTGGTATTTTGAGTAATGTTTAGCTATTTTAAACATATAAGTTTAACTATTTTATATATTTCTAAGTATTTTGGACACTTTAAAAAACATCTTATGTATTTTGCGTATTCTTTTAGATATTAGATTTTAAAATGGTTAATATATTTAAGTAAATAAATCTGGTTCGAATATACTCGGATACCCGAAATATTTTGGTTCGGATCGAGTTGGATTCGGTTCTCTAGATACCAAAATTTTGAACATGTTCGGATATCTAACCAATTTGGTTAAAGTTTTGTACTACGTTTTTGGATTGGATTTGGTTCGGTTATTTGGATTCGGATTTTTTCTCAACCCTATATTCTTATTGTAACAAAATTTTAAACGGAAGTGATGAATCATTAAAAACACCTTCTACTATGTACGTGGCCTATTTAGTTAATCATTAAAAATTGTTCAAGGTTCATTAAAGAAAAACGATTATTGAACTAAAAAAATATTACCATTGATCACAAAATTTTCAATGCGAGATTTTTATCATTTTTAGTAATTTATAGCCGTTTTAAAAAATTCAAAATATAACATATAAGAAAAAAATGAATTTTTTTATTATATGCTTACTGTAATAGTTTAATTTATTTTGGTAATATAAAATTAAACAAAAAGTATAGCAAAAAAAATTGTTATCAAATCTTTATTATTCATAATCATTAATTATGATATATATGTTAATCATATTAGGTAATTTTGTAGCTTTTATTTAATGAAAGAATATAGAATATTTTTGTACACTATTAATTAATTTGATAGTTAGTTTAATAAAAATATAATATATATGTAGATGGACCAATATATTTCTCTAGTAATTCTGAGAATGATTTTCATGATGATATGTAGCTACTAAAAAATGTTGTAATGTTTTAGGATTAATAAATAGGGGATTCTATGTCAGTAAGTATAAACTTCTCTATTATTAATAGCTGAACACGTAAGCGATTTGTACCGAAACATCGTGTATAAAAAATTAAAAGTAAAACAAACTTCAGTTTTCGACAAAAACGTCTCAAGTGTTTTGTCCTCAGATATTTATTAAAATTAGTTTACCAGTAGATAAAACGTTTAGTTTTGGTTTGGCAAATAGACTTCGTTTATGTACGTCCATCGGTCCATATATACACTACACCTAACCCCTAAAAGCGTATCGTAATGCTTTTAAAAGTTTTTTTTTTTTTGAAAAAGGGCTTTAATGCTTTTAAAAGTTACACTCTTGATTAATATATCTTAATATCTATATGTGTATACATAAAGAGTATGATTTTAGAAGATTTTAAGTGATAAACAAAAAAAAAGTGATAAACATAATCAATAATATTAAGGGCAATTCTCCATAATAGCACTTTTAAGTTTTCTATCTCAAAAATGACATGAAAGAAAAATCACAGAAATAACATTCATTAATGAGCAAAATATCCCTACTACCCTCATTTAATAATAAAGCTAACAAAAAAAATTAGATTTACTTCTTTCGAGACTGTTTCCTACGATATCTTCACAACAAATGAAATCTCCGGCGATGACGTAATCTCCAGTTACGATGAAATTTCCGCTGACAACAGAGAACAAATCACTCAGAACCACCACCGTCTCCGGTGAGATTCTCCCATCCCTGGCTGCAATTTACATCGGGAACAAAGACAATGATGCTAGCAAGTACGCCGTGTAAGCAATTCTTACCGTCGTTGTCGTCTTCGAGTATAGCATAGGTACAGTGATTGACTTTGATGTTTGATTGAATCTTTGTAAAGTTTGCATTTTTATTCTGTTTAGAGCATTCAAATCTTGGTTTCTTCTCAGAGCTGCTTAGATTGAGATCGTGAAAACGAAGCTTACGGAGACGAGGAAGAGCTGGATGATGTATGGTGAGTTCGTTAGCGTTTGCGGTGAAGCGTCTTCGGATCTAGATCAGGGAGGTAGAATAGCGAAGATGCTTGATGATTCAGCAAACGTCATCGTTTTGGGAGATTCTGTTTGTATAAGACCAGATCAGGTCCTTCTTTTTTTTCTCTTAAACTCGTCTTCTATGTTGTTGAATCAACGGTGAAATGAAGTGAAATGAATGAATGCAGCTGTTTGGTTTTAACAGATTGGGAGAGATCTCCAATTAGGTTTCTTGAAAAGTTTTTTTTTTTGTTTTTTTTTTTGGATTTCAAGACCGAAAACTGATACCATTTTCCATTGGGTTGTATCTCTTTTTTCTTTTGGTTCCAATTCAACAGGAGATTCAGAAAACCTCTGTTAACCAGAGTGTTAGGAGGTTCCCAAGTTTGAGGTGGTGATAATCAAAGCAACAGTTTCTTCAGAGACCCAAAAAACATTGTTTGGATTTCGTTAACTTGAGTCAAGAACCTGATACCAAAACCTAAAATGAAATTTTAAAGAGGGACTGAGAGAGTTGTAGAAGCTTTAGTGTTTGCTAACAAGTTCTTGTGAGTATTAGGATAATGAAAGTGGAAAACTTGATCGAAAGGATCATGAGTTGTGTGTTAAGTGGAGAGTCTCGTCAATAGTGTTCAAGATCTTAAGCAAAGTTGGGTTTTTTGGGATGGGTTTGTTAATGTAATTAGTGCTAGTTTTGTCTTTTGTGTGTGTGTGTGTTTGAGTGCTAATTGAATGTGTGTTTTAAGTGCTAATTATGTCCCAAAAGAAGGTGATGGAGGTCTTGTTTTACCCAGATGTTTTCTGTTTTTGTCTTTTGCCTTTGTGTCTGATCAGGTTACAAAATCTATCGAAGGTTTGCTTCCATTGCCCAAGGTTCGTAAGCTCTACAAGAGGCGATCTCAGCTAGGCATCACCCAACACTGTGTCTATGCCGTCCTACAAGTGTGTTTGATTCATCTTACAGTTTGGTGAAGTTGACATTGACGGGTCACTTGTAACAAAGAGAAGAGGGAAGGAAACTCACAGTCTGAGAACGAGACCTTGAATGATTCAAGCTTTGAGCAGTGCTGAGCTATGTCACTGAGGCTTTCATCGGTTAATCCGACGGCGACGTTGCTGTTTAAGAGAGGCAGAGTGAAATCAGACGGAACACGCAGCGAGATGCTCCTTAGGTGTTTAGCTTTCTCGACCAATGTTTTGATGTCCGAATCGCTGACACCGATACACATGTCCAGACGAAGCTTCTCCAGGCTCTTGCACTCTCTCAGCACACAAGCGGGCCCTCTACCAGGAGCTACGACGCAGTTCACAAGGCTGAGCTCCACCAGATTATCACAAGAAACCAACTGTTCCGCCATCGCTCCACGGGTATCTGATCATAATAAACCTTCATGTTCCTGTAGTTTGTATCCACCTCGAACTTCAGAACTCGAAGCTTCCTCCAGCTAACCCCCAGCTCACTAAATCACCTTCCCCGACCCCTCTGCAGTTCTTGAAACCTTCTCCGTGGACATAATTCAAGCCGTCGAGGATCTGTCTGGTGTATGTGGACACTACAGAGTCCAGAAGTATGTTTGGAGCTCCTTCGTGGTGGAATTGGCTGTATGTTTGCTGAACTCCAGTCACCTAAGACAAGCAAAACCATTGATCAAATTTATTAAATATTGTAGTTTAGCCAATTCTTCGTGAGTTTATAAACATGATCAAGACAATTTGTATAATTCTCAGAAAAAGTTAGAGAACATTTCATTTGGGAAGGTATTTCAAAAGACTTCTACTTATTATTTTCCTTTAAATTGTATTGATTGTTGTTATGCTCTTTACACAGCTATACTGGTATGGTAAATGAGACCATATCTCTCTCTTTTTAAAAGAACAAACGGATCATGGTTTTAGAATTGATTGTTTGTGCTTGTGAAACTTTGTGATTTTTTTGGGTTTTTTATTTTATTTTAGAAAGAGTTTTTTAAGTGTCAGGATAGCTTTCTAGAAAATCTGATACTAAGAAATTTGAAACAAGAATTGGCTTGGTTTGCAAGACAGTAACATGATGCAAGCTTCAGTACCTCGTATGACTATTTGCTACTGTTTGTAGCTGAAGAGAAACACCACCTACAAAAAATCTCGTGACCATCTACAAAATTTGGTAAGAAATTTTGAACACCCAATGACACATATAAATTTTGGTAAGGTTGTTCTTTATTTTACTTGTTTGGCTTACGCATGTTGATATCTTTGGTGGGCTCGTGAATTTGCTTGTAACATTGTTAATCTCTTGCTTGTGCTTGTGCTTGTGCTTTTGCTTGTGAAACTGTGTAGTGTTTTTAAAATTTCAGGAAGGATTTATGTAGTTTCAGGAAGGATTTACGTAGTTTCAGGAAAGTTTTCCAGAAAATTCGATGTTAACAAATTTGATTTTTTTTTGCTTGGTGTCTTCTTGTTTGGCTTAGGCATGTTATATCTTTGGTAGGCTCGTAAATTTGCTTATGACATTGTTAGTCTCTTGCTTGTGCTTGTGTCTGTGCTTGTGCTTGTGCTTGTGAAACTGTGTAGTGTTTTTAAATTTCAGGAAGGATTTGTGTAGTTTCAGGAAAGCTTTCCAGAAAATTCGACGATAACAAATTTGTATTTTTTTTTTGGTTTGGGTCTTCTTGTTTGGATTACGCCTGTTGATATCTTTGGTAGTCTCTTGAATTTTCTTATGATATTGTTAGTCCCTTAATTGTGCTTGTGAAGCTGTGTAGTGTTTTTAAAATTTCAGGAAGGATTTATGTAGTTTAAGGAAAGCTTTCCAGAAAATTCGATGTTAACAAATTTGAATTTTCTTTTGGTTGGTGTCTTCTTGTTTGGCTTAGGCATGTTATATCTTTGGTAGACTCGTGAATTTGCTTATGACATTGTTAATATCTTGTTTGTGTTTGTGTTTTTGTTTGTGTTTTTTTTGTGCTTTTGAAACTGTGTAGTATTTTTAATATTTCAGGAAAGATTTGTGTAGTTTCAGGAAAGCTTTCCAGATATTCAATTATAACAAATTTGAATTGTTTTTTTTGCTTTGTGTCTTCTTGTTTGGATTACGCATGTTGATATCTTTGGTAGCCTCTTGAATTTGCTTATGACATTTCTAGACAATTGTGCCTGTATACATCACTCCTAAATATTCGAAGACTGGTTTGCTACCTCTGGTGGAAAGCGCTGCTGATGCTTACACGTGTCACGAGTTCTGGATAATCTTCAAGGAAATAAAGGATAAATGTCCTGAATTGGCTAAGTATTTTGAAGATTCGGATTTTAAAAAGTGGGCACGATGCTATGCGCCTGCGAACAGGTACAATATCATGACTACCAACATTGCATAGTCTCTCAATTCTATGTTGAAAATGCCTCGTGAGTTGCCAGTGATCTCTCTCCTTGAGACGATCAGATTGACACTCACCACTTGGTTTTTTGAGCGACGCGAAGCGGCTGCGAAACATAAGCACCTGGTAACTCCAAAAGTTGTGAAGAAATTGGTATCCAAGGATGATGAAGATAGCCTCGACTCTATCCTCCTCAAATTCAAGAGGCTACCAAAGATATCAACATGCGTAATCCAAACAAGAAGACACAAAGCAAAAAAAAAAAAAAAATCAAATTTGTTATAATTGAATATCTGGAAAGCTTTTCTGAAACTACACAAATCTTTCCTGAAATTTTAAAAATACTACACAATTTCACAAGCACAAGCACAAACACAAACACAAACACAAACAAGAGATTAACAATGTCATAAGCAAATTCACGAGCCTACCAAAGATATAACATGCCTAAGTCAAACAAGAAGACACCAACCAAAAAAAAATCAAATTTGTTAACATCGAATTTTCTGGAAAGCTTTCCTTAAACTACATAAATCCTTCCTGAAATTTTAAAAACACTACACAGCTTCACAAGCACAAGCCAGGGACTAACAATGTCATAAGAAAATTCAAGAGACTACCAAAGATATCAACAGGCGTAATCCAAACAAGAAGATACAAACCAAAAAAAATACAAATTTGTTATCGTCGAATTTTCTGGAAAGCTTTCCTGAAACTACACAAATCCTTCCGAAATTTTAAAACACTACACAGCTTCACAAGCACAAGCCAGGGACTAACAATGTCATAAGAAAATTCAAGAGACTACCAAAGATATCAACATCGTAATCCAAACAAGAAGATACAAACCAAAAATACAAATTTGTTATCGTCGAATTTTCGGAAAGCTTTCGAAACTACACAAATCCTTCCGAAATTTTAAAACACTACACGCTTCACAAGCACAAGCACAAGCACAAACACAAACACAAACAAGAGATTAACAATGTCATAAGCAAATTTACGAGCCTACCAAAGATATAACATGCCTAAGCCAAACAACAAGACACCAAGCAAAAAAAAAAATCAAATTTGTTAACATCGAATTTTCTGGAAAACTTTCCTGAAACTACGTAAATCCTTCCTGAAACTACATAAATCCTTCCTGAAATTTTAAAAACACTACACAGTTTCACAAGCAAAAGCACAAGCACAAGCACAAGCAAGAGATTAACAATGTTACAAGCAAATTCACGAGCCCACCAAAGATATCAACATGCGTAAGCCAAACAAGTAAAATAAAGAACAACCTTACCAAAATTTATATGTGTCATTGGGTGTTCAAAATTTCTTACCAAATTTTGTAGATGGTCACGAGATTTTTTGTAGGTGGTGTTTCTCTTCAGCTACAAACAGTAGCAAATAGTCATACGAGGTACTGAAGCTTGCATCATGTTACTGTCTTGCAAACCAAGCCAATTCTTGTTTCAAATTTCTTAGTATCAGATTTTCTAGAAAGCTATCCTGACACTTAAAAAACTCTTTCTAAAATAAAATAAAAAACCCAAAAAAAATCACAAAGTTTCACAAGCACAAACAATCAATTCTAAAACCATGATCCGTTTGTTCTTTTAAAAAGAGAGAGATATGGTCTCATTTACCATACCAGTATAGCTGTGTAAAGAGCATAACAACAATCAATACAATTTAAAGGAAAATAATAAGTAGAAGTCTTTTGAAATACCTTCCCAAATGAAATGTTCTCTAACTTTTTCTGAGAATTATACAAATTGTCTTGATCATGTTTATAAACTCACGAAGAATTGGCTAAACTACAATATTTAATAAATTTGATCAATGGTTTTGCTTGTCTTAGGTGACTGGAGTTCAGCAAACATACAGCCAATTCCACCACGAAGGAGCTCCAAACATACTTGGACTCTGTAGTGTCCACATACACAGACAGATCCTCGACGGCTTGAATTATGTCCACGGAGAAGGTTTCAAGAACTGCAGAGGGTCGGGAAGGTGATTTAGTGAGCTGGGGTTAGCTGGAGGAAGCTTCGAGTTCTGAAGTTCGAGGTGGATACAAACTACAGGAACATGAAGGTTTATTATGATCAGATACCCGTGGAGCGATGGCGAACAGTTGGTTTCTTGTGATAATCTGGTGGAGCTCAGCCTTGTGAACTGCGTCGTAGCTCTGGTAGAGGGCCCGCTTGTGTGCTGAGAGAGTGCAAGAGCCTGGAGAAGCTTGCCTGACATGTGTATCGGTGTCAGCGATTCGACATCAAAACATTGGTCGAGAAAGCTAAACACCTAAGGAGCATCTCGCTGCTGTTCCGTCTGATTTCACTCTGCCTCTCTTAAACAGCAACGCCGTCGGATTAACCGATGAAAGCCTCAGTGACATAGCTCAGCACTGCTCAAAGCTTGAATCATTCAAGGTCTCGTTCTCAGACTGTGAGTTTCCTTCCCTCTTCTCTTTGTTACAAGTGACCCGTCAATGTCAACTTCACCAAACTGTAAGATGAATCAAACACACTTGTAGGACGGCATAGACACAGTGTTGGGTGATGCCTAGCTGAGATCGCCTCTTGTAGAGCTTACTTAACCTTGGGCAATGGAAGCAAACCTTCTATAGATTTTGTAACCTGATCAGACACAAAGGCAAAAGACAAAAACAGAAAACATCTGGGTAAAACAAGACCTCCATCACCTTCTTTTGGGACATAATTAGCACTTAAAACACACATTCAATTAGCACTCAAACACACACACACACAAAAGACAAAACTAGCACTAATTACGTAAACAAACCCATCCCAAAAAACCCAACTTTGCTTAAGATCTTGAACACTATTGACGAGACTCTCCACTTAACACACAACTCATGATCCTTTCGATCAAGTTTTCCACTTTCATTATCCTAATACCCACAAGAACTTGTTAGCAAACACTAAAGCTTCTACAACTCTCTCAGTCCCTCTTTAAAATTTCATTTTAGGTTTTGGTATCAGGTCCTTGACTCAAGTTAACGAAATCCAAACAATGTTTTTTGGGTCTCTGAAGAAACTGTTGCTTTGATTATCACCACCTCAAACTTGGGAACCTCCTAGCACTCTGGTTAACAGAGGTTTTCTGAATCTCCTGTTGAATTGGAACCAAAAGAAAAAAGAGATACAACTCAATGAAAAATGGTATCAGTTTTCGGTCTTAAAACCCAAAAAAAAAAAAACAAAAAAAACCTTTTCAAGAAACCTAATTGGAGATCTCTCCCAAACTGTTAAAACCAAACAGCTGCATTCATTCATTTCATTTCATTTCATTTCATTTCACCGTTAATTCAACAACATAGAAGACGAGTTTAAGAGAAAAAAAGAAGTACCTGATCTGGTCTTATACAAACAGAATCTCCCAAAACGATGACGTTTACTGAATTATCAAGCATCTTTGCTATTCTACCTCCCTGATCTAGATCCGAAGACGCTTCACCGCAAACGCTAACGAACTCACCATACGTCATCCAGCTCTTCCTCGTCTCCCTAAGCTTCGTTTTCACGATCTCAATCTAAGCAGCTCTGAGAAGAAACCAAGATTTGAATGCTCTAAACAGAATAAAAATGCAAACTTTACAAAGATTCAATCGAACATCAAAGTCAATCACTGTACCTATGCTATACTCGAAGACGACGACGACGTTAAGAATAGCCCACATGGCGTACTTGCTAGCATCATTGTCTTTGTTCCCGATGTAAATTGCAGCCAGGGACGGGAGAATCTCACCGGAGACGGTGGTGGTTTTGAGTGATTTGTTCTCTGTTGTCGGCGGAGATTTCGTCGTAGCCGGAGATTACGTCATCGCCGGAGATTTCATTTGTCGTGAAAAGATCGTAGGAAACAGTTTCGAGAGAAGTAAGTCTAATTTTTTTTATAGCTTTATTATTAAATGATGGTAGTAGGGATATTTTGCTCATTAATGAATGTTATTTCTGTGATTTTTCCCTCCTGATGTCATTTTTGAAATAGAAAATTTAAAAGTGCTATTATGGAGAATTACCATTTTATTAATTGTGATTAATTATTTTTTATGAATATTGCATATTGTTATTTTTTGTTTCCTAGAGTTATGGATCCTCGATTTTATGGATCGAATCAAAACATATAACAAACTGAAACAAAATTTACGGATGGTTAGATCGATAAGAGTGATTATAAGGATAGGGTCATCACGCAACGGATCTATTATTTTATCGTAAAATTCAAAGTTAATAACCTAAATCATTCCACTGATTGCATAGTTGGAAACTCCTCCAGAGTTTCTGGTCCTATTTATTCAGTAACCTAAGCATACAATAAAATTTATGTTTCATAAATTAAACAATTGGCGTTTAAAACTAATATCCAAGATTCGTAAATTGCATCACGCGATTCACTGGTAAAATAAAAGCCAGATGTTGGAAATACGGAAGGTGAGTATGAATCTGTCGAAACTGGTCAACTGGCTAAAATATATATCGTAGGTTTAGATGATCGTGCTTCACATCTTTTTCTGCTATTTTTGATGATCGTGATTCACATCATACATAGTCACTATGAACATCTTAAATGAATACTGGTCTATAGAATATTTAAATATGAATTTAATAATTACGTGTAAAAACTTTTATTTTTTAGAACAACGTGTAAACAATTTTCTTTTCGAGAACTACGTGTAAACAATTTTCTTTTCGAGACCTACATGTAAAAATTCATGCAGACACAACTATTTACATTTATAAAAGTTTTAAACATTTATTTATTTTGCTATATCTAAAATCTATAAACAACAAAATATTGCTTTGAATAATATTAGTGGCAACGGTAGTAAGCCTTTTTCAAAAAAAAAAAAAAAATTAGTGGCAACGGATGATTAGTATTTTTTTGTGCACGAAAATTTATTTAAGCCCAAAGAAGAAAGGGGAAGTCTAAATTAATGGTCCATCACAAACAGAGTAGCTGAAAGCACTTAGACCATGTTTATCTGTAGTTTCTTAGGACGGGTTCTTAGGAAAATATAAGAAACGATTTCTTAACTTTTAACTAAAAAGTTAAGAAACTGTTTATTAAAGTAGTACTTTAAGAAATAGTTTTTTAACTTTTTAGTTAAAAGTTAAGAAACAGTTTCTTATATTTATCTAAGAATTCCGCCCTAAAAAACTACGGATAAACATGCTACCTTGCCAATTTGTCTATTTCAGAAAATTCCTTTAAAAAAAAGATGAGAGAAAGATATTGAAGCAAAATAAGATGAGATCGATCGGATATCAGACACGATTCCGATGATCTCTTTTGTTTGTTGTTTGCTGGAGATTGCTCTAATGAGCGTTATGTTGTCTGAATACATCTGTAGGAAGGAGTACTCAAGCGTCTCTAGCTTGGGAGAGGACTGACCGCAACGTTAAGGCTACGGCTATCAAGGGAAAACTGACAAAGTGCTGGGTGGTAGATTCATGTGCCGGAGAGGAGATCGATGGACCCATGAAAGTCCATGCCAGCTCTGCCATCTTCTGGTCCTTACTCCATGTTGCGTCTGTCTTGCATGTGATCAATCTATCATCATGTGGGTTGTATCGATTTATTTGGTGATAGTAGATCTCTGGATAGGTAATCCATTTAGAACTATGAGATTTTCTTGCGCTTGATTCCATTCTCTTAATAAGTTGATTGCTTTTGTTACTGTTTCTTTAGGATAGATTGATCTATCTTCGAATATGAGAATATTTATAGCTTAAAAGATCATCCAGCAGACCCAAGGGATGATGGTGTTTGTGACATCTGTTGGAGGAAGACAGAGGGACTCTCGAAGTCTAACCAACACTTCTTTGAAGCTCAGATTATCGGCTATGTGAACCGCTTTCCCAGATCTTGATTGCAAAAAGACAGTTAAAGAAAATATGATTAGGATGATTAATATCTATTTCAGTGTTTGTATATATTTTAATATCAATAACGTAACTATAATGTTTATAAGTGCAAGTGCATCATAACATTTGGAGCATAGTGGGAGCAGTGACTCATTTTAAAACTTGAGTCGAACTCAGAAATCTACTATACAATCATCCAATTTCTCACACCATACACTTTACAATGTTTTCCTTTCTAAAATGTGTGTTTGTGAAATGTGAATATATTTTATTGTTGATTTAGTTTTCGTTTTATACTACACAAGTTTAATTTAACACTATTGGGTTTCAAAAATGCAAATTTAAGAGCTATAAACTTGAAATATAGTACTAAGTATTATTCAGTTTTAGACCTAAGTTTATATAGACGTGCATGGCCTAATGGATTTAAATTCTCTATGTCAGTCCTAGTTGTAATAGGTTAGAAGCTTAACAGCTACACAAGTTGGAGGAAGTACTTGAAAGCTGAAACTCATGAGGCTAACTAATTACACAATACACCAAGGTACTACTGTAACATCCCGAGTTGTGATATGTGAAAAGGCTTAAGAGAATTGATTTGGCTACCTATGTCACCAAAGTTGACTTACCTTTTCCGAGCACATCCGAAAGAACTCGAGTTAAGCGGGCTTGAGCTGGAGTAGTGGAAGGATGGGTGACCTATCGGAAGTGATTCGCGATAGCGTGCGAGTGAGGCCAAAGCACGGAAAAAGGTCGGGTGGTGATTGCAGGGTCAGTAAAAAATGATTTCGAGCCTTCGGAATTTAACGACCGACCGTCCGGATGGGATGGGGCCCACGGGCGAGAGAGCGGCGTGGGTGGCCCATTAGCCGTGGGGCGGTCGAGGCGTCTAGTGGTATCGAGAGCTGGTTAGCCGTCGATTCGACCGAGAGGCATCTTGAGATGTCGTGGGGGCACGCGAGCGTTGCGTTCTTTGAGAGGGGTGAATTGTAACATCGAGTTGTGATATGTGAAAAGGCTTAAGAGAATTGATTTGGCTACCTATGTCACCAAAGTTGACTTACCTTTTCGAGACACATCTGTAGGAAGGAGTACTCAGCGTCTCTAGCTTGGGAGAGGACTGACCGCAACGTTAAGGCTACGGCTATCAAGGGAAAACCGACAAAGTGCTGGGTGGTAGATTCATGTGCGGAGAGGAGATCGATGGACCCATGAAAGTCCATGCCAGCTCTGCCATCTTCTGGTCCTTACTCCATGTTGCGTCTGTCTTGCATGTGATCAATCTATCATCATGTGGGTTGTATCGATTTATTTGGTGATAGTAGATCTCGGATAGGTAATCCATTTAGAACTATGAGATTTTCTTGCTTGATTCCATTCTCTTAATAAGTTGATTGCTTTTGTTCTTGTTTCTTTAGGATAGATTGATCTATCTTCGAATATGAGAATATTTATAGCTTAAAAGATCATCCAGCAGACCCAAGGGATGATGGTGTTTGTGACATCTGTTGGAGGAAGACAGAGGGACTCTCGAAGTCTAACCAACACTTCTTTGAAGCTCAGATTATCGGCTATGTGAACCGCTTTCCCGGATCTTGATTGCAAAAGACAGTTAAAGAAAATATGATTAGGATGATTAATATCTATTTCAGTGTTTGTATATATTTTAATATCAATAACGTAACTATAATGTTTATAAGTGCAAGTGCATCATAACATTTGGAGCATAGTGGGAGCAGTGACTCATTTTAAAACTTGAGTCGAACTCAGAAATCTACTATACAATCATCCAATTTCTCACACCATACACTTTACAATGTTTTCCTTTCTAAAATGTGTGTTTGTGAAATGTGAATATATTTTATTGTTGATTTAGTTTTCGTTTTATACTACACAAGTTTAATTTAACACTATTGGGTTTCAAAAATGCAAATTTAAGAGCTATAAACTTGAAATATAGTACTAAGTATTATTCAGTTTTAGACCTAAGTTTATATAGACGTGCATGGCCTAATGGATTTAAATTCTCTATGTCAGTCCTAGTTGTAATAGGTTAGAAGCTTAACAGCTACACAAGTTGGAGGAAGTACTTGAAAGCTGAAACTCATGAGGCTAACTAATTACACAATACACCAAGGTACTACTGTAACATCCCGAGTTGTGATATGTGAAAAGGCTTAAGAGAATTGATTTGGCTACCTATGTCACCAAAGTTGACTTACCTTTTCCGGAGCACATCCTGAAAGAACTCCAGAGTTAAGCGTGCTTGAGCTGGAGTAGTGGAAGGATGGGTGACCTATCGGGAAGTGATTCGCGATAGCGTGCGAGTGAGGCCAAAGCACGGAAAAGGTCGGTGGTGATTGCAGGGTCAGTAAAAATGATTTCGAGCCTTGAATTTAACGACCGACCGTCGGATGGGATGGGGCCCACGGGCCGAGAGAGCGGGCGTGGGTGGCCCATTAGCCGTGGGCGGTCGGGGCGTTACAAGTGGTATCAGAGCTGGTTAGCCGTCTCAGTTCTGACCTGAGAGGCATCTTGAGACCTGTCGTGGGTACGAAGAGTTGCGTTCTTTGAGAGGGTGAATTGTAACATCCCGAGTTGTGATATGTGAAAAGGCTTAAGAGAATTGATTTGGCTACCTATGTCACCAAAGTTGACTTACCTTTTCGGAGCACATCTGAAAGAACTCGAGTTAAGCGGGCTTGAGCTGGAGTAGTGGAAGGATGGGTGACCTATCGGAAGTGATTAGCGATAGCGTCGCGAGTGAGGCCAAAGCACGGAAAAGGTCGGTGGTGATTGCAGGGTCAGTAAACAATGATTTCGAGCCTTCGGAATTTAACGACCGACCGTCGGATGGGATGGCGCCCACGGGCCGAGAGAACGGGCATGGGTGGCCCATTAGCCGTGGACGGTCGGGGCGTTACAACTACCAAATACCATTATGTAAAACACCCCCTTTATGGGAGCATATACCCTAACTAATTTTTATTTTTTCTTTAACAGTTATTACTGTATCTATTGAATATTCCAATGTGCTCCTTCTAATTAAGTTTCTACATCCACCTCTGTTTGTAGGCCTTTTATATGGGATTTGAGGAAATGAGCTCCTCCTATCTTTAGCTCCAAAATGTTCTAAAATCATCACATTGCTCCAAAACATACCTAAAATTGAAAAGACTTTTAAAAGACTTCAAAACATATACAATAGATTCTAAAAAGGTTATTTACCATGGGTGAAAACTGGTATATCATGTCCTATCAGAGTTTGAGCACATGTTAGGGGTAGCAGTCAATATTGTAAAGACATCTATGTTCAGCTGTGGAGTGCCGGATGATGTTCTAGTGAGCCTCACTTCGAGATTTGGTCTTGTGCAAGCTGCTCTTCCAATTCGCTACTTGGGTCTTCCTTTAAGTTCAAAGCAGTGGCGAACCTACGTTGGCCAGAAAGGAGGCAGTTGCCCCCACAGAAATGTAGAAATACATGTATTTACATAAGAAACCAAAAGCTCTCCGTAGCAGAGATGGTTGCAGCCTTTTACTTGCTACCCCCAGACCCCGGTTCGATTCTTCCCCTAGCCATAATTTTTTTTTTCATTTTTTTTTATGTCCCCACAAAAAAATTATTCTAGATTCGCCACTGGTTCAAAGAAGCTTTCGGTTAAGGATTATGACCCTCTTCTGCTGCAAATTAAAAAGAAATTGGGATCCTAGACTTCAAAAACCATGACAATGGCAGGTAGACAGACTCACACTCTTTTCATAAGTATCTCTGGTATCACAGGGTTTTGGATGCCTGTTTTTATTACGAAATTGTGTTATGCGTAAGATAATTGATTTGGCTACCTATGTCACCAAAGTTGACTTACCTTTTCGGAGCACATCTGAAAGAACTCGAGTTAAGCGGGCTTGAGCTGGAGTAGTGGAAGGATGGGTGACCTATCGGAAGTGATTAGCGATAGCGTCGCGAGTGAGGCCAAAGCACGGAAAAGGTCGGGTGGTGATTGCAGGGTCAGTAAACAATGATTTCGAGCCTTGAATTTAACGACCGACCGTCGGATGGGATGGCCCACGGGCGAGAACGGGCATGGGTGGCCCATTAGCCGTGGGCGGTCGGGCGCTACAAGTGGTATCGAGCTGGTTAGCCGCCTCAGTTCTGACCTGAGAGGCATCTTGAGACCTGTCGTGGGGCGCAACGAGGGCGTTGCGTTCTTTGAGAGGGGGTGAATTGTAACATCCCGAGTTGTGATATGTGAAAAGGCTTAAGAGAATTGATTTGGCTACCTATGTCACCAAAGTTGACTTACCTTTTCCGGAGCACATCCTGAAAGAACTCCAGAGTTAAGCGGGCTTGAGCTGGAGTAGTGGAAGGATGGGTGACCTATCGGGAAGTGATTCGCGATAGCGTGCGAGTGAGGCCAAAGCACGGAAAAAGGTCGGGTGGTGATTGCAGGGTCAGTAAACAATGATTTCGAGCCTTCGGAATTTAACGACCGACCGTCGGATGGGATGGCGCCCACGGGCCGAGAGAACGGGCATGGGTGGCCCATTAGCCGTGGACGGTCGGGGCGTTACAACTACCAAATACCATTATGTAAAACACCCCCTTTATGGGAGCATATACCCCTAACTAATTTTTATTTTTTCTTTAACAGTTATTACTGTATCTATTGAATATTCCAATGTGCTCCCTTCTAATTAAGTTTCTACATCCACCTCTGTTTGTAGGCCTTTTATATGGGATTTGAGGAAATGAGCTCCTCCTATCTTTAGCTCCAAAATGTTCTAAAATCATCACATTGCTCCAAAACATACCTAAAATTGAAAAGACTTTTAAAAGACTTCAAAACATATACAATAGATTCTAAAAAGGTTATTTACCATGGGTGAAAACTGGTATATCATGTCCTATCAGAGTTTGAGCACATGTTAGGGGTAGCAGTCAATATTGTAAAGACATCTATGTTCAGCTGTGGAGTGCCGGATGATGTTCTAGTGAGCCTCACTTCGAGATTTGGTCTTGTGCAAGCTGCTCTTCCAATTCGCTACTTGGGTCTTCCTTTAAGTTCAAAGCAGTGGCGAACCTACGTTGGCCAGAAAGGAGGCAGTTGCCCCCACAGAAATGTAGAAATACATGTATTTACATAAGAAACCAAAAGCTCTCCGTAGCAGAGATGGTTGCAGCCTTTTACTTGCTACCCCCAGACCCCGGTTCGATTCTTCCCCTAGCCATAATTTTTTTTTTCATTTTTTTTTATGTCCCCACAAAAAAATTATTCTAGATTCGCCACTGGTTCAAAGAAGCTTTCGGTTAAGGATTATGACCCTCTTCTGCTGCAAATTAAAAAGAAATTGGGATCCTAGACTTCAAAAACCATGACAATGGCAGGTAGACAGACTCACACTCTTTTCATAAGTATCTCTGGTATCACAGGGTTTTGGATGCCTGTTTTTTTATTACGAAATTGTGTTATGCGTAAGATAAATAGCCTTTGTAGCTCTTTCTTTGGCACTGTACTATTGACATTTAACGGGAGCGAAAGTGTCATGGGAGGATCTTTCTTTGCCTAAGGCAGAAGATGGCCTAAGTGTGCGAAATCTAGTGGCTTGGAATGAGACTTGCATTCTCAAGTTATTCTGAATGCTCTTCTTCATGGCTGGTTCTTTATGGGTTGCATGGATAAGAAGTACCTACATTTCTTCTTCTTCTTTCTGGGCTCTAAATGAGAAGAACTTTGGTTTCTCTTAGATGTTCAGAAAGATTCTTAGCATGCGTCCTAAGGCTTTATCTTTCATCAAAATCAAAGTGAAAAAGGTGATTCTACATTTTTTGGTGGGATCCATGGACTCTTTTTGGTATCTTAAAGGATTTCTTGAATTCGGGTGGCTCTTCCTCTTTAGAAATCCTCCTATCTTCTACTATGGCTGACATGAAGTAGGACCATGGATGGCTGTTGCCTAACGCCAGAACAGACAAACAGCTTCTTCTCTTCCCTTACATTTCCTTTCTCACTTTGACAACAGGTTCAAATATTCCTATATGGTTTTTTGGTGATCACGAGAGCAAATTTTCTTCACAAAACATGTCTAGAACACTATTAGAATCTCCAAACCTCTCAAGTTTTGGGCTCCCTTAGTCTGTCATAAGGCCTATATTCCAAGGCATGCTACTACATCATGATTATTTACGCTTAAGAAGAACCCCATCTTTGATCGTCTAGCCTCTTGGGACCCTGATACGGAGACCATTTGTTTGCTTTGTGGACTTAAAGGTGAATCAAGAGATCATTTATTTTTTTGAATGCTCTTTTTCCTATGTTGTTTGGCTTTCCTTATTGGACAGGTTTCCTTTTTTTTTTTTGACATCTATTGGACAGGTTTCATGTATCTTCTACGCTCACTACTTAGGTTGATATCCTTCAATGGTTGCCCAATGTCCACTCGGATTCATCTGTTAAGCTAGCGGTACTCCAACTTTGGTAGGTCGTGATATATGAGTTGCGGCGTAAAAGAAATAGGAGGTTGCATGATAGTTTAACATTGTCTCACCTTAAGTTCAAAGATACATTGTTTCCTCCCTAAGGGATAGATGCTCGGCTATGATCTCTTTAGGTCATCTCCTTAGACCTAGGGTTTTTCTTTTTATGGTTTGACCTTACCCACCATAAGTCTTAATGCTTGAATATCTTTATGTTTATCTATAAGTGATGTATCTGATCCTCCCATGTATTTTCTTAAGTCTTATACATTGGTGCTTCCTTTCTTCTTGTATTTGGTATTTTAATCATTAAACAAAAAAACATCAGTAGCACATACAACTCATGTTCAGTAACGTTCAGTCTTGAATTCATATGCCCTAAGAATTATTTCATTTTTTTCAAAAACCAAAATCTTTGAAACTCAAAACTCCATACCAGCTGTCCAAATGTAAATATAGGAAACGTTACGAATCAAAAAAGTTATACCGGTAAATCAACATGTCGTAACCTAACTAGTCAACAAATTGACATCTACCTACAACTGCTGGCAAATACATCTTCCGTGTAACAACAACACACATCACGTGTCTCAACCAAACCAAGCTCCAATAGTATTACAGAGACACACACAGACCATTTCTCGATATAATCCCAACACACACGCAACACATTACTATTCCCAAATCAACCAAAAACAATGGATACTGAGATCGCCGTCGACTGCTCTCCTTTGCTCAAAATCTACAAGAGTGGCCGCATCGAGCGTCTCATGGGTGAAACCACCGTCCCAGCTTCTTTAACCCCACAAAACGGCGTCGTTTCCAAGGACGTCGTTTATTCTGCCGACGACAATCTCTCCGTCCGCATGTACATCCCGGAGAAAGCCGCGGAGACCGGTGAGAAACTCCCACTCCTCGTCTACTTCCACGGCGGAGGATTCATCATCGAAACCGCTTTCTCACCCACTTACCACACTTTCCTCACGGCGGCTGTCTCTGCTTCGGACTGCGTAGCGGTGTCGGTGGATTACCGGCGTGCACCGGAGCATCCGATACCGATCTCTTTCGATGATTCGTGGACATGTCTCAAATGGGTATTCACCCACATCGCCGGATCTGGCTCGGAGAGTTGGTTGAACAAACACGCCGACTTCAGCAAAGTGTTCCTCGCCGGAGACAGCGCGGGCGCCACCATCGCTCATCACATGGCGATGAGAGCTGCGAAGGAGAAACTCAGTCCCAAGTTAAGCGACTCAGGAATCTCCGGGATCATCTTGGTTCATCCTTACTTCTGGTCAAAAACACCAATCGACGAAAAGGAGACGAGAGATGAAACGTTGAGGTCGAAGATCGAGGCGTTTTGGATGATGGCTACTCCGAACAACAAAGACGGAGCTGATGATCCGTTGATCAACGTGGTTCAGTCAGAGTCTGTGGATATCTCCGGGTTGGGTTGCGGGAAAGTGTTGGTGATGGTGGCTGAGAAAGACGCCTTGGCGAGGCAAGGTTGGGGGTACGCGGCGAAGCTTGAGAAGAGTGGGTGGAAAGGGAAAGTGGAGTTGGTGGAGAGTGAAGGAGAAGACCATGTTTTTCATTTGATGAGACCTGATTGTGAGAAAGCTCTTGAAGCCATGAAGATATTCGCAGGCTTTCTTAAGGGAGAGATGTAGTAGCTGTGCTGCATGTCTGGTCCGTCCAGAGAGATGAAGATATAATTTGGTCTCGCTCAGTCTCTGTTATGTTTTTATTGATTTTATCATGAATAACACAAGAGACATTAATAATACATTAATACCACATGCACATGACAAGAGCAACCAGTGAGATTACCATTGTACTGTTTTTAACATAGTTTATGTTTTTTGGGTATATGACTATTCGTGCTATGTTACAAACTTAAAGTCATATTGAGAGGAACATGTGAGTTTGTACATTAAGTCTTAGAGCACCTCCATTGGTGTCTCTTAGTCAAGATTCTAAATTAAAAAAAAAATGAAAAAGATAAAAAGAAATAGAACTGTCTCTTAATATAAGGATTTTAGAGCACCATTAATCCAAAACTTCAATTAGGGTTGCTTATTTTTTATTTTTAATTTTTTTGTCGATTAAAATGAACCGTCATGAGCGTGTAAGTGGGATCATGAGCAGTCTAAACAACTCACATAATTTGGTGCTTGTTTAGTAGCTTTAAGTAACTGTTTTTAGAGTTTTTTGTGGGGACTACACTAGCAACCCATGATAAGCAACTGGGTTGTTGATACTCTTAGAATTGGTAAACACCCCTTATGTGTCACTTTGATATTGGACCTCCATGTTATGTTTCTCTCTCCTTCTCCTTCTCCTTCGTCGCCTCTTCCTCCTCCAATCTAGATCACTCCATCTTCTCTGTTCATCTTCTCTGTTGATTTTGATCTGGATCTCTTTCTTAGAATCAATTCACAAAGCATCTTAAAAAAAAAAGGTGTCACATGGGTTTAGAAGAGGACGTGGTTGGGTTTTTTCGTTTCCATCCACTCTTTCTCTCTTGTCTGATTCTTTCTCCAGCCCTTCGCCAGACCAACAAGGAGGACGACAAAACCTGAGCTTTTTTGGGGTTTAATTTCTCCATAAGAGTCATAGCAAAAGGAAGAACAGATTTGAATATTCTTGGGTCTTCAGAGAAGAAGCATAAACATTTAAAAAGGTATTATCTTTTCTTGGTTCTAGGTTTTGGTTTGATGGTTTTAAGACAAGAGGACAAAAAGACAAGAATTTTGTTTAAGAATCTTGACTTGTTCTTTGTGTTGAATCTCGTATTTTTCATTGTTTTTAAGACAAGATTTTTCATTGTGTTGTTTGCAGGAGGGAGACAATGGAAAACAATGGCAGCTAGGTACTGGTTGAAAATGATTCTCAACCTCTTGTTAGGATCATATGTTTTGATCATCGAAAGTCAGCAGTTTCAAAGCTTAGCTCAGTAAAGAAGAAGAGGTTTAAGGTTAATGTTGATGTTGACAAGAGTAGCTGGAAGGCTGTGTATGAAAATTACTCAAGTAAACTCGCATCTTCAGAGCTTACTAAGGACAGTGTTAATAATTTAGTAATGATTCTGTTTTGATTGGTATCTACGGCTGTTAAGTTTCTTTTCTAAGTATTGGATGTCTCTGATCGAAGCTTACATATGTCTAATGTATGTTCCTCCTCTGAGAAGTTGTTACACACTGCACTCCTCTCCTGAAATCGTCAATTTTGTTTAATTCACAGGCTAGAGAATTTGGAAATGATGTCAAAACATGGCCCAGAGCTTTGGAGACAGAACAACCATCGGCTAGAAGTATTCTTGACCAGGTTTGTTTTCAAATGTAATGTTTAAAGCAGCTTTGGTTGAATTTTCTGTCGTTACATTGTAACTTGTAAATTAAATGGGTTCAAGCTCTTTAGTTGATGAGATGTATTTATTCTGTGTAAGCGTTCTTGATAACTTCTTTGTTGATTTCATTGCATAAAATGCAATGAAATCATAAAGCTCTCTGGCTTTTGCACATGAGACTTGCTTTCTGTTTTTCTTCATGTGCTCGTGAGGCTCAGGAGCAGAACGAGGAGATTGAAAAAGTTAATCGTGAAAGGAAGTATCATCATGTGATAATACTATTCACGTATTTATTCACACATTTCTTCCTTGTAGTCTTATATTTTGTCCACACGACAATCTGAAGCTTTGCTGTGTGGCCATATCAGCAAACCACAGCGTACGAGCTCAACGCTCTATCACAAGAATGGAGATAACTCTGTGTCAAGAACATGGAGATTCAGTCTGCGTGTGCACTTGAGACACAAATCGATTCGTTGAAAAGGGAAGCTACTGAAAGGTGAAGAAAGCTTTGTTGTTACTTCTTTTTGCATTACTCAAGAGTCGGTATTATAAGCACAAAACTAAAAATCTCTTGTGGTTGAATTTCAGGGGATGGAACTTAGCAGAGAAACTAGAGAGTGTCAAACCGCTTCAATGCCACACCCGACTTTAGCTTTGTGGGATGAAACCAAGATAATCAGATACATTGTTTCTTCTTCTTCTTCACCAAATACTTGTAACTACATCATCTTGCTCTCTACCTCTCTTCCTTTTTTGTACATAAAACATTTTTTTTTAAAATTTTTGACCCAACTTGGGTACAAATAGGCAAAAAAAAAAAATTAAGAACTTCTGAAGTTCTCTCATTGGACGGTGAAAAGACTAATTACACTAACAAAGGTTCTAAACTTTTCAAATCACACAAATAACTATTATTTTATTGATTAGAACCTCTAATGGGTTCTTACCATTGTAGTTGCTCTTAACACAAGTTTTATTAGCCAATTGTTTCAATTCATTGAGAACCACATCAACGTCGGGATTCCATCAAGAATTGTGGGACCGTTAATTATTCTTATACACATACCTTCTAATGAAGCCTCAAAACGTAATGTTAGGCCTCAAATCTTCACTCAGCCCGAAGAATCTGTGCACAGGAGATCGAAGTCGAAGTCAACTGAAATGACGGCGAAGAAGAACGTCAAGCAAGGAATCGAAGTTAGTCTCGCTCTATTGACAAGGTCAAATGGATATCACAGGCAGTTACCGCGGAAGCAAGTAAAGGGATTGATCTTCTTGATCGAATGAATGAGCGGAGGAGAAGATAGCGGAGATGGGAAACGACATAGATGAGTATAAAAAGAAGAAGAGGATGAGAGATGAGGGATATTCACGACCACATACACACATATATACAACTCGACATCAAGCTCTCCATCAAACATACCAACCTCGTTTAACTCATTTCACTTAGGCTTAGTCTTGATCTTAATCATTCACGATTGATCTTGTAATCTGATAATCATCGATATAAGTTCATTCTTGTCAACGCTAACATGCTTTACATCGTTGTTGTAAGGATTTTCCTTCGGTGATGAGTGTTTTTCATGGAAGATGAGTTGGTTTCGGGAGATCAAGATTCCCCAACATATCCAAGGGAAGAAGTTGGAAATGGCACCAACAGGTGGTAGATTCATCTTAGTGAGGGAGTCTTTGAGGTGTTGATGGAAAGAGTCAGTCCTAGTCAAATTAGCAGGAGTCGTTCATGGAAAGAGGTTCCAGATTTTCGTAGCAAAGTTTCAGTAGAAGAGAATGTAAGATAAAGATTCTTGCTCACCACATTGTTTACATCTCATGTTGTCATACATATCTCGGCGTTGTAGTTTTCTCCGATTGATAGATCGTCTTGAGCACATTTCCACAATAATTTTTTTAATCTTTGGTACCATAGGAGGGGACCATATATATTTCTTCCAATTCTACGAAGCATCTTCCAAGAGTATCAGTGTCAATTGAAAGTGAATTAAATCAATTAACAGAATACACTATCTACAAGGTGGAGATTGTGTCCTATTAAGATAATGTTTTTCTTCACCAATTATCAGAATCAAATGAAAAGCCCTTATCTAGACTCTCATCATTAACATAAGATAAGCCATCTTCACAAGATAGGTCTCTTGAAAATATATGTAGTATCTCAGTTTATGATATATAATAGGGTGCGTTAAAAAGTTTAAAGGAACTGATTTGAATATCTATTTAAATACACTTATTTTTTGGATATACATGTAAAGATAATTCAAGAGTTAATGTGATTAAGTTGAAGTAATCAAAAGATAGGTTATATATCAGAAAGTAATTTGTGATATTGTGCGAGTGAGGTTAAAATATTAAAACAAATCATATGGTGATTACAAGATTGAACCTCCAAAAAATTAACATATAAATTTTCGTATAGGATGAAGTCCACGAACCAAAGAACATCCATGGAATGTTTTTTTATTGGTAAGAAAACAAATTTTTTTATTAACCGTGGGCGGCAGGTGCTTAGAGTGTTATAATATATATCTTCACCATTTGAATAAAAATTATCTATATGCACAATGAATCATATGTTGCATTTTCATACACTGTTACCCTTTTAGACAGTGCATTTTCTTTCAAAACCTTACTTATTTTTAAACACATTTTCAAAACCTCACTATTATTATGATCAGTGGCGTGCTTAAGGTGCAACCAAAAAGGCTTTTGCCTCAAACCTCCAAATTATATAGATTTTTTGGGCCCCCAATATACCTAAATTCTGGTGTAACATAGTGGTTTTGGTAAGGCCTGGAATTATTATCCTAGATCCGGATTCGATCCGAGATCCGATCCGGATCCGCTCCGAAAATCCGGATATTCGGAGAGGCCGAATCCGGATCCGGATAGTAAAATGTTGGATCCGTCAAAACCGGATCCGGATATCTAAATTTTTTAGTCCGGATATCCGGATCCGTAATTTTTATTAATAATTATTATTAAAATAGTAATATCTATATATAAAACTAGTTTTATTTAATATATTTTCATTTTTATAATAGTATATATAGCTTTTATATAAAATTTGTAATAGCATATATAAAAATAATTAAAAACATTGTATGCATTTTTATTTTAAAATTATTGTTAATATTTTATATATTTTAATATAATTATTTTATTTATTTTAAGGTTCCAAATCCGGATCCGGATATCCACCGGATATTACAACTTTTAGAAAGATATCCGACACCCGGATATCCAAGAACTCCGGGTCCGGATAAGGATAGTAAAATCATGGATCCGCCGGATAAGGATCCGGATCCGGATACCTCGAAATTCCCCGGATACCAGATCCGTCCCACCCCTAATTTTGGTTACCACTCTACATTATCATCCCAAGTTCCATACCCCAAAACTGCTTTACGATGTTTTGTTCAGAAAAAGTTAATTTTGTTTTATTGTAAACTTTCCAAAATCAAAGAGGCAAATCTTTTTCGTGATTATCAAAATTCCTAAATGAAAAAGGCATAAGTATCACAACTAACTTTATACATGATATATATATATATATATATGCTAAATTGGGAATATTAATTTGTTAATTAACATGATGAACAAATAAGTTTAAATAAAATTTTAATCATTTAATAATCAAAAAATATTTGATTAATATTTCTTTTTTTATATTTGTTGATGCACACTTACAATTAATTTTGGTAAAATATAAATATTTATAAAAATATATTATATATAAGTTGATGTAAAAAACTATAGAGAAATACCCTAAGATAGTCCTAAAAATATTTTGTCACAAATATAATCTCTAAAGATCAAAATGACCCAAATGTTTCATTAAACATGTAAATATATACTTATATCCCTAGGACTAACTAATCCTGGCCTAGGATTTATAAAAAAAGTTATTAAAAATTTGAAAAAAGTTTGAATATGAAAACATATAATTCGAAACTATAATTTTTATTTATATATTTATTTATTGTATTTATATATCTAGGATATAAGATTTTTTTCTCAATTTAATAAAATCTATTTTGATCACTCTTTTCTTTGGAGTCTCTTTTGTGACAAAAATCTTAAAAATGATCTATTTCAGAGAATCTCCCAACATTATACTTGTAATTATATTTAGCTTATTCTTATTAGTGTAATATATATTAATTTAATAGTGATATATGAGTTATTAATATATTTTCATAATTTTGCTAAAAATAAATACTTATATAGAAAATTAATATTAATGATGATATACAAACTAATAGTCATTGCAATATTTAAAAATATTTACCAGAAACTATAATTTTTTGTAAAAAAAATTATACATATCACAATTAAGTTAATGTTAGGGCTGGGCAAAAAATCCGGATCCGAAAAACCGAACCGAATCAGATCCGAAAAAGTTGTACCGAATCCAAACCGAAATTCATTAAATATCCGAACGGGTTCAAAATTTTGGTATTTTTAGAACCGAAACCGAACCCGACCCGAACCGGAGTATTTCGGGTACCCGAATATATCCGAAATAGATTTATATATCTAAATATACTAACTATTTTTAAATTTAATGTATATTAAAACATCTAAAATATATAAAATACTTTTAAATTTTCCAAAATACTTGAAAATATATACAAATAGTCAAAAGTAAATGTCTAAAATAGCTAAAGTATATTCAAAACACCAAAATACTTAAACAATCTACTGATTCTCTATTCAAATGTTCAAATCAAACTAATCTATATGTTAAGTTTAGGTATTTTGACATATGTTATTTAAATTTATTTGTAATATATTATTTTATTTATAGATTTTGAGAAATTTAAAGTATATAATGAATTTGAAAATTTTAAAAATAATTTAAATGGGTTATCCGAATCCGAACCGAACCCGCAAAGATCTGAACCGAACCCGAATCGAAATTTAGAAATACCCGAATGGGGCTGAAATCTTTGACCCCGAAAATCCGAAACCCGAATAGACCCGAACCGAATTTGAATGGGTACCCGAATGCCCACCCCTAGTTAATGTCATGTCATATTTTTTTGTAAGCTATGTTATTTTTTTTTGTTAAAATTAGATATGGTGATAATTAGCCATGGACACGGATCGGATATCCGGGTTTTTGAAGGTATTTGTGATTTGCTTCGAATGCCACGGATATCTAATTTTTCGATTTGCTTTGCTTCGGAAAAAATACGGATATTCGGAAAAACGGATATTCGGAAAATAAATAAATATTTGCGAATATTTACGAATACTTACGGATATCTAATTTGTTATGATTATTACAAATAATCTTAAAAATTCGATACAATTTTGTTTTATAAGATATTTTTTTGAATGATATATAAAATAAAAATTAAAACAAGTAGTGAATCTACATATTTTTAAAAAAATTTAAACTTAATTAACAATTATAATAACACAAAACTTAAGAAAAAAAATATAATTATCATAAATTTTCTCTCTTCCTTTTATGTAATACTTTTATATAAGTAATAATGTGAATATAATTTGTCAAATCATATGTTAGAATAATAATTATATACTTTTATGCATTTAAAATTTTAAAATATAATCAAGATATACATGTATTTATATATTGCCGGATCGGATCGGATATTCGCTTTAAAATTTTAATATTTGTGATTTGCTTGAATGCCACGGATATCTAATTTTTCGATTTGCTTTGCTTGGAAAAATACGGATATTCGAAAACGGATATTCGGAAAATAAATAAATATTTGCGAATATTTACGAATACTTACGGATATCTAATTTGTTATGATTATTACAAATAATCTTAAAAATTCGATACAATTTTGTTTTATAAGATATTTTTTTGAATGATATATAAAATAAAAATTAAAACAAGTAGTGAATCTACATATTTTTAAAAAAATTTAAACTTAATTAACAATTATAATAACACAAAACTTAAGAAAAAAAATATAATTATCATAAATTTTCTCTCTTCCTTTTATGTAATACTTTTATATAAGTAATAATGTGAATATAATTTGTCAAATCATATGTTAGAATAATAATTATATACTTTTATGCATTTAAAATTTTAAAATATAATCAAGATATACATGTATTTATATATTGCCGGATCGGATCGGATATTCGCTTTCTAAAATTTTAATATTTGTGATTTGCTTCGATTTTAACGGATATTGATTTTTAGTATTTGCTTTGCTTTGAAAGTTTACGGATATTCGGAATTTTCAGATCGAATCGAACAGAATAACGAATCGAATCAAATTTAACGGATAAAATGCCCAGCCCTAGTGATAATGTAAAATCACTTAATAATGGTATGGGTATGGGTATGGGTTGACAAAACAAAAATCTTTAGGAGATATGTCTGAAACAGACCAACTTCCAATAGAATTAAAGAGAGACATACACACACACCATTGGTCAATATAAACCCAACACATACACAAACTATTGAAACCAAACAACTACCGAAGTCTTTCAATCTTATTGTTCCGGTCAACGGAAACCATGGATTCAGAGATCGCCTTCGACTTCTCTCCAGTGTTCATAATTTACAAGAGTGGCCGCATCGAGCGCCTCACCGGTGAAACCGTCGTCCCACCTTCTTTAACTCCCCAAAACGGAGTCGTTTCCAAGGACGTCGTTTATTATCCCGGCGACAATCTCTCCATCCGTGTTTTCCTCCCGGAGAACGCCGCGGAGACCGCTGAGAAACTCCCTCTCCTCGTTTACTTCCACGGAGGAGCATTCATCATCGAAACCCCTTTCTCACCGACCTACCACACTTTCCTCACGACGGCAGTCTCTGCTTCCGACTGCATAGCAGTGTCGGTGGATTACCGGCGTCCACCGGAGCATCCGATTCCGATCCCTTACGATGATTCATGGACGTCTCTCAAATGGGTATTCACCCACATCGCCGGTTGCGGACCGGAGAATTGGCTGAACAAACACGCCGACTTCAGCAAAGTGTTCCTCGCCGGAGACAGCGCCGGCGCTAACATCGCTCATCACATGACGATGAGAGCTGCGAAGGAGAAACTAAGTCCCGAGTTGAGCGGTTCAGGGATCTCGGGAATCATCTTGGTTCATCCTTACTTCTGGTCGAAAACACCAGTCGACGACAAGGAGACGACGGATGTAACGAAGAGGTCTAGATCGGAGCTGCTCTGGAAGATAGCGAGTCCTAATAGCAAAGACGGAGTGGATGATCCGTTGATCAACGTGGTTCAGTTAGAGTCGGTGGATATCTCCGGCTTGGGATGCGGAAAGGTTTTGGTGATGGTGGCGGAGTTAGATGTACTGGTGAGGCAAGATTGGTGTTACGCGGCGAAGCTTGAGAGGAGCGGTTGGAAGGGAGAAGTGGAGGTGATGGAAACTGAAGGAGAAAGCCATGTTTTTCATTTGAAGAATCCTGATACTGAGAAAGCTCATGAACTCGTGAAAAAGTTCGCAAGCTTTATTAAAGGAGTGATGTAATGTAGTTGCTGTGTCTGGTCCATCCAGCGAGTCTCTGTAATATGTTCAGTGATTATCATACCAGAAAAGGAAAATAAAGTCTGATCACCCTTATCATCTTTTGTTGTTGTTCCGCACTACTTGAAGATCAGATTCGAAACCAGGTAAGAAACATAATGAAAGATTCTTTTTTTTTTTTTGAACAACATCATAAGTAAAGATTCTAAATAAGAGAAGTAGTGATAAAAACCTGGAAAAGGAAAGCTTTCTAGACGGCAATCCCAAAGGGATTTGTTGAACTTTTCTCAACCTCTAGATAGACAGTTCAGTAAGGTAAGAACTCAGAGAAGAGGTGGTTAATAGCAACATCGAGTTTCAGGATCTCAAAGGTTTCCTCATTAGTAAGTGTTGGAATAAACCTCACTGGATTGCCTCCCCAGAGTTCGATGATTCGTGCTACTGATGAGGCCATGGAGCGCACATAATTGTTTTCATTAAGAAGAGGGAAGAATGGGTTCAATGGAAACATATACGGCCAGCAGTTTATAGTGCTGTTCGTTTGGTTGACGCCGCTTTCGGCGTCTGCGTCGGCGTCTGAGTCTGCGTCTGCGACTATTCGTTTTGTTTGTTGTTCGTTTGATTGACGCAGATGCAGACTCAGACGCCGACGCAGACGCAGCTAGTTGTTCGTTTCATAGACGCTGGACGTTGACGCAGCCGCAGACGCAGACGCAGAAAGTTGATTTAAGGACTGTTCGTTTGGTCGACGCTGCGATTATTTTCATTTAATTCATATTTTAATTTTAAAATTTTTTAAAATTGTATTTTACAGAAATAAAATGTATTTTAAATTTGTAAAATTGTATTTAAAGGAAATAAAATGTAGTTTAAATTTTTAGTCAAATATACAAAATTTGACAACATTTTTTATCATAAATATATCAAAATATTTATCACAAAACAAAAGATAAATAATTCATCAAATCTTAAATAAATAAAAAAGATATTTCAATATTACATAAAAATGATAATCAAAGTTATAAGTAAAGAAAAACCAAGTCATTAACTAAAACATTTAATACGGTAAACGATTTCTACCATATTCTTTTGTGATGTTTTCACGCAGAGCTTCCATCGCTCTATCACCGGTCGGCTCATATACAATATGTCACCACCACCACCACCACCACCACCACCACCACCACCACCACCACCACCACCACCACCACCACCACCACCACCACCACCACCACCACCACCACCACCACCACCACCACCACCACCACCACATTCTTCTCCTTCTTCATCACCATCAGCTTCTTCTCCTTGTGCTTCTCCATCATCATCACTTTGCCATTGTACAAAATCATGATCTTCCCGATGTGAATCACGTATGAAGTTGTGTAGTGCCATCGTCGCTGTTACCATCTTAATCCATTTGACCAGTCCATATTTTGGATGCTTACGATCCAAAATCCTCCATTTTGCTTTCCATACTCCAAATGTCCTCTCAATCACTGACCGCAGACCTGAATGTTTCCGGTTAAACAACTCTCTTGCACTAACTGGTGGTCCTCCTCTAGCAAACTGACCAAGATGATATCGCATACTACGATGCGGACCAAGATATCTGTCACGGTTGGATATCGAGTCAACTAGGTAATACTTTCCAGGAGGAGGATGTGGGAAAGAAGCTTCATTCCTTGCACAATGAGTCAAGACCTTGGTATCATGTGCTCTAACAGGTACACCGAGATATGCATATATGAACTTCATATCGAAGTTACATATAGCAAGAACATTCATTGTAGGATCTTGCTTTCTGCCTCTGTATGCGTCTGCATTTTGACTTGGAGGACGAACCGGGACATGAGTTCCATCAAGTGCTCCAATGCAATCTCGAAATGAGGCCAATATCGATCATCATTCCTCAAAACGGGACTCACTCTTTCAAACTCACCTTCCTGTGGTCTTAATGTATCCACGCAAACTTCAGAATAGCCAAAACATCATCAAGCTTCTTTTGTACTGTACCCACTGATCTTTGATACCTTGCAGCAATATCCCGTTTTGTCTTATCTTGACCAACAGTCTCGAGAAACATCGCAACAGATTCCTCAAGGTAGACATGGTGAGACTCTTTCAATCCATATCGCTCACCAAGCATCTTGCACAAAGCTTCAAACGTCCTTTGATTCATGCGAAGAATGTCGTAACATTGCTGATCGGACTCATACATAAGTTGTCGAACTATCGCCATCCTGCTCCTCTATCCGTTCGTGACTCAATCTCAGTAGCCACATCAAACAAGCCAAGCTCATCGTCATAATCACCATCCTCATCTTTCAATATCCATCTTTCAAGCATCTACAAAAATATCAAAAAGAGATTGTTTTATTAGTATTATTACACAAGCAATGCATAACGAAGATCACAACAACATTGTACGTTCAAAAAAAAATAAGTCAACACAAGAGACCACGGCATCAAAGCTTTTAAAGAAGGCGAGTTCAAAAAAATAAGTCAACACAAGAGACCACTGGCATCAAAGCTTTTAAAGAAGGCAGAGTTCAAAAAAAAATAAGTCACTCACAAAAACTTCTATATAAAGCCAACAAAAGGCAGAGTTTAGTACAAAGATCAGACCAACAAAAGAAAACTAGTGCTAAGTTTCATACTAGTTCCAGCAAGATCACAAAAGAAGACTATAGTCCTAAGCTCCATACTAGTTCCAGCTCACAAACTAGTCAATCAAAACGCTTTATCTTAGTCCTAAGCTCTAGAAACTTAATCTTAGCTTCATTTGTCTTCATTGTAACAAAGGCCCTACGGTTCCCTTCACTATCTATAAGCAGTTCCATTGCTGCTCCATATAATGGCGGCCACTCTTCCACTCCGGGAAGTGCATACAAAATCTCTAGCACATTCTCAATGGAGATCACTCTCTGACTCTCTCCACGCTCCACTCTCTGTCTCTCTTCACGCTCCAACATCTGCTCAGCTATCTTATTCTTCGCCACAATAGCATCAGTCCTTTTGTCACAAGCTTCTACAACCATGTCTTTCTCCTTACGCCTTCTTTTTGCTCTTGAACTTCCGGAATGTGTCTGAGTCGCTGGCTGAGTTTGGCGCTGGACTTGTGCTTGAGTTTCTGTCTCCAGTGCTTGAGTTTCTGCTGCTGGCTGAGAATCAACTTCATCATCACCATTATCTTCACCCACTCTAGAAGTCAAACTTGCTTCTCCATATTGAGCGCTCCATCCCTCAGCTCCAGTTACTACTACACCACCGAATTCCGCTTCATACATATCGATATTATCAATCTCTTTGCATGCGGATCTTCTAATCCCAGGACACTCCTATTTGACAAAAAAAAGAAAGAGTAAGTCAGTGATAGCATCATTATAATGCACTCAACCAAATAAGAAGAGAGAAGAGAGAATGTGAAATAATCATAAGAGAATGTGAAACTGACCTTTTCACGTTCATTCCACCAATCATCTGACATGAGAATTCTTCCCAGGTTGTCATACCCAAGCCCTGTCCTGTTTTGAGTCAGCGTCTTAATCCTGATGTATTTCTTCCTACTTGTGTATGTATGAGACCAAATGAGAGTGTGAGCTTGAGAATGTGAGCTTGAGACAAGAGAGCCTGCAAAAAAGAATAAACAAGAGAGACGAGTCAGCTCCAAACCCCTTTATACCCTGGTAATTATTCATATTCATAGACAAGTGCACAAACAAAATCATATGATCTCCAACAACATCATAGCAGTTCCGTATCTTTTTTGCTAGTCCAGTCAGTAAATAACTTCAGAAGGAAGAAAAAAAGTCATTCTGGGACTAGCAACAGTACAAGAACTACTTGAGCTATAGCTAAGATCACTTCAGAAGCAAATCAAACTTAAAAGTCAGAACGCTTTGAAAATAATGCTTAAGCCACTTTCAACAATGAAATAAGCTAATGCAACACCAGAACCCAGAACGACAATGGAATTCCACAGTCCTATCAAGATCTCAAAGCTTATAACAGCAACCATGAAACATATGATTGAATAAAGAACTTTACTTTCACATACAGAGCAAATACATATCACACATGATAGTTCTTCAAAAAACATCAAAAAGAAAATTCATTCTGGGACTAGCAACAATATTAGAAATCCTTGAACAACATTAAAGCAACACATCACACTTAAAAGTCAGACCACTTTGAGGATAATGGTTCAGCCAATTACAACAATGACTTAAGCTAAAACCTAACTAAACCATCAATAATCCAATTCCACAATCCTTATCTAGAACTTTAAAGCTACAAAACAGCAACCAGGAGACATGACCGCATAAAGAACTTAACTTTATGAGTTTAAGACAAGACCCAGAAGAAGGTGATGACTTATATACAAGGAACTAGCATTCTGCAAACAGACAGAAAATTATACATCCTCTTTTTCAATTTCAGAGCAGTTTATTCACAAAAAAAAAGGTTTCCCCTATAAAACCTCAAATAATATTGGATTGAGAGATATACAAATGCAAGCAAAACTGTTTCGAATTAAAGTGTGAACCTTTTCAAGCGGGAAACTACTGCAAAGTCCAATGGTTTATCCACAATCCACGGGTGACCTGAGAACATAAGAACACATGAATCACCAATTGCAAAAGTCAACTTCATCTTTAGCAGTCTAAAAAAAATCAGAGAGAGTCACTATGGCCTAGATCATCAACACAAATCAACATATAGGAAACAAATTACAATGTTAAGTTTAACCATACAAATCAAGATCTCATATAGGAAACCAAAGGCTGTGAAACGTATAAACATCAGACTGATTGGCTATAACAGAGTTGTTAAACAGAGTTGTTAAAGCAATGAAACCGAGTAGAGTCAATAACCAGAACACAGAAAATCTTATACAAACCCAACAGAAACTCATAGCGCTCAAGGATACATCACACAACACATTCAGATGAGATCACTCACAAAGCAATACGAGAACTTTGGGAAGCTCGGAGATGGAACTAGAGAGAGAGCTGGGAGATGGGTTTGTGTTGGAGAGAGAGCTTCAATACGAGAGATTGAGCTTGGCAGGGTCAGAGACCAAAGGCCTGAGACCAAAGATTGAGCTTGCTAAATGTGTCAGAGACCAAAGAGCCTGCAATAACAAAGCAAACACATTCATCAACAAATGAGTACCACAAACTCATATACTCGCTTAGTGAGGATTGTCATAAGATTCTCTCCATCATAGTGAGGATTCGTCACTGCTTTAGAACAGAGACATACCTCGGAGAAGAGAGCTTCAAGATGAGTTGAGATGAGTTCGAAGAAGAGAGATCGGAGAAGAGAGCTTCAAGATGAGCTCGGAGATGGGTTTGCTTCAGAGAAGAGCTCGTGACGGAGAGAAAGCTCGAGATGGAGAGAGAGCTTGAGATGGAGAGCTTGAGATGGAGGGAGCTCGAGATGGAGAGAGAGCTTGAGATGGAGAGAGAGCTCGAGATGGAGAGAGAGCTTGAGATGGAGAGAGCACGAAATCGAGAGAGAGCTTGAGATGAAGAGAGCACGAGATCGAGAGAGATGAGATGAAGCTGATTCTAGAGAGCACGAGATCGAGATGAGATGGAGATGGAGACGGAGGAAGCTGCGTCAAGTATGGGGAGGATGCGGCTGCGTCAACTTTAGGTTAGTTTTTTTGTAAATACACTAACATATTAAGGGTAAAAGAGTAAATACCTTTATTGGTCGCATGTTTTACGTCGCGACGCTGGTTTTATCGGCGTCAGCCGCAAAGGCCGCGGCGTCGGTGGCGTCGAGCAGCAGTATGCTGCGACCAAGCGAACACGAAGTTTTCTAAAACTTGGCCTTGGCCTGACGCAGCTACCGGCGGCTACCAAACGAACACGAATTATATCTATAGCTGAAAATATTTTACAACAAGTTATTCCAATGATTGGAAAATGGCCATAAAATATATTGATTGTGTATAGATCAACTTTGGACATTAAAGAGACATGACCACCAACATTTTACGCCATCAAAAAGGAATCGTTGGGGCTTGGCTAAACATGGCCTCACTAGAAGAAATTGGCCTTATTACTGATATTACAAAGGGAAAAGCTTCTGATTTGTTTTCTATCTTTCTCAAACTGACAAAAAACCATCTCAAGCAAACTCAACAACACGAAAACCGAACCATCCTAAACGGAAGAAATGCCAATTGACGTAAAAACCAATCCCCTTCTCAAAAAAAAAGTAAAGCCAAAACCAGTTATCTACAAAAACTGTTAAAAACTTAAACCGGATTCTAACAGAGGTAACTTTCACACCAATAACCGCAACGATGCCTAACTAACTGCCTACCATCACATTCACGCATCAAACAAATCACAGAACCAGATTAAACTGAAAACCAAAAAGGGCCACAAAACCTATAAATCAACCCGAGAATCAAACATGGCAGATTCTGAATATTTAAACTTAATTCAGATTCACATATTCTAAAGATGTGTTTACACCAGACACCGAGAATTACAAACAAAAACAGAGGAAGAATAGTACATTTTAAAACAAACCGGTACGAAGAACACAACGATAAACCAGACAACAGGGTGGCATCAACCGGTATAGATGTGGAGACGAATGGCGATGGTGAAGATGGTGATGAGACCGAAATAAATGATGGTGTGTACAAGAATCGATGCGCGGCTTGTGTGCATATTCCCAAATTCGACGACTCGACCTCTCGCCGGAATCTGAAAGAGAAGTCCCGGAGTCAAAAGCACGAATAGTATCACAGCAACCACTACAGGTCCCCAATCCGCCATACTTTGTCACTGCAGCGAGAATTAGTAGAGAAGAAGTTAGAGAGGAAAAAATACTTAGGAGCGTGCGCGTGCAGAGACAGTTGAAGAATTCGAAACGTCTTGTGCTATGTGAAAATGAAACTTTTGCCGGTGGCAATGTCACGTGCGGATACGTTGTTTTCGAAAGACTCAACACGTGAATCCGTGACTAATGATTGTCAAAGACTGAAAGTTAATGAATCAATGGTTTATGACAGAGCAGAGATTAAAGTGGGCTCATCTATGATCTGATTCTGTTTAGGCTTAATCTCAATTTGGCCCAGTACATATAGAACTACAGCGCACACCGTCTCAGTAATATTTAATCTTTGCCAAGTTGGGTTGAATTTTTCTTAATCTCTTCAATTATCCACTTGCAGTCTTGCACTGAGTCACTGACATAGACATATTCTTTTCTTTCAATAAAAGTATATACATATTTAGGGGGGAATGCAGAGTCAAATTATACTGGATGCACTAAACTAAGGAGAACTTTTCATTATTAACTATCGATTAATTCATATAAAAGTATATACATATTTAGGGGCGAATGCAGAGAGTCAAATTATACTGGATGCACTAAACTAAAGAGAACTTTTCATTATTAACTATCGATTAATTCATATAATTTTGGGCTTATTTTTGATATAACCAAGAAAAAAAGTTAAATTAGTTTTGTAGAAAGAAGTTAGAGAGAGATAGGAAGAGAGAATAGGAGAGAGAGTGTGATTTTGGTTATATAATGAATTAAGGGTTTTTATTTGGTTATATCACCTAATTTCCCTATAATTTTACTTTGTAAAGTACAGGAAAAAAATTCGGTGCATGGGACCCAGTCCTCTCTCTTTAGCTTCGTCACTGTATACTTAAAGAAAAAAAATTCGGTTAAGGACAAAGTTAAGAAGTCTTGTGGTTTATACATATGAATGCATTCAGTGTTCACACGACCAAATCTAGTTGGTTGGTATGTCGTGATCAGTTCAGTACTCACGAGCTCAGTGGCGAACTTGTGGGCGACTTTTTTTCTTTCTATTCCTGTTATTTTTACGTTTTGGCTTCACTCTTCTTTCCTTTTTCTTGTAAATAGCTATAGATGAGATCAGCAGATAATGTACCTGTTCTTCAGCATCGTCTAAGATCACAAAATAAAACTACATAGTACAATCAAATAAATTCTGAAATAACTCGTTTGTTATTGAATTCATTTGTACATCCTTCACTTTGCTTTGTTTAATAACTTATAGCAATATAGCTTGCTTTTTCATATTTGTACCTAGTTATTTAGTTGGTTCCAATACTGAATTCTTTTTCTTCTTATGTTGTCTGGACTACTAGTTAATCAGATATAAGTTTGTTCTAACATCACTTCCTTTTTTTAAAAATTATATGGTAACTTAAAGCACTAATCATTTTCTTCTATGTTACGCACTATATACACATTGTTATATATATATATATATATATATATATATATATTTTGAAACAATACACATTGTTATATATATACATATTTTTGGTATGAGTCACTAAACATCAGCTATTTCTTTAATCCCGAATTTTGTACTAAATGAAAGCCAGTGGGGCACGTGATCATGATGGTGATTATTTTTTGTAACGTGTAGTTAATATATATGAACACTCTAAGGACAGATTAATTTATAATCATACTCCTAAAATAGCTTAAATCAGATTTAAAGTTTAATCTCCGGTATACAAATTTTTAAGATTGTTTATCCATAGTAAAAAAAATATTAATATAAAAACTAAACTGTTCGTCGTTGACAAAAAAAAAACTGTTCGTCAAGATCTCACAAAATAAACCAAACAACTAAGAACTCTAGGAATCCACATGTAGCATCAAGAAGAAAACAAATGATCATCTACGTGGTTTTCACAAGGCCATGTCTTCTCGTGCATATGCATTTTAAAGTTTCAGATAAATAACCCTCAGTTTCGGAATTACATTGACCAGGCAAAGAAGAGTAAATATCTGAGTACTGAGTTATTTTCTCAATGAGAACAGAATCTTCTTTTACAAAACGAGCCCACCAAAATTAAAGCAAAAAAAAAAGTAAAAAAAAAAGAAGTAAATAGAGGCGAGACGCCATAACTTTTGTTATTGCTCTCAGTTTCTCGTTTAAATCAAACCTTCTCAGTTCTCACTCTGTATCTCTCTCTCTCTTCATCTTTTGATTTTCTTCTAACCTTTATTTATTGCTTTTCGCTTCTTCTTTTTTTTTTTGGGTTCAAAAGAGACATTATCTCTCCACTGTCTTTATGTTCTTTTTCTAAAACCAATCCAAGCCAAAACAAAACTATAGAATCAAATCTTCTTTCTCATACCTTCCTGAGAAAACTAATCCACTCATGAAGCCATCAGCTTCCTTTACATTCTCACACTTTCTTGCACTCTACCTTCTTCTCACTCTGACCCATGTAGCTCAAGCTTCCCATCAATGGCAATCACCAATCAAAACCGTCGTTGTTTTGGTCATGGAGAATCGGTCCTTCGATCACCTCCTAGGATGGATGAAGAAATCGGTTAACCCTTCCATAGACGGTGTAACGGGTCAAGAATGTAACCCGGTTCCGAATTCTACTCAAACCATATGTTTCACGAGTGATGCTGAGTTTGTGGATCCGGATCCGGGTCATTCGTTCGAAGCTGTGGAGCGACAGGTATTCGGGTCGGGTCAGGGCCAGATCCCGTCAATGATGGGTTTCGTTGAGCAAGCGCTTTCGATGCCGGGTAATTTGTCGGAAACCGTCATGAAAGGCTTCCGGCCTGAAGCTGTACCGGTTTACGCTGAGCTGGTTAAAGAATTCGCTGTGTTCGACCGGTGGTTTTCTTCTATTCCTGGTCCGACTCAACCGAACCGGTTGTTTGTCTATTCGGCTACTTCACATGGTTCCACAAGCCATGTCAAGAAACAACTTGCTCAAGGGTACACCTTTTCACATTCTTTTTTTTTGTGTAACACAATTCACATTCTTTCTTTATTCTTGGTAATTTAATTTAAAACTTAATCACGGAATTAGTACTTGAGTATTTTCCATAACAAATTTTGAATAATTGAATGAGTAAAATTCCTAATTTTAGAAAATATTTATATCATATGCTACTAGTAGCAATGAATTAATATATATTTTAATCGATTTCAAAATTATTTAATTTTTGTAATGAATGTCTTGGGGTTGTAACGGTTTACAGATACTCAGTAATAGAATTTCATTTTTTTTTTTGAAACACTAACTTAATTGTCATACCTTATAAATTTACAATTGTGAGTTTGCAACTATAAATAAATTTGATGTGATATCGAAGGAGTAATTACTAAACCGATATTAACCTATTATCATCATTTGATTCAGGTATCCTCAAAAAACAATATTCGATTCGCTCCACAGCAACGACATTGATTTCGGAATCTACTTCCAGAATATTCCGACAACATTATTCTACCGTAATCTCAGACAGCTGAAGTACATTTTCAAATTTCATCAATACGATCTGAAATTCAAGAAAGACGCAGCAAAAGGAAAGTTACCGAGCTTAACCGTCATTGAACCGAGATATTTTGACCTAAAGGGCTTACCGGCCAACGACGATCACCCATCTCACGACGTGGCCAATGGTCAAAAGCTGGTTAAAGAAGTGTACGAGACACTTCGGTCGAGTCCACAGTGGAACGAGACGCTCCTAGTCGTAACCTATGATGAGCATGGTGGATTTTATGATCATGTGAAGACTCCTTTTGTCGGTATACCAAATCCGGATGGAAATACAGGACCGGCTCCTGGCTTCTTTAAATTCGACCGGTTAGGTGTTCGGGTTCCTACCATTATGGTTTCACCTTGGATTCAGAAAGGAACCGGTAAGTTCTCCTTTTTTATATTCTCTCTATAATAGTTTTAGTGTTTTACAATCTTGTTCTTTCTGTAAATTTTTTCAAGCTTTTAAACTAAATTAATAGAATATTTTGAACTCCGATTTTGAACATGATTTATTGACATACAAATAGAGTTATAGCTTGTATGTATATCTTGCATATAAATATAAATATTGTAGCCTTTTTTTTTGACAAAGCATTGTAGCCTTTAATTGATGATTAAAAATGTGTAATTTATGATAACTTATTTCAAACAATTACCATAAAAATTTATTATTTCAACATACTAACTCTTTTGATTTATACTTTCCCTTCTAAAATTCTCGGAAATGCTTATTTCAATAATTAAGAAAATCTATTGCTAATATGAAAAGTACTTTACTTCTACACCCAAACAAAGAAGGTAATTTGTATTTCATGTGTTTCCACTTTCTACAGTACTATATTTGACAGCCTATTGACATTTGCTAACAAAATCACATGGATATACATAGATTTGACAACTATATAACATTATTTTAATATCTTCTTGATTGCATCCATTAATTGTGGTGTAGATATAATTGAAATCTATTGATTATTCCATTCCAAGATGTATATTATATATATATATATAAGAATTTGTCGGCGTCGTCGCGTGACTTGTGTTTTCAACCATACTCTGACACAGACTCCAATTGATTAATTATTTTATAATATAGTTTTTTTTTGATCAACATAGTTTAACATCTTACTTTTTATTATTTGTGGGAGTGAAGTGGTGAGTGAGGCAAAAGGACCAACAGAGAGCTCAGAGTTCGAGCATTCATCAATACCAGCGACCATCAAGAAACTTTTCAATCTTTCTTCCAATTACTTAACACACAGAGATGCTTGGGCTGCTACTTTCGAAGACGTCGTTTCTCACTTAACCTCTCCCCGGACCGATTGTCCCATGACTCTACCTGACGTTGCACCCATGAGAGCCACTGAGCCTAATGAAAACGCAGCCCTTTCTGAGTTTCAGGGTGAAGTGGTTCAGCTTGCAGCGGTTCTTAATGGCGATCACTTCCTCAATAGCTTCCCGGACGAAGTTGGGAAGAAGATGAATGTGAAACAAGCTCATGAGTATGTCAAAGGAGCTACTTCTCGGTTCATTAGAGCTAGCAAAGAAGCAATGAAGCTTGGTGCCGATAAATCTGCCATTGTTGATATGCGATCTTCGCTCACTACACGGCCACGCAACCTGTGACAAACGAAAAAGAATGATAACAAACGTTTTGTGAAAATTTGTAGGTTTGTATTTGTTTTCCTGGCAATTTTTATTCCTCTGTTTTGATCTGAAAACGTGTGATTTGATGTTTGGAAACTGAAATTAAAAGACAAAGTAGACAAAATACTTTGTTAGTGTCACTATATATGTGCTTATCAATTAATCGTTTGATAGCTTTTCTTTTCTCTACTGTATCCAAGAAACACAAAACGTAAAGTATTAACTGTTCTTTGTTCTTCGTTTTATTAACTTCTTATCTTTCTTAACTTTCTTATTAGACCATCTTACACTTAGATCTTTTTAAATAGGTAATAAAAATCTTAACTTATCTTATTACATAATGATCTAGAAACTTATCTTTATCCTAAACTTATTAGTTATTCAAATTTCCTTTATGAATAACTTGTTTACTAAGTAAACTTTTAAAGCTTATCCAACACACTTCCCCTTAAACTTCAAACCATTTTCGGTTAGGTCTTGAACTGCTATCTGCTTCCTCATCTCTTTGAATTTGATCCTTACTAAAGCTTTAGTTAAGATATCTGCTCTCTGCTCCGTTTCGGGTACATGCTCAACATCAATGAGTTCACGTTCAACGCATTCCCTGATGAAGTGAAACCTCTTGTGAATGTGTTTGCTTCGACAGTGGAAAACCAGGTTTATGGCCAGTGCGATAGCCGACTTGTTGTCGACTCTAATCAACGCCTTCTCTGTCTTTCTTCCAGTAATCTCACTCATGAGATCTTGCAGCCAGACAGCTTATTTCGCAGTTTCCTTTGCGGCCATGAATTCTGCTTCACAGAAAGATAGAGTTACCGTGTCTTGTTTCTGAGAACACCAAGTGATTGGTGTTTCTCCAAGACAAAACAAATGACCCGTTGTACTTCTTCCATCATCTGGATCAGTGCTGTGACTACTATCACTGTATCCTACGAGCTTCTGTGATCTTCCACAACTCAATTCCATACCCAAGAGTCCCCTTTAGATATCTAAACATTTGCTTCAATGCATTCCTATGTGACTCTCTTGGTGAATGCATATATCTGCTCAAGATCCCAACAGAGAACGCCATATCAGGTCTTGTATGCATTAAATACCTCAAGCACCCAATCTTCCTTCAATGTTCAATTGCATAAATTTCAGGTTCGTCTAACGCCTTTGAGAGTTGCAGACTAAACTCCATTGGTATGCAGTTCGGATTGCAGCCATCCATCCCTGATTCCTCCAATATCGTGCGTATGCCTCTTGGTTTATCATGATTCCCTTCGTACTCTGTTTTACCTCAATGCCGAGATAGTAGGTTAACAACCCGAGATCAGACATCTCAAACTTCTGCGACATTTCTGCTTTGAAATCTTTGTCTTTGCTGAGTTTCCTGTAACAAAGAGGTCATCGATGTATATTGCTATGATGAGGAGTTCGTCTCCTTCTTCTCTCCTATACACTGAGCTTTTTTTTTGTATACTTCTTAAACCTTAGTCCTTTAAGTATTTGATCAAGTTTAGTGTTCCACGCACGGGGGGTTTGTCTTAAACCATATAGGGCTTTTGAGAGTTTGAAAATCTTGTGTTCTTCTCCCTTCTTTTCAAACCCTTCAGGCTGAGACACATAGACATCTTCGTTTAATTCTCCATGTAAGGATTTCGTTTTGACATTTAGGTGGTGAATTTTCCATCCTTTTGAAAAAGTTAAACTGATTAGAAGTCTTATTGTCTCTATACGAACTACTGGAGAAAACACTTCTTCAAAGTCGATTCCATGTTCTTGTACATATCCTTTCGCTACAAGTCTCGCTTTGAATTTTTTTATTGATCCATCTGCATTTGTTTTGATCTTGAAAACCACTTGAGGCCAATGAGTTTGACTCCGTGTGGCTTGTCTACCAACGTCCATGTGTTGTTTTTGTTGATGGAATCAATCTCATCTTTGCACGCTTTTGTCCATCGAACACAACCCTTTGCTTCTCTATACGTTGATGGTTCGTCGCTAATAGAGAGGAGTAGTAGCTCTAGGATGATTTACCTGACGAGTTGATCTTCTAGGAATTGTACTTTGCTCGTTGTTCTCATCTGAATATTATGGTTCTGCAATGTTTTCTTATTGTTCTGTTTCTGCTGCAATATTTTCTTCTTGATGAGAACCAATGAAAAAAGGACCACTACCCTCGTCTATGCTTGATCCCCACGTCATGTGAAACTTTCCTGACTCTGCTTCTTCTTCGTCTGATCTCTTCCAGTTCCAGCAAGCTCTTTCATCAAATATTACATCACGACTAACAACTATCCTTTTGGTGCTAGGATTATACAGTCGATAAGCTTTCAAGCCGGGCTCGATTCCAAGATGAACGAGAGCTTGAGAAAGATCGTCGAGTTTCTTTAGTAGAGCAGAATCAACCTTGGCGTGTGCTACTCAACTAAAAACTCTGATATGTCGAATACTTGGCTTTCTTCCTTTTAGACTTTCATACGGAGTTTGATTTTTCAATGCTCTAGTAGGAACTCGGTTGATCAAATATGTTGCATGTCATACTGCCTCTCCCTACTTAAAGTTACGTACCATTGTGGCTTTCAACATACTTCGTGCCATCTCCATTAATGTGCGGTTCCTGCTTTCCACCACGCCGTTCTGCTTTGGTGTGTACGGAGCTGTCAAATGCCGCTTGATTCCATTGTTGTTGCAAAACTCTTGAAACTCCCTCAAAGTAAACTCCCCTCCTCTGTTTTTACGGAGTGTTACTATTGCCTTGTTAACTTCCTTCTCAACAAGAGTTTTGAAGGTTTGGAACTTTTCAAGAGCTTCGCTTTTGTCTTTGAGCAAAATAGACCACATATATCTAGTGTTATCATCAATTGTGACGAAGATATATCAATTTTGTGCTAGCGTTGTAGGTGAGATAGGTCCAAAAAGATCAGCGTGAAACAGCTCTAGTGCACACGATGATATATACAGAGTAGCAAATGAAAAAATATGTCGAGTCTGTTTGACGACTAAACAAGAATCACATATTTGCTTCTCCTCTTGTAACTCGGGTAGGCCATGAATCATCTCTTTTGTTGATATTGCTTTTATCGTTTTGAAGCTGATATGTCCAAGGCGTGCGTGCCCTCTCCAAGGTTCTTCATTCATCTTTGTGAGAAGGCATGTAGGTTTGCCGACCTTGAGTGATATCTTGTAGAGCCGATTAGGTTATCTCAATACCTTTACTAGTAACCTTCCGTTTGGATATCTCAAAGTTAGATAATTATCCCTCATTTTTACGACACAGCCTTGTTCTGTAGCTTGACCTAAACTGAGTATATTACTTCTCAACTCTGGTATGTAATATATATCCGTTAGAACCTTTTGTTCCCCTGTTTTGGCTTCAAAAAGAATTGCCCCTTTGCCATCGATCTTCACATATGATCCATCGCAAAATTTCACCCTTACTTTAATGTTTTCATTGAGCTCTGAGAAGTAAGTGTTTTCTCCGGTCATATGGTTACTGGCGCCGTTGTCAAGGTACCAAGTACCATCATCTGTTTTGCTTGGCTCAAACGATTTCGGCATCACCTTTTCTTCATTAAAAAGACGATTTCATGAATATACAATGCAACATCTGCTTCTTCCGTCTGATTATTTTTTAGCTCCTGATCGTCTTTCTTCTCGGGACACACAGAGGCAAAATGGCCCTTCTTATGACAACTAAAGCACTCGATTTGAGAATAGTACTTCTTCTCTTTGCTTCTCTCGTGTGAGGTGCTTCTCCCGCGCCCTCTTCCTCTGTTGCCTCGACCACGACCACGGTTTCATCCTCTCCCTCTTCCTCTCGTATTTCCTGATCCTCTCTGATCATACGAATTCTCAGTTTGAGAATAGAAGATTTCCTTGTTGCTCATACGATCCATCATCTTGTATCCGTTCTTCATAGGCCTTGATTCTCGCAACAATGTCTTCAAAACTTGTTTTATTCAAATCTAGCACTTGTTCCAGTGATGCTATGATCTGAATGTACTGTTTTTAAGGTAGGCTATTCAGAAAATTCTTCACGATTTTAGGTTCTTCGAGGTTCTGTCCCAACGAGGCCGCTTTTGATGCAAGTTCAGATATATTCCCTGAGAAGGTATCTATATAATCCGTGTCATTCATCCTTAGAAGTTCGAATTCATTCATCAAGGTCTCGAGCCGAGCTTCTTTCACACACTATGCACCAAGATTTCTTGATTTTATAGCTCCTGATATATCTTTAGGAGAACCTTGTTTGCCAACTTGCATTATCAAATTTCTGGGGATTGATTGAAACAAGAGTGCAGTGGCAATGTCATTCTTGTCTTCTTCATCTGATCCTGGCTCAATAGCTTCCCATACCTTGTGCACTCATAGTAGCACCTTCATTCTCATTGCCCAAACCGTGTAATTCGTCGAGTTCAGCATCGGACAGATCACTGCGCTAGGCACAACTTCTCTTGTTCACCAAAATTTTCGTATCACCCATCAATTTTCTTGGCTATCAAACATACAAACTTGGCTCTGATACAAAATATAGTAGCCAAGAAACACAAAATGTAAAGTATAAAACTGTTCTTCGTTTTATTAACTTCTTATCTTTTTTAACTTTCTTATTAGATCATCTTACACTTAACTATTCTTATACTAGGACCGGCCCGCCCTACGGGCGGGATGTAAATTTGAAAATTATTTATATTATTAGAGTAAATCTATAAATTTTTTAAAATTAATTTAAATATATATATTCGTTAAATTTTGTACATGTATTTTTCTATTTGAAGACAAAACAAACCATTTGTTCTTAAAATTAGTTATGTTTTTTTATTGGGGTGGAATTACATCATTTCTTGTAATTTTCTAGAGTTGAATGAATTTAAAGAAACTCGTGAGGAAACTAACGAACTTGTAATTTTGGATTAGGTAAATATATATGAGAAAAATTTATTATTAGTAATGTTTGTTATTAGTGACTATAACCGAACAATGATATTAAAATATTGTATTTTTGACATGTTGGATAGATTTAATTTGATATAAACCAAACAATGATGGACTACAAAATACAAATGACTACAAAATCGTACGAAAAATATATTTGCCTTGAAATTTTAATACATTATATATTATCAAAATAAATCATACGAAGAAATGTATCTGTATATATATATATATATACATCTTTTCTAATAATTTAAGCATGGAGTATCAATCAAAGTGGAGAATTATTACACTCTGGTCAACACAACACTTGCAACAGAACGCGTGTGGCTACTTTCCTTCTTTAGTCTACTGAATAACCTGCAAACAGGGTAAATAAAGATAATGCCTCTAAACAAAGAGGGCTGAGAGATTGAGAGAATGGAAGAATGGGAGAGAGAGAGTGCAACATACGGCTTACCAAATGACATAGGTGGAAATGGGTGCTTGACAAAGCTTTTTCGTGTTTTCTCATGAACTAAACAGAACCGTAACCTGTATATTGTTTAGTATTCCTCTGTGTAAGACTGAGAGTCCTCTGTGTAATACTGAGACCTTGAATTCACGCAAACAAAGAAACATAAATGATCGTGGTTAATGTTGCTCAGAATAGTAAATCTAATAATACCTTTAATCCTGACATGCTAATGTCACATCCCCGTGTAGCTATTAGCCCAACCAAACAAAAAAAATTGTTTTTTGGTTCAATTCGATTCACTAATCGGTTATACCAAATAGTATCAATCTTAAATTTAATTCCAAACCGAATTAGCCAAACTAACTAAAATTTTAAATGAAACAACCAAAACTAACTAAAATTCCCAAATTTTATTCAATTTAAACTGAAAACTTAATCAAAGTAACCGCATGACCAACAATTTTTGGTAGAAAAATTTAAAACCTAACTAACCAGAAACTGAATCGAATCAAGTTTTGTTTGGTTCAATTCGACAAAATTTCGACCGAACCAAACTAACCAAACTGAAGAAGCCGAACCTGCATGCCTTATTGCAACCACTCAAAATTACAAAACTTAACTGATTATAGACTATAGATTCTAATATAATTGTTTTTAATAGTGTGCAGACCTGATAGTGTGTTACCTTGTCAGTATCCAAGTTTTGAGTTGTAATAGTTCTTGCCAAATTACAAAGTGTTGTACAATATCCATATATAAATTGAATTGAATATATCATTGCATGTTCTATTTTGATATTAAGTAGTGGTCATATTTTCATTTTATTCGTGGCTAGTTTTCATAGTGTTTATAAAAGATCAATTTTTCTTTTAAATTCACCTATCTCTAGAATCTAATGCTAAAACAACTAAAACAAAGCATTTTGAAGCAATAAAAGTACCGTTCCAAAAACTTACACATGACATTTTATCTTCTAGTGTTTTATTTTTAAGTCAATATATGCTAATTTCCTCAGAAAAATCACATGTAAAAAAACGTTATTCGAAAAATCGTCATTGGAGTTTGAATAATGTTTTATCTATAACATTCTTCATTTCTCCTTCTACATACAAACTCCAATGACGAATCTATAACGTTTTTCGAATAACGTTTAGATGTGATTTTGACGAATCTACATTCAAACTCCAATGACGAATCAACGAAACCGGCTTTGGATCCTCCAAATCCAAGTCTCCTTCATCTACCTCCTTGCCCATGTCTCTCTATCTTCTTCCTCCGACCAATTCTCTATCAAAACCGATGCACTATCACTCCTCTCTTTCAAAGCAATGATCCAAGACGATCCAAACAGCATTCTCTCAACTTGGACCCCTAGAAAATGCCCATGTCAATTCTCTGGCGTCACTTGTCTCGCTGGAAGAGTCTCCGAGACTAACCTCTCCGGTAGTGGTCTCTCCGGAACCGTCTCTTTCAACGCTTTCACCTCTCTTAATGCTCTCTCTGTTCTTAAACTATCTGAGAACATTCTTCGTTTTGAACTCAACCTCTCTTCTTCTCCTCCCCTTGAGCTTAACCAACCTTGAACTCTCCTCATTCGGTTTAATCGGAATCCTCCCTGAAAAATTCTTCTCCAAATACTCAAACCTTATTCAACCACCCTCTCTTACAACAACTTCACCGGAAAGTTACTGAAGACCTTTTCTTGGGTACCAAGAAACTCCAAACCCTTGATCTTTCTTACAACAACATAACCGGTTCAATCTCCGGTTTAACAATCCCTCTCTCCTCTTGCGGCTCCTGGTCGTCTATCGACCTCTCCGGGAACGGTATCTCCGGTTTCGTCCCTGTCCCTCTTACCAACTGCACCAAACTCAAAAGCTTGAACCTTTCTCATAACAACTTCGACGGGCAGATTCCAAAGTCCCTCGGCGAGCTAAAAACCTTACAAAGTTTGGATCTTTCTCATAACCGACTCACCGGTTGGATCCCCCTGGAGATCGGAGAGGCTTGCGGGTCGTTACAAAACCTCTGGATTTCTTACAACGGCACTGGTGTGATCCCTGATTCCTTGTCTGCGTGTTCTTGGATACAGACACTTGACCTCTCAAACAACAACATCTCCAGTCCGTTCCCCGACAAGATCCTCCGAAGCTTCGGATCTCTTCAAATCTTACTTCTCAGCGAAAATTCATATCCGGTTTGTTTCCGACAACGCTCTCTTATTGTAAGAGCCCAAGAATCGTTGACTTCAGCTCGAACCGATTCTCCGGCGTGATTCCGCCAAACTTATGTCCTGGAGCAGGTTTGTTAGAGGAGCTGAGTATCCCTGATAATCTCGTCACCGGAGAGATTACTATGACGATATCTCAGTGCTTTGAGCTTGGAACGATTGATCTAAGTCGCAACTATCTCAACGGATCGATGCCACCTGAGATCGGTAACCTCCAGAAACTCGAGCGGTTCATCGCGTGGTACAACAACCTAGCCGGAACAATCCCACCAGAGAAGATTATCGAGGAGAAGATGAGTAGAAAGGAAGAGATCTCATACCTTTTTATAGTGGAACATCACCGACTCTCACAGCCATGAGGAAAATTGAAGACGACGTAGTGGATGAATGAAATTATGGGATTCAGGACAGAACATTTACTTAGACCGTTATGGTGAGAAAATAATCCGAATCGGCAGGGATCGCATCGGAGGTAGGAGTTACTCGACATAGGTTTCATCGCTAGCTAGCATAGTAGAGCAACAAGAAGATGAGATATCGTGCCGTGATGGTGTAAAGGTGTAAATCAGAAAAGGCCTAGTCAAATATCACGTAGAGAAAGCCCATTAAGCAGGCGACTTAATGAAATGCTGTGCTTCTGACGTGTCGGCACTGTAGCAGCCGATTTTCCATGCTGGATCCAACGTGGAGGGCCCTGGAGAGAAGGAACTGAATTTTATATATATAGATAGGTAAAGAAATTTTAACTTATCCTATTACACAATGATCTAGGAACTTATCTTTATCCTAAACCTATTAGTTATTCAAATTTCCTTTACGAATAACTTGCTTATTAAGTAACCTTTTGAAGCTTATCCAATATTCTCGCCGCCGGAGATCTATAAGTTGATGTATCTGTGTTTTAGGGATTATCCTTTTATCTTAAACTACAATTATTCCACAAAGAAATGCATATTTATCCATATTTATCCATATTTCCTATTCCTTGTTGTAGTGGTATTACCTTTTCCTAGATAGACTAGAAATATGTATATTTCCCTTTTCTTTGATTGGGATATTTCCATTTATCTCTTATGTAATCATGTATATAAAGGAAACTCTGGTCCTTGATAATAATAAAGAATAAGAACTCTTTATTCACAACACGTTATCAGCACGAGCTGCTCTCAAAATCTCTTTTCTTTCCCGTTTTTAAACTAAGCCACGAAAACCCTAATTTCCGGCGCAACTTCAAACTGTTCGTTCTCTCAAACGATGAATAATATATCAAATTGAAGTTCTCGACGAGACGAATCCAACGCCGAAGACCTTGTGTCAATCCGATCTCAGACGCGCCCTCACACTCTGTTTTAATACACGCCGCCAAATTGCCCTAAAACCCTAATCTTGATCTTATTCTCTTTTCTGCCTGTCCGTGATCAACTTGATTCGTTCTTCCTCTTCTGATTGTAGATCCAGCAAGACACGATCAAGGAGCCCCTGTTTTGTGGTCTGCTCCAGCTCGTGATCCATCTCTTGGAGGTCCAAATCTACACTCCTAAAGATTAAAAAAGGTAACAATCAAAACCCTAATTCTTGTTAAAACCCTAATCTTGTGGAATTAGGATCTGGTTTAGATTGATTGAAAGTTAGGTTGCTAGAACAATGGTCGTTAAGTTGCTAGAACATATATTGATCCGTTTTGCTTGCATCATCATATTGAATCTGCCTAGATTGATTAAAATCGTATGATGAAAAGAATTGTTTGCTTGCTTGCTTGTTTTGGATTAACTAATGTTCATATTGATAGATCTAATAGCATATTGTGATTGAAATTAATTTGACCTGAGGTTTAAAAGTTTATGACATTCGAAACCATAATTTGTTCAGCCTGTTTCAAAATTGTTTGATCATCATAAGGCTATGTGTTCCTGACCTTAGTTGTCGAGTTGAACATGATAATATTGGTTGCATCTTTTGATTGCATAATTTGACCTTGAAAGATAGGTTTGTTTCCTGATTGATCTTATTGCTAAGGTGATAGATTGTTTGATTCACTCATAATCTGAAATCACTAAAGGCCTTGAAACCTTAAGCATTGAACTGATTTTCTGAACATTGACATCACATATTGATGTGGCCGTGTGGCCTTGATTATAAAGTGGCCGAATGGCCTTGTTCACATTATATTCGTGTGGCCTTTGTTTGCATAGTGGCCATGTGGCCTTGTTTCCTTGTACGGCCGAATGGCATAAGAAATTGTATGCATTGATACTCATTGATTCTAAATCATTGTTTGATATGATTCAGATGTCGAGATTCGAACCCTCGGATTATAATGCCCTAGATCTCTCTGGAGATAATTATCTAGATTGGGCTATGAACACTTCAGCTGCCTTGAAGTCTAGAGGACTCGGGAAGTGTATCATCTATGGCAATGACACCATTGAGAGTGAAAGACACAGAGCCATAACGATTATGCATTATCATCTCACTGAGGATCTAAGAGACGAGTACGAATACATTAAGGATCCTCATGATCTCTGGGATAGATTGAATTCCAGATACTCAGAGCCAGTGTTGCAAAAGGCCATGAAAGAATGGCATGCTCTGAGGTTCCAGGATTATGAATCCATGGACGACTATCACTCTGCTCTTATGAGAATCACCTATAGTCTTAGACTATGTGGTGAAGTGGTAACTAACGAGGATATGCTAAACAAGACTCGTGACACATTCCACCGAAAGGAAGTGTTGTTATCACATAAGGCCAAAGGTTTCACCACCTATTATGACCTTTTCTCACATCTATTGACAATTGAGCAAAGAAAGCAGAGAAGGATAGAAACCATCAAAAGATTTGATGAAGTTATGAAAAGATATTATGAGCAACGAGAATATGAGATGAGATCTCCTGAAGCTGATGAAGCTGAGAAGGAGGAATCCGAGTGGACTCACATGGATTGTGACTGGTTTATATATTGACTAAAGATAGTGGATTTTGATATTCTGAACTTATGTTTCATGATTTGGTTTTGTTTTCATAAGAGCTTGTCATTTACAATTTCATAGCATTAATAAAAGTTTTGATTGGTTTGCTTGAAAATCTCTTGATTGACAAATGACAAATGAAAACTTGAGGTCAGTAAGTCTAGACCACGCCTAAGGCATTACCTAAAGGGGCACGAATTTGTTCACCCAAAATAAATACCCATTGAGTTATAAAAACCTGAGAGTGAATGGTTTCCATATTGAACCAATGGGCTAAGGAAACAGCAATGTTCCTTCAGATTATAAAAGAAAATCGCCAAAGGCATATAAAAGAGGTCGAGACAATACTCCCTACTGATCTAGACTATGCCAAGGATCAGTATGATAAAGCACAAAGGCCTAGGTAACCAGAATGGTATACCACACGAAATTAAACACTTTATGGCGTGACCGGATTAGCCATCCTGGTCCAAACTTGATGCAAAGTTTGATATTACAAAGGCACAAAGAGTTATCCCATAGAATCTCACGTTGTGAAACATGTACACAAGGGAAACTCATGAGGCTTAATTGTCTCAAGCATCACGAAATGGCATAATGTTTAGTGTCCTTACACAAACGAATTTATAGCATGTTCATGAGGGGGAGAATTCACACCCGTGGTCCATGACCATACTATAAAATACGAACATGAAATCTTGGCCAAACAGAACGTGATAACCTGGCCAAACAGGCCATAACCCATAAGACATGAAAGCTTGGCCGAACAAGCCATAAGGTTCAGACTTTAAAAGTCTATAAGCTTGGGGACATCACAAGTTCTACATGTATAAAAGATAATATGCATCAGGCCATATAAAGTGTGCATAGATATTTCCATCTAAGGATGATAAAGGGTCATGATCCAGACATAGACCATCCTAAGAGATTAATAATGAACCACCACAAACATGTGTGCCTTCTAGGATGGAACCTCATAAGAAGATGAGATAAGATTGAGAATATATGTTGGATAAGAATATGTCTTTCTCCCACGAATTCTAAGAGACCATGAGCCAAACAAGGGTGATCAGATTGTGGCCAAGGTACGCAGATTACATACAAGATGAATCCGACTATCCAACATCAAGGAGAAAGCTATAAGCTGGTAAAGAGTAAAAGTAATAAGAGAAATGGATTGGTATTAACCATCCTTGTCTTGGCAAGATCCTCGGACTAAAGAAAATAATTTAAGACGTCCAAAGAATGTGATCAAAAGATACAAATGCTAGCATAAATATATGCCAGACACATTGACCCGAAAAGAAAGAAATGAATGATTAAGTCATACCAGCTTAGCACCACGAAATAGATGTCCTAGTAGAGGCATAATCAAGTTGCTATAGAGTCTATAAAAGATAGACCAATATGTTCCATATATAAGGAACCTCGGATAGAAAGAGATAGGTGCTCATAATGACAGATCCGAGGTCATAAAGGAAACCAGACCAGACATAGAGACAAGGCTGGCCAGCTGAACATCGAAGGTACCAAACCATGTAGCTTAGGATGCCAAGATACAAGGTAGTAAAGGTCTTGGATAATGAAATCTCTAAATCGATTAGAACATGTCTGGAACGCGATAGAACGCGATGGAACGCGATAGAACGCGATGGAACGCGATAGAACGCGATGGAATAGGATACATAGAGGTGTCGACACAAACACACACAAGTGATAAAGATGCATAGGAGGATATCACTTGAGTATAAGAAGCGAGGATCATGAACCCACGTAAGAGTACTCATAAAAGATAAAGAACAAAAAAAGGAACGTGGGGTTTGCCATACATGATAGAGACGCCATCTGACCAGTGGACAAAAGAGTCTTGTGAGGAAAAGAAAATCGTGAGATGTAGGACATGACCATGTAGACAAGAGGTCGTCCATGTCCCTACTTTAAAGCATTCAAAGAATGGCTTGATTACACAAGGTTACCCACAGAGACTAAGGAACAGATTACAAGGAAATGAATTCCTATGTGGTGGATGCTACTGCACAGTATAGATAATATCTCGACACATAAGAAAGATGTAGTAAGCAGTATATAGATCCCTGGATATAAAGGTTATAAAGATACCTAAGAGATGAGAAAATAAATTCTCATAGAACAACATTGTTCCTAAGCTGTTCATGGACTGAACAAGAAGCTTCACATAAAATAATAGACTAAGTGATACTTAGTAAAGGAGTTCTATAAGAACGATCAGTCCATATATTATGAAAGAAATCCCTTGTGTTTATACTTAAAGAAAGGATGATTAGTTTGACTGATTCTTGGATAGGCTATGATGGGACTACAATGTTTTATAATGGAGACAATAGCCATGTATATGTTTGTTGAGATCTATGATCCAACGTACTAAGAATAGAATGTGATATGGTCAGAGAATAAAAGAACGAATCCATCAGATTCACGACCAAAGGATCCATATCAACTAAGATCATGCCCGACCTAGTCCGGCCTAATCATCTCGGTCCTATTACAGCCCGTTCCGATCCGTTCCCTTCGGTCTTGTCCCGACCTGAACCGTCCAAGTGACGAACAACATATTAACCCAAAAGCGGCTTGGTTTTGAGGAACATCAAACCATAACATGGTAGCCATTGATGAACAGATTGTGGATATATACTAAAGAAGGTTCATGAAGAGTTTTGATCAAAGGCTATGAACGGGACACACAGTGATCAACAACATGATCCGAATGGACCATGAAATTCTGAAAGCATTTATGATCGAGATCTATTCAAGATAGATGCATGAAAATAAAGAAGATACTCCCATGTATAGAAAGTCCATATGTTCTTGTCAAGAACCATAGAACAAGTCCGACCATATTTATGAAATGGACAAGAACAAAGAAGTACAAGTACCTCAAGTTCACTGGAACAACATTCAGAAAAACTATCCAGCAATTGAAAGACATTGCACGGAGGTACAAGTCAGGAGGAGTGATACACGTTGTACTCTTTTTCCTTCACCTGGTTTTGTTCCAATTGGGTTTTACTGGTAAGGTTTTAATGAGGCAACACCAAGATTGGTAAAGTGTATTCACGAGGTCTACGTGTCTATGACATCTAAGAATGAGTTCATGTACTCTTTTTCCTTATCCATGGTTTTTTTCCACTGGGTTTTCCTGGAAAGGTTTTAACGAGGCAACATTAGGCATGTTACTAACCCTGAATCAGATGTGTCGATCAAGGGGGAGTGTTAAAAATCAATTAGTGATCGACCCATAAACCGGACGAACCGGACGGACCAGACAATACTGAACCAGACCATGACCAAGCCCGGTCCATGACCGGTCCATGAAGACATCAAGATGGCGACCAGAGAGAGAGAGAGAGATTGGCGGCCAAGGAAGATCCATGTTTATCCATATTTTCTATTCCTTGTTGTAGTGGTATTATCTTTTCCTAGATAGACTAGAAATATGTATATTTCCCTTTTCTTATGGGATTGGGATATTTCCATTTATCTCTTATATAATCATGTATATAAAGAAACCTCTGGTCCTTGATAATAATAAAGAATAAGAACTCTTTATTCACAATAGTTATTATTATTCTTTTGATAAACGAGGAAGATTATTTTGATCTAAAAAACTTAGGAGAATAAGGTCTTAAAGCTTAATCTCCCTAATGCAAAACCAGTCTTTCCTTTATTAATATCAACGACAAGGTGTAAAGTATTATGGTTTCAAATTAGAAGCACATCAATACCAACATGTGTGCTTAGACCATTAGGTATAGTCCTTGTTCGAAAACTTGCTAGACGTTACGCTTCCAGGTCTAGCGATTTATTAGAAAATCGGAAAAAATTCGGAGAGTACACGGGAAAGAATTTTTTGTATTTTTATACGTATAATATTTTATTTATACGTATAATACAAATTTGATGTATAATACATGTTTATGTATAAAATATTTTATAGATTGTAAATGCGTACCAAAATAAAATAACAAATATAATTGTATTTGTCACTCACAAAATATGAATATAATAGTTATATATATATAAATTTGAAGAGGCCTGTTTTCGATTTTTGAGAAGAGAACACGTCGAGTCTCTTTTTCGTTTCACAAATTTTAAGTATTAACTATTTTTCTAATGGAGGACACTCGTCTTCTTCATCCCTGCGCCTACTAAATTAACCATCGCCTCCATTACAGCTTTTATTACACTTTTCACGTATTCTTATTAATTTTTTGCTGGTTTTGATACACTCTTATTAAAAAAACTTGTGGATTTTGTTGAATAAAAGGATTTGAGCATACATGCTTTAAAATTTTCAGAATATGAATAACTCGGATTCCAGATTTACTCGCTGATTTCTTCCATTACACACTCAAAGCCGGACAAAATCGGGTCAACGCATAACGCCACCGATCAGCGCCGACTCGCCACAGTGGGTCTCCGAGTACCCTATTCTCGGACGAGTAATCGCCAACTCGGGCGAGTTTTTTAACAAGGGGTATAGTTTTGTCCGAAATGAAAAAACATTATTGTGAATTATTGGTGGGGTAAGAGTTCATAATAACATGCTATGCATTTGAGAAGAAAATTAGATTACAGAGATTTATGGACATAGAAAGATTTAATATCGCTCTTTTAAGTATATAAGTTTAGAGAGTCAAGCAAGCCCCAAAAAGTGTAGTTACCAGGATACTCAAAAGAAGATATTTCTGTTCTATTATTATTTTCAATGCTGAGCTAGACAATGCACCTTTTCCCTACTGGAGAGTAAAGAAAGGTCTCAATGTGTTACTAGGAGTTAAAGCTGAAACACATGTATAGATCCATGATTCCCAACTCATCCAGCAAAGCCGATGGGTCAGCCTGCAGGCCCTAGAGGGATGATAATTGGGAGACCAGCTATGGATCCGAGCAGTGTTTTCTTGAAGCCTCCACCTCACGCGTGGAAGATATTGGCTGTTACACGGTTCGAAATGGACCTTGCAATCGAGTTGACTGGATGGCCGAATGGTTGACTGGCCGAGGTGAGAGAGATGGTCGACTAAATATCTGAATGGTCTACGGTCGAAAATCTTATGGTTGATGTGAAATAGAAGACTGGTCATACGACACACTTCTTCTAAAGCAGTGAATTGATGATGGAAATGAGGTGGTCAAATGGAATCAAACCGGCTGGTCGTATGACATTCTCCTGGCAAGATCAGTGGATGGATGACGGAGTAGATGAGTGGATCAGTGGACGCCACAGTATCTATGAACAAAAGCTTGATAAGTCAAGTTGCTTTTGGCTGCTTCACAAAAAGGCTTCCCAGATTTAGTTATACAAAAACATAAACTTGGTTTTCTTTATTAAATTTTTGAATTATTTTAACAAAGACAACTCTGAGATATATATATATATATATATATATATATATATATAACTAAATCTGCCTAAGGACTCTCTAACAGTCTAAAATGACTAAATGTAAACAAAATACCCGAAATAAAGGCATAGAAGGCAAAGACTTTAATGGATCCAAGGAATATAGCTGTTAGGCTTCATTTACAATAGCTAATCCTTGTAGTATGTAAAGATTATCATTACCCTTCATGTATCTGTTCAAAATAACTGTGCAGACTTTTACCAATTTGATATGACCACCGAATCTTTAAACTCACAATATTTTCCCTCCAGAGTTCCCAGAGATATCAAATTCCTAGCTATTTTAGGCATATATCTCACCTTGTGTAAGACAAAGGTAGTTCCATATAAATTTATGAATCTGACTGAACCAGTCCCTTTAATCTCAGTATGATTTTTGTTAGCCATTCTGACCTTACCTGAACTTCGTTCCTAGAACTGAATAAACACATCTTTGGAGACTTCATGTGTAACGAGCATCACGTGTCTAACACTCACTCCTCTTGATCATTCTGCTCATGTGACAGGTTGACCTATGAAGCTATTAACCCAACTATATCATGTGCATCATCTCTTCCCATTGATGACTCCGGTTTTGTGTTGAATTTGAACCTTTCTCTTGTTCCTTTCTAGCCATTTATAACACTGTTTTTGAAGTGACTTTCCTTCCCGCATATCTAACCTATCTTCTTTCTTTCTGTTGGCTTGGAACGAGACTTGTTGAATTTTCCTTTTCCTGATGGTCAGTTCCTGTTGGATCAATTTTATTAAGTCCATGGCTTTTATTGATTGGTGAAAAGAATATGACTTTGGGCTGAAAATATAAAGCCCAGGACAAGTCAATAATGAAGGGACTTTAGTTTGTCCCACATCGGAAACGAGAGATGAGATTGAGCAATATATATATGTTCACATGATATCATTGTTCTAAACGGGTCAGAGAGAGAGGAGACCTCCTATGCGCGCGCGCGTCCGTCCGTCCGGCCCGCTCGGCGTGGGCTTGGGTCTTGGTGGAGGGTCTCCGGCTCAATAAGATTTTTTTTGGGACCAATTAAGCCCAACAGTTTTCCCATTTAATTTTCAAAAACAGCATGCATTTTTATTTTAAACGACATGTAGTTCGTTTAAAAACAACACGCTGTCTCTCTTCTTGACGATAAGTTTAAACGAGAAAAGATCTTGTGGAATAAGTTTCCCCCGAGATCTTCGCGAGATTTCCGCCAACGCATGACGTCTGCTTTGCCATGGAAAGTGGCTCGCGTTCTCCTCTTTAAAAATTCGTCTCCTTCTCATTTCATTGATTAAGTTTTTCACCGCAAACAAACCAACAAAAATCTCTCAGCGTAAGTCTTTTACGAGAGTGTTTCGTAGAGTTTATAGTTCGATAGGGCGTTCACGAGTGAAGCGTGAATCGTCTCGCCATGGTTGCATTCTGGGACTCCATATTCGTACAGTTCCATCTCACTACGGAGCGAATATTAAGAGTTAAGGAAAGAGATCATATCTCGCCTCCATGTGTATTACGTTTATATTCCGTTTCTTTCCTTAACGTTTCATTACTTTATATCGTTTGTATCAATCCGATTTCGAGCTTCTACCATCTTAACTCTTAATCGCTTTCTATCTAAAGCTTGCGGATTGATATCACGGTTTTATGAAACGGCTTTCATAAGGATTTGCGAACGGTTTTGGTTATCATACGGAACGGTGTTTGCGATTTGCGCTTTGCATTTCCGCGAAACGTTCTGGTTTTTCATGTAAACGGGTTTGTGAATTGCTCTGCAGCACTTCCGCGAAACATTATTGAGGGATGACTACAAACGATGTTTGCGATTTGCTATCTGTTTATCTGCGAAACATTTCTTCATTATTCTAAAAATGAGTTTGCGATTTGCCTTTAGCATCATCCGTGAAACGTTTTTGATACATTTAAAACGTTCCATATGAATCGTTTCTGAAAATGCTTTCTAAAGTGAAATGAGAAACATTCAAAAAGTCTTATACATAAAAGTCTCTGCGAACGTTTTTAAGCGAGTTTGCAAAACGTTTTTCAAGACTTATATCGATTTGATTTGGTTCAAACACCAAAAATGAAAATCGTTTTTAGACTATTATTTTCCTTTAAAATAATATGTTATATGTTGTATATTGAATGGAGTACTGATCCACTTTCATGTTTTCTTTGCAAACAGAAAAAATGACGGATCCTAGCAATACCACCCCCATTGACGCTACCATCACTCAAACTCCACTCAATGTGTCAGCAACTGATGCAACGTTGACAAACGTTGGAACCATTGCTGCGACAACAACAACTACCCTACCCGTGGGTAATGGTGCTGATAAAACCATTCGCCGTAGCCTTTTCGGTGCTGGTCTTTATCAAACGGCCTCAATTGAAGGAACCTCAAATGCTCCGGTTGCAGTTTCAACTCCTCCGACAGTACCTAGTGTGTTCACTCAGGGATTGATGTCCGACAAGTTTGATGGCAAAGGCTTCAAAACGTGGCAGAAGAAGATGATGTTCTTCCTGACAATATTGAAGTTGGACAAGTTCATCCAGGAGGACAAGCCCTTGATCCCTTACGGGATAGATGATGTGCACACTCTCGCAAGTGTTGACATATGGATGCATTCCGACTTCATCTGCAAAGAGTACATTTTGGGTCACCTCATTGATCCATTGTAACGGGTCTATTGTGATATCCCCACTGCGAAGGAGCTATGGAGATCACTGGACAAGAAGTACAGAGGTGAGGACGCTGGCTGCCAGAAGTATGTAGTTGCAAAATTCCATGACTTCAAAATGGTGGATTCAAAACCCATCATGGATCAGGTGGAAGCATTTCAGCTCATTTGCCATGAAATCGCTGCTGAAGGGATGTCCATCTGCGAGACATTCATAACTCTCAGCTTCATTCAAAAGCTTCCTCCAAGCTATGCGGATTTTAAGAACTACTTGAAGCACAAGAAGAAGAAGATGGGGCTCGAGGATCTCATCATGAGGCTTCAGATGGAATTCAGGAACCGACTTGTTGAAACTGAAAATACTAAACCGACTTGTTGAAACTGAAAATACTAAGGAGCATAGTGTCAATATGGCTGAGCACAAAGGCAAAGGAAAGGCACATGCTTAATCTCCTGCTAAGCCTTCCAAAGCAGTTGCAGCCCTGAAGGCTACTGGAAAAAACTTCAAGAACAAAGGCATTGAAATCAATGCGAATGTGGAGAAATTCAAGGGGAAATGTCACTACTGCCGCAAATTGGGGCACAAGACTGCTGAGTGTCGCAGCAAGATCAAGCATGAGAAGGCTCAGGCAAATCTCACTGAGGAGGATCTCGTTGCTGTGGTGACTGAGGCCAACATGGTTGAAAGCAACAACCCCAAGGAATGGTGGTATGTGATGTGATCATGGAAAGGAGGCACGAACCTGATCATGGACAGCTTGTAGCTGAGGATGCAACAAGAAGAATTCATTGTTCGAGATGGAAGCACTATCATCTTTATACCTCAACCACCATCCAAGACATTCCAAGTTCAAGCTGATCAACAACTAAGCAAGTAGCTTGTGTGTTCTCTTTTCCTAACCTTTGGTTTTGTCCCACTGGGTTTTCCAAAGGAAGGTTTTTAACGAGGCGACAAGTTACTTCACATCACTTGGTTGTTGATCCATGGTCCAAGAGAAAAGAAATATTTATCTAAGTATTTTATTTATCTAAGTTTGTTTTATTTTAAATTTTAAACTCAGTCTTTGTCTAGTTTCCGAGGGAGCCTTTAGACTTAGGTGTTTATGTTCTTTCCGAGACCTTGTGCATGTACAAGGCTTCTCCTTTATATTGTGGTCGTGGCCCCCTTGTATCAAAAAAAACCATCTTTGATCAAAAACCCTTGTTTTCTCTTTTCTTCTTGCTTTCCGAGTTGATTGAGTGTTGGTGTGTAATATCCAACTTTTGGTGTGTAATATCCAGAGACTAAGGGCTTCTTATTTGGTGTGTCATATCCAGATCAGTTGCCTAGGAGTATCAAGAGATCATCCATCCCTCTTGTGTCACCATTCAATCCACATGCCTTGAGGAACTTGAGTCTTTTGAATTCGTTTCTGCAAGGATTATCCCATCTTTTCGAGCAGCATCCTAGGATCTCATCAAGTGGTATCGAGCAACTCTGGAAGGGAAGTGTTCATCTTTCACTCTGATTTTCGTTTGGTCCTTTCATATTCTCTGAGATTTGATAGATCTGTTTCGTTGTTGAAATCGCTAAATCTGAGAACTTTGATCATAGATCTGTTGTATTCTTTTCATGCTCACTCGATTTCGTGCTGATCGTGTTCGTGACAAAAATCTGATAAAAAGAGTTCTTTGATCTGATTTATGTGTTTAGACTCTTCACATCCTTGATCAGAAAGTTTTCGATTTCTTTGTGATCGTTTCGATTTGTGTTAAAGCTGAATCAATCTGTTTCTGTTGTTGTGGATCTGTTCTATTCTGATTTTACATATCCAAGCCTGAAACTGAACCTGATTTCGTGATCTCTCTGTTCTCACAAGTCTGATTTGTTTAAATTTGTTCTTATTGTTTTGAATCTGTTACGATAGGTTTGATTTCGTTTTGTTTTGACTGTTTTATTGGAACTACTTACGGCTTAAATTTTCTCTTGTCTCGGTACCATGGCAGGAGATCGAAAGGAGAAATCACTAAGGATGAAAAGCTGTTACTTAAGGCTATGAATGCTCAACTGCAGCGTAAGATGAAGCCCGGCTTTGATAAATTTCGACAAGAGTTTAGACAGCAACTCCAACAAGCCACTGGTCATAGTCTTCAATCTAGAAGCAGTGAGAGGAGACAGAGACGTGAGCATGAAGGCAGCGGCAATAGCAGAGACAAATTTGTTGATCAAAAGATAAAAATCCCTCCTTTCTTTGGTGATGCTGATCTGCTGTATATGTTGAGTGGGAAAAGAAGATGGAGAAGATTTTAACCGCCAACACTATGCTGAAAGGAAGAAGGTTCTAATAGTCACTGCTGAGTTTTATGGTTATGCTTTAAGCTGGTGGAAACAATTGATAAAGTCCAAGACTTGATGGAAAAGAACCGGTGGAAACATGGCTTAAGCTGAGATCTTTGATGCGTAGAGAGTATGTTCCAAGACAAGACTACAAAGAAGTACTTCAAAGGCAGAGAAGGATAAGACAAAAGGCACTTACTTGAGGCAGCCTGAGGCAAAGCTATACTCTTCAGACTCAGTTCAGAAACAACAAGGCAGCATGAGATCAAGTCCAGCCGTGTCATTAGTTTATCTAGCAAAACAACAAGCCGGGACAGTAAGGAAGACATCAAGGAACTGTCTCGTTGATCATGGACGGGGAAACCACTCAAAAGGACCAACACAGCACGCCCATCCATTGAAGCACAACATCAAGAACCAGTTACTACTGTCTCAGAAATCAAAGTTGCAGAACCAGACTCAGCTGCATCAATTCAAGAAGCTCAAACAGAAACATCTAAGGAAAAGGAGAAGTCCGAGACGTAACAAGATTGTTCTCTTTTCTTACCTCAGTCTGAATTTAATTTCAATAATTCCTTTGATGAACTAACTTGTTTTGAACCGGTGCAACCGAGTAGCCTTGTTTCAGTGTCACAAGTTACGAAGAAGTCTCAGCAGAGCAAGAACCAGAGCAATCAACACAAAGAGAAGACTTGGAACAGCGAACAGCTTGCAGTCTGAAACTATTCCTGAAACCTTGTCTTATGATCTGCAAGAGCACTGTAAGGAGTTTAATATGGTTGTCTCTGTGCCTGAATTGTTTGTTAAAGTGAGCATTGAAGACATAAAACGTTTTGGTCTTGATAAAGTAAAAGATTTTTGTGTTTCAAAATCTGTTTTTGATAACATGTTTAAATCTTTTAAAGAACTTAAACCAGAAATCATCTTTGATCAAAAACGTTTTGAAAATCAAAATGATAGCATTTCTGGTCATATTCTGAGTTTTGATCATTTTCTGAAATATGGCAAAAGTTTTGATCATTTTGAAAAGGTTTTTGAGCTTAAATTGAAACAATCTGATTGTTGTTTTAGAAAACCTTGTGATTCACTTTCTAGAACTGAAGAGAAAAATTTTGTTATGAACTTTCCTATGCATAAACTTGTCACTGATAATTTTCTTGCATCCACTTATGTCTTGAAAGAATCTAGGAAATGCCATGAACCAAAATTGCATCATGCTGGTGTTAGGTTTGAAATTTTGAATTCAGCAAATATCTCTGAGTTTGAGATTGATTGTTTGTGTGCTGAAAATGTTTATAAACGTGTGGGATTGTTCTTTGATGATATCTTAGTGTATAACACGTTCTTTGATAAACATATTGCACTTCGAAACTTGAGATAAATGGTTCCGTTGTATTGTTTTGTACCTTGTTAACATTCTGGTCTACAATACTTTCTTTGACATGATAACCCACTTGAGTCCAAAAGAAGCTGAGAAAGTTACAGGTCAAAAGAGGAGCTATAATTATCAGAGTATCAATGATGAGTCCTTGGCTAAGTTGGAGACACAACAAGCAAACCTTGAAAGCTGTCTAGCCGCCAGTCTTGACATAGGAGCAGTCCGAGGATCATATCTCAACAACCACAAGGAATTAATCAACAAACTCGACTGCTATGGAAACTTAACTTATCCGGGTCTCACGTCGAATTGGAATCATGTCCAAAGCTTTTCAGGTGAAAGAGTTATGGGTTCTACAAGTCGGCTGATCCTCTGTGTTCTTTGTTTGAATTTTTCTGAGTTTAAAACATCTCAATCCTATCTATGGAGACCAGGTGAGCATGCTAAGGTAAGTGATTATGTGTTCAAGAGTTCTTTTATTGATTACACAGATATGATGCACTTGTTTTGTCAAAAGAGCTATGTGCAGATTTTAAGAGAGCTTGGAAGCATACAAGAAGAAACTACAAGCTGAGGAAGAGAAAAGATTCAAACCACCTGATCTGGACCGGCATAACCATCAAGATGTCCCTGGCTTTATCCTCATTAAAGAAGCACCTCCAGATGCAGCATACAAGCCAAGACCGAGCAGAGACAAATTTGGGATAAGATTATTACTCTTTGATAAATTGTCATTTGCTAACTTGATTTGTTTCAGTGTATCAGGTTTGAGTAATGAATCAGGAACTAAGTCGATCAATGATCTATACATATCCGAACCAGTCAGAAACAATGCCTATCATAGAGGCTTGCAAGGTAAGTGTAATCTGATTTCAAATTTCAATGTTCCTGATTTGGTCCCCTTTATTGCGGTAAAAGATTTGAGGACAAATCTTTCGAAGAGGGAGGGATGATGTGATCATGGAAAGGAGGCACGAACCTGATCATGGACAGCTTGTAGCTGAGGATGCAACAAGAAGAATTCATTGTTCGAGATGGAAGCACTATCATCTTTATACCTCAACCACCATCCAAGACATTCCAAGTTCAAGCTGATCAACAACTAAGCAAGTAGCTTGTGTGTGCTCTTTTCCTAACCTTTGGTTTTGTCCCACTGGGTTTTCCAAAGGAAGGTTTTTAACGAGGCCACAAGTTACTTCACATCACTTGGTTGTTGATCCATGGTCCAAGAGAAAAGAAATATTTATCTAAGTATTTTAGTTATCTAAGTTTGTTTTATTTTAAATTTTAAACTCAGTCTTTGTCTAGTTTCCGAGGGAGCCTTTAGACTTAGGTGTTTATGTTCTTTCCGAGACCTTGTGCATGGCCCCCTTGTATCAAAAAAAACCATCTTTGATCAAAAACCCTTGTTTTCTCTTTTCTTCTTGCTTGCCGAGTTGATTGAGTGTTGGTGTGTAATATCCAACTTCTGGTGTGTAATATCCAGAGACTAAGGGCTTCTTATTTGGTGTGTCATATCCAGATCAGTTGCCTAGGAGTATCAAGAGATCATCCATCCCTCTTGTGTCACCATTCAATCCACATGCCTTGAGGAACTTGAGTCTTTTGAATTCGTTTCTGCAAGGATTATCCCATCTTTTCCAGAGCAGCATCCTAGGATCTCATCAGTATGACACTGGTGCAACCACTCACATTTGCACCGATAGGGCGATGTTCAGCACCTATCAGACAAGCACGACTGAGGAGAAGCTCAAAATGGGGAACACTGCAGTCTCCAAGATTGAAGGACGCGGCAATGTGATTTTGAAGATGACATCTGGACGTGAGGTCACTCTGACGAATGTGAAGCATGTGTCTGACATGAGGAAGAATCTGGTCTCGGGAACCTTGCTTAGCAAGATTAGGAAGAATGGGATGTATTTGAGGCGGACAAGCTCATGATTAGGAAGACTGGGATGTATTTGGGAAAGGGGTATGTTAAGAATGGATTGGTCAAGTTGAATGTAATGACAGTCCTCCCGAAAGTTGTAGCTCCAAAAGTTTCAATGAATAAGAAAGAGTCAGTTGCTTATTTGGTTGAGTCTTTTAATATATGGCATGAAAGATTAGGCCATGTAAACAACAAATCCATACAAAGATTAATGAACTTAAATCTAATTCCTAAATCTAAAACAAGTAAACAAAAATGTGAAGTATGCTTACAGGTTAAGCTCACAAAAACGCCCTCACCTTGTGTTGAAAGAACTAATAAACCTCTAGATTTTATTCACACCAATTTATGTGATTTAAAATACATGCCAACTAGAGGTGGGAAAAAGTACTTTGTGACCTTCATAGATGACTGCACAAAATATTGTTATGTATATCTATTACATAGCAAAGATGAAACCTTAGAAAAATTCAAAGAATTTAAACTCGAGGTAGAAAATCAGCTTAAAACAACTATTAAAGTAGTTAGAAGCGATAGAGGAGGTGAGTATGATGGACCGTTCAATGCATTCTGTAAAGAACATGGAATTATTCATCAAACTACAACTCCTTATTCACCAGAATCTAATGGAGTTGCTGAACGTAAAAATCGAACTCTTAAAGAGATGATGAATGCAATGTTGCAGGAATCTGGGTTACCCCAGAAAATGTGGGGGGAAGCGTTGCTTACCACTAGTTATATCCTCAATAAAATTCCACACAAAGTAACTGGCAAAACTCCATATGAATTATGGAAAGGTATTTTACCTTCATATAAATACCTCAAAGTGTGGGGGTGCTTGGCAAAAGTTGCGGTACCGCCACCAAAGAAGGTCACTATTGGACCTAAAACAGTGGATTGCATTTTCATCGGATATGCACATAATAGTACTGCTTATCGATTTCTGGTACATAAATCTGAAATATCAGATATCCATGAAAATACAGTCATGGAATCAAGAAATGCATCTTTTTCGAAAATATTTTTCCATACAAGGAAAAACAAGGCTCTAAACGAACTCGAGAAGAAAGAGACAACGATAATGACTCAGTAATTGAGACAAACGTCGATATTCAGAAAAAGAAAAAGAAGATGAACGTAGAAGGAGCAAAAGCGCTCGAAAGGAAAAATCTTTTGGTGAAGATTTCCTAATAGCATTTCTAGTAGAAAATGTTCCAAAAACTTTGGCAGAAGCCATGTCTTCACCACGCTTCGTTTTGGAACGAAGCTGTTAGAAGTGAATTCGATTCTATCATGCAAAATTATACATGGTACATTACGGATTTACCACCTGGCTGCAAAGCATTAGGGAATAGATGGATTTTGACACGAAAATCAAACCCTGATTGAACACCTGGTGGAATACACAAAGCTAGACTTGTAGTTCAAGGATTCCGACAAAAGGAAGGCTTTGACTATTTTGATACATATTCTCCAGTAACAAGAATAACATCAATAAGGCTGATGATAGCAATCGCAGCTTTAAGAGACCTAGAAATTCATCAAATGGATGTAAAAACCGCTTTTCTAAATGGTGATTTAGAAGAGGAAATTTACATGAAACAGCCTGAGGGTTTTGTCATTCCAGGACAGGAAGACAAAGTATGCCGACTTGTAAAGTCACTTTATGGGCTTAAACAAGCTCCTAAACAATGGCACGAAAAGTTTGACAGCACAATGATATCAAATGGGTTCAAAATTAATGAATGTGATAAATGCATATACTACAAAACTACCAAAAATGCGTATGTTTTGCTATGTCTATATGTAGATGATATGCTCATTATTGGAAGCAATAAAGACATAATCAATCAAACAAAGAACATGCTCAAAGGGAAATTTGAGATGAAGGACTTGGGATTAGCAAATGTTATTCTCGGGGTTAAAGTCACAAGAAATTCAAATGGAATTATCTTAACCCAATCCCATTATGCTCAAACAATATTAGAGAGATTTAAAAATTACTCTAATGGTACGGCAAAAACTCCGTTAGATCCCCAAATGCACTTGACAAAGAATTCAGGTGAAGCGGTTTCACAAAACGAGTATGCACGTGTGATTGGAAGTCTTATGTACTTGACCAATTGTACCAGACCAGATCTAGCGCATGCAGTAAACGTACTGAGTCGATATACAAGTAATCCAGGTCATACACACTGGAAAGCTATAACAAGAGTACTCAACTACTTGCGCTACACCAAAGATTTTGGGCTTCACTATGGTAAAGATCTAGCAGTTTTAGAAGGATACAGTGATGCTAACTGGATATTAGATTTTAAAAACTCAAAATCCACAAGTGGATATGTCTTTACACTAGGAGCAGCATCAATATCATGGAAATCTACCAAACAAACAGTGTTAGCCAGATCCACAATGGAGTCTGAGTTCATAGCCTTAGACAAAGCAGCAGAAGAAGCTGAATGGCTTAGAAATTTTTTGGAAGATATTCCTATGTGGGAGAAACCTGTGCCAGCTATAAGAATACATTTCGATAGTCAATCAGCTATAGCTCGGGCTCAGAATAATCTCTGCAATGGTAAATCTCGTCACATCAGAAGACGACATAAAACCATTAGACAACTAATCTCAAATGGTGTAATCACAATAGATTACATCAAATCGGCTGACAACCTAGCGGATCCATTTACTAAAGGTTTGCCACGAGATGTTGTTGCTAAATCATCAAAAGGAATGGGTTTAAAGCCTATAACGAATGAGGATGCTTGATTGCAACCCTACCTATCATGACTAGAGATCCCAAGACGTAGGTTCAAAGGGAAAACAAAATCAAACATAATCTAACCAAAGCACTTTGAGACAGAGTAGTCTCATCCCAGCTCCTAAGATGATAAAAGTGCTAAGAAGTGTGAAAAGGATAAGCATAAGCTTTTAATGATTCCATAGCTTTCTTAATCGGAGTATTACTCAATACTTTTCATGGTCAATCACCTAATAAGTGTGAAATGGGGCCGTTTCTAGGAGAATGAATGCAAGGCTATATTCTCTAAGTTCACTCATGAAAACCAGGAATAGTTCAGGGCCACAATGAACACAATAGAGAACTAATTCTACGAGAAAATGAAGCTGCGTTATGCATGTTGTCTCGGTCTACATAAAACACCGGTTGGTTCAAGACATCATGTACACCTTCTGGTAAAGTAAACCCGACAGATATTAACTATGAGTGGTTCAAGGCTTAAAAGTGCCACCTACTCAAACACGTCGAATTTTTCGCAAACACTCTCGATAAGTCTGTCTGTCTAGTCATTAGTATAAAGTCTAGTCAGTAAAGTTTTTTTTTTTTAGAGTCTATCGAGTCTGCATTTAGTCTGCATATGTTTAGAGTCATTTCTATTCATGTGGGGGATTGTTGGATCAATTTTATTAAGCCCATGGCTTTTATTGATTGGTGAAAAGAATATGACTTTGGACTGAAAATATAAAGCCCAGGACAAGTCAATAATGAAGGGACTTTAGTTTGTCCCACATCGGAAACGAGAGATGAGATTGAGCAATATATATATGTTCACATGATATCATTGTTCTCAACGGGTCAGAGAGAGAGGAGACCTCCCACGCGCGCGCGCGTCCGTTCGTGCGGCCGGCCGGCTCGGCTCGGCTGGGCGTGGGCTTGGGCTTGGGCTTGGGCTTGGGCCTGGACCTGGGCCTGGGCATAAAAGCCATGGGCTTGGGCTTGGGCTTGGGTCTTGGGTCTTAGTGGAGGGCCTCCGGCCCAATAAGATTCTTTTTGGGACCAATTAAGCCCAACGTTTTTCCCATTTAATTTTCAAAAACAACATGCATTTTTATTTTAAACGACATGTAGTTCGTTTAAAAACAACACGCTGCCTCTCTTCTTGACGATAAGTTTAAACGAGAAAAGATCTTGCGGAATAAGTTTCGTAACGCCTCACCTCCGAGATCTTCGCGAGATTTCCGCCAACGTGCGTACGTGCTGCTTCAGTTGCGGAAAGTGGCTCGCGTTCTCCTCTTTAAAAATTCGTCTCCTTCTCATTTCATTGATTAAGTTTTTCACCGCAAACAAACCAACAAAAATCTCTCAGCGTAAGTCTTTTACGAGAGTGTTTCAGATAGTTTATAGTTCGATAGTATGCTTCACGAGTGAAGCGCGAATCGTCTCGCCATGGTTGTATTCTGGGACTCCATATTCGTACAGTTCCGTCTCACTACGGAGCGAATATTAAGAATTAAAGAAAGAGATCATATCTCGCCTCCATGTGTATTATGTTTATATTCCGTTTCTTTCCTTAACGTTTCATTATTTTATATCGTTTGTATCAATCCGATTTCGAACTTCTACAGTTCCTTGTCTCTGACCTCCTTCTTACAAAGTGACCCTATGAACTTGGTCTTGAGCTTGCTGAATCCTTGATTTTATTCTCCTTTGATTAAGATGAGCTAGCTACATCACCCACTTTGATCACGTTTCTACTCTATTTAATGTTTCATTGAGTTGCCATATCTCGAGGGTAGATCATTGAGAAGTAACACAGCTTGGACTTTTTCTGCTACCTCAATAATCAAGTGACTCATCTCTCCAACAATCTTAAGAAAATCATCTATGTTTTTATCTATAGATCGATGATCCTGCATCCTAAACCCGTACAACTTGAGAAAGTATGTGGTTTTACAGTGATTTAGGCATGTATAATGCCTCCAGAAGTGACCATGTCTTTGCAGCAGTAGTAGTACACCTCCCGATCTTCCTTAACACCTGGTCACCAACGTTCAAGAAAATTGTGTTCATAGTCTTCCCGCACCTCTCTAGCCTTGCTTCTTCCTCAGATACCTTCTTCTTTAACTTCTCAGGATCATCTTGATATGTTTCCTCATATTTTGTTTCCGATATCATAGCGTTGGTCACAAGCACGTCCTTCAGTCTTGATACGCAAGGTAAGAATACATCCTGTCTTCCACAGAGCGAAATCACCATCTCCGTCGAACCTATCGATGTTGACTTGGATCCAGCCATCTTCGATTCTTCTTCCAAGAAACCCTAGATCTCAAATCGCGTAATCAGATTTGCTATAACCTGATCTCTGACACCAATTTGTGAGACTTCTATCATAATTACTACCTAGATCTAGCTCACGTTCTACACAAATTGAACATGCACACCATAACAAAAAATGTTTACCCGGTGTTCACTTCCTTCCTCGATGTGAGGATGAGTTATGCTCACCAAGGCTGGGTACTAGCTAGCAAATGCACTGTCTTTCTCATACTCGAGCTCTCGGATCAATAACATATTCGTCAGATAGCTTAGAAATATCTTTTTCAAACGAACATTATTCATTATAAATATAGATATCATAAATTACAATACTCATCTCTACAGGTCTCTTCTACCTCTGCATAACCGATGCGACGTCATCGAAAAACAGTGTCCCTTTATATTTAGATTTGGAAGCCGTTGTGGGTTAAGTTTTTCCGGTCTTATTTGAGGAGTAACCAGTTTTTGAATGGTGACACTGGTTTTATAGATTGAGAGATGGGAATTCGAAGAGAGGATTGTTCACGTTTTGTTTTACTGGAAGAAGGTGAATGGAGTAGGAGTTCTTCAACAGGCGTTGATTTATCTCCCAACCGGCCAAGAGAACAGATGGAACACAGCGAAGAAGATACACATGATATTTGGCAAGACTTTTTTAAATAAGCAACCTGTTTTGTTGTATACATAACTTTCTCCAATTGGTTTATTAAATTTGTCAACGTGGATAGCTTTGTAGTTTAAATTGAATACCTTTTATATAATGGGATAAGACCACGATAGCATTTTTTTCACAAATTTTGTCCTCTTTTCAGCAATAGAACAAATGAATACCATTTTTATTTAACTAGGGTCGGACCCGCCCTTCGGGCGGGTAAACAAAAGAATGAAATAAGATAAATGTATTTAAAATTTAAATTTAAATTTTAGTTTATTTCTAATTATAATTTTTACTATTCCTTTTTATAGAGATTATATATTTGTTACTATATTAAAAAAATTCATAAAAGAATAAAACTATTTTAATTTGTTCACAATATTTTCTTTTCTTAAGTTTAATAGATTTTTAATACATTTCTTCTTAGATTTTACAATTTCAAAAAAGAAAAGCCAATTTGTTATCTTTTTTAAGAAAATCAAGTAGCATAAAAATATGATATCAATTTTTACTGTTCAACATTTATAAATAACATGTTAGAAAAATAAATTGATGTTGTTTTTATGTTTCTTTAAACCCATATCAACAAAAATTCGTCTCGGATTTATCTAGAGTCATTCCGTACTACGCACATGATATGATTTATCTTTTGTGATTATTATTTGTTGATGAATTTGTGTATGAGTTCTTTTGTTTAAGAATTTTGGATAACAATTGAATGGTTAGATGTTAGTTTTTATATATATTCTGAGTTATTATTTGAATTAATGAGTGTGTTTTTTTTTTCATGCTTCATTATAAATGGATTAATTGTGAAATTATTGTTGTTTTCTGTTAAGTACAACACTATTTTATTTTTTCATGTCCCAAATGCATTTGTTAACATTAACCATTCATGAATAAAATGCATTTTATCGTCAATAAGTACAAAATTAGCATGACCACACATAATATACGATCCAACCTATGATATATTTCTTTTACAAAAAAAAAAAACCTATGATATATTTTTGAATTATACATATATTACGTTAGAATTTCAAAAATTCAATATTCCAGAGAGATTTTTTTTTCAGTGTAAATGCTCCATTTTTTAAACTGGAGAACACTATTATTGGATATTTTGGACATTATTAATTTCTGCAGATGGGGATGACATCTTAGGATCTCTATTTCCTATAATTGTAAAACTCAGCTGCAATACAACAATTATTATGTCGTTCATTTCCAAAACAATAAACATTTTAATCGTAAATCAATTCATATGGTAGGAAAACAAACATTACTTGCATCCTCGCTTTACATCTATTATATATTATATATAGCATGGTGTATAATTTTTTAATCAACAAACACCAAACTTCCAGCAATATTCGGTACACTAACTGTGATATACAAAGAGAAACAATTACTTTTAAGTCAAAAGAAAAAACAAACTGAAAGTTACAGAGCTAATCTTCTTATATGTGCTTAAGCGAAAATATTATTATTTACAAATGCAATGTATGTGAGCGCTCGTATCATTACAATTTTTTCTTTTGATAATTCCTTGGTTTTCTGCTTAGTCCCATTCAATCGCCAAACTATGCACCTAATGTCTTTGTTTGTTATTTCTTGTTTGAAACCAAGGAAACGACAACTGTACCATGATACATTCTAACCTTACATAGTTGATTAGTTGATCTATTTTCACTTTTGAAAATCCCTATCTAGATTTTCTTGTTTAACTGGATTTTCCAAAATATGCATTAATTTTTTTTCGTAAATTTATATGAATGTATCTGAAACATATAATAGTTATGATCTAATTGTTTTCTTCATACTTGATTAATTTTGATGAAAATAATTGTTAAATTCACAACTGACTAAAAACTTTATTAAATATTCTATCTTTTATTCGTGGTTTTAAATTATTTATAAGGGACTATATATGTATACCTATTCGTTTTTATGTACACTAAAAATGGTTGAAAAGCAAACATTGATAGACGATATAATCATCGGCATAAGTTTCTATGATCATGTCGTTACTTTAGACTTTATCTACAACTTTTTGCTCTCCATTTGAGTAACCATCTTAAATGAAATAAAAACCAATGTATATATAAGTAAAAGTCTTCTCAAAAAAGAAACATATAAGTAAAAGTCACAAAACATTTTTGATCTCCTAAAAGTTATAGTTTATATTGTTTTAATGGTGAGGACGATGGCGTTTGGCTCGTAGATATACAATGCTTGGTTCTTGTTTATAGCTGTATATCTTCTTCCGCTTAGGACTATTTGACCTATAAACAAAAGATGCAAATTAGTAATTACCTTCAAGTATAATTAACATACTATTCTCGAAATATGTTCATAGCTTACTTGGGGACTGCATAAATCAATTTGATGATAAATATGAGAGGGAAACCAATCAAAGTGGTGGCCTGTTAGAAGTACAAAAAGGGCTTTAGAAAGTTAAAGACTTCGAAAAGATTATACAATGCATTTGCAAATGGTAGAGAACACGTACCCAACCCAGGTAAATCCATGGTAGCAACCGGTTTGGTAATCTCATTGTTCTTCAGCATTTCTTGAGCCTTGGTTTTCAACAGTATGAGCTTATTAAACTCTAATATAGAATTCAAAAAAGCTAACATGAAACATGGTCTACACATACATGATGATGTTAGATTTTGGTGGAGTTAACTCAACCAACTTTTTAAAGCCATGCCTTACGTTTTTGGTATATGGCTCTAAGACGGCTTGTACTTTCTCCAAATGTGTTTTCACGTTTTTGGTCTAAGGCTCTAACACATATCTAGACTATACACTTCATCTTTGTTAAGCGTTTCAATTAGAAAATGACACATACTCTTCACCTGAAACGGGTACGTAGGCGTAACATCTAAAGGACACTCTACAATATATCATAACTTTATCAGACAATGAAACATAGATCATGTCGAGGTTAAAAGAAAGAAGCACGTACCCAAACAATCTCTTGTATGTTTCGTCATCAATCTATAGTGTTGCAGTACTTCTTCAGCAGGGAAACTTATAAAGAGCCTAAAGTATATTCTCAATGAACCGTCAACCTTCAAAATGGCTCGGAGGAAACAAAAAGATGTATTTCTCTGAATAGCATATACTTGCCTAAACCAAGTTTTTTTTCTTTTATCATTCCTTGGGCAGTTCCACCTTTGGCCAAGAGCTCAAACAATATCTGGAATAATAAAATAGATAGTATTGATCCAAAACGAAAATGATGACATCTCTAGACTAAAATTAAGTAAAACTGACCTGTTGACCACTCTTTCTCATAATGGTTCCATCTTTGCTAGCAGGTATCAGCTCAGCAACTCTTAAGAAGTAAGTTGAACATCATTGACTGAAGATTCTTCATTGTTCAAGAGAGCAACAATATCACTCATTAGCAAACTTGCGGCGAACTTCCCTTCAGCACCCTTGCCTATAACTGCAGCGAAATATTCTGTGAAGTAAGCCATTCATTCCAACATCATTTTACATGTCTTGCTATGAATCAAAATTATAGATATCCAAAACAAACCCTTTTAAAGGTTTCAACTCTTTTGATCTCACACTGATAGTTTCTTTACCAAAATTTTTGAGCATATGAAACATACATTGGCGTCACTTTCCAGGAAAATACATGTTGAGTGCCTAGACCCATGGCCTCGTAACTCTTGCGGTTTGCTTGAGGAAGCTTTGCTGAAGAAGCTTTGATAGTATCACTTCTGGAAGAAAAGGTTCTGGTATGTATTGCTAATCAGCAAGCTCTTTTTCCTCATTGTTATTGTTTTCTGATCATCTATACCCAGGCTAAACAGATATAGATACTGCAATAAGAATATCAGAAAAATCAAATCAGAATCTAAAAGATCCCCAAACTCACTATTGATAATCAAATATAATCAGATTCAATCTGAACAAACATGAAAAACGCAAGAGAAAAGTAAATAAAAATTATAATCACTCTATTACGATACGAAGCGATGGAAATCTGCGTAAAATACCTCAGAACAGATCCAAGAGGCATAACCACCATTGTCGGCAACAGAAAGAGAAGAAAAAATAATTCTGGAGTCGCATATGATAATGAGGCCGAAGAGGAGATATGGAGCCGCTGGCAAAGGAGGAGACGCAGCGCAGAGTAGTTGGAGGCGCCGTGGCAGAATCAGAGACGCAGCGCATCGAGTCAGGTCCTAGATGGTGTGAGAAGCAGAATTGGAGATGGAGGAGCCCGTGAGACTCTCAACGGAGAAGCTCTTTTTTGAGGATGAGAAGGAGACGAAAAGCTTGTTGAAGAAGATCACGTATCTTTGCTTTAATGAAACGCAGACTTTAAAGAGAAGAAGGGACACGTGTTGCACGCTGGTGCCATTATTTGATGACGTGGCGCATTGAGAAGAGAGTAGCCCTCTTCTTTATAGTATTAGATACATAATTAAATAAAAATAAAAATTTATTTCATTTTTAGTGACATGGAAGAATGTTTACTTACGAATAAGCAAGTTAGGCATGTGGACTCGGTTAAATCGGGTTAGTCGGTTCGGTTATTTTGATTTCTCAGTTTATTCAGATTGAGGAATTCATACCTATCTGAACCAACATTAATTAAGGTCATGCCAGTTTGGATTCAGCTAGTCTGGCTTTTACAATTTGTTGTCCATTTGAATAAAAATATTCGGGTTTATTTCTCAAATCTGGATAAATTTTGTCAAATTTGCACAATTTTGGGTTTAGTAATAGATTAGATTGATGCCGTTCTTACTTAAATCTATTGAATCGCGGGCGGTCTTGAAGAGAAAAACGCAGAGACTTATTGCCTAGAGATGGATCGTCAACTATAGTAACATAGAAAGAACTTGATAACTACTTTTTGCTGGATTTACCAGGTGAAACTTTTGATCGAGATGAGGTAACCATTTTGATAAAACAACGTTTTAGTCGAGAGAGTGTAGAAGAAGAAATCATCTTCTTCTACCCTAATAAGTTTCAGGAAGTTTTAGTCTTTTTTCTGGCTGTTGTGAGAATCTTCATCTACGTTAAATTAGGAATCAAACTGACTGGTGTAGACTAATGAATTTTCATCATCACAGTTCAAGAAGAAAACACTATAGTAATTTATAAGCTTCTACTTTGGTAAACCATTCGGTTGTCCTAACCAAATTGATCCAAACCAAAAACTGATTACAATTTACATTGCTGCTGATCGGTCTTACATTACTAACCGAAGCAAAAACAAATTGACATAACTTTGATTCGGTCGGTTTAGAAATTTCGTTTCGGTTTAAGATTCCAGGCATAAAACAAGTGATTAACTATATTTAGAAAATAACCAATATTGCATAATAAGATTGAAAGAAAAGACTGAAAGAGAACATCTTGAATCTTTTTTGACATCATCTTAATTATATTTTTGACATAGAAAAGTCGTTATATTACTAAGCTTCAAGTGATCTCATACTAAGCAAGACATTCACTTTCCCAGACATGGGATAGAGTTTATGTTTATGTATTTGAATAACTTTTTTTTTTTTGGACCTTCCAAATAAATTAGACTATCCATGATAAGGATCTATACCCCTATTCAAAGCTATTTTTCCTCAAAAATAGAAAATCTATATTTGGAATGTCATACAAACTTCTCAAAAATAGAAGGGACTATGACTCTCTCTCTAGATCAAATTTCTCCAACTTCTCACTAAAAACTTCCTAAGCGATCTTCGGTTTCCAGTCACCGGCCGCGAGCTCCGTCGTCGGACACCACCGACTCTTTTGTTTTTGTTTATTTTTTTTTATGTAATATAACTTCCGTATATCGGATATCAACTTCACCTTGTCCTATTTTCTCTTCTGTCGTGGATATTAGGATGTAGCTTTGCTTTCCTATTGAAACCGAACTCACCAATACTCAAACAAACTTTCTTATTGCTTTAGAAAACTTAACTCAGAAACTAAAGCTCTCTCAAATCTCATAAGTTATACCACATCATGGTATCTCCTTATATATTAATCATAGTTTCCTAAACTCATTAGAAAACACATATTTTCCTTTTTCTAATCCTAAACTCATTAGTATAACTTATAACCTAAGTTAAGTTCAAGCTTATGTCAACATTCTCCCCCTTAAGCTTGACATCACCATTCTTCACTTCTTGAACACCAATGAACCCTCTCATCTCCTTAAACTTAAGTCTCCCAAGCGCCTTTATTAAAAAGTCAGCCTTCTGCTCCTTCCCTGCTACATGCTCAACGTCCATAAGGCCATCTTCATCGCACTCACTTATGAAGTGAAACCTCTTGTGTATATGCTTGCTTCTACCATGAAAGACCGGGTTCTTTGTTAAGGCAATTGCAGATTTGTTATCAATACGAACCACATCTTATTAGTTCCATCAATGATATACCATGGATTTTACCCATGACTAGCCATGGTATATAAGTGTTTTAGGATAGTTTTGTTATTTTGGAGTCTTTTTAGTATGTTTAAATGTTCATGAGTGTTTTGGAGGAAAGTGGTGATTTTGGAGCATTTTGGAGATAAAGATAGAAGAGTCCCATAGCTGAACATTGAACCAGTCCAGAGGTCGACATTCAGAGTCAATAATCGATCGATGCACACTCTATGCCATCAAATGACAGCGAAGCGCACAAGGCCCAACTTGGTTCTCAGCCGACTTGAAGCCCAAGTCTCACTTATTTACAAGATTGCCCCTGGCTTGTTTAACCTAATATTTATGTGCTCTACCATTGTTCTAGGCAACACACGCTTTCTTATTTTCCTACTTTTCACAGAAAATATATTTGTGGTTTTAGTAGTTTGGAGAAAAGATCCATGACTCCTTCATAGATTGTGATTGGACCTCCAGTTGTTCTACCTTTCTTATTTATGCAATTTATTCAGATTATTATCATGTCCTGCTTGATTATGTCTGAGTAATCTGCTTGTTAGATTTATGGTTCATATAGGTTATGAGGGATTAGCCCAAAACATAGAACTCCTAAGGTGATAGATTTTCTTCAACTGAATTGTTCTTACTGCCTGTGTTCTAGAGTAGCTGGGTTCTGCTTGATTATGTGGACAACTGCTAGCGTGGGTTCTGCACTTGAATAGATTCTCTTGAGATAGAATTGCTAGAAACATGCGAAAGTTTCTTTAGACAACCCTAGTGAACCTATCGAACAGCTCGGTAAAGCTTGCCAAAGAGACCATCAATCGATGCTAGTCTCATAGCACCGATCGACGATCGCTCCGTATCAAAAAGCTACCATTGAGGTATCAGACTTAGTCAATAGGATTGATTCACCGGTGAAAGCTAGGATTCTTTCTCATATATTTTGAGTTATAGGACTAATAACCTAAAAGCATTCTATACCATTATAATCCTGATTACCCGAAACTCTAGATCTAGCGCTTTCTCTTTATTGTTTACAAACCTCAAACCAACCAACTGAAAAACTACCTTGTTCACCCTGCTGTTTACTTTAATTCATATTTTACCTAGCTTAATCACTGTTGATTAGGATCTATTGTGTGCCCTAGCTCTCTGTGGATTCGATCCTTATGTACTACAACTGAACCTCTTATTTGAGATCATAAAGTCACTATTTAGGGTAATTTGAGTGGATATCAATCAACCGTACCCTACTTAAGAAGCTCCTGAAGTCATATCACTTGTTTTGCTGCTTCAGTTACTGCCATAAACTCAGCCTCACAAGAACGTAAAGCCACAATCTCTTGTTTTGTTGAACACCACGACACTGGACACTCGTTAAGGTAGAAGATGTGTCATGTTGTACTCTTACCATCATCAGGGTCCACGTTGTAACTACTATCACTGTAGCCTACAAGTCCCTTCTTATTCTCACGCTTGTAGAGTGGACCCAACGAGCAGCTACCTCTCAGATATCTAAGTACCTGTTTCAATGCTGATCCATGTGACATCTTCGGATCATGCATATATCGATTTAATACTCCAATGCTGTACGCGAGATCAGGCCTTGTATGAATCAAATACGAAGACACCCAGCATTCCTCTTAAACTCCTTCTTTTTAATGCCTTCTTATGCTGCTTTTGAAAATTTCAGGCCTGGATCCATCGGTATATGGACCATGTTGCAATCGCTCATCCCTGTCTCCTCTAGTATCTTAGACGCATATCTTTTTTCTTTAGGATTATACGTTCTTTTGACTGAATCACCTCAATCCCGAGATAGTAGGTAAGTCTTCCAAGATCACTCATCTCAAATTTAATTGTCATCTCTACTTTGATCGAATAACATCCAAATTTGACCCCGTGACCAGCAAGTCATCCACATAAACTGCAGCAAGAAGAATACTCCTTTTCGTTTCCTTCTTGAACAATGAAGGCTCCTTAGAACACTTGGTGAAGTTCAGTTCCTTGAGGATAGATTTTAACTTGATGTTCCACGCCCTAGGTGCTTCTTAGACCATAAAGAGCCTTATGTAACCTATATACCTTCTCTTCGCTACCTTTCACCTTGAAACCTTCGGGCTGAGATACATATACGTCTTCACTTAAGTCTTCGTGAAGAAAAGCTGTCTTGAAATCAAGATGATGAATCACCCAACCATTAGATGCAGCCAATGTAATGAGAACACGCACGGTTCCTATCCTTGCTACAGGAGCAAAAACTTCCTCGAAGTCTATGCCATGGTGTTGTACATAGCCTTTAGCTACGAGTCTTGCTTTATACTTTCGCTTCCATCTGCATTGCGTTTTATTTTAAAAATCCACTTCAGTCCAATGGCTTTGCATCCATAAAGAAGATCAACAAGTGTCCATGTTTTGTTCTTCTTTATCGACGTGATCTCATCTTCACACGCCTCTCACCACACCTTTTCTCCCTTTGCCTAATTCCAGTCACATGGCTCCTCATTAACCAAAAGAAACTCTTGGTTTCATGCACTTCAACGACCAAGATATAGTCATCTAGATAGCTTGGCCTATTACTTTGTCGTGTGGATCTCCTTAACACACGCTGGAACTCTGCTTCGCGATCCTCTGCTTCGCTGAGATTTTCTACTTTGTCAAGATTTGTATCGCTACCATCATCCTCTTTGTTTGCAGCTTCATCATCAGCAGTTTCTCGCTCACTACCATGAATTGGGAGCGTAATGACTTCTTGTTCACTACGCAAATCTCTTCCCATCACGTTCCAATTCCATGTTTTGTCCTCGATAAAGATTACATCTCTGCTGACTACTATTTTACTCGTCTTAGGATCATATAGCCGATAAGCTATTGATCATGGTTTAACCCAAGATGTACGAGTTCTCTGAATTTGTCATCTAGCTTCTTAAGATATGTAGCTTTATTTTTTGCATAGCAAACACAACCGAACACACGTAAAATGGCTTACATTGGCTTCTTCTGCTTAAAACACTCGTACGGTGTTTGTTTCTTCTAAGGTTCGAGTAGCGATTCTATTGATCAGATATGTTGAATGTCTCACTGCCTCTCCCCACAAGTAATTCGATACCTTTATATGTTTCATGATGTTTGATATACCATGGTTTTGACCCTCTTTTACCCATGGTATATAGGTATTTTAAGATATAATTATTATGTTTTGGAGTCTATTTATGTTTTCAGGTTCAGGAGTGTTTTGGAACAAAGTGATAATTTTAGAGCATAAAAGAGAATTCATCTGAGCTAACCATCAAACCAGATCGGAGGTCGAAATTCAGAATCAACAATCGATCGATGCACAATTTGTGCCATAGATCGACATCAAAGAAAGGTCTACGACTAGAGATAATAATCGATCGATGCACATCCTGTGACATCGATCGACGGCGAATCGCGCAGAAGACCGACTTAAAGCCCAAAACTTCACCAAATTACAAGATTGCCCTGACGAGTTCTTAACCTAATATATATAGTTTGCCTAAGTGTTTAAGGCAAAGAGTGCTTTCTATTCTCTTTCTTCTATACAGAAAAAGGTTTTAGGGATTTCTAGAGTTGGAGAGAAGATCCAAAGAGATTTGTGATTGGAACTCCATTATTATCTATTTATCTATCTATGTAGTTTTACTAATACCTTGTTGTTAGAAATTACTTAGCCATGTCTGAGTAGTTCTATTGTTAGATTTAGGGTTCAAATAGGTTATGAGGGATTAGCCCCAACTATAGATTGCTAAGTTGTGATATTCATCATTAGGATGCTCTTAATGCTTGTGTTCTAGAATAGCTAAGTAGAACCTTGACCTAGGATATAAGTTATAATTTAACCTCGCCCCGAACCTATCCTAATTGAGCTAAGATTGCTAGAGAAAGTCGGAAGGTGATCTAGGAACCCTTAATGAGCATTCATTTAACCATCACTCAAAGCTTGCTAGAAGCGTCGATCAATATTCCTATTGAATAATCGATCGATGCACAATTTGTGCCATAGATCGACATCAAAGAAAGGTCTACGACTAGAGATAATAATCGATCGATGCACATCCTGTGACATCGATCGACGGCGAATCAGCTGAAGACCGACTTAAAGCCCAAAACTTCACCAAATTACAAGATTGCCCTGACGAGTTCTTAACCTAATATATATAGTTTGCCTAAGTGTTTAAGGCAAAGAGTGCTTTCTATTCTCTTTCTTCTATACAGAAAAAGGTTTTAGGGATTTCTAGAGTTGGAGAGAAGATCCAAAGAGATTTGTGATTGGAACTCCATTATTATCTATTTATCTATCTATGTAGTTTTACTAATACCTTGTTGTTAGAAATTACTTAGCCATGTCTGAGTAGTTCTATTGTTAGATTTAGGGTTCAAATAGGTTATGAGGGATTAGCCCCAACTATAGATTGCTAAGTTGTGATATTCATCATTAGGATGCTCTTAATGCTTGTGTTCTAGAATAGCTAAGTAGAACCTTGACCTAGGATATAAGTTATAATTTAACCTCGTCCTGAACCTATCCTAATTGAGCTAAGATTGCTAGAGAAAGTCGGAAGGTGATCTAGGAACCCTTAATGAGCATTCATTTAACCATCACTCAAAGCTTGCTAGAGCGCGTCGATCAATATTCCTATTGAATAATCGATCGACGGTGCAAAAGGTGTATCGATCGATATTCCTCTAGAATAATCGATCGACACTTTCTAATTGATCAAACCGATTGGTGAGATCATTAGATCTAGTGAATAGACGAATCTAGACAAGCAAAAGCTGATTGATTTGTTATTATAAGATGAGCTCTATAATATCATGCAAACAACTGTTAGGCATCTATAGGATTATAATCCTGATTACTTGAATAGAAACCCTAAGTTTAGCTATTTTCCATTAATTGTCAAAACCTCAATCAAAACAATCGAGCAACTACCTTGCTCAAAACCTGCTATTTAAGTTTAATTATAATCAACCTAGCTTAATCATCCTGATTAAATCTTTTTTTGTTCCCTATCTCCTTGTGGATTCGATCCCAAAGTACTACAACTGAACCTCTTATTTGAGAAAGTAAAGTTGCTCTAGGGTTAATTCAAGCACTATCAAATTTGGCGCCGTTGTTGGGGAGTTTTGATCGCCTTTAGATTTAGTCTAGGTTACTTCTTAAAACCACTTTCTAACATTAAACTTTCTTGTCTTTTTCAGATGCATGCGCAGCGTACCAGAAGCAACAAGGAAACACAGCTGCTATTCTCAGAAGGTCTTGCAAGCTTGGAACGTTTGATCAACAAAGAAAGACGCTCCGCATCGATCGACAACAACACTATTTCGTCGACCAACATTCGCACACCACCGTCGACCGAGACTCCTATTCCGTCGACCGACATCTTCCATCCGAAATCGATAGACACTTCAGTCCGAACATCAATCGATACTCAGCCGTGAGACATGGTTGTAACACTGATTCTCAGACAACGAGGATGGAAACCTGCATGATCTAGAAGGTCATCTGCGTAATGTAGCAGGTCTGTGGATAGATGCTCAGGGGACTGTAATCCCTAAGCCTGATACTGAAGCTACAGGAGCTGCTCAACCTGTAGATGAGGCTGCTCGACCCAGAACGTTGGCTGATTACAACCGTCCAGATCAGTTTTATGCCAAAAAATCAGCCATTCGCCCTCCAGCTATCCAGAGAGGCAATTTCGAGTTGAAGCCCCATTACTACACTCTCGTGGGACATACAAAATTCTGTGGGTTATCTCACGAGCATCCTATGGACCATCTCAAGAGGTTCGAGAATCTTATATCTGCTATCAAAGCCAATGGATTCCCTGAGGAATATCTTCTTTGCAAGCTCTTCAAGTACTAACTTACTGGAGAAGCTTCGCAATGGCTTAAGCAGTTACCACCAGGATCTCTTACATCTTGGGCGGACATCAAGGACGCATTCTTGCGTAACTTCTTTGATGAGGCACGTGCTGAAGACTTTAGGAGTAAGATTGCTACATTCACACAGGAGCCTACAGAATCTTTCAGAAGCTCCTGGATCAGATTCAAGTCTTACCAAAGAGATTGGCCACACCATGAATTTTAACCAAGTGCAGCTGCTCAACACTTTCTTCAGAGGCATCACGCTGCAATATCAGATGTCTCTGTACACAGCTAGTGAATGAAATTTCAACACTAGGAATCCATAAGAGGCTATGAGACTTATAGAGAATTTGGCATCCAGCAACAGCATCCAGAACACTGATTTTGAGAGGAGGAAATCTGCAGCCATCCTTGGGAAGAAGCAGATGAATAGTTTCACAAAGAAAGTTTTCAGAATCCCGCTAGACAAGCCATTTGAGGAAGTCTACTTTACCCATAGGTTGTAGATGTTCTTCAGAGAACAAGAAGACAGAGGAGGACATTAGGAAAATGTTTCATCTGGTCGAGATAAGATGAAGCAGAGGATCACATTGAAGAAGAAGAGTGATCCTGGAAAGTTCACAGTACCCTTTTTAGTACAAGGTATTGAGTTCCCGTGCACTTTGTGACACAGGAGCTCCAGTCAGCATCTTACCTAAGATAATGGCAGACCATCCAGGTATGAAGATAGAGCCTTCAGAGGACTCATTTGCATTTGTGGACTGTTAAAAGGAACTCGGGAGGAATCATCGAGAGATCTTGAGGTGCAGATTGGTAATATCCTAGTTCAAGAGACTTTCATGTCCTATATATCAAGCTGAAGTGGAATACTTCTCTACTATTTAGGAGAGATTTCCTGGCTACTGTAGGAGCAGTTTGCAACATGAGACTAACCGGTTGTGCATGACACTCATAGATCTGAATGTCTACTATGATCCAGGTTGAGTTGTCAAGACACAAATGCCCAAAGTAGAGATTGGAGATGATCCGAGATTCATAGCCGCATGCTACTTTGGAGTAAAGAATGATTCAAAAGTCGAGTATGAAACAAAATATGACGAATCGATCGACGACGAGCACCTCTCACATACCGAGTGCATTTACTTAAGATTGATGTAGCACAATTAAATGCACTCAGGCATCCATCCAAACCTTCCGATAACCCACCAGACACCACCAGAACTCAATCTAAAGATGCACCAGAGCCTATGGAAATTGATAAGGCTACTGAAGGAGAACCTTGAGGAGAAGGAAGGAAAAGGTTTATAAGCATCTGAAGAAGGGAGTTAATGAGAAGGAGATGGATAGTTTCACAAAGAAAGTTTTCAGAATCCCGCTAGACAAGCCATTTGAGGAAGTCTACTTTACCCATAGGTTGTAGATGTTCTTCGAGAGAACAAGAAGACAGAGGAGGACATTAGGAAAATGTTTCATCTGGTCGAGATAAGATGAAGCAGAGGATCACATTGAAGAAGAAGAGTGATCCCGAAAGTTCACAAGACTTTTTAGTACAAGGTATTGAGTTCCCACGCACTTTGTGACACAGGAGCTCCAGTCAGCATCTTACCTAAGATAATGGCAGACCATCCAGGTATGAAGATAGAGCCTTCAGAGGACTCATTTGCATTTGTGGACTGTTAAAAGGAACTCGGGAGGAATCATCGAGATCTTGAGGTGCAGATTGGTAATATCCTAGTTCAAGAGACTTTCATGTCCTATATATCAAGCTGAAGTGGAATACTTCTCTACTATTTAGGAGAGATTTCCTGCTACTGTAGGAGCAGTTTGCAACATGAGACTAACCGGTTGTGCATGACACTCATAGATCTGAATGTCTACTATGATCCAGGTTGAGTTGTCAAGACACAAATGCCCAAAGTAGAGATTGGAGATGATCCGAGATTCATAGCATGCTACTTTGGAGTAAAGAATGATTCAAAAGTCGAGTATGAAACAAAATATGACGAATCGATCGACGACGATATCACGCGACCATCGATTGATGGACTCAACCAAAACTGATCGACGAGCTTTGGCGAACATCGATTGACGACATCAGCAGATTCTGTTGTATCGTGTAATGCCGTGAGGATTATGGCTCACGAGGAGTTTGCAGCAAGACACCCACATCCACCCTGTCCTTTTCATGTTAATATCGATCGGCATCAAGAACTAGACATCGATCGACAAAGAGTGACCAACGACGATCGACAACCTCCAGCACCTATCGATCGACGAGCACCTCTCACATACCGAAGTGCATTTACTTAAGATTGATGTAGCACAATTAAATGCACTCAGGCATCCATCCAAACCTTCCGATAACCCACGGACACCACCAGAACTCAATCTAAAGATGCACCAGAGCCTATGGAAATTGATAAGGCTACTGAAGGGAGAACCTTGAGGAGAAGGAAGGAAAAGGTTTATAAGCATCTGAAGAAGGGAGTTAATGAGAAGGAGATGGATAGTTTCACAAAGAAAGTTTTCAGAATCCCGCTAGACAAGCCATTTGAGGAAGTCTACTTTACCCATAGGTTGTAGATGTTCTTCAGAGAACAAGAAGACAGAGGACATTAGGAAAATGTTTCATCTGGTCGAGATAAGATGAAGCAGAGGATCACATTGAAGAAGAAGAGTGATCCTGGAAAGTTCACAGTACCCTTTTTAGTACAAGGTATTGAGTTCCCACGTGCACTTTGTGACACAGGAGCTCCAGTCAGCATCTTACCTAAGATAATGGCAGACCATCCAGGTATGAAGATAGAGCCTTCAGAGGACTCATTTGCATTTGTGGACTGTTAAAAGGAACTCGGGAGGAATCATCGAGATCTTGAGGTGCAGATTGGTAATATCCTAGTTCAAGAGACTTTCATGTCCTATATATCAAGCTGAAGTGGAATACTTCTCTACTATTTAGGAGAGATTTCCTGGCTACTGTAGGAGCAGTTTGCAACATGAGACTAACCGGTTGTGCATGACACTCATAGATCTGAATGTCTACTATGATCCAGGTTGAGTTGTCAAGACACAAATGCCCAAAGTAGAGATTGGAGATGATCCGAGATTCATAAATGATGCTACTTTGGAGTAAAGAATGATTCAAAAGTCGAGTATGAAACAAAATATGACGAATCGATCGACGACGATATCACGCGACCATCGATTGATGGACTCAACCAAAACTGATCGACGAAGCTTTGACGAACATCGATTGACGACATCAGCAGATTCGTTGTATCGTGTAATGCCGTGAGGATTATGGCTCCGCGAGGAGTTTGCAGCAAGACACCCACATCCACCCTGTCCTTTTCATGTTAATATCGATCGGCATCAAGAACTAGACATCGATCGACAAAGAGTGACCAACGACGATCGACAACCTCCAGCACCTATCGATCGACGAGCACCTCTCACATACCGAGTGCATTTACTTAAGATTGATGTAGCACAATTAAATGCACTCAGGCATCCATCCAAACCTTCCGATAACCCACCAGACACCACCAGAACTCAATCTAAAGATGCACCAGAGCCTATGGAAATTGATAAGGCTACTGAAGGGAGAACCTTGAGGAGAAGGAAGGAAAAGGTTTATAAGCATCTCAAGAAGGGAGTTAATGAGAAGGAGATGGATAGTTTCACAAAGAAAGTTTTCAGAATCCCGCTAGACAAGCCATTTGAGGAAGTCTACTTTACCCATAGGTTGTAGATGTTCTTCAGAGAGAACAAGAAGACAGAGGAGGACATTAGGAAAATGTTTCATCTGGTCAGAGATAAGATGAAGCAGAGGATCACATTGAAGAAGAAGAGTGATCCCGAAAGTTCACGCATTCTTTTAGTACAAGGTATTGAGTTCCCACGTGCACTTTGTGACACAGGAGCTCCAGTCAGCATCTTACCTAAGATAATGGCAGACCATCCAGGTATGAAGATAGAGCCTTCAGAGGACTCATTTGCATTTGTGGACTGTTCTAAAAGGAACTCAGGAGGAATCATCAGAGATCTTGAGGTGCAGATTGGTAATATCCTAGTTCAGTAGACTTTCATGTCCTATATATCAAGCTGAAGTGGAATACTTCTCTACTATTTAGGAGAGATTTCCTGGCTACTGTAGGAGCAGTTTGCAACATGAGACTAACCGTTGTGCATGACACTCATAGATCTGAATGTCTACTATGATCCGTGTTGAGTTGTCAAGACACAAATGCCCAAAGTAGAGATTGGAGATGATCCGAGATTCATAGCCGCATGCTACTTTGGAGTAAAGAATGATTCAAAAGTCGAGTATGAAACAAAATATGACGAATCGATCGACGACGATATGGACAAATTGATCGATCTTCATCACAGAGAATCGATCGACACCAGTAAGGCAGAATCGATCGATAGTAACTCTGCACATTGGAAAGACGATTACCCAAATGGGAACTTTTTGATTGATAGCTGGGAAAGTGATAGGTATCACCCAACTTTTGCAGTGGACACTGCAACGCCTGAGATCAGAGATGAGGAGTATGATGAGGAGTGCAAGGAGGAACGAGCTACAGAGTATCATGGTCTTCTTGCCGAAGAAGATAGAATTCTCCACCATTCCTGTGGAATAAGGAATGCAACATCGATCGAAAGAGACGTCCCACTATTGATCGACAATCGTCATCAACAAGAAGATCGTGCACGAGCGTCGACCGACATCACCAATAACATATCGATCGACACGGAGATCGACCAGGCGCAAGATGGAAACTACTCAATTGGCAGTTGGGCAGATGATCGCTACAAAAAGAGATATGCAGTTGAGGACGCATCATATGCTATAGGTCCATATGAGCTACATGAAGGTTTCACTACAGAGGAACTCTTCAACTACAAGGAACGAGAAACAGAGGACATCGAACTTGCCTTCTGCCCTCTCAAACCAGAAGACCAGGTGCGAGCAGAGAGAGACTCACTTTTTGCAGAAGCCTGCGAGAAAGGCACTCATTTCAGTTGCATCAGTAAAGCAGACAGACGTGCAGCGATCGACATGGAAAAACAAGAATCGATCGCCAGAGTTAAACGAATATTGATCGACAATGACGCTTCAACATCGATCGACAGCCATCCCAAACCGCGATCCTAGGTAAGTAAACAGAATCATATGGATTATGGATTTCTAACAACAGATGAGTTTTGTATTTTCAGAGACCCAGATGGCTATGCACGAGCAATAGATGGAAGAATTCTACAAGTATCCAGAGAGGACATTACAGACATTCTTCAGATGGCCAACAGACCAGAAAACCTCTTCATGCAACAACACAACAATCCAGAACACCAGCAGAAGGCTACAAACAAGTTCTTTGGTTCAGCTGGCAAAGTATACGATCGTTTGAAATCAAAACTTCGACCACATACTCGACTGTCGATCGACAGAACAAGCTCATCATCGATCGACAGGCGTCCCGAGTTTGGACAAAGAGCCTACCGTTATGGGATTCGGAGATTCCACTAGGAACAGAAAGATGAGTATGGTGTCTACCGAGATGAGTCTGGATATGCAAGAGGAGTAGATGGCAACATCATCAATGTATCAAAAGATGACATCAGAAATCTGCTGAGGAGAGCCTCAATGGATGAGCGCTCTTACTTATGTCTTCCAGAACATGCCCAGTCATTCACACAGACCAGCTTAGTGCCATAGATCTACACTAGGGATGAAATCAATGAGATGTTCTCAGGTATCAAGGGAGCTCAACAATGGGAAGAATAAGCCCTCAACAAGAAGCTTAATGACATATACCATCCACTTAACAACAACATCAACTGGCTAATCACCACGAATGAATTGATGCAACAAGAATTGGATCTGCTTCGCGGGAAGAATGAGTCTCTACAGAAGGCATCACCACCGATCGACACGGAGTTTTCAACATCGATCGACGTCAGACTCATATCACTAGAAGATTTGATGAAATCATTCCATTACAAACTTGATGGAGTTTACTATCCGCCAATGATAACATGTATGGATTAAGCGCAAGACTAGATGCATTACAACAAGAAGTCGACACCATTCGAAGCAACTCAATTTTCAAGCAGAGATCAAAATCGATCGACGCTATCGACCAACACCGTCGACATACCAACATCAGCATCGAATCGACGAAACCAGGTCGACATCGATCAACACTGCAACAACAACAATGATCGTGGACACTTCATGCCATCGATCGACACGGAGTTTTCAACATCGATCGACACGGAGTTTTCAACATCGATCGACACGGAGTTTTCAACATCGATCGACGTCAGACTCATATCACTAGAAGATTTGATGAAATCATTCCATTACAAACTTGATGGAGTTTACTATCCGCTCAATGATAACATGTATGGATTAACTGCAAGACTAGATGCATTACAACAAGAAGTCGACACCATTCAGAAGCAACTCAATTTTCAAGCAGAGAGATCAAAATCGATCAACATACATCGTTGCCCATCGATCGACGCCCAATCCGCAGATCTCTATTCAAGAACAGAGATGGATAAGATGGTCGAAGACATCTACAGTGCTTTAGGAAGAGCAGAGAATGAATCTTACAAGAGATATGATGAGATTTACTTCCCATTCAACAACAGAATCAGCGGACTGAACTCATACACGGAGAGGATGCAGAAGAAAATCAAAGCTATTCAGAGACATCTTGTGAGTCGTCCTGAAACATCATCATCGATCAATAGAAGAAACAACAAATCGATCGACAGTTATCGACCAACACCGATCGACATACCAACATCAGCATCGACCGACGCCGAGTCTGCATCAGAACGAGAAAAGATGATAAAGGATAAGTTGTACATGCTTGATTCAATGCAAGAAGAACTGAAGGAACTATCAGAATATGCTTATGACAAGCTTGTGAGGCATCAGTTCAGCATTGAAAATCTAGGAGAGAAGCTACAAATCATCACAAATGCAGCAGCAAAGATGAATGAGAGATGGACCAGAGGAGATGATGCCACAAGAAGCTTCATTGCTACATGGTTCAGGATGAGCAGAGATAATGTGGATACTTGTTTTTCAACAAGTAGCTGCTTTTCACCTTACTAGCCCAAAAACCTTCAAAGTCAAGCTAAATGACTATAACAAAGCGCTGAATGGGAGGCAACCCACTATTAGGTAACTTTAATTAGTTTAATTCTTTATAGTTACTAATTTTTCGTTTTATATCTTTATTGCATGTCAAAAAGGACCCAAGTAGACGATTTCCCATGAAATCGACCGACGAAACCAGGTCGACATCGATCAACACTGCAACAACAACAATGATCGACGGACACTTCATGCCATCGATCGACACGGACTTTGGTCAGGTATATCGATCTAACTTGTTAAATTCAGTACCTTAACTCTGACTGGATATACACTGAGGACAGTGTATAATTTAAGTCTCGGGGAAGGTTACTGATATTACTATATCTTTTGATCTTACTAAATATTTTCAAAGTTTTATTGAGTCAAGAAAGGGCAATCAACTTTTCAATCTTTACTTAGTATCTAACAACTCTATCACCATTTGTCAAAGCATTCAGCCATCCCAATCTTAAAGAAAAAAGAGTGTTTTCACCATCAATGCATTCTAAAAGATTCACAATCCATGCATTTTTTCCCAGAAAATCTTTCTCCTAAATGCCTGTTTGTACTTGCTTGAGCATTTTGTTAATCAAAAAACTCCCACTATATTTACAGCCTCAAGCATTAAGTTAGTTTCACAGCCATCTTATTTTTAATAATTAAATATCAATTTATCACCCTTTATTTGAATTTAATTATGTGTAATTCCCTCCCAAGAACTTAGTCTCCACACAATGTCCACACCTGCATTCTTAAATTCTGTTCATTGATTCACTCCCATTCAAAGATTTGGCACCATTCCCACCACAAAACTTTTGTTTCTACTATCCTGCCTCAATTTAACACAAGGACACATCTGCATTATAAATGCATACTTCCCCTGCAAAGCCATAACCGCCACCTCACCAAAGATCACAAAATCTGACCAACATCAAAAAGATCAATGCATCTCCTCCACTCTCATTCCATCCTCAGATTCAAGACATCCACTTGATCAGAAATGCAGATTCCTGAGTCTGTCACTGATAATCTAAAACCCACAAAATTAAAAAAGCCCAAAGACATCTGAGTCATCCTAAAACATCATCATCGATCAATAGAAGAAACAAATCGATCGACAGCTATCGACCAACACCGATCGACATACCAACATCAGCATCGACCGACGAAGTCTGCATCAAGAAGAAAAGATGATAAAGGATAAGTTGTACATGCTTGATTCAATGCAAGAAGAACTGAAGGAACTATCGAATATGCTTATGACAAGCTTGTGAGGCATCAGTTCAGCATTGAAAATCTAGGAGAGAAGCTACAAATCATCACAAATGCAGCAGCAAAGATGAATGAGAGATGGACCAGAGGAGATGATGCCACAAGAAGCTTCATTGCTACATGGTTCAGGATGAGCAGAGATAATGTGGATACTTGTTTTTCAACAAGTAGCTGCTTTTCACCTTACTAGCCCAAAAACCTTCAAAGTCAAGCTAAATGACTATAACAAAGCTGAATGGGAGGCAACCCACTATTAGGTAACTTTAATTAGTTTAATTCTTTATAGTTACTAATTTTTCGTTTTATATCTTTATTGCATGTCAAAAAGGACCCAAGTAGACGATTTCCCATGAAATCGACCGACGAAACCAGGTCGACATCGATCAACACTGCAACAACAACAATGATCGACGGACACTTCATGCCATCGATCGACACGGACTTTGGTCAGGTATATCGATCTAACTTGTTAAATTCAGTACCTTAACTCTGACTGGATATACACTGAGGACAGTGTATAATTTAAGTCTGGGGGAAGGTTACTGATATTACTATATCTTTTGATCTTACTAAATATTTTCAAAGTTTTTATTGAGTCAAGAAAGGGGCAATCAACTTTTTCAATCTTTACTTAGTATCTAACAACTCTCTATCACCATTCTTAGATTTGTTGACTGCAAAATGTACTAGAGAGACTAAAGTGGATCACCTATCAACTATGACCATACTTGCTGAGAATGTTTGAAGGAACCAAAGTTGACCTCCAATCTAATTTGACTTTACTGCTTGTCTTGTGGCTCGGTATATGTGAGAAACGAAATTCACACCGTCGATTTCCGTAAATTAATGAAAGTCAAGAAACCCAAATTTTCCCCGAGGTCCCGGATTCTCTGCGAGAGCCAACGACAAGTGACCAAACAGATGCAAAAATACTAAGAGATAACAGAACAAATTTATAGAAAAAATAGATCTTATTTCAATCCGCAGAAGAGCTGCATCATTACAAAGGTTATGAAAACCATGGCGAAGAGATTTCGCCAGTTCGCCGCTTGAAACCCTAGATGTAGTTGAGACGCATCTCGATAAGAAAGACAAAAAAGATACCAAAAGGTTTTAAGATTTTGACTGGACCTTATGAAAGACTGCCACGATCCCTTTCGAGGATCGCTCAACGTAGTTCAGTTGAAAGAATTGAACAAGAGATTGAACTGCATGAGCGAAGTTCGCCTAGTATGAGCGCAAGTCATAGAAACAGCATGTCGAGAATAATGTCTGTGGTTTCTAAGCGCAGAGTTCTAGAGTCTAAGAAAGTTGTCCCTCCGCCCTTGCTTCAGCTCCCTTTATATAAGCCCCTAGGTCGGTTTGGACATCTCTTGAAGTTTTCCTTTTTCTTCTCGATCCTTGTCATTATCTTGAAACTTGACATTTATCTTTCTCGATTTCGCGGAGATTTGACACTATCTTGCAAGTAAGATAAACCGGCCATAACAATGCTGGGCCTAATCTCAAATGGAACCGTAAGTGGTTTTGGATCGTGTTCAGGCCTTTTGGGCCATTTTCCGACTCAACGCTTTACGAAGTTCTTTGAGAGCCGCCTTATGTTTTGACGAGGAAGTTGATACTTCCCATGCAGTTTGGACGAAGTATGGTGTTTAGTTACCCGCCACCGCTTAATGAAAACTATGAACTTCATTTCGCATATGGACCCCGACAGCTTTTGTCGTGAAGATTCCAACGGTAACCCGACGAGACGAAACAAGAGACTGATCATGTCAAGTCCAACGGAAGGCACATGATTCAAACCGCAAGTTTTGAGTTGAAACTCGCCAATTTGGCGAAGTTGTTGAGTTGTAACTCGCCAATTTAGCGAGTTTCGAGTTGTTGAGTTGTAACTCGCCAATTTGGCGAAGTTGTTGAGTTGTAACTCGCCAATTTGGCGAAGTTGTTGAGTTGTAACTCGCCAATTTGGCGAGTTGTTGAGTTGTAACTCGCCAATTTGGCGAGTTGTTGAGTTGTAACTCGCCAATTTGGCGAAGTTGTTGAGTTGTAACTCGCCAATTTGGCGAAGTTGTTGAGTTGTAACTCGCCAATTTGGCGAAGTTGTTGAGTTGTAACTCGCCAATTTGGCGAAGTTGTTGAGTTGTAACTCGCCAATTTGGCGAAGTTGTTGAGTTGTAACTCGCCAATTTGGCGAAGTTGTTGAGTTGTAACTCGCCAATTTGGCGAAGTTGTTGAGTTGTAACTCGCCAATTTGGCGAAGTTGTTGAGTTGTAACTCGCCAATTTGGCGAAGTTGTTGAGTTGTAACTCGCCAATTTGGCGAAGTTGTTGAGTTGTAACTCGCCAATTTGGCGAAGTTGTTGAGTTGTAACTCGCCAATTTGGCGAAGTTGTTGAGTTGTAACTCGCCAATTTGGCGAAGTTGTTGAGTTGTAACTCGCCAATTTGGCGAGTTGTTGAGTTGTAACTCGCCAATTTGGCGAAGTTGTTGAGTTGTAACTCGCCAATTTGGCGAGTTGTTGAGTTGTAACTCGCCAATTTGGCGAAGTTGTTGAGTTGTAACTCGCCAATTTGGCGAAGTTGTTGAGTTGTAACTCGCCAATTTGGCGAAGTTGTTGAGTTGTAACTCGCCAATTTGGCGAGTTGTTGAGTTGTAACTCGCCAATTTAGCGAGTTTCGAGTTGTTGAGTTGTAACTCGCCAATTTGGCGAGTTGTTGAGTTGCAACTCGCCAATTTGGCGAGTTGTTGAGTTGTAACTCGCCAATTTGGCGAGTTGTTGAGTTGTAACTCGCCAATTTGGCGAGTTGTTGAGTTGCAACTCGCCAATTTGGCGAAGTTGTTGAGTTGTAACTCGCCAATTTGGCGAAGTTGTTGAGTTGTAACTCGCCAATTTGGCGAGTTGTTGAGTTGTAACTCGCCAATTTAGCGAGTTTCGAGTTGTTGAGTTGTAACTCGCCAATTTGGCGAAGTTGATACTTCCCATGCAGTTTGGACGAGTATGGTGTTTAGTTACCCGTCACCGTTTAATGAAAACTATGAACTTCATTTCAGGCATATGGACCACGGCGGTTTTGTCGTAAGATTCCAACGGTAACTCGACGAGACGAAACAAGAGACTGATCATGTCGAAGTCCAACGGAAGGCACATGATTCAAACTGGCAAGTTTTGAGTTGAAACTTCGCCAATTTGGCGAGTTGTTGAGTTGCAACTCGCCAATTTGGCGAGTTGTTGAGTTGCAACTCGCCAATTTGGCGAGTTGTTGAGTTGCAACTCGCCAATTTGGCGAGTTGTTGAGTTGCAACTTGCCAATTTGGCGAGTTGTTGAGTTGCAACTTGCCAATTTGGCGAGTTGTTGAGTTGCAACTTGCCAATTTGGCGAAGTTGATACTTCCCATGCAGTTTGGACGAGTATGGTGTTTAGTTACCCGTCACCGTTTAATGAAAACTATGAACTTCATTTCAGGCATATGGACCACGGCGGTTTTGTCGTAAGATTCCAACGGTAACTCGACGAGACGAAACAAGAGACTGATCATGTCGAAGTCCAACGGAAGGCACATGATTCAAACTGGCAAGTTTTGAGTTGAAACTTCGCCAATTTGGCGAGTTGTTGAGTTGTAACTCGCCAATTTGCCGCTTGAAACCCTAGATGTAGTTGAGACGCATCTCGATAAGAAAGACAAAAAAGATACCAAAAAGGTTTTTAAGATTTTGGACTGGACCTTATGAAAGACTGCCTACGTATCCCTTTCGAGGATCAAGCCGAACGTAGTTCAGTTAGAAAGAATTGAACAAGAGATTGAACTGCATGAGCGAGTTCGTCTAGTATGAGCGCAAGTCATAGAAACAGGCATGTCGAGAATAATGTCTAGGGTTTCTAAGTGCAGAGTTCTAGAGTCTAAGAAAAGTTGTCCCTCCGTCCTTTGCTTCAGCTCCCTTTATATAAGCCCTCTAGGTCGGTTTGGACATCTCTTGGAAGTTTTCCTTTTTCTTCTCGATCCTTGTCATTATCTTGAAACTTGACATTTATCTTTCTGATTTCGTGAGATTTGACACTATCTTGCAAGTAAGATAAACCGTCATAACAATGCTGGGCCTAATCTCAAATGGAACCGTAAGTGGTTTTGGACTGTGTTCTAGGCCTTTTTGGGCCATTTTCCGACTTGAACGTTTTACGAGTTCTTTGAGAGCGCGCTCTTATGTTTTGACGAGGAAGTTGATACTTCCCATGCAGTTTGGACGAGTATGGTGTTTAGTTACCCGTCACCGTTTAATGAAAACTATGAACTTCATTTCAGGCATATGGACCCTGACAGTTTTTGTCGTAAGATTCCAACGGTAACTCCGATCGAGACGAAACAAGAGACTGATCATGTCGAAGTCCAACGGAAGGCACATGATTCAAACTGGCAAGTTTTTGAGTTGAAACTCGCCAATTTGGCGAGTTGTTGAGTTGTAACTCGCCAATTTAGCGAGTTTCTGAGTTGTTGAGTTGCAACTCGCCAAATTGGCGAGTTGTTGAGTTACAACTGGCCAATTTAACGAGTTGATGAGGTAACTCGCCAATTTGGCGAGTTGTTGAGTTGCAACTCGCCAATTTGGCAAGTTATTGAGGTGCAACGTGCCAATTTGGCGAGTTGTTGAGTTGCAACTCGCCAATTTGGCGAGTTGTTGAGGTAACTCTCCAATTTGGCGAGTTATTGAGTGGCAACTTACCAATTTGGCGAGTTGTTGAGTTGCAACCCGCCAATTTGGCGAGTTGTTGAGTTGCAACTTGCTAATTTGGCGAGTTGTTGAGTTGCAACTTGCCAATTTGGCGAGTTGTTAAGGTAACTCTTTAATTTGGCGAGTTGTAGAGTTGCAACTCGCCAATTTGGCGAGTTGTTGAGTTGCAACTTGCCAATTTGGCGAGTTATTAAGGTAACTGACCAATTTGGCGAGATGTTGAGTTGCAACTTGCCAATTTGGCGAGTTGTTAAGGTAACACGCCAATTTGGCGAGCTATTTAGTTGCAACTTCGCCAATTTGACGGGTTATTGAGGTGCAACTCACCAATTTAGCGAGTTGTTGAGATGCAACTCGCCAATTTGGCGAGTTGGTGATGCTCCGGGAGCTCCAACTCAGCAAATTGGCGAGTTGGTGATGCTCCAGGAGCTCCAACTTCCCATTTTGGCGAGTTGGAAGCGTTTCGGAAGCTCGAACTTGCCATCTTGGCGAGTTGTGTATTTTTCTCGGGTCTTTTGGTCGAGAACTTTTGTCGAGAGTATATGAAAGTGCAGTTTTTAGACGTTGATTTCGATATAACCATTTTTCACCCCAACATGGTCTTGTTCACGGGTTCAACTCGCCATTTCGGCGAGTTGGTTGCCTTGTTCGTTCGTAAGTTTAGATGGTTGAACCTTCGTGATCGTCTCATTTTCCGAGACTCAAAACAGTCCTTCTCAAGATTTCTTATTTTCTTATTCGTTTTCGGAATTGATATGAAACTCGATTTAGGTTTGTCGCGCTCATTTTATCTCTCTTTTTCAAAGAGGACATTTTCCGAGGACTTTTAGGCATTGATTCTGTCGTGACCGATTTTGCCCCAATAGTTAGCCCCCAGCTCGATAGAACTGTGAGCTTCTAGCGTGAGGTCCTAGCGCCCGGATTGACAAGTTAGGTAAGTAAGACGGAATTAATAGTTGAATAGGTCCGTTGTAAGCGGTCTTTCGCCCTCCTAAGAATGGAATGCGATAAGATTGGGGCTGCGCCTTATGACGGCTGCTTACGTACCCTTGATGGAAGGATCAAGCCTTTCGTAGTTCGTCTTGGAGTTAAGATTTTTTCGACCTGTTTTCATGCGAGACCTTTACGGTCTAGTTGTGTGTTATGTAGAGATTATCTGACATGTTGCTGCCGATGGCATTTTATTATGGATTTTTGTCAGCCTCGAGACTAGCATCGTAGGTTGTTTGCTTCGGCCAAATGTGACTGCATTTATGTTTTAGGGACTGACAACGTGTGTCTTCGCATCCCAGCCGCTTTGCGACTTATAAATGAATATTGTTTCGCGTTTTATGAGCAAGTTTGTATTCATGTGAATGTAGAGGGTAGAGTACGAGTTGTCATCTCGTAATCTAACTCTGGGTGAACGGCTATATTCGTGACCTGTTTCATGAGTTTTCCGCAGCATGCAAGCTTGTGGGATTTCTGGAGATGCGTGAATAATAGCCAAGAGACAAATTTTGGGATCTCGTATCAGGGTGTTTGATACTATGCCTAGAGATGTTAGAGACCAGTGTGCTGGGTTTAGGGTAAGACCTAGGTCTAATCACGGCTTTAGGGGGTGCGATAACTACTTCAACTTACGTTTCCCGTATCGTTTTTGACCTGATTCCGTCCCGCTTTAAAGTCTGTGATATGTTCTCGGCTTATACGACTTGTATGGTAGGAATCGAGCATCTCTTCGGGGACAATTTTTAAGTCTCCGAAAGTGCTGACCAAAATTTTGGATTTCTTTTATAGCGCTATTACCCTTGTGTCGGGTGTACGACGTGAGCTATCTCTATGACATGGCTTAGTCTGTTTAGGACGTTAAGAGTTTGTTGTGATCAGCAACAAACATATCGGTAGATATTACCGTTTTTGATTCTTCGCGAACAATACGTGTTTAAGATGATGTTAGTGCATATGACTGTCTGGTCTTCCAAGAAGGTGCTTTTATCGAGGAAGTTGATTTTATCGAAAAACAAATCTTTGGGCGTCTGCGATGTCTTGCGATGCAGAAGATTAGTTATTTCTTCGTATGCCGCTTCTCGTGCTTGAAATGTTTGCGGGCTTGAAGAGTTTCTGAGTTGCAAGGGTTTAGTCTTAACTATGCGTTGGAGAAATGTCTTGGTTTGTATGTGGATGTTCGCAGCCAAAAATCCTGTTCTAGTTTCGATTTTAAGTACTTTGATTTATGAAAGAGGGAATAGGACCAAGGGGTCGCGTAGATTTGTCCCTGGGAAGAAGCGTTGTCCTCCACTGTGCTTCGTGAAGTCTTGGTGTTCTGGAATTTGTTAAGGATGACTCGTATAACTCTAAGAGATTTGTTACGAGTGTTTTCTTTCATGCCGCATTTTACGGGTAAACGTTGCGGGCTTTAAGTGAACTGTGTGGAACTTGTCCATTATTGACAAGTTTAATTTTTTCGTTCTAGGACTGAATTTTTTTCTGAAAAATTTATCGTATAATTTCCTCTCGGGTTTATATGACAAATAATCTGTGTAATCATCACTTGGCGTTTTTTCGACAAATCGTGGATTGTTTTTAGCCGTTTAAGTGACTGGAGCCGTGGTCGGTGGACTGCTTAGGATGTAGGTTGTGTTTAGCCATACAGCCAAGGGCGTTGTTGGTAAAGGACCAGGCCACGGAACTTTTTACGATTTTCATCAAAAGACGCCGAATTATGGTTCGGGCTTTACGGGGAGACGTAGTTGGTTGAGGGCTAAAGAGCGTCTGCCGAGACTGATAGGCCAAGAACAGCGGAGTTTTCTGTGTTATGGCTGATGGTTGTTAAAAGCGATTTTCCACTTTGGATTAAGTTATACGATGAATGTTTCATATACTGTTTCCTTTAGTCGTGTAAAATTGTTTCCTTTTTATCCAAGGAAGACGAATTTTAAGAGGCTTGACGCAGAATCCTTGCGGATTTGGTTGCGAGATGATTTCCTGCTCGGATGTTACAGAGGGAAGTGAGAGGTAGAAGTTAGCAATCTTCATGGAGCTTCGTTTTCATTATACTAAAAATTATCTATGCAGTTCTCCATTAGGTCCATTTTGTTTATTTCCGAAATATGCTTCGTATGACTTGATTCGTCTGTACAGAGGATTTTTCGTGAAAATATTGTGAGAGGGGCTTCTCATAGAAGTAACCGGAGAGTGTTTTTCGTAAATCGCTCAAGAAATTTGCGGAGTTGTTTGGTAGTAACACCGGTCTCGTTTTCCTGTAGGCTGTTTCGTATAAAACGTTTTGGTTATACGAAAATAATGGGTGACGAGTTTTACGAAGATAAGAAATCAATAATTTCAAAGTTGCGATGTTTCCGCGGATTACACGGGACGCGCTTCTGCTTTGATTTCGATCTTTTGCGATATTTCCTTGGAATCACTCATGGAATTTTACCAAAGGTTATTTTGTTATGATCTAGTGGTGAGAAAGATTTTTCGATGCTTTTCTGTGACTCACTAGGTTCAACCGATTCTGAAGCAATGCTTTGGTGCTTAAAGATTTCTCGTACAATTTTTGACTTTTTATACGAAATCATTTTAATAAGTCGAAAAGGTCTTTCAGAGTTTGGCCAATCATCGAGTTTTAGTTTGATATTGGTACAGGTTTTCTTAGCGCATGATCGCGATAAGAGAAACTGTATAGTCTTCGAGATTCGGTTCGTGGTGGTGTAAATATGTTGCTAGCGAATCTTAGATTGTCGTTTGCCTTTGTGGGACGATTTTAATGAGGCATTGGAATGCCTAAGTGTTTTTCTGCCTGTTGTTGCGAAAGTTTGCTTTGTCAAAAGCATTGCAACTGCTGGTTTTCAGGTCGACGACTTGGAATATGGCGGTTTTTTATGAAAATTACTAGGAACGCATCGATTTTAAGATGATGTTCATGTCTCCAGTTCTTTCTTTCTTTAGGAAGGGAGCTAAGTATGTGTGGTGATCGTTTCTCGATTTTGCAAGAGTTTAGATCAGTTAGCAAGATCCGCCTGAACAGTTTAGGAAACAATAGATCGAGATAGGAAAAATCACCTAAGACTTAGTTTGCTAGACTATCCACCTAGATTCTACGTTTCCTAAAGTTTATGGAAATGTCCAAGCGTTTCACTTCTTTGTACCTTCCTACGAAAATTCCAAGTCGGACATACCTTAATTTCCTAGGAGATTCGGATTTTCCTCTTTCCCGTTTTGCTTGCTTATTTCTCCTTCCTCTTCTCGTGTCTGTACGTCTTTTTCGATATTGGTGTTTGTCCTTTGAAACTTGACGTTTATCTTCCTAACTTGACTTTTATCGTCTCCTGCAAGTGAGAGATAGACCGACATAATATCATTGAGCTCGATTTCGTATAAAATCATAAATGGGTTTTTAGTCGTGCTTTTAGACCTTTCCGGCTGTTTTTCAACTCAAACGTTTTTACGATTTCTTCAAAAGAGTACGAAAAACAAGTTTTTATGGTTTTTTATCATAGGGTTCCAGTGGTAACTCCAATCGAGACGAAACAAGAGACGTTTCGATCGAGATTCGAAGGAGAACGCAAAGAAAGAGGAAAGGGCGAGTAAGATGCTCAAGAGTGCGAGTAGGATGCCCAAGAGGGCGAGTAGGAGTAAACCGAGGAGTTTAGCGAGCCTTACTTGTTTTCATCGTAAAATCTCAACGAAAACTCCGTTTGAGACGAAACGAAAAGCATTTCCGATCAAGATGTGGAAGAGCAACACAAAGGACGAGCCCTTGGGGCTGGTTAGACTCGCCGGTTTGGCGAGTTGGATTGTGCGTTCAACTCCAGTCTTGATTGTACGTTGATGCGATCATGTCGTAAACGCTGTCCATTTTATTATAGAAAACTCGTATAGTACAATATTGACTTGTTTCACTATGCGAACGATGTTCCATAAAATACTGTCGAGTTTAATTTTACGAAAGCTGTTTCGGAAAATGTTGTCGGGCTTTAATCTTACGAAAGTTGTTCCGTAACTATTTAGACGACAAACGTGGACAACTTGTGGAATATGTTACTATTTGAAGCGACACTTGAACTTTTACGAAATCTTAGGTTGCAGAAAACATTTTAGCGGGGAGTGACACGATCTCACGTTTCGCTTTGTTTAGTCTTTGTCAACCGTTTTAGATTTCGAGCAGCTTTGTATCCCCGAAATTTATTCAGAAGAAGTAACGCTGTGGGGGATTGTCAACCCGATTTGCTGTGCTTTTTTTCTGTAAATCATCTAGTCTTTTCGCGGAGTTTTGAAGAGAGCAAGTATTATTTTTCCGAAAAGCTTTTCGGAATCAAACCCTTGCGGGCCGAGATTTCTCCAAATCGGTAAAAGAAAAAATTTTCGTGGTTTGATAGATTTTATCGTTGCCCTTTCTATTTGGACAGAGTAATCGCAGACTCGTTTCGGTGCTCTTTTGTGGCAAAAATTCGCGACTAGGTTTTCCATTTTGTCGAGCACTGCGGCGTTTGCGTAAGCGTTGGCCGTAGGAGCTTTCAGTGCTGGGAGTTTGTCTATCGTATATCCAAACATCGTTTTGATTAAGCGTTTTGCGGTTGTGAGTAAGAGTAATCTGACGCACCCTCCGTCTAGCGCCAAATTGTAGGAACCAAAATTCACACCGTCGATTTCCGTAAATTAAGGAAAGTCAAGAAACCCAAACTTTCCCTGAGGTCCCGGGTTCTCTGCGAGAGCCAACGACAAGTGGCCAAACAGATGCAAAAATACTAAGAGATAACAAAACGAATTTATAGAAAAATTAGATCTTATTTCGAATCCGCGTAAGAGGGTTGCATCATTACAAAAGGTTATGAAAACCATGGCCGCAAGAGATTTTAGCCAGTTCAAGCCGTCTGAAACCCTAGATGTAGTTGAGACGCATCTTGATAATAAAGACGAAAAAGATACCAAAAAGGTTTTAAAGATTTCAGAGTGGACCTTATGAAAGGCTGCCTACGTGCCCTTTTCGAGGATCAAGCCGAACGTAGTTCAGTTAGAAAGAATTGAACAAGAGATCGAACTACCTGGGCGAGTTCGTCTAGTATGAGCGCAAGTCATAGAAACATGCATGTCGAGAATAATGCCTAGGATTTCTAAGTGGAGAGTTCTAGAGTCTAATAAAAGTTGTCCCTCCGTCCTTTGCTTCAGCTCCCCTTATATATGCCCTCTAGGTCGGTTTGGACATCTCTCGGAAGTTTTCCTTTTTCTTCTCGATCCTTGTCATTATTTTGAAACATGACATTTATCTTTCTGATTTCGTGAGATTTGACCCTATCTTGCAAGTAAGATAAACTGTCATAACATTGCTGGGCCTGATCTCAAATGGAACCGAAGTGGTTTTGGGCTGTCTTCCGACTTGAACGTTTTACGAGTTCTTTGGGCGCGAGTTCTTATGTTTTGACGAAGAAATTCATACTTCCCATGCAGTTTGGACGAGTATGGTGTTTAGTAATCCGTCGCCGTTTAATAAAAACTATGAACTTCATTTCAGGCGTATGGACCTTGACAGTTTTTGTCGTAAGATTCCAACGGTTACTCTGATCGAGACGAAACAAGAGACTAATCATGTCGAAGTCTAACGGAAGGTACATGATTGGGACTAACTCGCCAATTTGCCGAGTTGTTGAGGTGAAACTCACCAATTTGGCGAGTTGTTGAGGTAACTTGCCAATTTGGCGAGTTCTTGAGTTGCAACTCGCCAATTTGACGAGTTGTTGAGGTGTAAATCGCCAATTTGGCGAGTTGTTGAGGTGTAAATCGCCAATTTGGCGAGTTGTTGAGTTGCAACTCGCCAATTTGGCGAGTTGTTGAGGTGAAACTTCGCCAATTTGGCGAGTTTTGAGTAACTTCGCCAATTTGGCGAGTTTTGAGTTGCAACTTCGCCAATTTGGCGAGTTGTTGAGGTAACTCGCCAATATGGCGAGTTGTTGAGTTCCAACTCGCCAATTTGGCTAGTTGTTGAGGTGAAACTTCGCCAATTGGCGAGTTGTTGAGTTACAACTTCGCCAATTTGGCGAGTTGTTGAGATACAACTTCGCTAATTTGGTGAGTTGTTGAGTTGCAACTCGCCAATTTGGCGAGTTGTTGAGGTAACTCTCCAATTAGGCGAGGTGTTGAGTTGCAACTTGCCAATTTGGCGAGTTGTTAAGTTGCAACTCACCAATTTGGCGAGTTTTGAGTTGCAACTTGCCAATTTGGCGAGTTGTTGAGTTCTGACTTCGCCAATTTGGCTAGTTGTTGAGGTGAAACTTCGCCAATTTGGCGATTTGTTAAGGTAACTTCGCCAATTTGGCTAGTTGTTGAGGTGAAACTTCGCCAATTTGGCGAGTTGTTGAGTTACAACTTGCCAATTTGGTGAGTTGTTAAGGTAACTTCGCCAATTTAGCGAGTTTTGAGTTCTGACTTCGCCAATTTGGCGAGTTGTTGAGTTACAACTTGCCAATTTGGCGAGTTGTTGAGTTGCAACTTGCCAATTTGGCGAGTTGTTGAGGTAACTTGCCAATTTGGCGAAGTTGTTGAGGTAACTCGCCAATTTGGCGAGTTGTTGAGTTACAACTTGCCAATTTGGCGAGTTGTTGAGGTAACTTCGCCAATTTGGCGAGTTTTGAGTTGCAACTTGCCAATTTGGCGAAGTTGTTGAGGTGTAAATCGCCAATTTGGCGAAGTTGTTGAGGTGTAAATCGCCAATTTGGCGAAGTTGTTGAGTTGCAACTTGCCAATTTGGCGAAGTTGTTGAGTTGCAACTCGCCAATTTGGCGAAGTTGTTGAGGTAACTCGCCAATTTGGCGAGTTTTTGAGTTGCAACTCGCTAATTTGGCGAGTTGTTGAGGTAACTCGCCAATATGGCGAGTTGTTGAGTTCCAACTCGCCAATTTGGCTAGTTGTTGAGGTGAAACTCGCCAATTTGGCGAGTTGTTGAGTTGCAACTCGCCAATTTGGCGAGTTGTTGAGTTGCAACTCGCCAATTTGGCGAGTTGTTGAGTTGCAACTCGCCAATTTGGCGAGTTGTTGAGGTAACTCGCCAATTTGGCGAGTTGTTGAGTTGCAACTCGCCAATTTGGCGAGTTGTTAAGTTGCAACTCACCAATTTGGCGAGTTTTTGAGTTGCAACTTGCCAATTTGGCGAGTTGTTGAGTTGCAACTTGCCAATTTGGCAAGCTGTTGAGTTGCAACTTGCCAATTTGGCGATTTGTTAAGGTAACTCGCCAATTCGGCGAGTTGTTAAGGTAAATCGCCAATTTGGCGAGTTGTTGAGTTGCAACTTGCCAATTTGGTGAGTTGTTAAGGTAACTCGCCAATTTAGCGAGTTTTTGAGTTGCAACTGGCCAATTTGGCGAGTTGTTGAGGTGAAACTCGCCAATTTGGCGATTTGTTGAGATACAACTCGCTAATTTTGCGAGTTGGTGATGCTCGGGGAGCTCCAACTCTCCAAATTGGCGAGTTGGTGAGATGCAACTCGCCAAGTTGGAGAGTTTGTGAGATGCAACTCGCAAAGTTGGCAAGTTGGTGAGAAGCAACTCGCCAAATTTGCAAGTTGATTATGCTCCGGGAAACCCAAACTTCCCATTTTGGCGAGTTGGAAGTGTTTCGGAAGCTCGAACTTGCCATCTTGGCGAGTTGTATATTTTTCTTTGGTGTTTTGGTCGAGAACTTTCGTCGAGAGTATATGAAAGTGCAGTTTTTAGAGATTTTGAGATAACCATTTTTGACCCCAACATGGTCTTGTTCACGGGTTCAACTCGCCATTTGGCGAGTTGTTGAGTTGCAACTTGCCAATTTGGTGAGTTGTTAAGGTAACTTCGCCAATTTGGCGATTTGTTAAGGTAACTTCGCCAATTTAGCGAGTTTTGAGTTGCAACTTGCCAATTTGGCGAGTTTTGAGTTGCAACTTGCCAATTTGGCGAGTTTTGAGTTGCAACTTGCCAATTTGGCGAGTTGTTGAGTGAAACTTCGCCAATTTAGCGAGTTTTGAGTTGCAACTTGCCAATTTGGCGATTTGTTAAGGTAACTTCGCCAATTTGGCGAGTTTTGAGTTGCAACTTGCCAATTTGGCGAGTTTTGAGTTGCAACTTGCCAATTTGGCGAGTTGTTGAGTTACAACTTGCCAATTTGGCGAGTTGTTGAAGTTACAACTTGCCAATTTGGTGAGTTGTTAAGGTAACTTCGCCAATTTGGCGATTTGTTAAGGTAACTTCGCCAATTTGGCGATTTGTTAAGGTAACTTCGCCAATTTGGCGATTTGTTAAGGTAACTTCGCCAATTTGGCGATTTGTTAAGGTAACTTCGCCAATTTGGCGATTTGTTAAGGTAACTTCGCCAATTTGGCGATTTGTTAAGGTAACTTCGCCAATTTAGCGAGTTTTGAGTTGCAACTTGCCAATTTGGCGAGTTGTTGAAGTTACAACTTGCCAATTTGGCGAGTTGTTGAGTGAAACTTCGCCAATTTGGCGATTTGTTAAGGTAACTTCGCCAATTTGGCGAGTTGTTGAGTGAAACTTCGCCAATTTGGCGAGTTGTTGAGTGAAACTTCGCCAATTTAGCGAGTTTTGAGTTGCAACTTGCCAATTTGGCGAAGTTGTTGAGTTGCAACTTGCCAATTTGGCGAAGTTGTTGAGTTGCAACTTGCCAATTTGGCGAAGTTGTTAAGGTAACTTCGCCAATTTGGCGAAGTTGTTGAGTTGCAACTTGCCAATTTGGCGAGTTGTTGAGTTACAACTTGCCAATTTGGCGAAGTTGTTAAGGTAACTTCGCCAATTTGGCGAGTTGTTGAGTTACAACTTGCCAATTTGGCGAGTTTTGAGTTGCAACTTGCCAATTTGGCGAAGTTGTTGAGTTGCAACTTGCCAATTTGGCGATTTGTTAAGGTAACTTCGCCAATTTAGCGAGTTTTGAGTTGCAACTTGCCAATTTGGCGATTTGTTAAGGTAACTTCGCCAATTTGGCGATTTGTTAAGGTAACTTCGCCAATTTGGCGAGTTGTTGAGTGAAACTTCGCCAATTTGGCGAGTTGTTGAGTGAAACTTCGCCAATTTGGCGAAGTTGTTGAGTTGCAACTTGCCAATTTGGCGAGTTTGTGAGAATAAGAGATTGAGAGACTGTGAACCAGAGAATAAGTGAAGGAGTTGGCTCAATTCTCCTTAGAATTTCGTGGGTTACATGTGGGGCTTTATAGCCAAGTTACAAGACATTGCAAGCACAATAAACTACTAATAAAACAGGAAACTTAAATAACTAATTTTGTAGGAAAGAGAGATCGAGCAGGTTCAGAACTGGTTGGGGCAGACTGGTATGGCAGGTCCAGCATGAGAGAAAGTGACTGGAGGAAGATGGCACATTCAGATTGGTGTGATAGTGACAGGTCAGTTGCTTCTCCAAAGCACACTTGTGACTACTTCTTTTCCAATTCAAACCAGCACCTTCCATTTGATTTCAAACCAAATATCCTTAGGTTTCTGGAGGTTTAGCCGTCCAAGAGTTTCCCAAACACCTTCCTTGCCTTGCAAGTCAGGTTAGGTCAAGTGGTGTATGGACAGCTTTCATCTTTCCTTGCAAGTCAAGTATGTTTGATCAGTTGTATTCTTCAACCAGCTTTGCTTCTTCTTCTCTTTCTTTCATTATTCTAACATAGGCATACTCGAGCAACGACAAGGACCACCGTGATCGCTTACCAACGAAGAATTAGCGAGATTGGAGCGACGAAGCGTCAACAACCTAGACCTACGAACACCAACATGGGTGATCACCGGGATGATCTCACTGCTGCGTTTGCACTCATGCAACAACAAATGCAGCAGATGCAGCAAACCATCAGCGCAGCAAGCTGCTGCCGAGCAAGCAGCTCAACGCCGCGAATCAGCGAATCAACCGGAGGAGGTTGTTCCGATCGCCGAGAAATCTACTGCGTAATCTGCCTACTACGCCGATCGCCATCAACCCTCCACCGCACTAGGCAAGACTTTGAGATCAAGACGCCTTGATAAGTCTAGTGCAAAGGAAGATCTTCAATGGACTTCTGCAGAAATACCGATGGACCACATTGAGCATTTTGAGAAAATGTGTGGGTTCACTAAAGCGAATGGAGTACCACCCGATTACATCAAGTGTACCCTGCTCCTTTCTCGCTGATGGGAAGGCTGCTCGCTGGCTAGATTCCCTACTAACTGGATCGCTCACCACTTGGGAACAAGTTCGATCTGCCTTCTTGAGCCACTTCTACACGAAATCGAAGACGGCAGCTCTGAGACGAAGATCGCGACCTTCAAACAGCTAGTAGATGAGCCTTTCTGCGATGCTTGGGAGCGATTCAGCGTCACTGCTAAATGAAAACTATTGATATATGGTATTTTTCACATCATTATATGCATGTTTTCATTTGATTCAGTCTCTAACCCGTGTCAGTCTAGTTCTTTTGATCTTTTACAGGTCTGGAGTTGGTAGAAGAGTGAAGAGAAGGTGCATAAAGAGAAGAAGTCTTGTTGGAGCAATTCTGCGGAGAACACTCAAGCGGAACAATCAAGCGGAGTGATCGAGATTGTTCCGGCGAATAAGGAATCTCCTATTTCGAAATTTAAGCCTGATTGCCCTAATCTCTTTTCTACCTATTGAAGCCTTTATATAAAAGCATGCATCTACCCTATTTTATTTACTTACGCTAGTTTTACAAGAGAACTATTAGCTGCGATCTGCAACTTGTAAGGGAGAAGAATTCATCCTCTCATAGAAGATCATCGAACCCTTTTGTTTTACTCTTGTTATTATGCAATATTATTCAGGAATTATGTCTTTGACTATTTGCATCATGGTCGAGTAGTGACCTAGCTCGCCTAGGGTTTTTAGGGTGTTGAGATATGAGCTGAACATAGATAAGCGATTTCAATTAATTCTTCATTCATACTGTTCTTAATGCTTTCATTAATCTGATCACTTATTGTTGGATTCTAAGTCCATCACCTAGTTAACCACTTAGGAGATAACTTGACTTGTATTGAATGAGCTTAATATCCCTAATCAACGAAAGTAGATATTAGGGTAGTAAGTGAACTGATCAGGCTTGTTCTCCAAGCCTGCAATCGATTTTTATCTCAACGACAGTTAGATGGTGAGATTGATCTGCAAAGAGATCACCACCACGACAGTTGGGTGTTCCAGCTGAGTGACCTGAGTTCTAAAAAGTGTTTCCTTGCGTTTGAATAATTGTTTGGCTCCAATTCAACACCCAATGAAACACCCTAGGCTAGCTACTTGTTAATTTGAATCAATCTCTAGTTTTACTTGTTTCCTATCGTCTTTCTTAAAACCAAAACCAATTCTCCTTCTTAGCTTGATTTCGAAACTCATAGAAATAAAGTGTAGACTGGTCCTCTGGATTTGAATCTAAAGTACTATAATTACAACTGTTAACTTGATAGTAGCAAGGATTCATTTTTAGTGTATCAAGTTTTGGCGCCGTTGTGACGGGGACCAGATTTTTTTACCTCTATTTTTCGGTTTCACATCTACTCTAAGATATCTAACTCGCTTCTATTTCTTTGTTCCAGCTGATGATCCAGTTGCATGACCAGTAGGCTGTTAGAATTGAGAGAACATGGTGAGAATAAAATGGAGAATAAGTTTAGAGAAGAGAATCAGCTTCTGATTTAGTTTGGACCAGAAATACTGAGAATCAAAGAGAGAGTCTTGGGGACTGTATAAGTGAGAATGATGGGATTATGGAGAGTGTTTGTGATCTACTGGTTTAATATGGACCAGAGACTATGAAGGATGGATGAAATTATAAGTGAGAGTATTGGAGAGTTTGTGAGAATAAGAGATTGAGAGAATAGAGTAACCAGAGAATGATTGAAGGAAAGATTTAACTAACACTTTAGAGAGTATGAGAGATTGAGAGACTGTGAACCAGAGAATAAGTGAAGGAGTTGGCTCAATTCTCCTTAGAATTTCGTGGGTTACATGTGGGGGCTTTATAGCCAAGTTACAAGACATTGCAAGCACAATAAACTACTAATAAAACAGGAAACTTAAATAACTAATTTTGTAGGGAAAGAGATCGAGCAGGTTCAGAACTGGTTGGGGCAGACTGGTATGGCAGGTCCAGCATGAGAGAAAGTGACTGGAGGAAGATGGCACATTCAGATTGGTGTGATAGTGACAGGTCAGTTGCTTCTCCAAAGCACACTTGTGACTACTTCTTTTCCAATTCAAACCAGCACCTTCCATTTGATTTCAAACCAAATATCCTTAGGTTTCTGGAGGTTTAGCCACGTCCAAGAGTTTCCCAAACACCTTCCTTGCCTTGCAAGTCAGGTTAGGTCAAGTGGTGTATGGACAGCTTTCATCTTTCCTTGCAAGTCAAGTATGTTTGATCCAGATTGTATTCTTCAACCAGCTTTGCTTCTTCTTCTCTTTCTTTCATTATTCTAACATAGGCATACTCGGAGCAACGCACAAGGACCACTGCATCTGCTTACCAACGAAGAATTAGCGAGATTGGAACGACAGAAACGTCAACAACCTAGACCTACGAACACCAACATGGGTGATCACCAGGATGATCTCACTGCTGCGTTTGCACTCATGCAACAACAAATGCAGCAGATGCAGCAAACCATCCAAGCGCAGCAAGCTGCTGCCGAGCAAGCAGCTCTGAACGCTGCGAATCAGCAGAATCAACCGGAGGAGGTTGTTCCGATCGGCCAGAGAAATCTACTGCGTAATCTGCCTACTACGCGATCTGCCATCAACCCTCCACCGTGCACTAGGCAAGACTTTGAGATCAAGACGGCCTTGATAAGTCTAGTGCAAAGGAAGATCTTCAATGGACTTCCTGCAGAAATACCGATGGACCACATTGAGCATTTTGAGAAAATGTGTGGGTTCACTAAAGCGAATGGAGTACCACCCGATTACATCAAGTGTACCCTGTTCCCTTTCTCGCTTGATGGGAAGGCTGCTCGCTGGCTAGATTCCCTACTAACTGGATCGCTCACCACTTGGGAACAAGTTCGATCTGCCTTCTTGAGCCACTTCTACACGAAATCGAAGACGGCAGCTCTGAGACAGAAGATCGCGACCTTCAAACAGCTAGTAGATGAGCCTTTCTGCGATGCTTGGGAACGATTCAACGTCTACCGAAGAGAGTGCCCACATCACGTTTTTGAGGAAGACTATCTGCTTGGAGTGTTCTACGATGGAGTAGGTTGGGAGTACAGGAACGCTTTGAACTCAGCCAGTAATGGAGACTTCATGACCCAATCCACTCGAGGTGCCTTCGCACTGATTGAGAACATGGCCTCAAGCTCAGCTGATAATAACCGCCAGACTGATCGCACGAAGGTGAACAGCATTGACAACAGCAAGATTGATGAGCTCTCTGCCAAGGTCGATCAGCTGATTAAGAGTAATCAGAATCAGGTCTTCAACATGGAAGAATCCCCTCAGGATAAAGCAACCGCGGAAGCTACATCAGAGTCAGATAATTCGGCTGAAGATCAGCACGAAGTGAGCTATGTTAATGGGCAAGGATGGCAGTTCAAGAACTATCACCAACCCTAACGTGAGGAACAATCCCCACCTGTTCAACAACCCTAAGCCGACGGTAACACGTAAACGCCAAGGAAATCAGGGTCGAGCGATGGATACCAAAGGGGTATGGAAATCAAAGAAGAACCTATGTCGTCAGCCCCGCTCAGAATGCCCAGTTCCACAATCAGAAATAGCGGTTAATCACCAAGCTGCACAACCGCCCATCGCCCGCAGATGATATGAAGAGTCTTGCATTGATGATGAGCCAACTGCTCCAAGGACAGCAGATCCAAGGAAAAGCGAATCAGGTCACAAACGACATCAACACCGAATGAACCATATGTTCAATGACCTAAGTGCCAAATACGATAATGTCTCAAGCCACATGAGACGGATGGATATTCAGATTACTCGATCGCTGAGAGTGTGAAGAGACAGCAAGGTACTCTTCTGGAAAAGCAGACAAGAATCCCACGGAGTGCAACGCAGTCGCTTAAGGAGTGGGAAGCAACTGACTGATCTGGACACCGGGAGATTCACATCGGCCGAGAAAGGGAAGCAGAAAGAGTTGGATCAACCGCCTGAAGCCGCATTCTACAGATGAGGAAGAGGCAGGACAACCCACCGAGACTGTTCCGACTAATGCGAGCAACTCACGGAGCTGTTCCACCGATTGCAGAATCTTCCCGCCGTCAGTATGTACCAAAAGTACCCTATCCTGTTCCAGCTAAGGTTCTGGCGCAAGGATAAGGAGGAGATGAAGTGCAGAAAGATGCTGGAAGACCTAACGGTCAAACTTCCTCGATGAGTGCGATCCGTGATGATACCATCCATGCCAGCTTTGTGAAGGGACTGATCTCCGGAAGATATCTGATGACAGCGAGTTCATTATCGTCTCTAAAGAGTGCAGCGCAGTGCTCCAGAACAAAAGGATCAAGAAACTGGGTGATCCAGGAAAATTTGTCCTCTCAGTCCAGATAGGGAGAACAGTCTTCTCATGCTCACTCGTCGATCTAGGATCAAGCATAAACCTCATGCCTTACTCTGTAGCTAAGCGCCTTGGGTATACGGATTTCAAGCCAACCAGGATGTCCTTAGTGTTTGCTGATCGATCTGTGAAGTCTCCGGTTGGAATCCTTGAAGATCTCCAAGTTCTGGTTGGGAACACACTTGTCCCTGCCGATTTCGTTGTTCTGGAACTCGAGGAAGAATCAAAAGACCCCCTGATCCTGGGAAGACCATTTTTGTGCACTGTGGGAGCTATCATAGACGTTCGACAAGGAAAAATTGATCTCCATCTCGGAGACATTGTGATGAAGTTTGCGATGAATCAGATGCTCAAGAAACCAATGCTGGATGGACAAACCTTCATTGTCCAAGAAGAGAGCGATCCGCTAGAACCACATGAGGGAATGATTGAGGAGATTCTCACCGATAACCCTCTTGAACTTTCCTTAGTCAGAGCTGAAGCCGAGCAAAGCTTAGAGAGTATTGATGCTGATGCCTATGCCAAAGTCCTGGATTCGGCCAGAAGTATGGAAAAGATAGTAGCAAATCTAAGTCTGGGGGAGAACAGTGAACTCAGCAAAACAACTGGAACAATCGCGCCTCAGAACCCGACTGTTCCGGCATCTCAGAACGATGACTCCTGGAGTGAGCTGAAAGCTCCAAAGGTAGAGCTCAAATCCCTTCCCAAGGGACTCAGGTATGCATTCCTTGGACCCAATTCCACATATCCTGTCATAGTGAATGCCGACCTGAACAATGCCGAGACTTCTCTGCTTTTATGTGAACTTAGAAAATATCGTAAGGCATTAGGATATTCTCTAGCTGACATACCTGACATTTCACCTGATCTGTGCATGCATAGAATACACCTGGAAGATGAATCGATGACTTATGTAGAACATCAGAGGAGGTTAAACCCAAATCTAAAAGATGTTGTAAAGAAAGAGATAATGAAACTTCTAGAAGCTGGTGTAATCTATGCGATCTCTGATAGTAAGTGGGTCAGCCCCGTTCATGTAGTACCTAAAAAAGGTGGGATCACTGTTATAACAAATGAAAGGAATGAACTAATCCCTACTAGAACAGTTACTGGTCATTGCATGTGCATTGATTTCCGTAAACTGAATGCTGCAACTCGCAAGGATCATTTCCCACTCCCTTTCATTGATCAGATGCTTGAAAGATTGGCTAACCACCCTTACTACTGCTTTTTAGATGGTTATTCAGGTTTCTTTCAGATTCCCATCCATCCAGACGATCAGGAGAAGACGACGTTCACATGCCCATATGGAACATACGCATACAGGAGGATGCCCTTTGGCTTATGCAATGCTCTAGCGACCTTCCAACGCTGCATGATGTCGATTTTCACTGACCTAATCGAAGACATAATGGAAGTTTTCATGGACGATTTCAGCGTCTATGGAAGCTCCTTTCATGTCTGTTTGTCAAATTTGTGCAGGGTCCTGAAGCGATGTGAAGAGAAGCATCTGGTGCTAAACTGGGAGAAATACCACTTCATGGTCAGAGATGGGATTGTTCTGGGGCATAAGATATCAGAGAAAGGCATCGAGGTGGACAAGGCAAAGATCGAGGTCATGATGAGTCTGCAGCCACCAACTTCAGTAAAGGGAATAAGGAGTTTCCTGGGACACGCTGGTTTCTATAGAAGGTTCATCCAAGATTTTTCGAAAATTGCAAGGCCACTCACTCGATTGCTCTGTAAGGAAACCCCGTTCGCCTTCGACAGCGACTTTCTAGCCGCATTCCACACGATCAAGGAAACCCTAGTCAGTGCACCGATTGTTCAACCTCCAGACTGGGATCTTCCTTTTGAGATCATGACAGACGCGAGTGACTTTGCAGTGGGAGCAGTTCTTGGACAGCGGAAGGATAAGAAGCTGCACGTGATATACTATGCTAGCATAACTATGGACGAAGCCCAGTGTCGCTATGCAACCACAGAAAAAGAGCTCCTTGCCATTGTGTTTGCATTTGAGAAATTCAGATCCTACCTAGTTGGATCAAAGGTGATCGTGCACACAGACCATGCGGCTCTGAAGTACCTGCTCACGAAGAAGGATGCTAAACCGCGGCTTTTAAGGTGGATTCTTTTACTCCAAGAATTCGATCTAGAGATAAGAGACAAGAAGGGAGTCGATAATGGAGTGGTGGATCATCTTTCCAGGATGAAAGTGTCAGACGAGACAGCTCTTGATGAGGAACAACCAATGGAATATGTCAACGCGATTGGTTTGTGCAACACAGAACAGTCATTTCCTACTAGCGAGGGTTGTTCTCGCATAGATGAAGCATTCGTGGCGGTGATCCAGAAGCAGTACCCAAATCTCCCATGGTTTGCTGAGATTGCCAACTTCCTAGCAGCAGAGAAGGAACCTTTAAGGTTCACAGGGAATGATAAGAGAAAATTTCTAAGGGAAGCAAGGCACTACTTCTAGGACGAGCCATATTTGTATCGGCAAGGCAAGGATGGGATCTTCAGAAGGTGTGTTCCAGAAGCTGATATTCCAGGGATCCTTCATCACTGTCACGGTTCATCCTATGCTGGTCACTTTGCCACATTCAAAACAGTTTTAAAGATCCTCCAAGCCGGTTTTTGGTGGCCTACTATGTTCAGGGATGCCCACGCTTTCATATCACGATGCAATGCATGCCAAAGGATGGGGAGTATAAGCAAGAAGAATGAGATGCCTCAGAACTACATCTTGGAAGTAGAAGTGTTCGACTGCTGGAGGATCGACTTCATGGGACCGTTCCCAGTTTCTCACAAGAATGAGTATATCTTGGTTGTTGTGGACTATGTTTCAAAGTGGGTAGAAGCGATTGCTAGTCCAACCAATGATGCACGTGTTGTAACCAAGATGTTTACCTCCATCATCTTTCCAAGATTTGGAGTGCCTAGAGTGGTTATAAGCGATGGTGGAACTCATTTCATCAACAAGGTGTTCCAAGGATTGCTGTGAAAGAATGGCGTGAAACACAAGGTCGCAACCGCATACCATCCCCAAACCAGCGGTCAAGTGGAAGTGTCTAATAGAGAAATAAAGAACATTCTTCAGAAAACAGTCGGAACAACCCGCAAGGACTGGTCTCTTAAGTTAGACGATGCGCTATGGGCTTACAGAACAGCCTACAAAACTCCACTCGGGACCACTCCCTATCACTTGGTCTATGGCAAGGCCTGCCATCTTTCGGTGGAACTGGAATATAAGGCAGCATGGGCTGTCAAACTGCTCAATTTTGACATCAAATCAGCAAGGGAACGACGAACAATCCAGATTCACGAACTGGAGGAGATCAGACATCTGGCCTATGAAAGCTCAAGGATCTACAAGGAGAAAACCAAGGAGCACCATGATAAAAGGATCATCAGTAGAAACTTTGAACCAAACGATCGGGACTTGCTCTTTAATTCCAGACTTAAGCTGTTCCCTGCTAAATTGAAGTCGAGATGGTCTGGACCCTTTACAATTAAAGAGGTCCGACCATATGGAGCAGTTGTGTTGCTGGACACAAAAGGAGGAGAATTTGTTGTAAATGGGCAGCGTCTCAAGCCGTATCTTGCCGAAACAACAACCGCGGAAGGGAACAAATCTCCTTAAGCGATCCCCCCACAGCCTGAAAAGGCTAACCAAAGTCAAGCTAGCGACTTTAACCAAGCGCTTGGTGGGAGGCAACCCACTGGTGAGTGTGAATATTTCTTTCTTTGATTTTTCTATGTTTGCTTTTGATTTTCTATTTCAAAAAAAAAATGGAAAAAAAGGAGGAAGTCCGAACTCTTATCGAAGGAACAGTCCATTGATTGTTCTCGCTGGAGAGTAACTGATCTCAGGTAAGTATTTCGAACCCTGATAAAAACAAAAAAAAATAAATAAATAATAATAATAAATGATGAGAGAAGGGGAAGCGGTTTAGGGTTTCCCTATTTAAAGGTCGACCTCCCCCACTCTCCCACTTTCTCTCATCGCCGCAAAAGAACCCTAAATCAAAAACTCTCCATTTTCTCATCTCCTCTTTTCGATTTTAAGTTCTCGCCTCTTGGATCCCCTAGAGATCGAATTGTCTTTGCAGTTGATTCAATCAATGGCACCCAAGGTAAGCAACTCAACTCGCATTGCTGTGTGAATCGCGATTAAGGGGCCGTTATCATTTCGATTTATTGAGCTTCACTTGATAGGTTCTAGACATATGAATGGTTTAGATCGAATTGATTCTGATATTCATGACTCTAGAGCATTAGAGTATTTTTATTTGGTATGAATAGTTCAATGTGGTTGATTGGAAACGATTGGATGCTGTGAGAATGGTTTGTTAATCCATCTTTTCTAACCAACCCCCGAATAGTGCTGATCTATCTATGGCTGTTCTCTCTCTCGCAGGTCCAAACAAAGCACATCGCTCAGAGAGCATCAAGGCACAGTGCGACACAATCGACACCCACTGCCGAGCCTAACCCAACGTACCCATGGCCTCGGGAGCAGGAAGGTGTGGCTATCGACATTGAGGACCCTAGACTCTTTGATGTCAATGTCGAGGGGTGGGACAAAGAAAAATCAAGAGCGTACAACGCTCTCCTCGCCATCGACATCCAGCCAACTCTGTACGTGCACCCTCCTACACTAGCCCAGCTTGGTCTCGACGACGACGTTCAGCGCATTCTCTCAGCAACTGGAATACTCGAGCTCTGCACAAAGCCGCAAATCCTCATTCCGGAGCTGGTCCGGCAAGCCTTGGCCACAGCAGAGATCTACCATGAGAACGAGCATCAGCCAACGTTCGAGAACACTCACTTCCGTTTCATGGCCGGTGGGAAACATTTCTCCCTCCCTCTCGTCAAGTTCAACGAGATCTATGACATATTCGACGATCCAAGGGAGGTCTCTCTCCTCAAAAGATTTCCACCCGCCAAGATCTTCTGGGACCTAATCGCAAGTGGAGACTTCAAGCCTCACACAGCCTATCAGTCCCACATCCGCAATCCTTCAGTGCGGATCATTGCCAAGGTCCTCAGCAACTTGATGTTCGCTAAGGACCAAACCTCGAAGGTCACATATGGAGAACTCCAGATGCTCTACTCAGGATTAGAGGATCAGATACGGGCAGCGCGAGCAGGCATTCCGATCACGAAGGTTCTCACCAACCCCGGCTATTTACTTGCTGCAATGTTCCTCGCGAAGAAAAGTCTGCTGATGAGAGGTTCGCAAATGAAGGATCGATGTGGCAGTCTCCTCTCGCCATTGTTCCTCCACTTCGGAATCGACCACCTCTCCCTCGAGACCAACTATGAGCCATACTACATTGACATACCCTATCTCATCAAGTGTCACATCCTCCGTGACGAGAGCACCTACATGTTCCAAGATAAGGCAGGGACGCAATTGTTCTGCAAACTCCCGCACACCGAGATCACAAGCCTAGACAAGTTTGAGAACATTCGATTCCTCCCAGAACAGGAGCACCTTTGTGATGATCCGCTGTTGATCCACCCAGGCACGGAGGACGTCGAGGACGTAACACCTGACCCAAATTATGACCTCGAGGACATCGAGGATGGCTTCGACGATGCGACGTACCGCCGCTGGATGATTGATTCACAGCTCAAGAACAACAGCCTCCTGAAGAGGATCCTAAAGACCATCGCCGGCGGGTGCTTCAAGGGTCAGCAGGAAAGAGAGGACGAGCAAGAGCAGTCTCAGCGAACAGGCCATTGCCCAGGCAAGGAACCAGCTGGAGCGACATCAGGAGAAGAGCGGCTACCGCGGAACAGGCGTATTGCTGGGCAGTGCGGGAGCGGGGAGTCAGACTGATCCGCCGCATACATCTATCACCATTGTCTTATCCATTTGAACTCTTTATGTTTCTGCAAGTTATTTGTTTTCTTATTTATTATGTGTGTTTAGGCCTTTCTCCATCTATCTTCTCACAACCATGGATGGTGTGATGTAAGTCTGGGGGAGGCTGAGTCAGTCCGTCTGCTTGCTTTGAGTCGTTTTGATGGAGTCTGTTTTAGGATCGATGACCTTAGCAGTGATGAACGACCCACACATGGACCTGGAACACCCTGACTTACCTCATTGGACACTCCAGAAGTTCTATACCGATCAGGTTACACTGGGTAGACTTAACTCCACTTTATCTGAACCTAATCTGGACTTTAATTCTTCTTGTCATGGGCACTAGATCATAGGAGAATGAGACTTACACTCAGGACTTCTTATCCTTTTTTATCACTCCTGCTGTTCCTGAGTGGCTAGTTCATCTTTAGCTAGTTCCCACCGTGTACCCTAACCTTTTGTTCCACCCTCATGCAATTGCTTTTCTAGTACTTTATGTGCAAAAAGGTCGGAGAGGAAAGGATCAACACAGTTCTTACTCATTAATGCTCACACATTCAGTGAAGGTGGAACACGGCAGACAAAAGAACAATCAGTGAGAGTATTCCGATACTAGAAAGAACAATGAGGGAAGCCAGTGGCTAGAACGAACCATGAAGAATCACCAGTGGCATCACGTACATCACTTGTTACCTCCTTCCCCACCACCCCATCATCTTGCATTTGCTTGTGTGTACAAAAAAAAAAAAAAAGAGAAGAAGGTCTTTATTTTTGTTAACTGGTGACGAGGAGGGGAAGAATCTATAATGTATGCCACTGAGTAAGTTGAGAAAGCAATGGTGGTTCCAGCGAAGTGTTCTGAAGGGAAATTGATTCGCGCAGAGCAATCCTATGATCAATCTAATCGGAGCATAGATGAGTAAGGGCTGTGGACATCAATGGAGCCGTCCTCTCACGACCATTTTGTGCGATATCCTGCATCCGCTCTTGGTAACCCCTAAACACTCTTGAACTCCACCATAAAAGTTAGCCTGGTCTATACCTAGCCCGTTCTCCCTGAGTAGAGCCTATGATGAGAAGCTCACGCTAATCTTAATTGAGAATAAGGAGTTTTGTCTCGAAAGTGTTGCCTTTTCAGGTTGAGATGTAGAGTAAGGAGCCGGTCTTGAACAGCGATCAGGGGAGTTCCCAGTAAGTGTGTGTGGTCCTAATCTACAACTTGTATGGTTCAGAGATTTGTGGTAAGAGTATGGTTGCTGAGAATAAGCGAGTTCCCACACTTTCAAATCTTTCTCCCTGTTCTTGATACTTGCCTTGTTCGAGGACAAACAAGGATCTAAGTCTGGGGGAATTGATATATAGTGTTTTTCACATCATTATATGCATGTTTTCATTTGATTCGAGTCTCTAACCCGTGTCAGTCTAGTTCTTTTTGATCTTTTACAGGTCTGGAGTTGGTAGAAGAGTGAAGAGAAGGCGCATGAAGAGAAGAAGTCTTGTTGGAGCAATTCTGCGGAGAACACTCAAGCGGAACAATCAAACGGAGTGATCTCGAGATTGTTCCCGACGAATAAAGAATCTCCTATTTCGGGAATTTAAGCCCGGTTGCCCTAATCTCTTTTCTACCTATTGGCGCCTCCATATAAAAACGCCATCTACCCTATTTTATTTACTTACGCTAGTTTTTACAAGAGAACTATTAGCTTTGCGATCTGCAACTTGTAAGGGAGATGAATTCATCCTCTCATAGAGAAGATCATCTGAACCCTTTTGTTTTTACTCTTGTTCTTATGCAATATTATTCAGGAATTATGTCTTTGACTATTTGCATCATGGTCGAGTAGTGACCTAGCTCGCCTAGGGTTTTTAGGGTGTTGAGATATGAGCTAAACATAGATAAGCGATTTCAATTAATTCTTCATTCATACTGTTCTTAATGCTTTCATTAATCTGATCACTTATTGTTAGATTCTAAGTCCATCACCTAGTTAACTACTGAGGAGATAACTTGACTTGTATTGAATGAGCTTAATATCCCTAATCAGCGAAAGTAGATATTAGGGTAGTAAGTGAACTGATCGGGCTTGTTCTCCAAGCTTGCAATCGATTTTCATCTCAACGACAGTTAGATGGTGAGATTGATCTGCAAAGAGATCACCACCACGACAGTGGGGTTTTCCAGCTGAGTGACCCGAGTTCTAGAAAGTGTTTCCTTGCGCTTGAATAATTGTTTGGCTCCAATTCAACACCCAATGAAACACCCTAGGCTAGCTACTTGTTAATTTGAATCAATCTCTAGTTTTACTTGTTTCCTATCGTCTTTCTTAAAACCAAAACCAGTTCTCCTTCTTAGCTTGATTTTGAAACTCATAGAAATAAAGTGTAGACTGGTCCTCTGGATTTGAATCTAAAGTACTATAATTACAACTGTTAACTTGGCAGTAGCAAGGATTCATTTTTAATGTATCAAGTTTTGGCGCCGTTACGACGGGGACCAGATTTTTTTACCTCTATTTTACGGTTTCACATCTAGTCTAAGATATCTAACTCGCTTCTATTTCTTTGTTCTAGCTGATGATCCAGTTGCATGACCAGTAGGCATACTCGGAGCAACGCACAAGGACCACTGCATCAGCTTACCGATGGACCACATTGAGCATTTTGAGAAAATGTGTGGGTTCACTAAAGTGAATGGAGTACCACCCGATTACATCAAGTGTACCCTGTTCCCTTTCTCGCTTGATGGGAAGGCTGCTCGCTGGCTAGATTCCCTACTAACTGGATCGCTCACCACTTGGGAACAAGTTCAATCTGCCTTCTTGAGCCACTTCTACACGAAATCGAAGACGGCAGCTCTGAGACAGAAGATCGCGACCTTCAAACAGCTAGTAGTTGAGCCTTTCTGCGATGCTTGGGAACAATTCAACGTCTACCGAAGAGAGTGCCCACATCACGGTTTTTAGGAAGACTATCTGCTTGGAGTGTTCTACGATGGAGTAGGTTGGGAGTACAGGAACACTTTGAACTCAGCCAGTAATGGAGACTTCATGACCCAATCCACTCGAGGTGCCTTCGCACTGATTGAGAACATGGCCTCAAGCTCAGCTGATAATGCTGAGCTTCATTTCAAACTATGAACTTCATTTCACACGTATCTGCTTGGAGTGTTCTACGATGGAGTAGGTTGGGAGTACAGGAACGCTATGAACTTCATTTCACACGTATGGACCTTGATAGTTTTTATCGTAAGATTCCAACGGTAACTCCGATCGAGACAAAACAAGAGACTAATCATGTCGAAGTCTAACGGAAGGTACATGATTCGAACTAACTCGCCAATTTGCCGAGTTGTTGAGGTGAAACTCGCCAATTTGGCGAGTTAGTGAGGTAACTTGCCAATTTGGCAAGTTCTTGAGTAGCAACTCGCAAATTTGGCGAGTTGTTGAGGTGAAACTCGCCAATTTGGCGAGTTGTTGAGTTGCAACTCGCCAATTTGGCGAGTTGTTGAGTTGCAACTCGCTAATTTGGCGAGTTTTTGAGGTAACTCGCCAATTTGGCGAGTTATTGAGTTGCAACTCGCTAATTTGGCGAGTTGTTGAGGTAACTCGTCAATTTGGTGAGTTTTTGAGTTGCAACTCGCCAATTTGGCGAGTTGTTGAGTTTCAACTCGCTAATTCGGTGAGTTGTTGAGTTGCAACTTGCCAATTTGGCGAGTTGTTGAGGTAACTCTCCAATTTGGCGAGTTGTTGAGTTGTAACTTGCCAATTTGGCAAGTTGTTGAGTTGCAACTTGCCAATTTGGCGAGTTGTTGAGTTGCAACTTGCCAATTAGGCGAGTTATTTAGGTAACTCTCCAATTTAGCGAGTTGTTGAGTTGCAAATTGCCAATTTGGCGAGTTGTTAAGGTAACTCGCTAATTTGGCGAGTTGTTAAGGTAAGTCGCCAATTTGGCGAGTTGTTAAGGTAACTCGCCAATTTAGTAAGTTTTTGAGTTGCAACTGACCAATTTGGTGAGTTGTTGAGGTGAAACTCGCCAATTTGGCGATTTGTTGAGATGCAACTCGCCAATTTTGCGAGTTGGTGATGCTCAGGGAGCTCCAACTCTCCAAATTGGCGAGTTGGTGAGATCAACTTCGCTAATTTGGCGAGTTGTTGAGTTGTAACTTGCCAATTTGGCGAAGTTGTTGAGGTGAAACTTCGCCAATTTGGCGAGTTGATGATGCTCCGTGAGCTCCAACTTCCCATTTTGGCGAGTTGGAAGCGTTTCGGAAGCTCGAACTTGCCATCTTGGCGAGTTGTATATTTTTCTTGGGTGTTTTGGTCGAGAACTTTCGTCGAGAGTATATGAAAATGCAGTTTTTAGAGATTTCGAGATAGCCATTTTTGACCCCAACATGGTTTTGTTCACAGGTTTAACTCGCCATTTCGGCGAGTTGATTGCCTTGTTCGTTCGTATGTTCAGATGGTTGAACCTTCGTGATCGTCTCATTGTCTGAGACTCAATATAGTCCTTCTCGAGATTTCTTATTTTCTGATTCCTTTTCGGAATTGATATGAAACTCGATTTAGGTTTCTCGCGCTCATTCTATCTCTCTTTTTCAAAGAGGACATTTTCCGAGGACTTTCAGGCATTGATTCTGTCGTGACCGATTTTGATCCCAACAGTATACATTGGATCGGGTTCCTCCTGTAAGTTCGGAAGGTAAAAGTCTCTCTCTCTCTCTCTCTCTCTCTCTCTCTCACTCTCTCTCTCCTCTCTCTGGAAGATGCAGAGGGGTAGGAGTGTCTCCTGTGACCCCAGTATTCTAATTCAGAAAGGAATGAGCACACATTGTGGAAACGAGGGATAGGTAAATTACCTGTGACCCCATTATTTGCTACACTTTGTCAAATTAAGAGCCACAAAAGTAGGAAAGTCAATAAGATGAACAAGATTGACTGCATCAGCATCACTGTTCATTGAAATTGAAGCTATAAGGGTTCAGAGAAGAGAGAAAGAGGGAAGAAATAGATCAGAGAAGACTACCTGTGTGTCCAGAAACTTACTTGAGTTGAATCCATGTGTCCCTTGATCGATACTTCCAAGGTAAAGCCTACACATTTATTTTATGCAAGAAATGAGGTTAGTAGAGGGGTTAGTCAGACATGATTTGCTAAATTGATGGTTAGATGAATTTGGAACAAAATGATGATTTTGGAGCATTTTAGAGCATAAAAGAGATTTCACCTGGGCTGACCATCAAACCAGACCGGAGGTCGACATTCATAATCAATAATCGATAGGTGCACAATCTATGCCATCGATCGACATAGAATAAAGGTCTATGATTAGAGATAATAATCGATTGATGCACATCCTATGACATCGATCAACGACGAATCGTGCAGAAGACAGCCGACTTAAAGCCCAAGACTTCACCAAATTACAAGATTGCCCCTAACGAGTTTTTAACCTAATATATATAGTTTGCCAAAGTGTTTAAGGCAAAGAGTGCTTTCTATTCTCTTGTTTTTACATAGCAAAAGGTTTTAGGGATTTCTAGAGTTGGAGAGAAGATCCAAAGAGATTTGTGATTGGAACTCCATTATTATCTATTTATCTATCTATTAGTTTTGTTTATACCTTGTTGTTATGAATTGCTTAGCCTTATCTGAGTAGTTCTATTGTTAGATTTAGGGTTCAATTAGGTAATGAGGGATTAGCCCCAACTATAGATTGCTAAGTTGTGATATTCATCATTAGGATGCTCTTAATGCTTGTGTTCTAGAATAGCTAACTAGACCTTGACCTAGGATATAAGTTATTACTTAAACTCGTCCTGAACCTATCCTAATTGAGATAAGATTGCTAGAGAAAGGTGGCAGCTTATCTAGGAACCCTTAGTGAGCATTCATTCAACCCGCACTCAAATCTTGCTAGAGCGCGTCAATCGATATTCCTATAGAATTATTGGTCGAAGGTGCAAAAGGTGTATCGATCGATATTCCTCTAGAATAATCGATCGACACTTTCTAATTGATCAAGCTGATTGGTTATATCATTAGATCTAGTCAATAGAAGAATCTAGACAAGCGAAAGCTGATTGATTTGTTCTTATAAGTTGAGCTCTATAATATCATGAAAACAACTGTTAGGCATCTATATGATTATAATCCTGATTACCTGAATAGAAACCCTAAGTCTAGCTACTTTCCATTAATTGTCAAAACCTCAATCAAACCAATCGAGTAACTACCTTGCTCAAAACCCGCTATTTAAGTTTAATCATAATCAACCTAGCTTAATCACTCTAATTAGATCTTTTTGGTTCCCCAGCTCCTTGTTGATTCGATCCCTAAGTACTACAACTGAACCTCTTATTTGATAGAGTAATGTTGCTCTAGGGTTAATATGAGCACTATCAATTCTCCTCGTAATCTCCATCAACGTCCTGTTTCATCTCTCAACAACTCCATTTTGTTGTGGAGAATACAGTGCACTTAGATGGCACCTTATCTCATTATCATTGCAGTATCCCTGGAACTCTTGAGAGGTAAACTCACCACTCCTATCCGTTCGTAGTGTTTTAATTGTATCTCCTGCTTCCGTATCAACAAGCTTCTTGGATTTTTTAAACCTATCAAAAGCTTCACCTTTTTATTTTAATAGAATCGACCACATATATCTTGAATGATCATCGATCAAGACAAATATATATATATTTGTTCCTCCCAGCTGTTAGCGGCGATATTGGTCCGCAAAGATCTCCATGAATAAGCTCCACTATGTTTGAGGCTCAGTATGTTGTTGCTTTTGGAGCCCTTGTTTGTTTTCCCACAAGACATGAAGCACACAGTTCCCTCTCATTCGATATGTTGGGCATGCCAGTGATAATCTCCTTATCCATCATTGACTTCATAGTGTTTATGCTAACATGTCCAAATCTTGCGTGCCAGATGGCCGTATCACCAATCTTCGTAAACTGAAGACACTTCGAACTCTCGACCTCCATGTTTACCTTATAGAGAGAATTTTTTGACCTCATTGATCTCACCAACTAGTTCCCAACTCTATCACAAAGCATCAAATAAATGTCTCTCATCCTGATATCGCGTCCAGATTCGTTGCCTGGCCAAGGCTAATAATATTGCTCCTCAAGTGTGGTATGAAGTAAACATTGGCCAAGATCTTTTGTTTGCCATCCTTGGTGAGGAAAAGAATCAATCCCTTTCCCTTTATGTCAATGCAAGAATCGTCACCGAACCTCACCTTTCCTGTAATCCTTTTTTCAATCTTTGAGAAATATTCGCAATTGCCAATCATATGGTTGCTTGCTCCATTGTCGAGGTACCAGACATTAGCACCATCGGAATGTGCTTTGAGTTTGCTTGGCATAATGTTTCCTTCATTAAGAAAGACTACCTCGTACATCATCAATTCCTCAGATTCATGTGTGCTATCATTCTCGTTCTTTTGTGTTTCTTGAAGTTTAAGCAACCGGCCAGGACATTTGTAGGCGTAATGTCTAGTCTTGTCGCATTGATAACACACAACTCACGATATGTCTCTCCCCTGTTTCCAATCTCCTCCTTGTCTCCAGTCTGTACCATTGTTATAACGCCCACATCCCCTTCCTCTATTGTTAAAACATCCTCCCTGTCCTCTACCTTTGCCATAGATTTCTTGGTGACCTGGACTTTGCGAGTCCATATTCGTATACATGAGCTTTTCTTGGTCTTCTTGTTGATCCTCATCTTTAACTCTCTCTTCATAAGCTTTTATAATCACTTTGTTTTGTTTTGATAGAGTATTCTTGAAAATCAAGTCTCTGTGAGTTTGGTTTGTGCGTTGTCGAAGAAAAACAGAATCAGATAAGATGGAGCTTTCTACAAAGGTATTCCAACAATGTTTTGTTTCTCTTCAATCAAAGTTTTCGACTGGCCTTCACATCAAGCAAACAGGTGAAGAACCCATCGAATTGATAGCGAGGATGAAGGAAAAGTTTACAAATAGTTTTCAAGTGAAACAATGACTGGAGATCGGCGATGTCCGACCGGCAAGAGTCCGATGAACTCTAGATTCTTCGTTTCACAAGAAAGAGAAGTCTACACGTGGAGAATTTACAATCATCCTTATCTTATTGTCTAGATTTTAATGGGCTTAATGTAATTTTGTTAACTTTTACGCTTGAACTGTTTGTACTTTTAATTGGCTTAAAGCCTCGGTATTAAGACAAAAAAAGAAATGTCATATGTTTTTATGTTTGTCTAAAATTGAAAATAGTTATTAATTGTCTTTTCTCTTATGTCTTAGGGGTCTAACTCCTTGTAATATAAATATATATATTTATATATATATATATCTAATTATCAGTAAAGGTTTTGATGGTCCACCAGCGTTTTAAACGTGGTCTCTTCCGACCATATCATCATGTCCATCAGTGTTATGGAATATATAAGAAGAGAATAAAACAGTAATTAAGAATAGTAAACAAAAATAAAATAATGTTGTGTAATGGATTCCATACACCACTAGGCAATTTTCTAATAGAAGTTAAATAACTAACGTGTCTTTATTTATTCCCACTCATTGGTTCGTGTTCACTTTGGAAGTCATATATTCCTAATCCTTTTTTACCCTTTTGCTATTTCAACCATTTGTGTTTAAATTTATTATATAAATAGGCAATTTTTTTTCCTCATTGTCTAACTCATTAACAAAAAGACATTAAAACTAATTCTGATAGCTCATTTAGTACATACATATTTACATTCTTAATTTATATTTAAATAATTTACAAAACGTAACAATACAAACACCAAAAAAGTTTATAATGTTTTCTCTAATATTACCAAATTTACTAATTAAAAATGACTACAGTTACTTGTAAAAGCGTTAACATATAAATTAACTTTAAATATTAATTAATATATAAAATATAAAATTTCAAATATATACTTTTTTTATAGTAAGTTAGATTAGATAACCGTATTAAAACATCTGGTTCTAGGTATTTTTCTAAACGGCACTTAATGTAAGTATTTTAACCTAAGCCAACTTTGGAAAACAACTGCTTTAGATTAATACGCAAAGTTTATAGTCCTAATAGAATATATATATATATATATATATATATATATATATATATATATCATATTGTATTACAAACATACAGTTCGAAAATTAAATTGTTTCAGGTGATAAAATTATTTCATGGCCACAGAATCATTCTTCAAATATATATTTTTTTTTTAAACAAAACAAAAATTGCCTCCTACTCAGCATATGTGATCTATATAATCATCCACCTGGTCTCTACTACCAATCAATTTATTGAAGAAGAGATCGATAAAAGAAGCAAGCTAGCGAGTTAGGGAGAGAACAGAAACTAAAAGTGGGAGAGTGTTTACACCAAAAATAAAAGAGTGGGAGAGTGGGTTAAGAGACGTTTGATTACTAATCATGGGTTGTATGGATGGAAAATGGGCACCGGTGATAATGATCATCGGGATTAACATGATTAATGGGTTGGTTAACGCGCTGACTAAGAAAGTTCTTGATGGAGGCATTAATCATATGATCATTGCTACCTATCGTTTGGGCATTTCCACATTTTTTCTTCTTCCGATCGCTTACTTTTGGGAACGGTAAATCGAATTTTAATTTTAATAATTAATTTGCTTTTAGGTTTTCAATTTATATAATTTTTAAGTGCTTAATAAAAGATATTCTCAATACTTACTTCCTTATTTTATTTTTCTTCAGTTACTTGGTTTTAAATTTCATATTATTTTAGTTTTATTAACAAGTGTGCAATGTTTTTTCCATATTGAATTAATATGTTGGGGAAAGATGTTTTAAAAAAAAAAAAATTGTGCTAACCAATTTTTTTTGTCAACAGATGCTAACCTTTTAATGGACGTTTAATGATGTTTTTATGTATAGAACTATAGACAGTATCAGAATTTTGTGTTTCCGACAAAATAAATGCTCCCTTTCATGATTTGGTCAGAGAAACAAGGCCGAAGCTAACGACGAGCGTCTCGTGTCAGCTTTTTGTCAGTGGCCTTTTTGGGTATGTTTTGCTTTTAGTTCCCTAGCTCATAATTGCTTACAATTCAGTCCAATTTCTATTGTTAGACTCATTTTAATCTTTATTGAACTATTATTTTGGCAGGGCAAGTTTGATGCAATATTTCTACTTGCTTGGCCTCAGCTACACTTCTGCCACCTTGGGATCTGCTTTCTGGGGCACATTGCCTGCTATAACTTTCATTCTGGCTTTGATATTTGGGTACACTTTAATTAAGATTTTAAAATTATTTGTGTTAAAAATGACATTCACTGTTATTAAATACTAATTTAAAAATTTTCTTAAAATCTAGTGTTGTTAAAATATTTACTTTATCAAAAATAAATTAAGTTATGAAAATTAAGAAATCCTTATAGATTTTAAAGTATTTTTAGAGGTTTAGTTAAAACGGTTAAATTTCAAATCTAATTGTTTTAAATGATATTTTATAGTGGTTTAACTAAAAATGTAGTTTTTTCAGTTCACCTAAAATCATATACAAATTTATTAAAAATCAAATCACTCCAAATAATTGAAAAAATTATAGACTTAATACACCTCTTTAGACATTTGATAAAATTTAATCATCTTATGTTTAGTTAGATACTTAATTAGAGTGGGGATGTTTAATTTGGATTCCAATTTGTTTTTCTATTTCTTTTTTTGCTTTTAGTTTTTGGTTTATATAAATTAGCTACTACTTGGTTTGGTTTATCATAAACCCCTTTTATTTTAACTTATTCGGCTTTAGCCAAAACATATGATTTATAATAAAAAAATTCTTTAGTTTTATTTTATATTGTTATAAATCAGATTTATTAAAACATAAATACTATTATTTTGTTCCAAGTTTTCATTAAATCATTTTAAATTATTATAAATTAAACTAGTACTGCAAGCAAGAAGTGTTTGAAGAATCGTAATCATAAATATGAAAAAATTACTGATATTTTAATATTATTAAATAATAAATTTATCACAATAAATTGTCAACATACAAAATTAATATTTTAATTTAAAATCTCTGAAGATGAGAAAGTTTAAGTAGAAGATTATTAATAGATTTATGTACTTCAATTTCTAGATAATAACATTTAAACTAGGTGGTATAACTTGGTTTTACCAGACTGACACTCCAATAAATTATCTAACAAATAAGAATGCTATAATCTAACACATTATAATGTTCATCTTTTTCAGATTTGAAAAGCTAAATGTGAAAACGAAAGCAGGATACGGCGTGGTACTTGGAGCTTTGATAAGCTTAGCTGGAGCTTTAATTCTTACGTTGTACCAAGGCATTCCATTATCGAACTCTCAAGAACACGCAACGATTTCACACATCCAAAAAGGACACGAAAACTGGATCAAAGGCTGTTTTCTTTTATCCTTAGGAGTTACATTTTTCAGTTCCTGGATGCTTATACAAGCCAAGGTCAACGTGAGCTACCCTTGTCCATACTCGGGTACAGTTATTTTATCGGTCTTTGGGACGCTTCAGTGTGCTCTTCTTAGCTTGATCAAGACTAGACATGTAGAAGATTGGATCCTCAGAGACAAACTCACCATCATCACCATCATTATAGCGGTATATATAAATATATTATATAAATCTACGACAATCAAAAATTTATCTTTTTTTTTTGAACCAATAACTTATATTAATAGAGTTGTTTACTCAGTACCAAAGTGGCCTGATCGAAGTTGATACAATGCTGATTTTGCTAATGAATCAGCATGAGCATTTGCTAAGCGCGAAATAAAACGAAACGAGATAGATGTGAAAGACTGGGCCAACATAAGGATGTCATGAAGGATGCCTTTCAAAGCCACATCCTGTCCTTGTGTGTATATATATATATATCTATAGGGTGTGGGTGCACAAGGAATGTGTACAGTGGGTATATCATGGTGCATTAAACAACGTGGACCTGTCTTTACATCAGCATTCAGTCCTGTCACACTTATGTTTGCAACCGTGTTCGATTTCTTGATACTTCATCGTATGATTTATTTGGGAAGGTAAAATAAAACTGTATGAATCCCTTAAACAGTATTTGTAAAGTAAATTTCCAAATATTTTCTTATATTTTATTATTACATTCATTCTGAAAAAGATGACATAACCTAGTGAAAACTATAACATGGTTTCAATCATATTATAACACTTACAATTTTATGATAATTATTCTTACTTTTGATAAAATTCCAAAGTAATATAATAGTTAGATTTGGTTTAGTGATAATTATTATTTTTTTTTAAAATTTCTAATAGCTAAATTTGGTTACCTACAAAATTTTAAATTAAATACATAATTATTGCTAAAATGCAAAAACTAATATAACACAAATATAATAGTTAGATTTGGTTTAGTGATAATTATTATTTTTTTTGTAAAATTCCTAATAGCTAAATTTGGTTACCTACAAAATTTTAAATTAAATACATAATTATTGCTAAAATGCAAAAACTAATATAACACAAATATAACAAAATTTTCATTAACTTAGGATAAAAGTTAACAAGTTTTGTATCAAACAAAAAACAAATACCTAGAAATTATTATGAATTGATTTTTTAAATACTTTCTTATATGTCATCACACATTCATTTTAAAGAAAAAGATGGTATGGCTTAGTTAAAATAATAGCATAGCTTCAATCGTACTATGACATGTACACATTTAATGATGTAGATTTTTAGAAGATTCTAAAATTAAGATAATGGTTAAATTTGGATTAATGATAAATACATTTTTGGTAGGATTTCCAATAGGTGAATTTGGTTAATACCAAAACTTAAAATACGTAATTATTGTTAAAATTTTACAAAATCTAGCATAACAAAAATATGATAAATTTTCACTTATTAAAAGTTTTGTATCAAACACAAACTAATCTAAATTTATAATAGCTAATCTAAGTTTATTTAAAATTTAACTAATCATTCGTTCAAGAAAAACACAAACTAATCTAAATTTATTTAAAATTCAAAATTGTATTATAGTAAATATCTTAAAATTATAATTAGATCCATAAATCAACATAGGTAAACGATCAATCAATTTTCTAATTAAAATTTTTTAAAATGATACAGTATAATAAGCTACACATTAAGAATGATGTCATGTGTTTAGTATATAAAATCTTCAATTTTAACAAGGATAAAAGTTAACAAATTTTGAAAAATATCTATATTTATCAAAATTATTTATAATTACTTAATAATAATACACAAATTATAAGATAACTTCGATTGAAATTCAAAATTTTACTATATGTAAATATATTTAATATGTTTAAATTCTTAAATTAAAATATAAATTGAGTTTAAATTTATAATTATATTAAAACTTTAGATGTTGTTTTTAAAATAATTTTTAATTATGTTTATGGTGTAGGAAACCACCTAAGCCAGTACAATCTGCAGCTTACTAATTCAATTTTTTGACATTTTGTTATCGTTGCAGTGTTATTGGATCGGTGGTAGTTGTGATTGGTTTATACATATTTTTATGGAATAAGAGCAAACAAATAGATATCTGTAAAATCACTAAGTTGCCTACAAATATGGTAAAAGAAGGAGAGGAAGAGGAAGAAGAAGAAGAACATACAATTGTCAACAATTAGCTAATATTTTAGTTATCCACATGAGTACTCACTACAAAAAAAAATTATATTTTACATAATTTATATTATATATTTGCATTAGTTATAAGTAATGTAAAATCATTTTGCATCATTTAAATAAATGATGCAAATAATTTGTATCACTTCATTTATAATTGATGTAAATCTAATAAATATTTGCATCAACTGTAAAAATTGATGTCAATAAGTAATGTAAAATCATTTTGCATCATTTAAATAAATGATGCAAATAATTTGTATCACTTCATTTATAATTGATGTAAATCTAATAAATATTTGCATCAACTGTAAAAAATTGATGTCAATATATATCAATTGTAATACATGATGTTAACATTTACATCAACTTTAATAAATAATGTTACTATGAAATCAATTAAAATAATTGATTTAAATTATTATGACATTTATTAATAAATAATCTAAAATTAATTTTATTTTCTAAAATAATTTTAAAGTTATATTATTTGAAATTTTTTATTTAAATATTAAACTTATGCAGTTTTTAACTGATGCAAAATTATTATAAAAATTGTAAGATATTTTATTGACTTCTGAAAATATACATTAATACAAAAAATATTTAATTAAATAGAAAAATTCAAATCTTAACTTCAATTAATGTATATAAAAAAAAAGAAATAACACAATTGATCCATCGTATAAACTCACAAGGTATAAATAAACAAAAAAATTGCTAAACAATATTTCAAACTAATCATTCTTCACATCTCCATGAACACTGCTTGTCTTTCTCCATGGACTTGCACGATTTGCCACCTATATCCAACGTCTTGTGGAGCTTTAACATAGGTACGGAAGAGATAGTGGAATCAGAGAGGATAATCATAGAGATTTTCATCTTTTTCACCTTGTGACAACATTGGTCGTGACTAAGATCGTAAATTCTTCCGCCAATAACTCGAATGCCACAGTTCCCTACCGCCATATATATCTATTTTATGATATAGTTTTATATTAATAACATCGAATGTTTTTGACCTGAATGTTTTTGACGTAACTACCACGAAGTACAAATTTATTTTAACCGAATTGTGTTAATATCATTTATTTATTGATGAAATATTGCTTCTTTTATTTAAATGATGCTAACTTTTTATCATTTATATAAGTAATATTAACACAAATTTGTATGTGTATCAGTTATTTAAATGAGGTAAACCCATATTTTGTTTTACTTTTTTAAAAATGAACCAAATATAGATTTGTATCAATTTCCTTGAAATGATGCTAAGTGAATTAATAAAACATCATTTATTATAACTAATGTTATATATATATTTTGTATCATTTGTTAATAAACAATTCAAACTACTATCATTTATTTTTCTGATACTATTTATGTGATGCAATCTTTTTTTGTAGTGACTTTATCTTATTCCTAAACCCTCTTTTTTTATCCAGGAAGATCAATATGGCTTCAGGATCGGTCTTGAGATTTTGAGGGCTATAGACGATTTAATAAAGATTTCTTTAATCTAGAAACCTTAATTCTTTTTTTTTACAAATTTATGGGTCTATATATATAATTTTTTCAAAAAATTTGGGGGGGAGGAGGAGGGGGGGTTTAGCACTACAAAAATATTTCCAGATTAGAATAATTACAGAAGACGAGTTCACGAACTGCTATTAAAAGTGGCTGAATCTGATCCTAACTTTTTCGTAGCGTTATATTCATGCCAGGGAAAATTTTCATTAAGCGGGAACACATAAATGAGTACTATAGGTGAAATTTTATTTCAGAGGGAGCACTTAGACCAATTTTTTTGGTTTTCCGCTACTTTTGACAATTTTTTTTCGAACATCATCTCCCTTCACCGTCCATCGCACAAATCTGAACCCTCTCATTTATCCCTGCGTCAAGCACCAACTCCATTCCCACGAATTCCAGTTTGGCTCAGAATCTAATCTGAAGAAGTACGGATTGCAGATCAGGGCTCCTTCGTCTCAGAAAAAGCAGCCATCACTTTGTCATGCTTTCTCAGCAGCGATGAAGACGAAGACAACGATGATTGAGAAGGAGATTTCTCGGCAAGCTTTCAAGACCAAGTCTCTTAAAGAAGTATGTTTCCAATTCTCACTCTGTTTCTTAGTTTTCTTCTTTCTTAGGGTTTCGATTTGGGATTTTTAGGTTGAGATTCGATTTGATTTGACTATCTTTTCCTGGGTCTAGGGTTACAATTTTGTTGACTATCTCGATGCTCTGTTCTCTACGACAATGTTACCTATTGACTGTAAAATTCAGATCTTTTTGTTAGTCTAACTTGTATGTTATTGCAACACATGCGAGAATCATATGAAGAGACTTGAAGAACTTGAAGAACGAGAGAGAAAGATTGCTTTGTCAATGTCAAAGTGTAAGGAAACTGCAGGGGATTTGAGTAAGCGATTGCAAAAATTGACTGCAAAAGAGAACGTAAGTTTATAACTCACAGTATTGAAATTGCAGTTTGATAGCTGTGGTGAGATCTTATTTGGACTTTCTCTGATCTGAGACATTGCCTGATTATTCTAGAGTTTTGAGTTTGTTTTGCTCTGTTAGAGATATGGTCTTTCTCTGATCTGATACTTTGCCTGATCTTATTGCAACGGAGGAGGGCTGTTTGTTGAGGTTGGGACTAATTCCAGTGTACAATACATTGGCTTACTCACTCAAATAGTTTGAATAATTTCTTACGCCATATTCAGAGGCTAGGGTTTTAATTAAACATCTCACCTTCTGATCTTTCTCACAGCAAAGAACTGAGCTAGAGGATGATAAAAGTAGTCCAAGGTGCTCTCTGATTTTACTCCAATTTTTCACAGTTTTTCTTCTTTCTTAGGGTTTCGATTTGGGATTTTTAGGTTGAGATTCGATTTGATTTGACTATCTTTTCCTGGGTCTAGGGTTACAATTTTGTTGACTATCTCGATGCTCTGTTCTCTACGACAATGTTACCTATTGACTGTAAAATTCAGATCTTTTTGTTAGTCTAACTTGTATGTTATTGCAACACATGCGAGAATCATATGAAGAGACTTGAAGAACTTGAAGAACGAGAGAGAAAGATTGCTTTGTCAATGTCAAAGTGTAAGGAAACTGCAGGGGATTTGAGTAAGCGATTGCAAAAATTGACTGCAAAAGAGAACGTAAGTTTATAACTCACAGTATTGAAATTGCAGTTTGATAGCTGTGGTGAGATCTTATTTGGACTTTCTCTGATCTGAGACATTGCCTGATTATTCTAGAGTTTTGAGTTTGTTTTGCTCTGTTAGAGATATGGTCTTTCTCTGATCTGATACTTTGCCTGATCTTATTGCAACGGAGGAGGGCTGTTTGTTGAGGTTGGGACTAATTCCAGTGTACAATACATTGGCTTACTCACTCAAATAGTTTGAATAATTTCTTACGCCATATTCAGAGGCTAGGGTTTTAATTAAACATCTCACCTTCTGATCTTTCTCACAGCAAAGAACTGAGCTAGAGGATGATAAAAAGTAGTCCAAGGTGCTCTCTGATTTTACTCCAATTTTTTCACAGTTTTTCTCTTCTTTCTCACTTATTTTCTCTGAAAATATTTCTCTGGATTTTCCTTGTAATTGAATCAGTTCTTGTTGTTCTGTCGTTTTAGGGCTGGTGGCTCGCGTGGGTTTGCATTTGTTCGGTTTAAGTACAAAGACGAAGCTCACAGAGCAGTGGAACCTCCTACGAAGTAAAGGAAGATGCATATGTATTTGTATATTTATTTGCTCCAGAGGAAGAGTTGTGTAACGTCCTCCAAAGTCACGAAGGTCAAGAGGCTAAGAAGAAGTGGTTTGTTTGTGTCTTAGATTTACAGACAGCATAAGTATGTTCCGAGGCTTTGAGATTGAAGTTTGTTTGAGTTGTGTGTAGGCATGAGCAAGGATGTGTATTTTATAAATTTAATGAATATAAATTTTTATTTGTAGATCAAATTGCAACGTATAGATGATAATTGGAGTTTGTTATAAAATATTTTATATATCACCATAAATTTTATATAATCAGTCAGATATAAAAATCATCCAGAATAATTATATTTTAATTTATATGTTTGAATGTATATTTTGTAAATCTAACTTATAAATTTAGTTTATTTGTATTTTGTATTTTTTTTAAAAACAACAACAATAAAACAACAATACCCTAGACATGTTATTATTTCAAGTTCTAAACCCTAAACATGCCCTAAACTCCAACCTCCAATGCTTATGATAAATTTCAAAATAAAAATTTGTAGAAATTAATAACTAAAACAAAAGTATATAGATGACAAAAAAAAGTTGTGTTTATTTGTATATTGCAATTTTTAAGAAAAACTCTATACCCTAAACATGTTTCTATACCCTAAACTTGTTTATAGACCCTAAACATGTTCCATAATATAATTTAAATATTAAATTCAAAATTTCATCATATTTATAGTCTAATCCCAAATTTTAAATTTAAATCTCAAACACTAAATCTTAAATCTACACCTTATATATAATACTCTAAACCCAAACTTAAACCCTACATACGAAGTCATAAATCTAATCTTTTCAAATAATATAATTACTAATCTAAAACCTATTCCTGACAGAATTATAACTTTATTAATTTGTTTTTCCAATATTTATCTTAAGTTCTAACTTAACCACATCTACTTCACAAATCTCAAACCATACACTTTAAACTTAACCACAACTATATAAACTCATAGTCAATAATTATAATATTAGTTAATAGATTTTTAAAATTAAAATTTAATGTTTTAATTATAAAATATTAATTTTATTTCAAACATCAGTTTTAAAAAATTATAAACCAAGCCATTTCTATAGTTATTTATATCTATAAATAAAGCAATCTCTATTGTTTTTTTAAGCCATTGATTTATTTGGATCAGTAAATCAATCCCTTATCTATCCCTCGTCCTTTGTTTCATTGGTTGAGACATTAATGTTGGGATCACAGTTATAGATTATTGATCACAATTTAATCAATGGTCAGATTATTCTGCTTAGTTTCGATTGGACACACAATTCAACCTCTTTCCACGCCTGCTCTCTCTTCCACGATCTAATTCGCCTCTCTTTTTTCTTCTTTCTTTTCCTCTCCACGTTCTTTGCTGTTAATCTTATTTACTGTTTTTCAATTTCATTTGATTTGTTCTTAGAGCAGTTTGGTTTGATTTTTCGAATCAGTTTTCATGTTTCTTCTTCTCCGCTAAGCTAATGATTGGATCAAAATTTGAAGCTTTCACCACCATTGGTCACTTCTCTCTCTCTCTCTCTCTCTCTCTCTCTCTCTCTCTCTCTCTCTCTCTCTCTCTCTCTCTCTCTCTCTCTCTCTCTCTCTCTCTCTCTCTCTCTCTCTCTCTCTCTCTCTCTCTCTCTCTCTCTCTCTCTCTCGATTCTGGTTTTGTTTTTGTTTGTAGGGTTGATTCAGCACCATGAGAGGTTGGAGAAGACGATGGTACATCCGCCGTCACCACCACCATTGCTTCTCAGATCCATCTTCGTCCATCTCTGTCTTAGCGGGGTCGCCACCACGGTGCTCGTCATCACCAGCACTGGTCACCTTTCTCTCTCTCTCTCTCTCTCTCTCTCGATTCTGGTTTGTTTATCTGCCATTAGTTAAAGAAGGTGGAGAAGGCTGAAGAAGCTTGTTGGTGGTGGTCTTGGCGTTGACAATGGTGGCTGGGCGATGGAGGAGACCGAAGAAACTTTCTTGTGATTGTCGTGGCTGGTGGTCTCTCGGCCAACAAGGAGTGCACGGAGATTGAAGAAGAATGTGGTTTAGTTAGGTTTAGTTAGGTTTGGTTAGGGTAAGTTAATAAACCGGTTTGTATGTAAACCAGTTTTTATAATAAACCGATATCGTTTGTAAACCAAAATTATAATAATAAATAATTTTATTCTCAAACCAATTGTATTAGAATTTAATTTTAATTTTAAATCTCAAACACTAAATCTTAAATCTACACCTTATATATAATACTCTAAACCCAAACTTAAACCCTACATACGAAGTCATAAATCTAATCTTTTCAAATAATATAATTACTAATCTAAAACCTATTCCTGACAGAATTATAACTTTATTAATTTGTTTTTCCAATATTTATCTTAAGTTCTAACTTAACCACATCTACTTCACAAATCTCAAACCATACACTTTAAACTTAACCACAACTATATAAACTCATAGTCAATAATTATAATATTAGTTAATAGATTTTTAAAATTAAAATTTAATGTTTTAATTATAAAATATTAATTTTATTTCAAACATCAGTTTTAAAAAATTATAAACCAAGCCATTTCTATAGTTATTTATATCTATAAATAAAGCAATCTCTATTGTTTTTTTAAGCCATTGATTTATTTGGATCAAAGGCCCAAAATCAATCCCCTTATCTATCCCTGTCCTTTGTTTCTATTGGTTGAGACATTAATGTTGGGGATCACAGTTATAGATTATTGATCACAATTTAATCAATGGTCCAGATTATTCTCTGTTCGTTTCTGATTGGACACACAATTCAACCTCTTTCCACGCTTCGTTCTCTCTTCCACAGATCTAATTCTGCCCTCTCTTTTTTTCTTCTTTCTTTTCCTCTCCACGTTCTTTGCTGTTAATCTTATTTACTGTTTTTCAATTTCATTTGATTTGTTCTTAAGCAGTTTGGTTTGATTTTTCAGTTTTCATGTTCTTCTTCTCCGAAGCTAATGTTGGATCAAAATTTGACTTTCACCACCATTGGTCACTTCTCTCTCTCTCTCTCTCTCTCTCTCTCTCTCTCTCTCTCTCTCTCTCTCTCTCTCTCTCTCTCTCTCTCTCTCTCTCTCTCTCTCTCTCTCTCTCTCTCTCTCTCTCTCTCGATTCTGGTTTTGTTTTGTTTGTAGGGTTGATTCAGCACCATGAGAGGTTGGAGAAGACGATGGTACATCCGCTCGTCACCACCACCATTGCTTCTCAGATCCATCTTCGTCAATCTCTGTCTTAACTGGGGTCGCCACCACCAGTGATGCTCGTCATCACCAGCACTGGTCACCTTTCTCTCTCTCTCGCACTTTCTCTCTCTCTCTGATTCTGGTTTTGTTTATCTGCCATTAGTTAAAGAAGGTGGAGAAGGCTGAAGAAGCTTGTTGGTGGTGGTCTTGGCGTTGACAATGGTGGCTGGGCGCAGTGGAGGAGACCGAAGAAACTTTACTGTGATTGTCGTGGCTGGTGGTCTCGGCGTCAACAAGGAGTGCGACGGAGATTGAAGAAGAATGTGGTTTAGTTAGGTTTAGTTAGGTTTGGTTAGGGTAAGTTAATAAACCGGGTTTGTATGTAAACCAGTTTTTTTATAATAAACCGATATCGTTTGTAAACCAAAATTATAATAATAAATAATTTTATTCTCAAACCAATTGTATTAGAATTTAATTTTAATTTTAAATATGAATTAAAATACATTTATTTATAATATTAATTGATAAATAATAGTTTATAATATAAATGAGATTAATTACACAGCATTATATATATGTCATTATAACATATTTTACAGCACTATGAAAACGTCATGAAAAATATATATTATAATGCTAAACAAATGCTATAAAAGATTAATAAGTAGCATACGATTAACGCTACAATATGTTTATTTATTATAGCACATGAAAATATGCTACGATAAGAGGGGGGGGGGGGGGTACCATAGCTGCTGCTGTCACGGCGTTCTTCGAAACGCTACGAAAACGATATGATAGCATTTTTCGGGTGCTACTAATGCCAACATTTCTTGTAGTGTAGGATGAATATTTTATCAGGTTTGATCTAGTACTTGCCCTGTATGATACACATTTTAAAATTTTTTGAACTTTACTTTATAGGCCACATTCTCACTTTGGAACTACATATACACATTCCCTACATGACACACATTTTACTATGCGATTGTCCTTCATACCCTCAGTTAAGTCAAAACTACACATTCATAACTTTTCCTAACCGAACGTAACTGTCCTCATAACCAGACAAAAATAACTAAAAATATACAAAACACTTTATCTTCTTTCCTTTCCCCACTTTTGATTTTCGAAATCACTTTCCCAATTTCTAACTCTAATCGTGATGATTTCCTTTCTCCATCTCCCTCTAGTGTAAGAACATGAATCACACTCACAAATACGTAAACCCCTAATTGAAAACTACCCTTCAATATTCTTTTCTCTTTTTTCATCTCCTTCTTTCATATGAACCTTCTGTTCCATCACACTAACACAGATCCTCTTACTCCACTGTGTCTTTTTTCTTCTCCCCCCCCCACAGCGACTCTTGTACAACCACCAGATCGAATAATTACAGAACTTTTCACCACCACCACTATATCAAATCAAGAATCAGTTGGACTACCACCACTGTCGCCGTTCTCAACTCACAACCACTGTTGCCGCTCTCAGCTACTCCTCATTTTCTCCTTTGCGTTCGTCTCCTCGTGAAGCTTTCTCTCATCAGAAATAAGAGATCTACGACTCCTCTTTTCCAAAGGAGATTTCTTCATATTTATAGAATAGGTCCCTGAACGCCTGATTATTTTCGGTTTGTGCATCAAATTTTTAAATATTGTAGAAATGTCCTCTTAAATTAATCCACAACTTCCAATTTTGCACTCTAAACCTCTCTCGTTATTTCATAAGATCACTCATCTTTTGATTTTTTTCAATCCAGACACAAACTTTATAATTTGCAGAAATGACCTACTGACTTAACCGTAAAATTTCAGTTATGCAATTTCTAATGACATAGATTATAAAATGCAATTCCTTATGTTTGAATATCCCCAAAAATTTCCACAAAAACTTGTACACATGAACCTATCTACAAAATCAATTACTGCATGTTTTTTAAATTCATTAGGAAACACATGCATCCTTAAACACAAACACATAACAAAAATGAAAATGTATCCATGTCCACAATTTTGTTAAGATTGATATAGATTGAAATTCCTAATGTTTAAATATCCAAAAACATGTTCACATAAACTAATCCACACAATCCACTACTGCATGTTCTTTCAATTCATTATGAAAAACATGCATCCTTAAATACAGACACACTACGAAAGTGAAAATGTGTCCATGTGCACAATTTTGTTAAGATTGAAATATATTGCAATTCCTAATGTTTAAATATCCAAAAATATGTCCACATGAACCTATCTATACAATCCACTACTATATGTTCTTCCAATTCATTACGAAACACACGTTTTAAACATAGACACACAACTAAAATGAAAATATGTCCATGTACACAATTTGGTCGTACACATTATTATGTCCATGTCCACACTTTTTTATATAAATGTATGTTAATATATATAATATATAAATATATATAAAAATTGATGTTAAAAGATAGAGAAATTTATATGTAATTTATTGTAATAGTTATATTTGTTTTATATATCTTAAATTTTCAGATTAAAGAAATTGGAAATATAGATTGAAATAAACAATAATGACATAGAATATAAACCAGCCAATTTTTATAACTATATGACATATGATATTTTTAGTTTTACTTAACTTTTTCTCATAAATGAACTACATCCTAACTAAAATAGGCTAACTAAAAGCTAACTAAAAGTCTTGTCCCACTAACTAAACAAATATATATATATATATATATATACTTCTCTGTTTCATTTCACAAGGCAGAGGGCATTTCTGTTTGAAATTCATCTCGGGAACCGGGAATGTGTGCCTCAAGCGGGATGTGTTTTAGAATGTTAAAAATATATAAATCTATGTTAATAAATAACGCACTCTCTCTAATTACCTTTTAACTATTTTCAATTTTCTAAAGAAAAGTAAAAGCATCAGTAATAAAATAATTATAAATTTTCTTCTTATCTACTACATTTTGACAACCTCTTTTTATTTTCTCTAACACTCACATCTTTCCTCTCGTGTTCTACATCTTCTCTATCTTTTTTCTTTTCTTTTCAAATTTAATAAGAGATATGTGTCTCTTAGATTCTTTTTTATTTTTTTAATTGTGATTCATTTAGTTTAATATTCGACATATAATTTGAATATGAACTTATCTCTTCGCTCTGACGAAGCTTCTGCCATTGTGAAATTCATCAAAGGTGAAATCTATGGCGTCACATTAAATGTGTAACTAATGAATTTTGAATTAATTTTTTTCTGAATGTTAAGAAAGTTATTTTTAATTCAACATGAAGGATAAGTGTTTGGACATTAGCCTATAAATTTTACGTAAGAGAAGAAGGAGAGTAAGGTGAAGGCCCTGAAGAAGCAAGAGCAAGGAAACTCTCCTTATAATTGGATCGGTGATGCAAGTCATGGATGGATGGTTTGTAAATAGAGAAATCGTGGATGGACGATTGTAGACAAACGAGTCTTGGATGGATGGTTTGTGGGTAGATGTGCAGAGAAAATACAGACATATAAAGGTGTGGATAGAGAAAATGAAAATTGTTTAAACATTATTCATACGGTTAAAATTGTTATAATATATTATTATTAAGTTTAGATGTGACTAGATTGTATTTAATCGATAAATATCACAAATTCCAATTCATTATAACATATCCACAAAGCCACATCCATACGAAGACTAGAAACATAGGTGTATCCACAAAATACATCCAGGACTTATCCAAAAAATACCAATCGCCTCATTTTCAGCTATTCAGATATGTTATTAAATTTAACACCATAAACTCGGTCGTGGTTGGTAATGGTTTGAATCCTGTAACACTATGAGTATCTCTGTTATTCATTCAAACTCGACATCACTCTTTTAAAAGTGTGCTTGTTGCTCCTGAAATCGTAAGGAGTCTCATCTCTATTCAACTGTTCACTACATATAATTGGTGTTCCATAGAATTTGACCCTTTTGGATTTTTTTTGTGAAGGATCTTTATTCACAAAAACAGTATTCTGTAATGAGTCATTTAGAAAATTGTACCCAGTGCCTTCACTTCTCAATAAGTCTCAACAACACTCCATTTATGATGTTGAAACACTTTCTCTTTGACACAAAAGGTTGATTTATGTGAATGATGACCTACATTGTCTTTGATTTCATCTAATTATTTGCTTTTAAGAAGGAAAGCTTATCAGTATGTTATGGTTGAAACTGGGGAAACACATAAAACTTTATTTCATGAAGTTCAGAAATAAAATTCAAAACATTTTGATCTTATTCACTCTGATCTATGGACCTATCGACTTCTAAATTTGAGTGGTATAAAGTATTACATGCAATTTCTTGACGATTTTTCTCATTACATGTGAGTCTATCTAATAAGAAATTAGAGCGATGTTTTAGTAGATCTTTTATGTTTATCTTCTTTTGTGAAAACACAATTTAACTCATCGATCAAAGTTTCCATTGTGATAATAAGAGTAAATACACCAACTTCAAATTCCAAGAGCATTTCAATTCTAATGACACCAATGTTTGTTTCTCTTGTCCTCACACTTCATAACAAGAATGGAAAATACGAGAGGGTGAATATAAATAACGTTGATATGTCATGGATTTTATCTACTTTTAACCATGATTTATATATGCTTTCAAAATCATTTATATGCATTTGGAGTCTTTTTATAGCTTTTACAGGTTCACGTACTCATTGAAGTAAAATGGCTATTTTGGAGCTGTTATGAGAGATTTGCTGAAATCCTTGTTCGAAAACTCGCTGGGCGTTACGCGTGCGGCACATCCGGGCCTAGCGATTTATTAGAAAATCGGAAAAAACTCGGGGAGTACACGGGAGGAATTTTTTGTATTTTATACGTATAATACAAATTTTATGTATAATACATGTTTATGTATAAAACATTTTATAGATTGTAAATGCGTACCAAAATAAAATAACAAATATAATTGTATTTGTCACTCACAAAATATGAATATAATAGTTATATATATATATATATAAATTTGTAATATGTGAATTATAAACTTAGCTGAGCTAAGTGGAAGAGGCCTGTTTTCGATATATGAGAAGAGAACGCGTCGAGTCTCTTCTTCGTCTCGCAATTTTTAAGTATTTTTCTAATGGAGGACACTCGTCTTCTTCATCCCTGCGCCTACTGAATTAACCATCGCCTCCATTACAGCTTTTATTACACTTTTCACGTATTCTTATTAATTTTTTGCTGGTTTTGATACACTCTTATTAAAAAAACTTGTGGATTTTGTTGAATAAAAGGATTTGAGCATACATGCTTTAAAATTTTCAGATTATGAATAACTCGGATTCCAGATTTACTCGCTGATTTCTTCCGTTACGCGGTCAAAGCCGGACAAAATCGGGTCAACGCATAACGCCACCGATCAGCACCAACTCGCCATGTTGGGTCTCCGAGTACCGTATTCTCGGACGAGTAATCGCCAACTCGGGCGAGTTTTTGAACAAGGGTTTCAGGTATTGGATCAAGCTATCACTTTTCCAAATTAATCCTAAGATCTAAATCAAGGGTGATCAATCCTAAACACTAGCATTAAGAGCAACTAGATGAAGAACTATATTTTTAAACACCCTAATAGCAGTTCATGTTAGCAATACATAAATAAACCTTAGGAGACACATAAATCTAACAATAAAACTACTCAGACATATTCATAAGAGACATGGTTATGATGGTCTGAATAATACTTAAATAAATAATAAACAAGAGAAACAATAAATAGAGTAATGAAAGCAAGGGAGTTTAATCATCCACTCCTTCTCTATTTCAGCATGTATCTAAACGTGTTGGACATAGATGTCGGAAATCCGGTTGTAAATATATCTATTTTTTGAAATGCTGATGGAATTTGTAATACTTTTATTTCACCAATTCCACATGTTTTTTTTCTTGGTGCTTAACATGAATATAAGAGAGGTAAACTGAATTTACATTGTCACAAAATATTAGAGTTGTCTACGTTATTGGAATAAGTAGCTCGAGAAATAAGTTGTGAAGCTAACATGTTTAAGCCAAGGTCGACTCTTTTGTATTCTACCTCCGCGCTCGAACACGACACTGTATGATGTATTTTTGAGCACCTTGAGATGAGGTTGTCATCTAGATAGACATAATATCCAGATGTTGAGCGTCTTGTATCGAGAAAGCCGAGAAAGGCGACCCAATCTTCATCTGAAAACATAGTTAATGTATCAACAAACGACTTGTAAAGATGAAGTCCATACGCTTTGGTGCTCTGAATGTATCTGATTATCCTCTTGAGAGCATTGAAGTGCTGGACTTGTGGATCGTGAATGAACTTATATCATGATAAAATCCATAAGTGATGTCTAGTCTAGTGAAAGTGAGGTGCTGAAGAGCACCCACCAAGCTCCTATAATGAGTTGAATTTCAATTTTCTCTCCACCTTCTACAGAGAGTTTGTAACATCCTGGCGTAGAGACAAGTCTACATTCATAATGTCAGAGGTATAATGTCGTGGTGATAGCAGGATCTCTGATTTGTTGTATACTACTTTGATCCCGGGGGAAGTACGTCAAGAGGCCTAAATGTGTCATGTGGAACACTGTTTTGAGGCTTGCTGTGATTTTCGAGAGTGGAGTAGTACTTGATCCCGTGAGATCAATGTCGTCTATGTAAAGTATCATGTAAGCAAGGTGTTTGCCACTTTTATAAATATAGAGAAAGGCGTCTGATTTTGTGGAAGCAAAACCCAGGCGATATAGATATCTGCTGAAGCGAGCATCTCAGGCCCTCAGAGCTTGCTTAAGGCCATAGAGCGCCTTGTCAAGCTTCCATAGATAGTGAGGATGATCCTATAAAAAATCAGATGGTTGATGCATTTCAAGCGCCTTTTCAAGCTTCTGAGATATTATTGTCCAAGAAATTATTCTTAACTTCTACCTATTTGAAGACGATTCTGATTGTAGAGGGCAAGACCACTGGACTGAATGTATCATCAAAACTGATTCCAGCATCTTATGTTTTCCCATTCGCAAGCATTCTCGCTTCGTAACGAGTAAGTGCTTCATCTGCACTGTGTTTTTGCTTAAAAAATCACATAGAACTAATGATGTAAGCTCTGTGAGGCTTAGGTAATAGTGTCCAACTGTCATGATAGGCGTTGCAAGATGGGACTCAAGAATCGATCTGAATATTGGAGATGGAGTGTTTATGAAATCCAAGAAGCGGTATGTGGAAGTATTTTGAGACTCATGTTTGGATGAAGAAAAGGTAGATTCATTAAATATCACATGGCGAGAGATGATTATTTTATTTGTTTTTAAACCAGACCAAGATAATCAAGGTAGTGGAGAAGGTACCCAAGGAAAAGACACTGTTTTGAATGAAGAGAGTTTATGAGCAATATAATGGTTTATATTCGGAAGGAAAAGAGAACCAAAAACCATAGGCAATCATATGAAGGTGTTTGGTCAACAAGATAAATTGAAGTGTCTTGTTGCCAATTGAAGACGATGGTAGAATTATTAGGACATGAGTGGCGGCATGAATAGTTTATGCCAAGAATGTGGGAGAGATTTTTACTTAAAAGAGATGTGAGAGGATAACGTTTGATATCACTCAAATAACTCTAAGGAGTGATTTTACTCTCTCAAATAAGAGGTTCAGTTGTATTACTTAGGGATCGAATCCACAGAGACTCTAGGATTACATAGTAGATTATTAGTCAGGAATAAACCTAGACAAATAGGTATTAAGCAGTAAATGAAGTGGTGAACAAGGTAGTTGTTCGGTTGGTTTCATTTGAGGTTGTTAACAGTTGGGAAAATAGCTAGATTCAGGTATTATCTCAGGTATGACAAGTATGCAATTTAATTATTAAGCGGTCCTAACTATTAATTGTTCTTGAACTCAAACTTCGAGTATAATCGATTAGGTTATCTACCGTCTAGATCTCGGATCTCAACTTTCGTTTATAAATCACGAGAAAGTAGCGATCGATTATTCATTACGAATATCGATCGATACACCTTTCACAATGTCGATCGATACGACAGCCGTTGCGTCGATCGATATCGCTTCTAGCGAGCTTTAAGATCGGGTTTGATGGGTTCTCTAATCTTACTAGACCAACTTTCGTGTGTATCTAGTTTGATTAGATCATACTAGTATAGTTTCAGGCCTTGTTCGAGAACTCGTTAGGCACTAGTCGGACGGTCGGGTCGGACCTAGCGCCTAACAAGAAAATCGGGGAGTAAGTGGAAATTATGCGGGGTGGAATTTTTTAACTTTTATTTAACTTATAGGTATATACCAGATAACTTAAAAGAATATTCAAAAAACCTAAAGTGGTCCAGTTGTCATTGTCTTGGGAATACCTTTAGTAGGTCTGAGTTTGAATCTCCATTTTCTATTTTTGGTCATTTTAACTCAGTTTTAATTAACGGCAAAAAGATATTCTCCTTTCATCTTCTTCCTTGCTTTGAACACGACCTTAAACCTAACCATGGCGGCTACGTTTTTTTTGTCGTTTTTACAGTGATTTTTTCATTCTTTTGCTAAATCTGTTCTAACTATTGATAAATCTATGAAATATTTTTTGATTTCTAGAGTTTAAGCAAAGAAAAACAAAGTTTTTCCACAACACCCGATTTTTTGGCCGATTACAGTCTAATCCCGGCGGCTTCGGTCCGCCCAGCGACTTTCCGGCGAGTACGCGGCCCTCGGCGGTGCGTTTTAGAACAGGGTCATACAGCTTGATGTTCGTCATCTCCAAACTAAGGAGGGTGAAAGAATTAATTATATTCTTATCCAATTTTGTAACAAGTAGAATTATGCTCCTATAGTATAGGGAAGTTCGCTTGTGATTGTAACCTCTATGTCTTTATATTATATATGTTTGTACATTCACTCAATCAATCAAGGAAATATACAGTCTTTCACTCATAGTATTCCAAATGAATGGTAGTTTAATTGTTGTTGAAGGCAGCATATATTAGTCGAGTCTGCCTTGAATTTGGATGTGTCTGATTGACAATGCCTAAAATTTTAATTAAAAGGCTATACAAATAAACAGTAAAGCACAACTCTTGTCTCTCTGTTAACTTGTAATGTTATTGTAGCAAAATCAGTACATCTAATTAGCTATGGCACAACAAAGTAGTCACTTTAATTGATAATTTTAATATTTGATAGTAACAGCTTATTACAAAGCATCTTACAATAACATTTGTTCTTGTCTCAAAGCTTTTCGTTTTTGTAGGCTGATGACTCTTTGACAAGTATTGATCTTTCTCTAACCGTAACTTCTGCATTCTTGAGGCACCTTTGGATATCGCTTTCTGTCCGAGCAATAGTCGTAATCCAGATATACCTTCCTTGCATTCATATACAGTTTCTTCTCTTGAGAGCTTAGCACCCAATTTTCTTTACGGTTCCACCAGAATTCAGGGGCGAATCTAGGTTAGTCATTATGGGGGCAAGTGCACCCATAATAATTTGGCTATTCAAAATTTTGTATAAGGAATTTAATTATAATTTTCCAATATGGTAACTAAATTTGCTTTGTGCACCCATATCAATCCACGATTAACTCCATACTTCCTTTATTTTTTATCTTCTTGCCATTTGTGCACCCTGTTACAAGATTCTCTGGATTCGCCCCTGCCAGAATTCAAGACCAAAGCATTTCTCTATGCTCATAAACTCAGTTGCACAGCCATAAATCTTTGATACCTGGAATTTAGCAGTGTAAGACATCTCCTTAGGGTCAACCATTGTTCCGTTTTCCACACTGCCATGCATGAACATCGTCTGCACCGATGGGTAGTAAATGTCTGGATTCTTCCTGTACACTCGGATTGGTGTATCATCTACATAGAACCTGAAATTTTGAAGAAAATAACATTATTTTGTAATGTTAATCAATTGATTGATGATCTCGTTAGGTGTTAATAAATACTCACACAACTTGATATGGGTTCCAAAGAAACCTATAGAAATGATAATCTTTGGTTGGATCAAACCAAAGGCGAAACCTCTGATCTTTTTCACCTTCACCGTATAGAAATATATTTGTTGTCAGCAAATACGCTGGCCCGTTTCCAAAAATCTGGAAACAGAGCTCGTCATTGCGGCTTGATTTGGATCTTAGCTGCAGTGTAGCATTCAAGATCAAAACATATTTCAAGAACCCCTCCAGATACGTACGTAAATGTCACCATCAATCACACTTACGTAGAAGGAAGTAGTGACTTTTGTAGAGTTGGTTTGGGGTGCCTTAATTCTCATTTTGAAAGATCCTGATCCGTATATCTTGTAGGACTCAAACCCGGACCCTGTTAAGGAACATGTGACCCAACCCAACATAAGCACCGTATAGAGACAACAAACACAAGTTCATAACACATATAGAGACAAAACACACACCCAAATAGAGAGAAAAAGATAGAAACCAGATATATGATCGAGGGTGAGCTGGAGCTCAGAGGTTTCATTAATAACTAAAGCTGAATGTCCCCATGTTTTGTAGTAGTTATCGCCCCATGTCACGAACCCGTCTTCACCTCGAGCCGCCGCTGCAACTGTTACAACCATCATAACCACCAGTATATTCTTCTGATCAGATTCTCTCATCTTTATATCTCTCTTTATTTGCTTATTTCTCATTTCACTTAAACATAATAGAACCGACCCTCCTTGGCTTTGTTATATAGCAGCCACGTACGTTCCGTTCTTTTTATTTTCACCAAATGGGTATCTATTCATTGCATCATCATAGTCCAAATTAATTAATTAAGATGTTGCTGTGAATCAGTGAGTAAACTTATATTATTTCATAGTTTAAAGACTCCATATATATACAAGGTTTGACCGTCATAAATAGATCATCATAAGATAAATAGAAAACTAACTATTTTTATTCTAACTAGGAAATGATAAATACAAATATGGAAAATTACAAAGTAGATAGGTAAAAGGAAAACATAGTATAGGCCGTCTCTTTCTCCTCTTGGGATCCTGGTTATGGGCCGTCCACCATATGATTTATAACACTCCCCTTTGGATGCCATAACCGTTCAGGATTCATAGTATGCTTAATGTTGTCTCATTAAAACCTTACCAGGAAAACTCAGTGGGACAAAACCATGGTGAAGGAAAAAGAGTACAACACACACTACTCCCCCTGATGAATGCATCACTGAAGGTCTTTCAATCGACGCATCCCAAGCTGATGTATGAGCTTCTTCAACGTTGAGGTTGGTAAGGCCTTAGTGAACAGGTCGGTTGAATTGTCACTGGATCGGACCTGTATCACTTGGACTACACCGGCCTTCTGCATCTCGTGTGTAGAAAAGAATTTGGGCAGGATGTGTTTCGTCCTGTCCCCTTTGATGTATCCATCTTTGAGCTGAGCAATACATGCTGCATTATCCTCATACATCACGGTTGGACCCTTGTCTTCGGGCATCCCACAATCTGATCGTATATGTTGGGTCATCGACCTCAACCAGACACACTCGTGGCTGGCCTCATGTATGGCCAAATTTTCCGAATGATTTGAGGATGTGGCCACGAGTGTCTGCTTCATTGAATGCCATGATATGGCCGTTCCACCATGTGTAAACACATAGCCTGTTTGAGATCTAGAATTGTGCGGATCCGAAAGTTATCCAACATCAGCAAATCCAACTAAACCATCTTTGTTTTTGTTGGTATAAAATAGACCCAAATCTTTCGTTCCTTGTAGGTAACGAAGAACATGTTTTATCCCGTCCTAGTGCCTCTTGGTCGGACAGGAGCTAAACCTAGAAAGTAGGTTCACGACAAAGCATATATCAGGCCGTGTGTGAGTTGCTAAATACATCAATGCTCCTATGGCACTGAGATATGGCCCTTCGGGACCAAGGACATCCTCACCGTTCTCCTTGGGACGAACTGGATCCGTGTCCAAGTTTAGAGACCTCACGACCATAGGGCTGGACAAAGGGTGAGACTCGGACATATTAACTCTCTTGAGTACTTTTTCTGTATATGCCATTTGATACACAAGGATTCCATCATTTATATACTAAAGTTGTAATCCCAAACAGAATCTTGTCTTTCCAAGATCTTTCATTTCAAATTCTTTCTTAAGATATTCGACTGTTTCTAAAATTTCTCTAGAGGTTCCAATGATATTTAAATCATCAATATATACTGCTATAATCACGAAGCCCTTATTTTCGAATTTCTTTATGAAAATACATGGACTGATCGGATCATTTCTGTATCCTTCTTTTATGAGGTACTCACTTAATCTGTTGTACCACATCCGGCCAAATTGTTTCAGTCCATAAAGTGATTTATTCAACTTTATGCAGTGTTGTTCACGAGAGCTCTCTTTATTTTTCAATTCAATACCCTCTGGGATTTTCATATAGATTTCATTATCCAGTGGGCCATATAGATATGCTGTAACGACATCCATCAATCTCATATATATCTATATTTTCTCTTATGGCCAGACTTATCAGAAATCTAAAAGTGGTTGCATCCACCACAGGGGAATATGTTTCCTCATAATCGATTCCTGGTCTCTGTGAGAATCCTTGTGCAACAAGTCTGGCTTTATACCTCACGACTTCACCATTCTCATTTCTCTTCCTCACAAAGACCCATTTGTATCCCATTGGTTTTGTATCATTTGGTGTTCGGATTATTGGACCGAAAACACCTCTCTTCTTTAAAGAGTTTAACTCCACGTTTATGGCTTCTTTCCACTTAAGTCAATCTTTTCTTTGCATGCATTCATATATAGATGTGGATTCTTGATCCTCATTATCCATTAGTTCGAGTGCTACCTCATAAGCAAATATATATATGATGTTGATATCTTTTATATTCCACTGTTTTCCAGACATGACATAATTTATTGAGATCTCATTATTGTCCGGACCATCAGTACCACGAACCCCGGCGTCCCGAGGATCACTGCTTGGTACGTCCGGACCAATATCCATTTCTATGGACTTAGGTGCGGCCACATCTCGGGTAAGATCGGCCACGTCTTTGTCTGGGGTTCCAACCTCGGATATAGCACCTTTCTTTGTTTTTCGAGGTTTCTTATATATGGAACCATTTGGTCTACCACGTTTCAAACGTGTTTTGGAATCTGTAGCAACTTGATTGTGTCCCTCTTGAACATCAATCCGAGCTGGTGCATTAATAGCTGGTACATGTGACTTAGTCACTTTTTCGGATCAGCAAAGGAATCTGACAATTGATTAGCTAGCTTTTGCAAATGTATTATTTTCTTGACCTCAAGATCACACACTTGAGTAGGCCTGGGCATTCGGGGTTCCAATCGGGTTTTGGTTTTATCCAATCGGGTTTCGGTTCTTCAGGTTTGACAAAATCAGCCCCATTCGGATTATATGAAAATTCGGTTCGGATCGGTTCGGGTTCTATCGGGTTCGGGTCGGGATTAGTAAATCTTTAAAGAACTGGTACAACTCGATGTACTTTCGGGTTCGGGTCCCAATTGGTTCTTCGGTTTAAAATACCTGATTTGTACCTACTTTGTAACCAAAACTTGAGTAAAATCGGGTTTCGGTTCTTCAGGTTTGACAAAATCAGCCCCATTCGGATTATATGAAAATTCGGTTCGGATCGGTTCGGGTTCTATCGGGTTCGGGTCGGGATTAGTAAATCTTTAAAGAACTGGTACAACTCGATGTACTTTCGGGTTCGGGTCCCAATTGGTTCTTCGGTTTAAAAATACCTGATTTGTACCTACTTTGTAACCAAAACTTGAGTAAAATCGGGTTTTTCGGTTTAAAAGTACTTGATTTGTACCTATTTTATAGCCAAAACATAAGTAAAATCGATTCAAAAATAAGAAAGGAACATCAAACATGATCATTCAAAATCAAACGAAAAGTAAACTTAGTCATTGATCGAAAGAAAACCAAATAATTAAAAGTTTAAAACGAAAACTAAATTCTCATGAAATGAGAAACATTATTCTATTGAAACAAAACTAAAATCTAAAAACTTCAAGTTTCAACGGCCATCTTTAACCATCAACCTTCGTATAATATAATCACTAACCTTCATGTGATAGATAATTATTTTAGATGTTTAGTAATACTAGGGGTTGGCCCGGGCTACGCCCGGGGTTTTTGTTTAGTTTTTAATTTTAATTCTATTTTTCTATGTATATTTTAGCATATAAATATTTTCAGTTATTATTTAAAAATAACTTTCTAGAAAATTTTGAAATTATTTTAAGTTATTCATTTATTTTTGTTCTACAAAATTGAACTTTTAATATTTTTCTTATTAAAATTTTATATAAGGTGATGAAAATAATGAACAGAAAATTAGTTAAATTGTAGTCAGATTGGTTGAATTAACATTCCTATTATTTTGTGTTCATATTTTATTATTTTCTTTCAACCAACGGTTTAAAAGTTATAATATTTTTCTACAGCAAAAAAAACGTACAACTATATGGATATAAGCTACAAATTAAATTCTTACAAAAATTTTGCATTATAACCCTACTAATCAGATCCATGATCTAAGTATTCTTTTATCTTAGTTGTATAAGTTTTTTGTTGTAAAATATTGCTAAATGTACAAACATTTTCTTTTTACTTTTAGAACCATTGAATTCATAACTTTCCCGGGTTATAAAAAATTTGTCGGTCGATTTTTTTGTTCAACTTCGTCCTACATCTGTTGATCATAAGCGTATTTTTTCTCAAAGTTGGCTGTTGATCAAAACAGTTATTTGTGAGCCTTTGGCAGAGGGCAATAAGATTATGCATGTTGGCTCTTTATTGAAATGTTTGGGTGGTGTCAATTGTTGCCTTTAGGTCACATCTGTTTAACAGATTTGTCTTCAAATAATGATGGCAGTTTTTTTTTATTAAAAAGTGGCCTTCAAAGTAGTAAGGTTTCATGTGTGTGCCAAGCTTGGTCTGTTGTGGTTCTTATTTATTAAGCCGTTGGATCTTTCCATCGAATGTGTAATACAAAGAGTTTCGTATTACTGGTCAATGACATGTAGTTTGTTAATGTTGTTTAGAGTTAATTGAGTGATATTTCGTTGATTTATTTTTCTACCATGCCGTTTGCTCAAGCTTCTTTAATCTAAACAGCGTAATTATGTGGATGTAATTTATTTCTTGTAACGTAAAACTGAAACAAAGCAAGGCAAAAAAGCCATGGAAAACGAAAAGTGTTTAGACTACAATGGTATGTGTGTTGGTGGTGATTTTGTTTGTTTAAATGATGTGCATGAATTTCTCAAACTTCTTTACATAATCCAAATTTTGCTCCACTATAGATTTCGTGAAATTATATTTATATAGATTATAGTTTGGTTGGGAAATTCTAAAAGGAATACATTTCCTAATTAAGCATGGTTTAATATTTTTTATAACTTTATTAAGGCGGTGTAAATCTTTTAGTATGTTTGTTTTGTATGAAAAGCTTAGTGTGTTAACTCAGACATACATATTTTGTAAAATTATGTCATTAAATAATCTAACATGAGACGATTATAAAAACACTCAGTGAATTTTTTTTAACATGTGACGAAACGGGTAAATTCAATATCTTTAAATTTTATAAATATTCTAAATTTTCAACAACTTGCAAACAATTATGATAACCGATTATATACTGAAGCTGAAGAAGCTTTTTTTACTAAACCATTGACCATACTCTTAAAATCCCAAGGATTTACAAATGTTTGGTCATTATTTTTTAGAAGTTTAAGTAGTAACACCATTAAAGACACCATTTACCATAGAAATAGGACTCTGCTTCACGACTCGTCCATATGCTATTGTGGAACATGTCTTGTACTTTCTTTGGCTGTAATGAATCCCAGTGCTCATTGTTTGCTAAATAAAAAAAAAATTATCAAGGCTTCAAAAGGTTACATGAAACTCCATGTGTGTATAGCAGAGAACGTATAAGCCATTTGTTTCAGAACCGGTGTAGATTGAGCTCCACAGAGCCTTCAGTGGGTGCATAGTGAACAATAATTAGCAGGAATTCCGCGATGAGTTGTTGGATCCTTTTCTGGTCACCATAGACATCCATGGGAATGTTAAGTATCAGATGTAGATTTTTCTCTCCTACCACCAACATGGCTTGGCTTACCACTGCACTTATGACGCTACCTATAAAGAACTCTGTTGTTTCTAATTCAAATGATACGATGAGCAAAAAAAAAAGGTTTGTTTAGTAGTGTTAAGAATCAAGCTTTATAAGTGCAAGTGGATGAGTGTGAAGAAGAATCTAATTTCTCAGTTCTCACCCGTTTTCAATGTTGTTGCCGTCTTTGTTTTCTACAAATTTGATATTTGCTTCTCGCATGAAACACTTGTTTAAAGATATTGCTTCTTATCCTCCGTTTTCTGGAACCTTGACTCATACAACTCCTGGAAAATTAAAAAACACACACATCTACATCTCATCATCTATCTACCCATATCAGGTAGTGTGACATATATATTAAAATGTATCAGGATTTGGGACTGCGATCAACTTTTTCTCTCTAGACTTAATAAGACGCCTTTACTTGTGCAATCCTGAGAGAAAGTCTTTCTAGACTTAAAAATAGAGCACGTGTATAATGTCACACAAATGCAGCAATGATTAGAGAAGTTTAGCAGGCTGATGATTAAATTATTACCTCGAGGGAAGAAGATTCTCGGTTGGGCAGTTTAGTGACCTCCCATAATTCGTCACTGCCTCATAATCTCGTCCGTTAAAGTTCTAATGAATACCTCAGGCGTGCATTTTTAGTCTCAACGTACATGATTTGTGTGATTCATATAAGCAAAGATTTAAATGAAGTTAGAGATAGTTACAGTTGATGTACCTCTGGAGCTTGGAAGCCTTTGATTCCTAAGCAATGACAGGAATCTACCTGATTCAAGCCAACCATTAAAGCACATAGCGTTAGGATCAGTATCAGATAAACAAACCCCTCATCTTTCCTGAGATACAATTCAATCACGTCTCCCTCATAGACTGGGCAAACAAACAAAAAAAAAACGATGAGTTTCTAGATTAAGATAAAATCCAGCTTCATGAAACTTGTTGCAATACTCTAGCCCCAGAATCAGCAATAAAAAAAAATCTACTTTTCTGAAAAATCTACCAGCGTTCCAATTAGTTTTTTCCTTGAAACATCCTCCATTAATCAAATCAAACATAGATTCGAGGGTGTATAGGAGTGAGATGGATTCGCTGTCTCGGAGGGAGAAAGCGAAAAGGATCCATTTATGAGATTAAAGAGTGTATAGGAGTGGGGAGGGAATTGATTGCTCCTAAGTGAAAGATGGTGAAACGTAGGAAACGAAGAAGACGAAGAGAAAGGTCTGAGAATCGATTTTGCAAAATTAAGACTTTACCGTGAGATGGGTTTCACGGGCTTCTCGGATTTAAACGGTGCCGGGCCGAGAAACTTTAAAGCCCAAATGACAAAGAGAGGCGTCTGACATGGCGAAATTCTGACCTCCTATTGGTCGATTTTATTTGGGGACGTGGACACTCTTACCATTAAAGCACATAGCGTTAGGATCAGTCTCAGATAAACAAACCCCTCATCTTTCCTGAGATACAATTCAATCACGTCTCCCTCATAGACTGGGCAAACAAACAAAAAAAACGATGAGTTTCTAGATTAAGATAAAATCCAGCTTCATGAAACTTGTTGCAATACTCTAACCCCCAGAATCAGCAATAAAAAAAAATCTACTTTTCTGAAAAATCTACCAGCGTTCCAATTAGTTTTTTCCTTGAAACATCCTCCATTAATCAAATCAAACATAGATTCGAGGGTGTATAGGAGTGAGATGGATTCGCTGTCTCGGAGGGAGAAAGCGAAAAGGATCCATTTATGAGATTAAAGAGTGTATAGGAGTGGGGAGGGAATTGATTGCTCCTAAGTGAAAGATGGTGAAACGAGGAAACTAAGAAGACTAAGAGAAAGGTCTGAGAATCGATTTTGCGAAATTAGGACTTTACCGTGAGATGGGTTTCACGGGCTTCTGATTTAAACGGTGCGGGCGAGAAACTTTAAAGCCCAAATGACAAAGAGAGGCCTGACATGGCAAAATTCTGACCTCCTATTGGTCGATTTTATTTGGGGACGTGGACACTCTTACCATTAAAGCACATAGCGTTAGGATCAGTCTCAGATAAACAAACCCCTCATCTTTCCTGAGATACAATTCAATCACGTCTCCCTCATAGACTGGGCAAACAAACAAAAAAAACGATGAGTTTCTAGATTAAGATAAAATCCAGCTTCATGAAACTTGTTGCAATACTCTAACCCCCAGAATCAGCAATAAAAAAAAATCTACTTTTCTGAAAAATCTACCAGCGTTCCAATTAGTTTTTTCCTTGAAACATCCTCCATTAATCAAATCAAACATAGATTCGAGGGTGTATAGGAGTGAGATGGATTCGCTGTCTCGGAGGGAGAAAGCGAAAAGGATCCATTTATGAGATTAAAGAGTGTATAGGAGTGGGGAGGGAATTGATTGCTCCTAAGTGAAAGATGGTGAAACGAGGAAACTAAGAAGACGAAGAGAAAGGTCTGAGAATCGATTTTATAAATTATGACTTTACCGTGAGATGGGTTTCACGGGCTTCTCGGATTTAAACGGTGCCGGGCCGAGAAACTTTAAAGCCCAAATGACAAAGAGAGGCGTCTGACATGGCAAAATTCTGACCTCCTATTGGTCGATTTTATTTGGGGACGTGGACACTCTTACCATTAAAGCACATAGCGTTAGGATCAGTCTCAGATAAACAAACCCCTCATCTTTCCTGAGATACAATTCAATCACGTCTCCCTCATAGACTGGGCAAACAAACAAAAAAAAACGATGAGTTTCTAGATTAAGATAAAATCCAGCTTCATGAAACTTGTTGCAATACTCTAACCCCCAGAATCAGCAATAAAAAAAAATCTACTTTTCTGAAAAATCTACCAGCGTTCCAATTAGTTTTTTCCTTGAAACATCCTCCATTAATCAAATCAAACATAGATTCGAGGGTGTATAGGAGTGAGATGGATTCGCTGTCTCGGAGGGAGAAAGCGAAAAGGATCCATTTATGAGATTAAAGAGTGTATAGGAGTGGGGAGGGAATTGATTGCTCCTAAGTGAAAGATGGTGAAACGTAGGAAACGAAGAAGACGAAGAGAAAGGTCTGAGAATCGATTTTGCGAAATTATGACTTTACCGTGAGATGGGTTTCACGGGCTTCTCGGATTTAAACGGTGCCGGGCCGAGAAACTTTAAAGCCCAAATGACAAAGAGAGGCGTCTGACATGGCAAAATTCTGACCTCCTATTGGTCGATTTTATTTGGGGACGTGGACACTCTTACCATGTCTCTTATTCCCCTTTTAATAGTGTATTGATCTTCATATTAAAGATCATGTTTGGTACAAGTTTTGAAATTTTGAATATTTCGGGTTCTATCGGATATCCATTTAAGTTCGGGTTCGGTTCAGATAATACCCATAACCCGAAATACCGTAAAACAAGTTCCATTCGGTATTTATGTCGGGTTCGGATCGGTTCGGGTTCAGTTTTATCGGATCGGGTTCGGTTCGGATTATCGGGTTCGGTTTATTTGCCCAGCCCTACACTTGAGTCCGAGGATCTTGCCAATTTATGGATGTCTGATTCCATGATATTTCTTTTACCAGCTTATTATCTCCCCCTAATGCCGGAAGTTCGGATTCATTAAAATGACAATCCGCATACCTGGCCTTAAATAAATCACCCGTAGTTGGCTCAAGGTATTTTATAATTGTGGGGGAATCAAATCCAACATATATTCCCATCCGTCTTTGTGGTCCCATATTTGTTCTCTGTGGTGGAGTAATAGGAACATAAACCGCACAGCCAAAGATTTTTAGATGGGAGACGTCTGGCTCATGACCCATAAGTAATTGGGATGGGGAATATTTGTGTTCACTAGATGGCCTGATGCGTATAAGTTCGGCCGCATGAAGGACTGCGTGTCCCCATGCTGAAACCGGAAGCCTCGACCTCATGAGTAATGGTCGGGCAATGAGCTCTATTTGTTTTATAAATGATTCAGCTAAGCCATTTTGTGTATGTACATGTACCACGGAGTGTTCAACTGTTACCCCCATGGACATACAATAATCATTAAACGCCTGAGAAGTGAATTCACTAGCATTATCAAGACGTATAGTCTTCAAAGAAAAATCTGGAAAATGAGCTCGTAATCTTATTATCTGAGCTAGCAATCTTGGAAATGCCAAGTTGCAGGTCGATAGAAGACAGACATACGACCATCTGGCCGATGCATCAATAAGGGCCATAAAATATCTGAATGTCCCACAATGTGGGTGTATTGGTCCACAAATGTCTCCTTGTATTCTTTCCAGAAAATTAATAGTTTTCTTTGTCAGCTTAATAGGTGATGGCTTTACTATGAGTTTCCTTTGTGAACAAGCAGTACACATTAAGTGTTTAGGGATAACTCATTTTTCTTTTAATGAATGGCCGCTGGTATTATCAATCAATTTACGCATCATAGTTGACCCGGGATGACCCAGCCGGTCATACCATAAAGTGAAATTTTCGATGGCTGTTTTGTTAAATGTGGCATTGGCCTCAATCATACTGACTTTAGCATGATAAAGAACAGTAGATATTGCGGGTATTGATTCTAAGACCTTCTTTTGGCCATGGGCAATTTCAATAATCTAAAGGAATTCTTTATTTCCTTCGCCCTTAGTCTCAATATGATATCCATTCATTCGAATATTTTTGAAGCTTAATAAACTTCTTTTAGAGCTATGAGAATACAAAGCATCCGAAATTTCGAGATGTGTTCCCATTGGCAACAAAACGTTAGCCTGGCCGTGGCCCTCTATGAGACTAGCTATACCCGCAATAGTGGAAATGTTGACGTTTTAAGGGTTAGATATATGAAGTATCTTTTGTCTCTTAAGATCGTGTGGCTCGACTCACTATCCACCACGAATACATTCTCTTTCATTTCTAAAAAATAAAAATGTAGGATGATACTTAGAGACTTTATTTTATATAATTTATATAAGATATAAAAGTAATTCTTATAAAAAAATTCATTCCATAAATAAATTCCAAGAAATGACAATAAAAATAAAAACACCAAATCATAGTATCAAAGCAAATAAAACAATACAAATGTCAAAATCATTCTTTTAGAACATCTGAAGTTTCATACTCCATAAGATCATCTTTTTCATGATCAAAATCGTTCTCATCATCTTGAATCACCATGTGGGCTTCAGAATTCTTCCCTTTCATACTTTCTGTGTATAGCTCAACTAGATGCTTGGGAGTCCTACAAGTCTTTGCCCAATGGTTGTTCATTCCACACCTATGGCATACAGATTTGGTCGAGTTTTTTGAGTGCTGCGATTTGAATGAAGACCCGCGGCCTCGACCATGACCTCGTCCAAACGAGCGTCCTTGGTTCTGGTCTCGACCAGATTGATTACCTCGTCCACGGCCAGAATTATTTCGACCATGGCCACGTCCCTTAAATCTCCCACGCCCACGGCTGTGAGATTGAACATGATTAGCCTCTTTATTAGCCTCAGTGGCCGCATGGGCTTCAAGTAATGGTGTGGATCCTGGAGGTCTCATCTCACTATTCATCATCAGTAACTCATTGTTTTTCTCAGCAAGTAATAAGCATGAAATCAGACTTGCATATGTCTTGAATTCTTTTGCACGGTACTGTTGCTGAAGCAACACATTGCTTGTGTGGAAGGTGGAAAATGTCTTCTCAAGCATTTCCTCTTCTGTGATATCCTCACCACACAGTTTAAGTTTAGAAACGATCTTAAACATTGCTGAATTGTATTGATCCACAGACTTAAAGTCTTGGATCCTGAGGTTTTTTCATTCGTGTCTAGCCTTTGGTAACAAGATCGTCTTTTGATGATCGTATCTCTGTTTCAATGCATTCCAAAGGTCTAGAGGATTCTCAATGGTTAAGTACTGATTTTTGAGACTCTCGGTCAGATGATGGCGAATAATTAATATTGCATTACAACGATCTTTTTCGTTAGCACTGTTATTCTCGGTAATACAATCACTGAGACCCTTGGATTTTAGAATGATCTTTGTATCAAGAGCCCATTGTAAGTAATTGTCTCCAGAGACATTTAGGGCAACATATTCCAGGTTATTGATTTTCGACATCTGAAATCAAATATATATACTTGTAGAAATTTTATATCTTTATATCAATACTCTATGGCACACGCATCAGAAAAAAAGTTTCTAACAAGTATATATGATGCAAACAATATGATCAAGGTTATAATGCATTAGGTCACACGACCATACTGGATGATGCCACACGACTACAATGAACATCAATCCTAACAATTGTTTCAATTGATCAAACATGAATGCAATATAAGCCACACGACTACAGATATGGACAATAGGATTCTATATGATTTTTAATGCAACCGGATTTTAAAACATCTTAGCAATCATAGTTTCTAAGAAATTTATGAAACAAGAAACCTCAAACAATTTTTAGTTAATTCAAATAACAAAATTCGGATGAGATCCTAACAATTTGTTTTTAGGTGATTCAAAATTTGGATTAAATTGATCAAGCATTTATCAGGTTAGATTTATAAACAAAGGCTCAATTAATTCAATTGTAGCAACAATCCTAATCAAATTCGGATCAATCAAATTCGGAATTCAAAACTTTTAATCTCAATTAAAATCAAGCAAGCAATCAATCAATAGATTCGATTTTAATTTTTAAGGTTTATGAAATCGACCAGGAAAAGGGGGTGATCGATTTCTAGGGTTTTCGATTTGATCATTAAGATCAAAGGGGTTTTGAGATTCAAAACTATTGTAGTTTTGATTTTAATTGATAAATCAATCTCAGATCGAACTTTTGGGTTATAAGCTTCGATTTACTTATGGGAGGGATTGATCTATTAACCTAGGATTTTATTAGGGTTTTGCAAAATTTTAATTGGTTTTAATTGATCACAAAACAATCCAAATTCGATAATGGGTGTTCTTAGGGTTTCAGATTTTTACCTTTAGATTTGAAAGGTTGAAACCGGACCACCAAAGAGAAGGAGACCACGAGCTGGTACCGGCCGCAAGAACGGAAGCTCCTTGGTCGGATTGCTATCAGACGGAAGAGCTGGTACGGCAGGCGGCTGGTCGGACTTCTTGTTCGTCGGATTGGATGAGAGATGCGGCTGCTAGTCGGATGGATCTCGATCTAGGGTTTATGGGATGATCTCGAACCAGAAAAGGAAATTAGGGTTAGGGTTTATGAGAAAGTAGTTGGCGGCTTGATTAGGGTTTAGAGGTGGTCGATTTTTAGATAGGGTTTTTTGAGAACAACTCATGCTGATAACATGTTGTGAATTAGTGAGTAAACTTATAATATTCCATAGCCTAAAGGCTCCATATATATACAAGGTTTAAGACCGTTATAAATAGACCGTCATAAGATAAATAGAAAACTAACTATTCCTAGTCTAACTAGAAAAAGGTAAATACAAATATGGAAAAGTACAAAGTAGATAAGTAAAAGGAAAATATAGTATGAGCCGTCTCTCTCTCCTTTTGGGCGCCTGGTTTTGGGCCGTCCACCATATGACAGATGTATTTTTGTTTTAGTTTAGCCCCTCCAGATAGGTTTTGAGCTGTTGCGATTAACTTTTTCGTGGTGTGGTGAAAGCTATTAATAGCTTGTCTTATACGCAACAAGCAATGCATCACAAAACTACATTTTCCCTATTCATTTTTGTTAGCCTTAAATAGTTGGGTTTATATGTGAAATAACCAAAAAAAAGTGAAATTAGTTTTGTGGGATAGAGAGAGATAGGAAGAGAAAAAAGGAGAGGGTGTGAAATTGGTTAGTTAATTTTGGATTTTTGTTTGGTTATTTGGTGCAATTTTTTTTATTTGACAACTTTGGAGGATCCCAGACGGTAATACCAAACTAATTTCTACGAGGTCTTTCATCCGGGTACGCATGATTATAGGCGGAAAGATAGCCAAAACAATTCGAACCCAAGGCAGACACTCCAGCTGGAGTTCCATTACCACTAGACCCAGAATTCTTGGTTTTATTGGAAGCAGATTCCATGAATAGTTATCTATATAATATTAACTCTAGCACTCTTTTTATCTTTGGCTAGTAATTGTTTGGTCATTATATTCTAAACTTTTCATTATGGTAATCACTGGTGATGTCTTGCAAGTTTTTTTTTTGTTAACCTGCAAGTTCTTAGTAATAATTAGATTTTGATCCGTGCATCCGTACGGGTGTTTACTTTCTCTTTTAAATAAGTATATACTTGTTGTAAGTAGTGTTTTGAAATCCGACCCGGATCCACGTTGAACCAGTAAATTCGGTGATCCAAAATAAATTCAGTTTGGGTTTTGTAGAAAACCAGAATTTAAAAACTCAATAAAACCCGCAAAAAATCACTAACCTGGAACCTGGTACCGATTGAACCACTGGTTTAACCAATATATAACTCTTTTTTAGTTTTTAATTATGTTTAAGAATATGTTTTATATATTCTAAATTTTTATAAACATTGGTCGTAAGTATACATTGTTATATTATTATTTTGTATTAAATGTTATTTTGTTTTTCTTATAAATATAATATAATATAATATTACACACATTACTTTTCAAAAATATGTTGCTATTTATTTTTCATATCACTATTATATATCATATATGTGTCATCATATAATTAATTATATTTTATGTGTACCATCATGTAAGTAATCATATAATTAATAATATTTTATATGACCATCATATATATTATATTTTAAAACTTATTGTAAAATATAAAACCATAATTTAAGTTTTTGTTTGAAAATTGGGTTATTGGAAAACATTTTAGTAAAAATCAATTTTTAATATATGTATATTTTAATCAATTTTTTGATAGAAATATTTTAAATTAATATTTTGATATGTATATAAAATTTTAATTTTTTTTTATGATTATTTTAGACAAAACATATTAGATTGGATCATTTTCGTATATTTTAAATATGGTCCAGATATATAGTTTTTTATAATATAATGAATTTTCAATTTTTTTCTAATAACATAAATCCACTACTTGTTTTAATATACTGTTATCTATGTTTCTAAATAACATAGATATTTTTTACTGTTGTTTCTGTTTTCAAACAAATCTAAAATATATTTCTACTTTAATAAAGATAGATTGTTTATATATACAATTATTCATTTTTTCATTAATACATCAATTTTCATTTCTTGGTCATATTACATTTACTTTTAGACCATTTTCTAATCTGTTTATTAAAGTTTGTTACTGCTTTGTTTTTTTCCTTCGTTCTGATCCATTTAGCACGAGAATTCCGTGTTTGTTTCATGCAGTAGTATCTCGTTGGAAAGCCGTAGTGTTGACAACTGTTATGCTGATAAGCATGATATATTACATGACCATACCACTTAATAAATTTCAAGATTAGCGAGATCATTTAAAATTTGCTGAAATGAATGGTGACTGTTGGTTGGCTTGAATAATTAATTAGGTTTCGCAAAATGTGCAGCTTAATCTCTAACTTTCATAGTTTGCTTGCTCCGTTTATGGTAAATACGGAAAGAGACTGCCAAAAGAGTTGCCACCAAGTCGACAGCTCATTTCACAACATGTCAATACGAGACAGTATACCACAACGCTTACGTGTTCAAACTATGTAATATATTGTCATCAGCAGCGTGAATCACATACAAAACTGTTAGTGCAGATGAGCCGAAAGAATAATGCGCAGAAAGTAAAAACATAAAAATTTATTAATAGGGTTTATTTTCTATATCTCTGGGATTTTATCCAGATTTTATTGACTTAGAATAAAAAGTAATCTACAATTGCTATATGGTATAACATATACATTTGTGTTTATGATTCTTTTCTAAATTAATAAGTAATCTACAAAAATAGATATCAAATACGTATACATAAATCACTATCCAGTTCACTCACTACAAGAAATATCGGTATTAGTAGCACTGTAAAAATGTTACCATATCATTTTCGTAACATTTTTATAAATGCTCTGACAGTCGCAGCTATAATAAATCCTTACCTATTATAACGTTTTTCGCGTGATATAATGAATAGATATATTATAGCGTTTATTCTTTGTTAGAAAATAAGTTTTTAAATATAATATTATTTTTTATTTATATTTAAAATTATTAAATAAAATTATTAATTAAATTAGTAATCAATATATTTTAATCCAAATTAAATTTAAACTGAATTTTTATATAGGAAATTGGTCTTAGAATAAAATTAATGTATTGTTTACAAATGATATTGATTTAATTATTAAACCGGATTTACAAACAAACTTGGTTTAGAAATCTAAACCTAAAACAGCTTAAAAACAGATTAAACCAATACCTAATTAAACCAAACCTAATAAACTAAAACCTAAAAGCCTAAACCGCCTAAACCGCATCTATCTATGCTGCCATCTCCCTCCGTCGCGACCATGTGCATTCCGTCGTGGTCTTCCTCCTCCATCCTCGTGTCTCTGTCTTCTTTCCTTCTTCACTTTTCTCTTCTTCTTCTTGCTCAGCTCCACCTCCACAACCACCGCTAGCTTCCTTTGCCATCTCCACACCACATTGTTTGATCCAAAAATGGTGTTTTTGCTGGTGTTTATTTGAATCATAACAATAAAGGATCTAAAAATTAGATCCTTGAGGTTTAGGAGAAATTTCAAAGAAATCAAATGAGAAATGAACATCAAAGAGATTTTATTGATTAAAGATTCATTACAAAGATGATATGAATATAAAGTGAATCTAAGAATCTATAAATCTCTATAAGAAGTGTTCTAGATCTAAGAAATGGAAAGAAGATCCTTTCTAAGAAGGAGGTAGCTCCTTATTTATAGAAAGATGGAGTCTAGGGCTTCTTAGCAATATGGGCCTAATTCATTGTCCAATGGGCCTTGAGAGGATGTAAATCCATCCCCAACAGTAAGTCCCCCCAAGTTCGTTGAGAGAGATGAAATCGATCTCTGCAAATTTTACGAATAGGGTTTATTAGACAATAAACTAGACACATTCATGCCTATGACGATTTAGGCGAGTTTACTTTGAACTTGTGCCTAGTAAAAGGCGAGTTTGCTTTAAACTCGTGCTTAGCGAAAGACGAGTTTACTGAACTCACGCTGAGACAAAGGCGAGTTTACTGAGAACTCGTGCCTAGTAGAAGGAGAGTTTCTGTAAACTCATGCCTAGTCAAAGGAGGGTTTTTGTAAACTCGTGTCTAACTATAAGCGAGTCGACCGCAAACTCGTGCCTAATAAAAAGCAAGTTCAATTTAAACTCGTGTCTAAAATACAAATGTATCGAACTAGTGCCGACTCGAAGTCTCGTGTTGAGATCGTGTGTGCCGAGCAAGTTGTTGGCCTGTATACTCGTCAGGCTATGATAACGTTGAGAAATGTGCCGGCTTGTGTCGCTTGTACTGCTTCCGATAAGCTCGTAGCCGAGAGCCGTCTTTGGAAGTATGAGGACATGATGGTGGCAAGCGCTTGTTGCTTCTCTTTGGCTCAATGATCACTGGCTCACAACAAAAAGCATGATCAGATCAAGATTAACCAAAAGAAATAGCCACGTTTTACATAATCAATAAGCAAGCCACCGAACTTATATGAGTTGCAAATGATGATATAATAATTGTCAAGTTATTAATATCATACGCCACCAACAGTAAGATGAATGAGCAGCTTAGAGTTGTTTAATCACTTTTAAACCAAAGCCACAATTTTTACCGTAGCATCAATTTAAAAGTAGTTACAACATGTGATGATTAAAAGAACTTATCTTTGAGGATGATTTGTCGTGAATTTCGTAGGGCCTGAACGTGGCAATCCATATCATGCTCTCCACTTTAAATATTTTTCTTTTAACGTCGCTAGTGGTGGAGAGCTTGTGTACGTCACTGTTGATGGACCATTAGAGGTAGAGCCTTGTTTGTAACTTGACGGAGAAGTTATTGTGGACGTGGTTAAAGATCTTGTTCTCGTCATAGCAACTCCTTTTCGGAAGAGCCTCAAAAAGAAGAACTCAAGTCGCCAATAAGCAGTCCTTAAACAGAGCCTGAGCTTGTTGTCATCGAACTCTTCTCATCTTGGGGTCTCGTCAAGCTCGTGGCGAGATGATTGGCCGAGCTTGTCAGGAATTTTGAGCAAGTTCTGGTCAGGTTGTTGGTTTCCTTCCTCACGCCTGAACTTTTCTTCAAGATCAAGAGATCCTCTTCCCTTTCTCAGTATCTTTCTAAGCTTCCACTGATGGCTCTTGACTTGGATTGCAACGACTTTACATCTTGATAGCAGGAGACGCCTCGTTCTGGTCGTTGCTGAGTAGACGTCTGTGACGAGCATCCATAGTAAGAAACAAGTCGTAGTGGATCATGATCTCTGGTAGCAGCGAGATTAAGGTCTTGCTAGAAGTACTTTTTGTTCTTGAGGCAGTAGAGAAACGAGTCCACCATGAAAGCAATCCAAGATTTGAGAGAGACGGAGCCACAGTGTGAAGAAACCAAGCCTTGCCGCCACTGAGCTTGTCTTGAAATTCGTTTACAACTCGGCAGTGTGTCAAACCGGCAACTAGCCACCGTTGAGATCTTCGTTCTTGAGAGCAAGTCTAGAACTTTGCCAAGATCAGACTCTTATCAGCTTAAGGACCAACCCACAACCGCCTCTGTTTCCCTTGCCGGAAAAGGATGACGTCACCATTTCGAGAGCTTTGTCTGAACGGTACAGCTACTGCAGGGGAAGCTTTGTTCATCGATGGAACACACCATAAGAGCTTCGCTTATCTCTCTGGCAAAGACCCAAATCAGAAAACAACAAGCTTAGCTACCACCAGATATGCTTCTCCGTTTTGCGTAGACATGTTGGTTCTGGTGAACTCGTTGGAAGGTGATCTCGGCTGTTGGAGGTATTGGCGAGATGACGAGTGGACGAGATGATTTGTTCATCGCCTGTGCTAGATCTAGATTCAAGATGCCTCTTTTCCTATGCTCTCTTCAAGTCTCGAGATTTGATGAGAAGAATCACATGTTTCTCCACGTCATCACCCCCACTCTTCCTTCTTCACGATCTCACACACCCTATCATGGTAGCTTTGGAGACGGACTTCTCTCTAACCAAGGGATCGGAGGAGAAGCTTCGAGTCAATGCAGGGGTCGTGATTGATCTTGGGCTCTTTGGTCGTGACCCTCCATTCTGCTAACCTCATTGATCGAAACCTGTAAATTTGTTGTCAAAGTTGTGTTTTATTCACGTACTTCCTCTGTGTATATATATTACATTAGTCACCGACCTAGTTAGCTAAAGATAACTCCCACAAATAATTACATCATTATCTCTAACTAAAGTATATCCAAAACTAACTTTATTTGCCTCCAATACTCCCCCTCAAGTTGGGAATATGAAAGTTTCTTACTCCCAACTTGAACAGCAAATTCTCGAACTGAGACCTCCCCAACGCTTTTGTTAACACATCAGCTACTTGTTCCGTAGTCCGCACATGCACCGTCTTCAGTATCCCATCTTGTATTGCATCTCTTACTTGATGACAGTCCGACTCAATATGTTTTGTTCGCTCATGGAACACCGGGTTTGCTGCAATATGAATGGCAGACTTGCTGTCACAATACAGCTCAGATGACTTCATTTGCTTCGCTCCTAAGTCACTCAACAAACTTCTCAACCATTTAATCTCTCGAGTTGCCTGTGCCATTGACCTATACTCGGCCTCTGCTGACGAATGAGACACCACTTTTTGTTTCTTCGTCTTCCAAGATACTGGTGATCCACCAACTAATGCAACGTAAGCGCTTAATGACCTTCTCGTAACCGGACAGGCAGACCAGTCTGCATCACAAAACACTGTCGAGTTCAGATCAGCTCTTGAGCTAAGTAAGATCCCTTGTCCTGCCGTGCCTTTGAGATATCTGACCACTCGCATTGCTGCCTCCCACTGCAACTCTCTAGGCGCCTTCATGAATTGTGACAATATATGAACTGGATATGAGATGTCTGGACGAGTGATAGAAAAATATATCAATCGTCCCACAAGTCTTCTGTACTGCTCTGCATCTTTCAGAAGAGGACTTTTATCCAATGCTAGTTTGTGATGTTGCTCCATGGGCGTAGCAACTGGTTTTGCTCCAAGTAGTCCAACATCTGAGATCAAGTCCAATGCATATTTTCTTTGTGTAAGCATAAATCCCTCTTTTCCACGACCAACTTCAATGCCTAAGAAATATTTCAATTTCCCTAGGTCCTTCATGTGAAAGCATTCACTCAGGTACTGTTTAAACTTGTCCACAAGCGCTTGATCATTGCCACACACAAGCAAGTCATCAACGTAGATTAACACTCTGAGCTCCTTTCCCCTTCTTGAGTACACAAACAGAGAATAATCAGCATATGAATGCTTGAACGCATATTTTCTTTAGCCAGAAGCTTCGAACCAGCATCGAGGCGCTTGTCGCAATCCATAGACAGCTTTGTGCAGTCGCCATACTTTGTTAGGGTCCGAATGTTGAAAACCTTGAGGAATCTTCATGTAGACTTCCTCTTTTAGATCCCCATGTAAGAATGCATTGTGTACATCCATCTGATTCACAATCCAACCTTTCCCAGCAACTACTCGCAGTAAGCTTCTCACCGTGGTCATCTTGGCCACAGGAGCAAACGTCTCTTTGAAATCCCTATCCTTCACTTGTCTATTACCCAACGCCACCAATCGAGACTTAGGCCTCTCCATTGTCCCATCGGCATGATATTTGTACTTGTAAAGCCACATGTTGCCGATTGCTTTCTTTCCTGGTGGCAAGTCTACAACACTGAATGTTCCATTCTCCTCAAATGCTACTACCTCTTTCTTCATAGAGTTGCGCCATATTTCTTGTAGTACAGCTTCTTTGTAGCTTTTGGGCTCTTTATCGATTGTTATGGCTGCCAAGAACGCCTTATGTTCTGGAGAAAAACGTTCATCAGAGATATAGTTCTCAAGAGGATATGGAGTGTTACCTGGGACTGTCGACGAAGACTTTGATTCAAGAGATGAAGGCGTGATGTCGTGAAGGGGTGTTGTCTTCAAGTGACGAGCATTGTAGGTCACGAAATCTCGCAGTCTAACTGAAGGAGCTTTCTCTCTGCAACCTCTTCCCAGTTCAGGAACAGTCTCTGTATTTTCTACAGCACCACCTTCTGTTGTTGCACCCTCATCACTCTGTTTTTCCGTAGCAGCCACTTCCTCCACTGAACTTGTGGTCGTTTCCGCAGTCCTCTCAACAGTCTCTGCAGTTTCTGAGTCTTTTTCCTCATGTGGAGTCTCACTCCCCCTGTCGTCCATATGTATATCTAGTACCCAATCATCATCAGCAGTACCTGTGCACCTTCTATGCTCCAAAGACACTGCTTGTTTCTCACCAAACGGAAATATATCCTCAAAGAAGCTCACATCTCTTGACTCCAAAAACTCATTCTTGTCCATATCATAAACCCTCCAGGCTTTCTTGCCAAACGGGTAACCTACAAATGCACATCGCCTGCTTCTCTCTCCGAGTTTATCTTTGTCACGAGCCCTTCGATGCACATAGCACAAGGAGCCGAAGACTCGTAACGAGCTGTACTTTGGCTTTTCTCCGAACAATACTTCATAAGGTGATACCCCTTTCAGTACTTTCGACGGCGTCATATTGATCACATGAGCAGCTGCAGAGATGGCTTCTCCCCAAAATTTGATTGGCATCTCTGCTTGAAACAATAATGCTCGTGCTACATTTAGAATGTGCCTATGCTTCCTCTCAACACGGCCGTTCTGTTGCGGCGTATCGATGCACGACGTCTGATGGATAATCCCTTTGTCTTGAAAGAATTTTCCCAAACACATGAACTCTTTACCATTGTCACTTCTAATAGTTTGAACAGCGTGGCCAAACTGAGTTTCAGCATACGCACAGAACCTTTGCATCACTGTCTTTACTTCCGATTTTGCCAACATCAAATATGTTCACACAGCTCTTGAAAAATCATCTACGATTGTGAGGAAATACGTTGCACCACATGAGGCTGGTACACGATAAGGGCCCCATACATCTACATGGACAAGTTCAAAACTTCTTCTTGTCTTATTAATACTATCACCAAAAGCATCTCTAGTTTGCTTTGCCTTAAAACATACGTCACAAGGACTAGACAAAGCTTTATTCATAACACCAGACAAATCAGAAAATGAAGAAGAAACACCAAAAGCTGGATGTCCGAGTCGTCGATGCCACAACAGCTGATCACCACTGACTGCTCTGTTTGCTCGTTCTACTCTCACATCCTTAAAGAAGTACACCCCATCACGCTCTTCACCTGCTCCAATCAAAGTCTTCGAGGAACGGTCCTGCAATACACATATTGTGTCAGTAAACAACGCAAAACAATTACTGAACTTAAGTAGTTTCGAAACTGAAATCAATGTGCACTCCATCTTTGGCACCAACAGCACGTCTTTAAGTGCTATACGATCAGTCAATATCATATCGCCCATTTGACATGAAGTAGAAGTTCCTCCATCGGCAAAACCGACCACACAAGGTGGGGTTTTTCTTAGATTCACAAGATGTCTTGCGTCGCCTGTCATGTGATGCGACGCGCCTGAATCAATTATCACATCTCCAAGAGTCTTACCAGACATTTTCTCAGATTGAGCACTTGTTTTTCCATCGTTTATGATCGCTGTAATGGCTTTCCATTGCTCAGGAGTGAGGTCTGACCCGCCTGAACTGTATGAGTTTGTCGCTTGTGCAGAATGAGCAGCACCACGACCTCCTCCTTGTCCATATCCAGAGCCACCACGACCTCCTCTTCCTGCTCCTCTTCCTCTTCTTTCATTCATCCACTCCGGATATCCAATAATTTGCCAACAATTACTCTTGTCGTGTCCTGTCTTCCCACAGTTGGAGCACACTCTGTCTCGTGCTCTTTTTCCCGACACAAAGTTGTTGTTACTGTTGTTATTGTTCTCGGACCTTGCTGTGTACCCGGTGGCTTCCCGAGTATCTCTTTTCACACTGTCCTCCTGTTGTGTTTCTTGTCGTGAGACAAAGCCAATGGCCTCTTTCGCCACTATTTCTCTTGACTTTGCTGAATTCAACCGAGCTTCTTCTCTTATTACCTTGGCGTACACTTTTCCCAAGTCAGGTACTTCGTCTGCTTCAATAATCGCAGTCACCACATTCCCAAACCTTGACTCGTCTAGGCCCATAATGAACTGGTGCACACGTTCGTCTTCTCGTTCTTTTTCATATGCCGCAGCTGCAGAGCAGCTGCATGCTGGAGGAGGTCTGTATGTTTGTAGCTCCTCCCACATCACCGCTAGACGTCCATAATATTCGATCACAGTCTGTCCGTTTTGCCTGCAAGATGCCAGTTGCTCCATCAGCTGATACACTCGAACTTTATTCCCAACCTCAAAACGCTTCTTGAGGTTCTCCCATAACTTGTGAGCTTCTGTAATGAAGGTCACAGTCGAACGCACACTCGGCTCAATCGAGGATCTAATCCAACCCACGATCATTGAATTGACACTCAACCAAGCTTCCAACTCTGGGCTCTCTTCGGTTGGTTTCGGTAAGCTTCCATCAAGGAAACCAGACTTCTTCTTTGCTCTCAGCGCATTCATCATCTCCAAAGCCCACTCGTTATAGTTGTCACCCTTCAACTTAACAGATGTAATCAAGACACCTGGATTATCTGCGGAGAACAACGAGTACGAAGACGTCACCATCATCTCACTTTGCTTGGCTACGATCTGTTTTGAGTCACTGCTATCTCCCATCTTTTAATCTCGAAAATTTCTCAAGAATTTTATGTTGATCGCAGCTCTGATACCATGTAAAGTTGTTGTCAAAGTTGTGTTTTATTCACGTACTTCCTCTGTGTATATATATTACATTAGTCACCGACCTAGTTAGCTAAAGATAACTCCCACAAATAATTACATCATTATCTCTAACTAAAGTATATCCAAAACTAACTTTATTTGCCTCCAATAAAACCACAAGCTTGAGGCGTAGAGAGAGAGAGAGAGAGACAGGAACAGAGCTCGAAGAAGCATCCTTTTGTCTGGTTCAGAGACTCTGTTTTCACGCATCATCGAGAGGAGTACGAAGCAGAGGAAAACGAACTCTTGTGCTCCTTGCGGCAAGGTCTACGGAAAGCTGGTGCCTTTGAAGTTCTCTGGTCCGGAGATGCTGAACTGACCCACTCGCTGAATGTTTGGTGAACGCTGGAGATGGAGATCTCAGAGCTTTTCTCCCCGAAAGCTCCTCTTTTTGCAACCATATGACGAGCCAAGACAAAGTCTCGAGCTTTGCCAAAATCAATATTTTGTCTGAGTGATTACAGATGCGGAGTAGACAGCAAGATGGTGAGGCTTTCGAATGAAGTTTCGAACTTTGGTGGGTCTTTGCTGATATCGACATCAAAGCTTCATGATAAAGTTTCGAACTTTCTCTCCGCTCCAGTAAGAACTTTCTCTCCGCTCCAGCAAGAGCTCTGAGTTACGACGAGGAGAGACCACAGACTCGCTGCCGTTGACGTCGGAGCTCAGGCCAGCCGAAGGACGAGATCGATCATCTCGAGGGAAGGTGATTACGAGATTTGTTGGCTCAACTTGGGCTTCTTTCCTCAAAAGTTATCATCTTCAAGCCCAAATCAAGAAGCTTCTTCTTTTGTCACCCGAATGGAAGAGAAAAGATCTTGATTCTTGATTCTTCTCTTTTTTTTTTGTTTAGATTTTGATTCTTCCAAGTTTGATTTGCTTCAAAGATTGTTCTCCCTGAGCCCCCTCCTTCTAGTGCCAACTGTTTGATCCAAAAATGGTGTTTTTGCTGGTGTTTATTTGAATCATAACAATAAAGGATCTAAAATTTAGATCTTTGAGGTTTAGGAGAAATCTCAAAGAAATCAAATGATAAAAGAACATCAAAGAGATTTTATTGATTAAAGATTCATTACAAAGATGATATGAATGTAAAGTGAATCTAAGAATCTATAAATCTCTATAAGAAGTGTTTTAGATCTAAGAAATGGAAAGAAGATCCTTTCTAAGAAGGAGGTAGCTCCTTATTTATAGAAAGATGGAGTCTAGGGCTTCTTAGCAATATGAGCCTAATTCATTGTCCAATGGACCTTGAGAGGATGTAAATCCATCCCCAACACACATCTTCTTCAGACCCATCGTGATCTTATGTTGTCTTCTCGGTCTCTGCTACTGAGGGACAGAAGCTCCGCCCTGTTCCTCTGTCGCTGTGGTTCATCTCAATCAAACGCCCATAGATTCGAACAGAGAGAGGGTGAGATAGAGGTTAGACTTAGAATCCATAATTAACATAATCAAAACGGAAGATAAAAAGAACACAAAATCCATACCTTGAATATGTGAATCAGACAGATAAAAAGAAGCGGCTTCAGACATTTAATAGGAAAAGAATAATTAGTAAATGATTTTATATTTTAATCTTGTTTTATTTATTTCACAGTTATCTACTTTTTTATAGATTATAAAACCAAAATATAAACAAGTTGAGAATCAATATATAAAATTAGATTTAAGGGAATTTTACATATACACTTTTTTGAGGGAAATTTGTTTGATGCAAAAAATTTGGAGATGACGATTTTTTTCTCTCCAAAAGGTGATTTTGAATCAGCCAATCAGAGTGGAGTAAACTTTCAGAAGGAGAATATCCTTGCTGTAATTTGGATTGACTTGGAAAATTTCCAAAAATCTTGTGGAAATCTCAGAAAATCTTGGGGAAATATCCTTTTTCACCCTAAATCTGCAAAGGAGATATGTGTTTATCTTTATCTAGGGTTCACGCTTACACCGTCATCGCTTCTTCATTTTTACCAAGAAGTTTTCCACAGAAACATCAAAAAATTTATTTTCTTGCTATTGATGGACAACAATCTAGCAGAAGTTCTTCAAGGCATGTCCCTGGATGAGGATAAGTCGATCATCATCCCAGAAGATGCTGAGTTCTGTGCAATAGAGAGAGGTTCTCGAAGTATCCTGGGTCGTCTCCTTAACCTGGAGTGTCAGAATATGGGGAGGATGTTACGGACCATGCCAAAAATCTGGAAGGTTTACAACAGGGCTCGGGGAATAGTACTTACTAAGGAACGCTTCCAGTTTGTGTTCGATTTAGAGACTGATATCCAGATGGTGTTGGAGAGATGGGTGGAATCTCCCCCTCCCAACTTCTTACAAACTGCAGCAATTTGGATTCAGCTGTATAACCTCCCAGTTAATTACCTGACGCTAAAGACGATTGATACAGTCGCATACGAGAACGGTCACGTCAAAGTGATCGAATTTGATCCAGAGAAACCCCTCCTGAATGATTATAGCCGGGTCCAAGTGATTTTAGATCTCAATCAACCTCTTAGAGATAAAAAAATCACTAACGCTCCCATGAGGCAGAGTTGTATACATTGGGGTCAGCTACGAACGTGTGCGGAAAAAAATGTTTCCACTGTATGAGGCTCTCACATGAAAAACTAAGATGTCCTATCATCCAAGGAGCGAGAAACAAAGGAAAAGGAGTGATGGGCCGTCAGAGCTTGCCTTTAACTCAAGTAACCCGTCAGCACCACACTGATCTTGCTGATAAGATCATGCCTTTACTTGCTCCATCTGCTCCTCCTGGCTTTGAACCACACTCATCAGTTGTAGTTCCTGAGGTTTTTGAGCAAATGAGGCTGTACATGAACTGCTATGATCCTGAGGAGAGAAGAATTAGAGAAGCGTAGATGAAGAAAACTCTCAATGATCTCTCTCAAGATCCTATTGCGCAGAGATCCTGTTTACGTCTTGAACCTGCTCCAAAGATAGTCACTACATCTTCCCCAGTCAAAGGAAGAGTTTTTAACTTCAGCAAAGCTCAAGAGAGACAACCCACAGATATGGCTGAGTCTTCTTCCTGGACTAGTGCCAAAAAGTCTTTACGTTCTGGTCGTGAGCAAAACATGGTCTCTTCACGAAAGGAATTGTTCGGAACGAGTGATACGGAGGCTTTTAATGAGTTAAGAAAGGACCCTGAACCAGTACCGCTAAGAAACAGAGGATCATCTCCAGAGAAGAGCTTGGTGGGGGTTTCTGAACTACCACGAATGATGTCTGGAGGTTTTGCTATCGGTCCGGGAGATACTGCTACGGGTGAACGAAGCAGCAAGAGTAGGAACTCATATTTCAGCAGATCTACTTGGTCAGGGAGAAATCAGAATAACAGGAATCGATCTCACTCTAGGCATGAGACTGAACAACAGGAGCGTGAGGATGGTGCTGGCAAACGAAAGGCGGATGAGGATGGAGAGGTTTCATCGAAAATGTCACGAAAACACTCGGGTTTGATGGTTCACCAGAAACCATCCAATCCTCAATTACGACGCTCAGTTGGAACTGCCGGGGTTTGAGGAGCAACCTGACAGTTCGACGCCTAGAGGAGATGTGTCGTGTACATCTCCCGGATTTTTTGTTTCTCCTAGAGACTAAAAACTCTAGTGATCACGTGATGAATTTTCGGAGTTCGTTGGGTTATGACCATTGTTATCCGGTGGACCCAGTGGGACTCAGTGGTGGTTTGGCTTTATTTTGGAAGAGAAAGTATGAGGTGAGAATTTTATCGGCCTCATCAAGATTCATCAAAACAGAGGTGAAATTGGGAGAGCTCACCTTCTACATGTCTTTTCTCTATGGGGATCCTATTAGACAACGACGTATATCAGTGTGGAATGAGCTTAAAGACATTGGTTTAGCTAGAAATGGTGGATGGTTTCTAGCTGGTGATTTTAATGAGATCATGAATAACTCAGAGAAGATGGGAGGTCCTCTAAGACAGGAGAGCTCGTTTTTTGATTTCAGGGCTTTAGCTAGAGACTGCAGATTGAAAGAAGTCCCAAGTTCTGGAAATCGTTTGTCTTGGGGAGGAGTGCAAGAAGTTATGAGTAATGGTCTAAAAGAGAAGGTCTGGGTGCAATGCCGTTTGGATCGAGCCTTTGGCAATGCGGAGTGGTTCAGAATTTTCCCGCAGTCCCACACCGTATATCTGGACAAGACTGGCTCGGATCATAGACCAATTTTTACGAGTCTTGCCAATACTGGACAAAGGAGAACTGGCCGTTTCATCTTCGACAAGAGATGGTGCAAGAAACCTGAAATAGCTTCAGTAATCAGGCGCGGTTGGTGTGATAACTTTCATGCTGAGCAGGGATCGGTTTCAGAAAGAATTAGAGCTTGTCGACAGGAACTCTGTAAGTGGAAACGACACGCGAAAGTCAACTCCAGTTTGAATATCAAAAAGCTAAAGAGAAAGCTTGAAGCAGAAGAAAGTAAAAGATACCCGAACCTGGCCATTTTACCATCTCTTCGTGCAGAGTTGGAAAAAGCTTATGATGAAGAGGAATCTTTCTGGAAGCAAAAGAGCAAAAACACATGGTTGCAAGTTGGCGATAAAAACACGAAAGTGTTCCATGGATGGGTGGAATCTAGGCGTATGAAGAATAAAGTTCATTCACTTCTTGATGAAGATGGAGTGGAACACTTCGCGGAGGATGAGATGGGAGGAATAGCAGTCAAATGTTTCAAGGAACTCTTTTCAACGTCTGGCTCTGCGGATGCAACTGAACTACTTGATGGCATGGAACCCAAAGTCACTGAACGGATGAATAGAGATCTCATCAGGCCTATCTGATGCAGAAATTAAGAAAGCAGTGAACGCAATAAAGAGTGACAGTACTCCGGGTGTTGATGGGATGACAGGGAAATTTTACCAAAACTTTTGGAATATAATTGGTCCTCAAGTTACTCAAGAAGTTCGTCTTTTCTTTGAAGACGGTCACCTCCCACCTGACTGGAACTACACTGAGCTATGCCTGCTACCTAAAGTTCCAAACCCAAACATGATGAAAGATCTCCGGCCTATCAGCCTTTGTTCGGTAGTCTATAAGATCGTCTCTAATGTGCTTTGTGAGCGACTAAAGGTAGTCTTACCGCACATCATCTCTCCTATCCAAGGTTCTTTTGTGGCTGGCAGATTGATCTCCGACAACATACTGATTGCACATGAGATGGTACATGGTCTGAGGACAAATCCTACTTGTAAATCAGACTTCATCGCAATCAAAACGGATATGTCGAAAGCATATGATAGTTTTGAATGGAACTTCCTGGAAGCACTCTTTCTTAGGTTGGGTTTTCATCAACAATGGGTATCTTGGATCATGCTATGTGTTCGGTCAGTTTCGTTTTCTGTGTTACTGAATGGGCAATCCTATGGGAACTTCTCTCCGCAACGAGGGATTAGACAAGGTGATCCACTCAGCCCTCTCATTTTTATTCTCTGCGCCGAAGCACTGGTGCACACGATGGACAAGCAGAACAGTCTGGAAAATATCAGGGATGAAACTGGCGCCTCGTTGTCCAGCAGTACAGCATCTACTTTTCGCAGACGACAGCTTTTTCCTGTGTAAAGCTTCATTAGCAGAGTGCTCTGAATTTCTCCGGAGATTAAAACTATATGGTGATTCGTCGGGCCAGATGATCAACTTTCAGAAATCTTCCATTACTTTTGGAGCAGGGATTGATTCAATTATGCGCCGTTTGTTAGCAGAGTTCCTTAACATCGAAAAGTTAGGTGGCGATGGTAAATACCTTGGCCTTCCTAAGTGTTTTAGTGGCTCTAAACGGGAACTACTAGCTTTCATTGGAGAAAATATGAGCAAGAGACTTAAAGGATGGTTTGCGAAGAAACTGTCTAATGGAGGCAAAGAGGTTCTTATAAAATCCATAGCAATGGCACTCCCTGTCTACGCCATGTCATGTTTTCGCTTGACAAAACACCATTGTCAAAAGCTCATGAATGCCATGGCTAGCTTTTGGTGGGATGAAGATGGAGAAAAGAAGAAGATACATTGGATCTCTTGGAAGAAACTCTGTATTTCGAAAGAAACTGGAGGTTTGGGGTTTAGAGACATTGAAGATTTCAACCAAGCTCTTTTGGCCAAGCAAGCTTGGAGACTGCTCAATGATCCTAATAGCCTGCTCGCTAAAACTTATAAAGGGCTCTATTTTGTCTCATCTAGCTTCATGGAATGTGGAAAAGGCTACTGCCCATCCTATGCTTGGCGGAGCATTCTTTTCGGACGATAACTCCTATCCAAAGGTTTCATCAGGTCTGTGGGAAATGGAAGATCTACCTTCGTTTTGTCCCAGCAATGGATCATGGATGACTGTCCCAGAAGACCGATCAACAAGCAGAGGACTTTTGATGTTAATCAACGCGTCTCCTCTCTGTTAAGGGAAGATGTGCAATGGGATATGGACAAGCTCCAATTTTTCTTTCCGGAAAATGAAGCCATCAGAATTCGAAATATTCAGATAGGAAGAGTTGAAGACAAAGATATCTGGGCCTACTCTGCAAATGGATCTTATACAGTGAAGAGTGGATACAAACTGGCGACTAAACTCAAGGAAACAGAGGAGGTCCAGTCGATGAGTCTAAGGCCGGAAGTTCTGGAACTAAACGTCATATCTGGAAGATAGCAACAGTCTCCAAAATCCGTAATCTTGTATGGCGAACTGCTTCTGGTGCTTTGGCAGTGGCGGAAAGATTAAACACGAGGGGACTAAACTTGGACACTAGATGCAAGATATGTTTATCTGGTTCGGAATCCATAGCACACGTTCTGTTCTCTTGCTCAAAAGCACAAGAAGCATGGTCTATTGCAGGTTTTCCGTCGTTATCTCACTTGCATACGTTGTCGGTAACTGAGGCGCTTTCTTCTTGTCTGAGAATGATGGATGTTGAATCTATCCCTTTAGCACAGAGAAGAGACATCCCGTGGTTTTTATGGACTATCTGGAAGAACAGGAACTCGCTGATATATGCTGACACTCAGGTGTCTCTCTTGAACCAAATCCAGCAAGCGAGAGATGAAGCTACGCTATGGTATACTTTGAATGAGGAGCAAGGGGCCCAAAAGCCGCTACACGGATTACATGAAGAAACCAAGCGATGGGAACCCCCACTACATGGCTATGCGAAGTGTAACATCCACTCAAACTGGAGAAATGCTTCCCTACACAGTGGTGTCGCTTACATCATCCGAGATCAAGGAGGTAACGTTCTGCACCATGCACGAGATGCCATTACTTTCTCACCAAACAGATTTACAGCGGAACTCAGATGTTTGGTATGGGCTCTCCAAAGTATGAAAGATTTGAGCTACCAAGATGTGGTTATTGCATCCGATTACAGAGACGTAATTTCTGCGGTGAAAAAACCTATGGACTGGCCTCTTTTCAGAGTTCACCTTCAGGAGATCAGCAACCTTTGTGTCTCTTTTAGATCAGTTGCTTTTGAAACAGAGTCGATCTCCTCCAACCAAATTGAAAGAGAAATAGCTAAAAGTGTCCTTCGTGATGGTCACTTCCAATCTTATCTGGTACTAGGAGGACCAGCTTGGCTTCACAACATGATTTTAAGAGAAGCTGCTTAGACTAGCTCGCAGACCTGTATCAGGTTGAGCTCATCTTCGGTTTTCTCTTTTGGTGCTCTTAAGCACCCTTTTTTATTGTGCTTTTTGCTTCCTTGTCGTACAATCTCCTTTTGATGAGTTAAAAAAAAATCAAGTAAATCACTAATCAAGGGATATTTTTACAAATACCACATTCATTAATGTGTAAAAGACTATACTACCCTCACAACTTCTCCTCTTTCTCTCTCTCTCTCTCCCTTACGAGATCCATCATCTCTCTCTTCTGTCGCCTCTCTCCGACGAGATCCGTCGTCTCTCTCAAGCAGTCGGCGACAGAAGAATTACACAGAACCGATGTTCAAAAACTCCAAAATTCTCGCGATGGCGGTGCTCACGACGGCAACAAGATAAGTTCTTCTGTCTCATGTGTCACGATGTCTCTCTGGAAAGATCATCCGGTGATGACGAGTTTGAGATCATCTCTCTCAGGCGACAAGAGGAATCACACTACACGATTCAAATGTCGGCTCCTCTACCAAATTCTCAATAAGTATGTTCTTCCAATTTGGGTATTTTTTGTTTGTTCCAAGTCATTTTTTATTTTCTTCTTTCTATTATCAAAAAGGTTGGTTCAGAAATTATCATTTTCCTAGTTAGATTTAAGAGAAAGAGTATCGTTAGTGAACATTGAGCTTTCGAAAAATTATAACCCTTTATAATATGGGTTTAAAGTAATTTTAAGATGTGTGAACTCGAGAAGTGTTGCGTGTATTATCCTATATTCTCTGTAAGATTGTTGTTGAAATACATGAACATTAAAGTGTTGCTTGTATCATCCTATATCACCAGCCCCGTTCAACTATCATGAAGCCATGGCAAACATGAAAACTGAGTTTATGGCTTTTGTGGATGGATTTTCTACTGATCGTAAGTTGAATCCTTCACCTTTCAGCCCACTCTAGTGCAGTCTAGAGCATGCTCTACTTGGATACAACAGTTTTTAAATGAGTATAATCGTTCCGTTGTAGCGAATGCGAGAGTGATGGTACTTGCTGCAACAAACAGACCACCAGAGCTTGATGAAGCAATATCGAGGCTTCTTCCTCTAGCCTTTTAGATTGGAATGCCTGACCGTAAGGAGAGAGCTGAGATATTGAAAGTGACGCTGAAAGGAGCCCGATATTGACTACAATCACTTAGCTCGTCTATGCGAAAGCTACACCGGATCGGACATCTTTGAGCTCTGCAAAAAAGCAGCTGACTTCCATATCAGAGAAATCCTAGAGGAAGAGAGAAAAGGGAGACCATGTCCTGAAAGTTTCATATGAAAATGTTCAATGCTGTTGCATTCACCAAATTTGCAAGAGTGTTGATGTTGTGAGTTGCTATCATTTTGTTTGTCAGGTACCTAGGCCATTGTCACCGTTGGATTTGGAGAAAGTTCTTGCTACGTCGAAGAAGACAAGACGCAAGTTGCAGCAGGCGAGTACTGTGTGTTGAGATGGTCAAGGGAGCCAGATGAGGTGGAAGCATCAATAAGTGGAATCTCGAAGCTACTGGTTTCTCAGTTCATTAACCTTCAGTCTGGTTTTAGGATAAAACTATTCATGTATGTTTATAAGGGTTTATAAAACCAATCATATGGATATATGAAATAGTTTTGTATATAAATCATTTATAAGAGTTTATAAAACCATTTATGAACCATTTATAAATTTATAAGAGCTTATAAATCCTTGTATCAACCATCTATAAAGTTTATAAAACTCCTATAAATATTTATAGAAGTTTATAAAACTTTTTAAAAGGGTTTATAAAACTATTCACAAGAACTTATAAGCTATTTATAAGAGTTTATACATTTATTTATAAGTGTTTATAAATTAATTGCACCCGAAGCATAATTGCACACTCACACAATCTTTGTTTTAAAAGGTTTATAAATCTATTTATAAGAGTTTATAAATCACCAAATTAACCAACTTTTCACCATTTCTTTGCTTATTAAAGAACATCATTCTTTAACAAATTCTTTTATAAGGCCTTATAAAAAGGTATAATTGAGCATTGAGAGATACTTGGGGTTTCTGAACTTGATTGGTGTGCGTCCATTGTCGTTGTATCCAGAGAAATAATAGCTTTGCGTATTAGAGTCTTGGAGCTGGTTGAGGACGGGGACATAAGAAGCATTAAGCCATTTGAGATATTCAAACTTCTGAACCTCAGCAGTGACTTCTCTGAGGTTTTCCATGTTCATAGAAAACCATAACTTCATCGCAGTTGATCTCGTTATTGACAAGAAGAAAGACGACTTTCTCAGGGGCCTTGAAGTTGAGAGCAGTGGAGTTAATACCAAAGACTAACGTTCTCCTTAGTATAGCCCCACATAGTAACTTTACAGCACATAGACTTACCCTATAAAATATATAAATGTCAAAATGAGTTAGCTCGCTCAACTCAGCTCAGTTCATGGTGAGCTTGGATCTTTCATGAGCTAGCTCAGCTCAGCCCATTTATTATATGAGTTTCAGTATATAAACTCGAACTCAGATCATCTAGATCATGAGTTAAATGAGCTAACTCGTGATCTAATATAAAAATAATAATAATAAAATAAAATAGTGATAAAATAACATCTTTAATATTACTCATTATTTAAATATTAAAAAATCCAAAACATATATATTAAATAGTAAATAAGAACCAACACATGAAAAAATAAAAAACCAACACCTAAAATAAATTAAATTAAATTTTATAGATAACTTTTGAAATTTTAATTTCTTTATTACTTATGTATATTTTACATTTTAATTTTAGAAGATAAATATGATTAATATATAAGCTATATTTTAAGAAGATTTGGTTTAAAATTTTAATTTTAGAAGATAAATATAGAAATTAGTTTTCTAACATAAAAAAAACCAGAAGTTACTCATATATATATATATATATATATAAAATTGTAAGTATAAAGTGAATAAGCTCATGAGCCAGCTCATGTTCATTAAAGATCGTTCATATAACTCGTGATCTAATTTAAGCTCGATCAATAAACTCATTTATATAGAGATCATACTCATGAAAAATTGAGCTGATTTTAGGTAGTTCATGAGATATAGCTCATTTTGACACCCTTAATAAAATATAAAGACTTTATCAAAATGTTTATAAATAGTTGTACCTATAATTACAAAAAGCGGACATCTCTTTGGTAATATTAAGCAGCAAAAAGTAATTAAAAAATCAGTAATAAGAGTTACCAAATTATTTTAAAGTATATACATATATTTATAAGAGTTTATAAAACCATTTAGAAAAATTTATAAGAGTTTATAAAATCTGTTATAAATTCAAAAATCATTTATAAGAGTTCATATAAATCATTTTACAAGGTGTATAAAAACTTTTCATATATTATAAACAATTTATAAATGTTTATAAGGGTTTTCAAAATGTTTATAATGTTTTATAATTTATAAAGGGTTTACAAAACCACAATATTAGATGAACGCCTCAGTTCTACAGATGCACATAATGTATCCATATCAGATATATAGCCTTTTACGACCTTTCTCACAGCAATAGCAAAAGCCTGATTAACAAGAGTATAGCAGCTCTTGTTATTGGCTTCTTCATTTTCACCTACTTTACAGCCCCCATGTCCCTCAACTTCCAACTTGAAGCTCGTGAAATAGGTCTACGAAGTTATGGAGAAGAAAGACCAAAGAACCAAAGCAGCCTATGTTTTGAAGAATCTGCCCCAAGGCGTCAGTGCTTGAAGAGAAAACAAGAGCTTATAAATTATTTATAAAAGTTTATAAAACAGTAGTTTATAAGTCTATTTATAAAGGTTTATAAATTATTTGTAAGAGTCTCTAACCCATTTATAAAGGTTTATAAAACAATTAATAAATTCTATAAACCATTTATACATGTTTATAAAAAAACATTATGAAAATTTATAAACAATTTAGAAGAGGTTTGTATACAATTTATAAGGTTTATAAGTTTAGGAATCAATTAGAAAGTCTCTTAAATCATTTATAAGAGCCTAAGGATATATAAATAATTAATAAGAATTTATAAATCATTTATAAACTTTATTTAAAACAATGTGAAGTGCTTATAAATTTATAAATTAGAGATAAAATGTTGTTTATTTTTTGTTACATCTTGTGGTTAATACAATGTTTGGATTCCCTAAAGAATACAAACATTTTGTGAACCCGACACCTCCTAACCTTGATGACATGGATTTTGACAATTGGTAAAGCTTATAATCTATTTATAAAAGTTTATAAATTATTTGTTAGAGTCTCTAATCCATTTATAAAAGTTTATAAAACAATTAATAAAGTCTATAAACCATTTGTAACTATTTATAAAAACATTATGAAAGTTTATAAACTATTTATAAGGGTTATGTATACAATTTATAAGGTTTACTGGTTTATGAATCACTTAGAAAATCTCTTAAATCATTTATAAGAGTCTATAACCATTTATAAAGGCTTATTAAACAAGTTATAAGAGTCTATAATCATTTATAAGAGTCTATAACCATTTATAAGAATCTATAATCATTTATAAGAGCCTATAAATCATTTATAACAATCTATAATCATTTATAAGAGTTTATAAATCATTTATAAGAGTCTATAATCATTTATAAGAGTCTATAACCACTGAAAAAGCTTATTAAACAAATTTTTTACACCTTTGTAAAATATAAATCTGGATTTCAGGATAATGTTAAAAGTACATAATCATTTATAAGAGTCTATAATCATTTATAAGAACCTATAATTATTTATAAGAATATATAAATCATTTATAAGAGTTTATAATCAGTTATAAGAATCTATAACCATTTAGATGGCTTATTAAACAAATTTTTTACACCTTTGTAAAATATAAATCTAGATTTCAAGATATTGTTAAAAGAACTCGACGATTTATAAGTCCTTATAAAGAAGTTTTTAAACAAGAGTTCAAGTAATTTTATAATTTTCTTCCTTCTATTATCCAAAAGCAAATAAGACTTATTTGGACTTGTTTTTTGAATAGTTCTGGTTAAGATTAAGATTTTCAGATAGTAAACACTACATTTTTACAGAATTATAATTTCTTATAAATCTGGATTTCAGGATATTGTTAAAATTACAACTCGACGATTTATAAGTCTTTATAAAGAAGTTTTGAACAAGAGTTGACCGCATATGTCTATAAAAATATATAAATGTGTGAACTTGAGAATTCTTGTGAGGAATGCTAGAGAGAGTATAAGGAACTCAAAAATCATTTATGAAAGTTTTAAACTGATTTATAAGAGTTTATAAATTGTTTTATGGATTTTTTTTGTCAACTGAATGATAAGTGTTTATGAAGTGATTTATAAAGGTTTATAAAATGATTTATAATGGCTTATATTTTTCTAAAATCGCCCAAAAAGACTATGAAAACAAAAAGGCTTTGCAAAACATATACTTTTGTATCATCCCATGTGAGAAAAAATCTGTAAAAATCTCAATGCATGTTCATAGTCTATTACAAGAAACAAAATGTAGTAAAAAGTAGTAGTCTCAGTTACTTAGCTACATTATAACAGGTCATTTCTCTAGTCAATGATATTAAGTTCAAATCAGTGTTTTATAAAGTATTATAAATTCGTTAGCTTAAGAAATTTATTCTGTCATGTTTTGCAGTCAAAGCAACAAATTTTGCACAACCTTGAAATTACCTGCGAGGTATCGTGATACTCAACAGAGCCACAAGACAAGCCAAAACTGATCATCCAATGTTCAAAGCTGGATTATATTGAATGAGGAATTTGGTGAAATAGAGAATTCACACTTTGGAAGTGTTGTAAAACTGGCTAGAAAGAATAACAATATTCAATTTATAAAAACAATTTATAAACCATTTATAAAGGTTTATAAAAAAAGTTATGAAAGTTTATAATCAATTTATAAGGGGCATTATAAGACTTATATAGGTTTAAAAATCAACTAAAAGAGTCTATAACCATTTTGAAAGGTTTATAAAAAAATTTATAATGGTTTGTATAATAATTTATAAAGGTATGTAAATAATTTATAAGGGTTTATAAAAACAATTTATAAAGTTTAACATTTATAAGGGTATGTAAACAAGTATTAGGAGAGATATACGTTTTTTTAGTATAAGAGATGTTTGAAGAAGATGAGAGAGATGATGGTGTTAAGAAACCAACTCTGAAACTTTTATAAAGCATTGTAAAACTGTAATTCTTTGATCGCAAAAACCACGTTCTTGTTCAGAGTCCTTCTTGCTTCTTCAAACAGCTCATAACGTCGTCGATCTTCAAAATATGAACACAAGCCAGTCACATATTATTCCTATGCATAAACACGCCCTTCCAAAAACAAGATTCACTATAACTTAACTCAGAAAAATTGCATTTCAAAGTTCAAACACGTCAATTAGATTTGGGACTTTACATAGATTCAATCAAACGAATTTACTCAATTAAACTCAGAATTCAAATCCACTGACACAAAGTATCTCTGAGTTTGTTGGTCGTGTTCACTGGAGCTTGTTGGTGTACATCAGAGCATCGTTGATCTCGTCGGATTTGGTCAGAGCAATTGAATATGGTTACGGAGTGTCGTTGGTTTCGTCAGATTTGGTCACAAGAATTTTGATGATTTCGACGAATTTGGTCAACAGATCTCTTCGTTTTTCACTGGATATCTTCGTTCATTACCGAAGATTTTCATTCTTCGTCAGGGCTCTTCGTCGGAGGTCTTCGTCCTTCTCTAGATCTTCTCAGTGTCTGGGATTGGTTTCATGCCGGAGAGAAATTATGTGTTCGTGTGAGTTCGTGTGAAAGATCATCTTTTTCGTCTGAGCCTGTAGAGTTTGTTAGCTTCGTCGGAGAACTCGCTAGCGCTGTCAAATCCGTCGGAGAACTCGTCAGCACCGTCAAATCTAGCCGAAATTGATCTCGTTCATGTATAGATGGAGAGATCGATTTAAAATTGGGAGAGAAAAGGATTAGAGTAGGTATAATTATTCAAGGGTACAATGGTATTTTGCCTATTAAAAATTAATGGTAAAGTTGGTTAATGTATAATTGAAAAGTGGTATAAGGAAAATAGTATTTTTGGCAATTCTCCATTAGATTTTATATATTTTAATATTGGAAGTGGGTTTCATCCCCATTTCAAACCTGGTCTAAGAACCCGATCCATTGTCACAAAGGCCTGACAAAGAGACAATAGGCTTATCAAAATTGAGAATCCATCTTAGAGATGAGAAAATCATTCACGTCAAACTGACATGGTCAAACCAAAACGTAAAGAGGATCAGGGCATTAGAAACGGTCTTAATGACACTTGATAATAGTCGGAGATCACGTCGCCGCTATGATCCACCTTAAACACCTATAAAAGAAGAACCAAAAGAAGGCGAAGATGATCTAATCTCTTAGATATCGAACATATAATCTAAACTAGGGCACACCCGCGCTACGCGCGGGATTCGATGTATCGATTTTTATGAAATATATAATTTTATGTAAATTTTCTAATATGTTCACTTGGTTGTAAGTGTGATTATGTTGAGAGAATGAGATTGAGTTTTCAAATACCAAAATTCTTTTTTATGTCAGGGTATCTATTAAAGTGGAGAATAAGGTTTTAACTTTGAGGTAATCTTAGTCAAATATATTTTGTAGTTATTTAGGACAATATCAGTAACTGCTACTATTAATACTTATTGTTTTTTTTTTGATATTTATATTATATTTGAAGATTTATTTTTGCTTTATGTTATGTCAGTAAGTTGCTAGAGATAAATTAAAACAAATGTAAAACACATCAAATAAACGGAGTAGTATGCTTTGATGATTATATATTTATACTTACATAAATTTTTAATCTGGCTATAAAATATTATGCACAAACAGAACTTATACAACCATATATTATTCTGTACAAAAAATATTATAAATCAACAAAAAATACATATTAAACTAAATATTATTTTTAAATTATTTTATTACGCTATAGTACAGGTTAGTTAATAGAATAACTATATGTACTTTTTGATATTTGTATTAAAATTCTTCGTAAATCTAAAATATGAATATATTAACATCTCAAATTGATAGTAAAAACAGACATTTCTTATAAATTATTTCATCAAATCTTTAAATATTAAAAATAAGAATATATTTATAAAATAGTGATAATAATATTTCTGAAGTTCAAAAAATAAATTTTAAAAATTATGTAAATAAATAATGTACATAAATTTTTAAAAAATTTATAAAACTTAAATTATCTAGGTTATGGATATAAATATAATTTCTATTCAAAAGTTTTTTTGACGGTAATGTTGCACTCTAAACTAAATCCGGTTGATATAAATCACACTCGCATCCAAAATATGCAATTTTCCTATATATTTGTTTTAGTTTCAAAATCATAATAATTTCCGTATAATCCCCATATGAAATTTTCCTATATAAGCACACTTTTTTCTTTTTAGTCTAATCCACAATTACAATATTTAATAGAAATCAAGTACTAATTTGTATTTGTAAACATAGTTGTCTAATATATATGTCTAAACAGCCTATACAATCAATACTAACAAACATATAATATCTGAAGAAGAATACTTTGCAATGATCTAAAAACCAACTTTTGATGTTTTAAAGATACATAAGCAGTATCAACACGATGTCGAGCCACATGCTGCATCGGTAATGTTGGATGCGTTCGTAACTGAGTAAAGATGACGACGTCTTATGTTACTCCATTATCTGTGTGCAAGTCCAGCCTTTTCTCCGTTTTATCTCGTGACCATATATAACTAAAAGTTGTTTTAAAAAAATCTTAAAGTATTACCAGGATATGTAGTGGCTGCAATGGATCTATTTGTATACACAAGCTTATTGATGTGCATTAAAGTGGCGATTCTGAGACTACTTGTATATACTGAAATGCTAACAGATATATTCATTTAACAAAGTACTGCATTTTGGATGCGGTGACACATGGCGCGACAATAGCCTTCGAATTTCTGACGTGGCATCCTATGTGGCGCGTTCTGGATGGAGAAAACTCAACTTTATATATATAAATACTTTCGTATTATCTTATTTTCTAATACCCCTTGGTTCACTATAGTTTTTATCAGATTATATTATCAATAAAATCACATTTTCAGTACAAGATTATCAGTAGACATTATCTTCATAGATTACTTCCAAAACATGTCAACATAAACTCTAACCATATTTTATAAATGGATTTTGAAATCCATCGTTTGGCGTTAGAAGGAGAAAGGATTCAATAGATAAAATCCTCTGATGATTCCAACGTGAAACACACACCACAATGACTGACGAAAGCATATTTGATATTTCAGGAGAAATGAACAACTCAAACAATAACATTTCTCAAGACGGAGAACATCAATTCAATTCAGTTGGCACCCCAATCACCCAACAGGACAACACAACAGTTGGGCCCAAATGGAAATTCACTCGCTCCATCTCAAAAGACGAAGCTGCCGGCAGCACCAATCGTCGATCAGGATGCCTTATTATCTGAGGTACCTGAAAATTTACGACATATTCTTTTTTTTTTGTTCTAGTTCGAGGTGCAGATCATCAGACCGCTGCTGACAGTAAGCTCTGCAACGTCTGGAGCAAATTACTCAAACCCAAGCAGATCAGCAAACTCAGATCAACATTCCACTGGCTCCATCACCAAAAACCCCACGAAACGCTGTTCTTGGAGGACGTGCAACCTCAACAAGGTTCAACAAATCAGCTAGCAACAAGAGATAAATTCCAAAGACAAAGCAACAATTCAGAGGGCAAGATCGGCAATCTAAAATGAAACTTTGCACAAACCTAAGGTGAACTATATGCGTTCCCAGATACATCGAGCCACTAGCTCGGTTCCTTAAGTAGACAAAATCATTGAAGAAACGCAAATGCCAACATTCACATATCGTATCACTAGTATCCCCATCCTGCACATCAAGCTTAAGATTCCCCCATATGATGGAAAATGGATATCCGAGCTCACATGACAGCTTTCTGTATCGTAATGGGACGAACTCACTTCGAAGATGGAGAACGAGACGCCAACTACTGTCAACTTTTCATCAAAAATTGGGCAGGAGCAGCTCTTTGTTTTCTTGATTGTAGGCCAATACTATCAACAATTTTAATCAGTTATCAACTATATTCATGAAGCACTACTCTATGTTCAGGAGCTTCCGACACCAACTTGTGGACAATGTCACAAAAAGAAGAGAAGTCGCTCCTCTCTTTCATCGAAAGGTTCAAAACCGTGATCTCCAATATCGTCGTAAGTGTTGGTGTGGGTATACCTGCACTACGAAATTCCTTATGGAATAACACTTTTGTGAAGAAGTTGTACTCAAGTACAAGCCGGCCACTCTAGAAGAAGCTCTCCACCGAGCTTCAAAGTATACAAAATGGAGGAAGAAAAGAAAGCCCTTACCAGAAAAACGCTCCAATGCCAAAATTTAAGGATAAGGCACATAAAGAAAATGACGAATTACAAAGAAGACATGGAGAATAAAAAAAGATAAAAATTTCTCCAGAGATTGGACATGTAGGGGTCAGTAAAGGAAGTAAGACCAACGATAGCATGAATAAAGATACTTTGAAACTTTTATCAACAAAATCAAAATCGAATACATGGAACATAGAAGAAGGAGACAGCTCCAAAATGTTACATGAATTCCAAAAAAAGAGAAGGACATACCACTCAAGAATGTTTTATCTTTTGAGCTTACCTATATTCAAAATTTCATGAAGAAGGATTATTAAGACATGAAGAATCATCTCCGAGAGGTCATAATGACACAGAAGCTCCTAAGAGAGACCGTGAAAAAAAGCTTGGACATGGCAAATCCAACAATCTCAAGAAAACGAGTCCAAATTATAATGAGAGGGAACCCTTGCTGCGATAATTCAGTAGGTGCAATCAAAGAATATAGTAGGAGAGTATACTTTGTATCCACGGGAGCTTGGGAGATGATAGAAGATGATGCGGTCAACAATGCATTGGTCATAGAGACAGTGCTAGATGAATATGGGATAACAAGATCATTAATCGATATTGGATGATTAGCGTGATTTACAAAGACATATTGGACAAAGTGGAATTAACTGACCTCCAGATCAAGCTATCCAAGCAACCTCTAGCGGGCTTCAACGGTTATTCATAAAGTCCCTTAGGGACAATGAGTCTACCGACCTATATCTGCAGTCACGTTGAACACAAAGTTCACAATCATTGATTCCCATGATATATACAATATCATCATTGGGACACCTTGGATACACGCTGTGAGAGCTGTCTCATCGACCTATCATCAGTGTACTAAATTCCCAACATCTGAAGAAGGAATAACAAAGAAACATTGAAGCTAGAAGGCGGCAAGATTATGCTACATAAAAGAGCACCGACGCAGACGATCTAATTACAACAGTTAGAGATCAGAAGAAGAGCCAAATCAAACTGGAACATCATTTTCCGCCAAAAACACTGTTCCTTGAACCTCATACTTTGTACAAAAGTGAGCCAGGCAAGGTTTGATCCCATTTAGTGTACATAGAAAACCCTTTTTGAGTACATCTATTAATAAACTAAAACCCCATTTTAAAAAAGTATTACTTCAATCATTAGCTCTATCTATTTACAAGCTCCTCAGCTCTATCTACTCATAAGCTCCTTAGCTTAGAGCTCCTTCACTTAGAGCTTCTATGCTCATTTGACTGAGCAGAACTACCTATTTACGAGCTCTTATGCTCAACGAGCTCCTAAGTTCTACCTATTAAACAAGCTACTTGTCTTAGAGCTCTTTATTTTGGTGTCCTAGCCAGGCAGTAAACAATGTTTTATTGCATCTCTCGTAGGTTCCTTGGTGAAATGACACCCCACCATGAGCAGTATCTTTTAAGTTCACTCATCGTGTCGCATGAGCTTGGGGATGCCTATTTTCAACAGAAAGTCAGGCTCTTACGCAAATACTTGAGAAATACAGAAACTACCAAGCATCTTAATAACGCTCAAGTGGATACACGGTAAGTAAAATCCTCGCACCTAAATCCGATTCAGATACATGATAAGTCGAACTATCTTCGCATCTAGTTTTAACCTGGAAATAATCAAAATTATCCTGCATCCGGTGGTACTTAAATATACTAAAAGGTATTAGCAAAGCATAAACACAAATTATTTCACAAGTGATAAGCAACAAAATATTAAAAAGAAGAAGGAAACAAGAATACTATTTAAGGAATGTAAAATAATCACATAAAAGCTTGTGTTAAAAAAAAAATCACATAAAAGCTTTCCCAACATGTTTGTGGATTAAAACCCTCTCGGGTACTTCAAAATATTCAAGATAAAATAACAACAAACAAAAATAAAAAACCATACAAGGACTATTCTTGAGCCCGTTCAGATTTGGCAGCGGCCGAAAGCATCTGTGGAGGAGATGAAGAGGAGGTCCGAGCCAAACTGATCTATAACCAGAGGCTCCTCGAAGGTCGTTGCATCAGGAATCTCCTGGTCAGCAAGAGGACCCTCAACTCGATCATCCCCAGACTGGTTGCGGCTCCTGATCTGACCAGTCGCATTCTCGACCTTTTCAGCATCAATAGGCTCCAGCTCAGGAATTGACGCCAGAGGGAGGATATTGCAGCTAGAGCCATGTAAAATAAGGGAAACCATTAGATCCCTTTCCTGATCTAGGTTGATAATGCCCATCTCTTCGATCTCCTCCTGAAAATCCTTGAGAGACTGGACCCACCTCCCTAGATCTACCTCGAGACCTGTAAGTCCCCTCTGCGTCAGCTCGTCGATCAGACCAGTCCGGCTGACCGCCTGAGACATTAACAAGGAGTTCTCCTGAACGATTATGGAATTGGCTAAAGTTTGCGTAATATTATGGAAATGCTGCTTGTATTTTTCCACCATATCTTGACAAGCCCCTTTTTCTGCTTTCCAGAACTCCCTCGTCCTCCATGCATTAAGCCTCTGGACTCCTACTTGTGAGTCCTTTGCGCCAGTTCAAGCTGGTTGACAAGCTGCCTATTAGCGAGATACTTGTATCTCTCTCTTACCTTAAACGGCAAGATTTAAATGTAGCTGTATATTCTATGATTTGCAGTGATTCTCAAGTAATTGTACAATCCCTAGATTGTGGGGATTGATTGATCATTACGCTGTGTATATAAGGGACGTAGCTCTCACAAGTAATAACATCATCGATTCCTCCACTTTGGTATGGTATCAGAGCAAAATCTTTTCCATCTAAATTTATTTCTTTGATTACTTGTCTGAAAAACTATGACAGGCATGACTGCATCTGTAGCCGCCGACGCAAATACATTGGTGTCTCCGTACTACCTCCATCCGTCAGACAACACGGGGCAGGTCTTGACTCCAATCCTGTTGAATGGATCAAACTACGAAAGGTGGGAAAAGCTTATGCTGAACTCGCTTCGTACAAAACGGAAGATTGGGTTCATTGATGGAACCTTGAAACGACCGTCTGACGACTCTGATGAAGCAGAAAAGTGGAACATGGTCAACTCCATGATAATAGGCTGGATATACAGCAGTATTGAATCGAAGCTACGTCCTTCGATTTCTCACGTTGACAGTGAGAAGGCAATGTGGGGAAGCCTTCAGAGACGTTTCTCGGTGAGTGACGATACTCGTATTCATCAGCTTCATGCTGAGATTGCAGCGTGTAAGCAGAGTGGAGACTCTGTCGAAGTGTACTTTGGGAGAATCAAAGTCTTGTGGGATGATCTAGCAGATCTAGATAAAGGATTTCAGTGTTGTTGCAAAAGTGCTGACTGCGCATCCATGCTGAAGTATGAGAAGAGCTGAGAGAAGATTCATGTACAGCTTGGTCTAATCTACTTAGTATACAGATGGATCTGAACCTAGAAACCGTGTACTCTCAAGTCGTTCAGGAGGAACACCATCTCTCAGTGATGATAAGCAATGATGAAAGGATTCCTGTTGTGGGACTCTCAGCGATGACAGTGACTCAAGCTGCTGCTGCTCGTTTCACAAAATCTCAGGTCACATGTACTCATTGCGGAAAGACGGGACATGATTCAACCTCTTGCTTTCAAGTCATTGGCTTTCCTGAATGGTGGTCCGACAAGTCAAAACCAACAGGTGGAAGAGGAAATGGTCGTGGTCGTGGAGTGGATCAGAACCGGGGACGTGGCGGAAGAGGCTCTGGTTAAGGAGCACACAATGCTCTCGTAGGTGAAAGCTCTGGAGGTGGCAAATCTCAAACCTCTGGAATACCTAATTTCACCAAAGATCAGTGGGCATCTCTTGCAAATCTCTTGAACAATCAAAAGCAAAGCGCTTCTGAAAAGCTCTCGGGTAAACTTTATCTCTTTGGTCCCAATAGTCGTTATGACATAATGATTAATTCAGGCGCGTCACATCACATGACGGGTGATGTTAATTTGTTGACTGATTTAGTGAGTGTTGATCCATGTCCTATTACTCTACCTAATGGAAAACATACATGGGCTACTCGCTGTGGAAAACTGAATATAGGAGGACTTTTTATTCTGAGCAAAGTTTTGTATGCGCCTCATCTGTCCATTACTCTGATTTCAGTCGGACAGTTGTTGAAGATATTGATGGGTTTGTGCTGTTTACAAGGAAGTTTTGTGTTGTACAGGACTTCAATTCGAGGACTTTGATTGGTGCGGGTAAAGAGCAAGATGGTGTCTATCATTACAAAGGTGTTGTTGCAGCTCATTCTGGTCGTGCAGGCAGCTTGACTACGAGAGAGTTGTGGCATCGTCGCTTAGGTCATCCATCATCAGCTGTGCTTTCTGTTTTGTCTCACGTTGGTTCTTTTTCTCGAAATTCAGAAGATTCTGAAAAAGTTTGTGATGTCTGTATACGGTCTAAGTAAACTCGCAATAAGTTTCCTGATTCTATTAATAAAGCTGATGATTCTTTTGATTTGATACACTGCGATTTATGGGGTCCGTATCGTGAACAATCTTTGAGTGGAGCTCGTTACTTCTTGACTATCGTCGACGATCATTCGCAAGCAGTGTGGACATTCTTATTGCTCGAAAAGAAGCAAGCACCTACTGCCTTAAAAACATTTGTCTCTTTCGTGGAGAGACAGTTTCATAAACAAGTTCGAATGATTCGGAGTGATAACGGGTCAGAATTTATCTGCCTCAAACAATTCTTTGCTGACCATGGAATTTCCCATCAAACCTCATGTGTTGAGACTCCAAAACAGAATGGCCGTGTGGAGCGTAAACACCGTCACATCCTTAATGTCGCTCGTGCATTATTGTTTCAAGCGAGCTTACCAATTCGTTTCTGGGGAGAACGTGTTTTGGCAGCCACATATCTGATAAACCGAACACCCAGTAAGATTTTGGCAAACAAAACTCCATTTGAAATTTTGTTCAAGAAGCCTCCTTCGTTTGATCACTTGAGGACGTTTGGGACCCTATGCTATGCTAAACGTCTCTCTCGCAACTCTGATAAATTTCAAGATCGAAGTATTCGATGTATGTTCATTGGATATCCAGTGGGAAAGAAAGCATGGTTGATGTATGACTTGGAAGAAGAGAAGACTTTTGCATCCAGGGATGTAGTTTTTCATGAAAATATTTTTCCCTTTCCACTGCAGAAACAGAATGATAGCACTGATCCTGCACCTCATAACTTGTTACATCCTGCAATATTTGATGAGGAAGACTCACTTAGGGAGGCATCAACAGGGGGAGCTCACGAGTTGACTCCTGAACCAGCGGATACTCAAAGCGATGTCTTACCTGCAGAAGAACCAGCTTCCTCTAATTCTGACTCAGTGCCACCTGCTGAGGATCTTGGTCGTGGGAAACGATCAAAAACTCAGTCAGTTCTCTTACAACCATATAAAGTGTATGCTGCAGTTGCTGGAGAAGCGCCTGATCAGGATAATGTTCCCAAGAGTAGCACGTCAACTCCTTCAGGCGTATGCACATATCCTCTGACCGATTATGTATCTGGTCATTGTCTCTCTCCTGCTCAACAGGCTTACTCTGCGGCAATCACATCACAGACAGAGCCACGGTCTTTCAAAAGAAGCATTCAAGAAACGCGTTTGGAGAAATGCAGTACAAGGTGAGGTAGGTGCTCTTGAAGACACTAATACTTGGACTGTGATGACACTGCCTGCAGGGAAACATGCTATTGGGTGTCAATGGGTGTTTAAAATCAAGTTCAATGCCGATGGGACTATTGAGAGATACAAAGCTCGCTTGGTAGCTCTTGGAAACCGTCAACAAGAAGGCATTGACTATATAGAAACTTTCGCCCCAGTAGTTAAGATGACAAAAGTAAGTATCTTACTTGGTGTTGCTGCAACGAAGGGTTGGGAACTATTCCAAATGGATGTTCATAATGCCTTTCTTCACGGCGACTTAGAAGAAGAGGTTTATATGCAGTTACCTCCTGGTTTCAAGTCTACAATACCGAACCAAGTATGTAAGTTGAACAAATCTATTTATGGATTGCGACAAGCTCCGCGTTGCTGGTTCTCGAAACTGTCCGCAGCACTTACCGGTTTTGGATTTCGGCAGAATAAGTCTGATTATTCATTGTTCACATTGGTTAAAGGCTCCTCGATAATCTATGTTCTAGTCTATGTGGACAACTTGATAATTGTTGGTAATGATTCTGCTCTCATCGCTAGTTTTAAAGATCATCTCCACCGATGCTTTCATATGAAAGACCTAGGAGTGTTGAAGTATTTTCTGGGTATTGAAGTCTCAAGAGCAAAAGAAGGCATCTACTTGTCTCAGTGAAAGTATGCGTTAGATATAGTCAATGAATGTGGTTTGCTTGGCGCGAAACCAGTTGATACACCGATTGAACAGAACCACAATCTGGCTCAGGCGGATGGTACATATTTTTCTGATCTTACAAAATATCGAAGCTTGGTAGGATGACTTGTTTATCTCGTTGTGACTCGTCCTGAACTCAGCTATGGTGTTCATATTCTAGCGCAATTTCTTGCATCTCCGAGACAGAAGCACTGGGATGTGGCCACTCGACTGGTGCAATACTTGAAAGGCTCACCCGGTCAAGGGATATTATTGAGCTCCAGGAATGAGTTAAAGCTTTCGGTATACTGTGATTCGTACTGGGCGGCATGTCCCCTTACAAGACGATCTCTTTCAGGGTACATTGTCATGCTGGGAAATTCTATGATTTCTTGGAAAACAAAGAAACAGTGTCTAGATCATCGGCAGAGGCGGAATATCGATCCATGGCTCTTGCGTTTTGTGAACTTATATGGACAAAGGCGAAACTTGAAAGTCTAGGTGTTGCACATTCCTCGCCAATGTCCTTGTTCTATGACAACAAAGCAGCTCTTCACATTGCTGCAAACCCGGTTTTTCATGAAAGAACGAAACATATTGAGGCCGATTGTCATTTTGTTAGAGATGGAGTCCAAGACGGTACAATTTTCACGCATCATGTCAAGACTACTGAGCAACTAGCGGACTTGCTTACCAAAGAACTCGGCACTCGACAGTTCAGATATCTACTTTGCAAGATGGGAGTTCAAGACCTTCACGTGCCATCTTGAGGGGGAGTATTAGCGAGATACTCGTATCTCTCTCTCTTACCTTAAACGACAAGATGTAAATGTAGCTGTATATTCTATGATTTGCAGTGATTCTCAAGTAATTGTATAATCCCTTGATTGTGGGAATTGATTGATCATTACGCTGTGTATATAAGGGACGTAGCTCTCACAAGTAATAACATCATCGATTCCTCCACTTTGGTACTGCCCACTCTTCTCTGAGTGCCTTCTAGATCCTTTATGAGATTGGCCTCGCGCTTCTCAGTTGCAACATTGGCCTGATCCATGATCCGGATTACCTCCTCCATGCAAGCATAAAGGCCGGATTCCAAAGGATCGAGCTCCTTGGCCCTCTCCTGCGTTGTCCTTGTCTCAGCCTGCAGTTGCCTGAGCTTAAACTCCAAATCAATGTTGTGGTTAGGCACCTCTTGGTCCTTTGCCTGGTCCACCTTCAACGCATCCCGACAACAGAAGGATTCCTTCTCGAATGCGTCTGTCTTCTCCAAGCTTCACAAAACTTGTATTCGTAGAACTAACATTTGCGATCAAACAGCCCATATGCTGGCAAAAGATAAAATTAGTACTTAAGACATAAAAAATTATTACAAAGAATGGTAAATTACAAGAATTAATTACCTTGGCATTGTAGTACCCCTCATAAATTTCGCTAAGAGCAGTGTCTGTCTCGTCCAGCGCCGTCATAAACTCGATTGCAAAAGTAATCTTAATTTTAGATATGGAAAGATTTTGGATCTCTCAATTTTGTAATTTAATTTCTCGAGAACTCATCAAGGTGGCTGTGCGTACGGCGATAGGATTTGTGGTAATGGGATTCATAAGGTTCTTTGTGAAGCTCTTATTAATTCCAATCAACAAAATCATCGTTGGATCTGCTTTGACTATATATTTAACTTTCACGAGGTTTGCGAAGTTAGAAGTACTAACAAGTCAATATGGAACTTTTGTGTCTTGCTTCATATATAGGTTATGTTTCTTGCAAGACATGCAATGAATCAGTTGTTCATAGTGGGTGATTGGTTAGAGTCATTGTGGGTTATTGGTTAGATTGTAACTGCAGAAATTTAGCTGTAAAATTTTTGAGGTAAGTGATTAAGCTATAGTTTTAAATTATTAATGCATATTTTGCAGAGATTTTTGTTGTACTTATATTGGCTGCAGTTGTAAGCTTTTGATTGTAGGTGTTTTAGAATAACACATGTGAGATATGTATTGTATATACAAACTACTTATTTTATATCAACTAAAATAATGTATATTAATAAGAAAATATAAATTATTAGAATTTTAGTATTATCTAATGTAATATATAAATGAAACTTATGTTGTTTAAATTTTTATGTTTCCTAAATTATTCAAAGGTAATTAAAAATTATGTATAAAATTTTAAATTATATTAAAAGTTAATATCTAAATAGTAATAAATTGTACTTACAATTATCTAATTTATTTAATATTATATATAATTTTTTATTTTACAGATGCTACAACGTAAATAATAAAAAGGTAGGATTTTTCTCTAAATTACATTATAAAATAAAATTCATTGTTTTTGTTGTAGCTATACAAATAAAGATAAATCATGACTGGCAAAAACTATTATAGTTTTGATGTATGTTTTAAATTTTAAAACTAGAGCTAAATCATAATTGATAAAATCTGATAATTAAAATTAAACAAAAATAAAGAAGTGAGGTCAATTTCAACCAATCACCCACATGTTTCCTTTTGACTATATACCACATTCTTGGTTTTAATCACAATGGTAGATGGATGGCTGTTGTATACTAGACTTGGGAAATTAGGATGAATTACTTTCGGTTGAGAGGTTTTATAAGTTTTCATTGTTATTGCTACACTTATGTCTCTTGTATCTTAATATTTCCTTGTTGATTGTTAACCAATTGTTTTCTGTTTGTTAACCAATTGTCATCTAATATAAACTTTTTACTATAGGAAAGGGGCTGCGGAGCAAGAGAAGAAATGGAAAGCAACTGCTTTAACTCTCTTGTAAAACGTCTATGTATTCTCTGCTTTCTCACCCCCAAAGTTTTTCTAATTCTATACACCTAGACCGCCAAGTGTTAACGGGTCTTCAACATCCATTCTCTTGACTCGTGGGTCCTATTTTGTTTGAAGGGCAGTCCGCTAATTTTTCGAAGGCCTAAAGTCATGCTTACTGATCCTGCAGTCAACATAAGATCGTTCTCCATGATTTGGTCCCACTTGAAAGATATCGCGAATCACTTCCTGATATGTCATCCATCTTTTCACTACTCAGCTTAAGCACACTTAACTCTGGAGTTCTTTTCTGGATGTGTGACCAAAAAAGTTAAGTGTACTTTGGTGATATAGGTAGCAAAATCAATTTTTTTAAAAACATTTCCATATACTACAAGCTGGTATGTGACAATTCACCAATTCTCACAGAATGCAATGTCCTTGTTGCGCCCTTAGATTGTTACCATGTTAGCATGAGCCTACACATACACGCACCTGGTTTGGTTTTGATACCACTTATAACGCCCCGACCAGTATGACTAATAGGCCTACCACGTCCGCTAACTTAGCCCGTGGGTCGAATTCCGTGTTATATACGGTGTGTTAATTTTTAAAGGCTCGAAAGTCATGTTTACTGATCCTACAATCACCAAATGACCTTTCTTCATGCTTTATCTTCACTTGTACGTATCGCAAATCACTTCCTGATAGGTCACCCATCCTTCCACTATTCTAGCTCAAGCACGCTTAACTTTGAAGTTTTTTTCTGGATATGTGACTAAAAAGGTAAGTGCACTTTGGTGACATAGGTAGCCAAATCATTTTTTTAAACATTTCCATACACCACAAACCAGGATGTTACAATTCAATAATTCTCACAGAGCACAATGTCCTCGTTGTGCCTCAATATTGTTACCATGTTAGCTGGGCTTACACAGTATCCCACATTTGTCTGGGTTCGGCTCTGATACCACTTGTAATGCCCGACCGTTCACGGCTAATAGATCTCCCACATATGTTCACTCGGCATGTGGGCCCATTCCGTGCGAAAGATGATGTTTTAATTTTTGGAATGCTCAAAAGCCATGTATACTGACCTTGCAATCACCATATGATATTTCCCATGCTTTATCATCACTTGCATGATATTATGAATCACTTCCCAACAGTTTATCCATTTTTCCACTATTCCAGTTTAAGCACGCTTAACTCTAGAGTTCTTTCTTGATATGTGATAAAAAAATATAAGTACAATTTGATAATATAGGTAGCTAAATCAATTTTGTTAAATATTTTCGTACATCACAAACAAACGAAGATGTTACAATTATATTTGAATTTTATCCTTTGTTTTTCTCTACTTTTGTTACTATTCCCTAAAGTCTCGTAATTTGTACTTACCTTAGAAAGTATATTTATTGTCCTCAAGTATTACCCTTTAAACCCGAAATCCAAAATAAAACCCAAAGCACTGTGTTGTAAAAAATATTACATTTTTGGTTACGATTTCGAAATATCATTAAAGTTTAAGGTAAATATATGTGAAGAACAATGTGAAAATGATAAATGTCATAAGTAAATTAAAGAGTCTACATATAATGTGGTTCAACAATTGGCTATGTTAAAGAAAATCCTTATTACTGGAAGCGATTTTACATGCCTTATGCACCAAAATTTTGGTCGCGTTCCTCGTCTAGCATTGATGTCAATTTTCATGTGCCCACAAAATTGAACATTTTTCAACTCAAAATACTATCCTCATCTTTTTATACATTGTCAAATTCATCACAATGACCACTTTCACCATATTTTTTACATCCAAACTCAGTACTATATTTACCATCTATTGAATGGGTTAAAATGGCAAGTTGATCTCATGAAGATATTTTCAGTTGGTGGAAACAACAACAAATAAAAAAATCGATGTCTATCTAGGTAACATCGACACAAATCCGAAAACAAAAATTTACATTTTGGGTAGAAATGAGAACAAATTGAAAAAATCGATGAAATATTGATATCTCTATAGTTAACAATAAGAATGTTAAAAAATGACAAAAATCTGAAAACAAAGAATATAATTTTGTCTGAAATGACAGCAACTCGACTAAAGCGATGGAACGACGATATTTACATGAGATCGTTCTCTCCCTCTTAACTGAAACAGTCAAAACTGAGATTGTCAAGAATTAGTTTTACTGAAACAGTCAAAACTTTCTAAACAAATGTTCTCTCTATCTAAATGAAATTTAAAACTATTGTTGTCCACCCTTCCCTCCGGTCGCCAGTTTCTTGTTGGTGACGGCGAGGGATGCCTTCTTCTTTTCAATCTTTTTTCATTTTATCACATTGTATTTTATTTTCGTGGATACTTGTTGGATCTACACAGATCTGGTGGTGGGTCTCGATTTCGGCGGTGTTCATGTGTCGGCCTGGCGCTGTCCATATGCGTTTGCTCTACTACGGTCATGGTGCTTTGAGGACGGTACTAGTTTCTTGTCTCTTCAGTTATTTTATCCCCTAGTGTTTCTTCTGTTCTTTCTCTGGTCCTCCATGGATTTTATGTCCCCGTTCCTAGAACTTGACATGGGATACAGACGTTTCATCAGAAATGGGATTGCTTGGGATCAGATCATGAGAATTGATCATGAACAAGCTGTAATGAAGTGTATGATCAAATTGGATCATGAGAAAACTAAGTCTAGGTCTGGAAATAGACCAAGGGACTTAGAAGGATTGAATGAGATGAATAAAGCTAGCTGGACGCAATGTATAAAAGCTATGAGATACAAGGAAGAAGCTCAACCAGCTGAACAAAGCTCGGTTGGAGCTCAAGTAGAGTGTGTCAGCTCCCTGAGCTGGATGGACTAGCTCACTCAGCTGGGTCAGCTGGGGAGCATCTCAACTCAGCTGGACTGAGTGTTCAAATCTCAGGCAAGTGGGCCAGGTCCGGAAAGTGACCAGGCCATGTGGACGACCCATGTGTACCGATGGACGATGGGCTCTTGCGGTTGGGCCATGGGTATGGGCAATCACTTTGGGATTGTTTTTGACATATCCAGGAGTGGTTTGGAAGGCCCAATACATCTGGTAATCGCCATAGGCTCAGGAGTTATTTTAAAAAAAGAAGTAACCGCCTAAGAGCAGTTATGGGCAATGGTTGGGAAATAACCATCCCTTCTTCTATTAAATACAAGGGGAAGTCCGTGCCTTTGCAGACACGCCAGGATTTCTTCCCACACCCTGAAACACAGAGAAAAACATAGAGATGGTCGGATTGCACAATCCAATACCGAGATTGGTGTGAAGGCAGCAAAGAGGCAATTTTGTGGGCAATCAAAGGGGAAGTTGTAAACGACCCTTTGATAGTGATTGATCATGGATGATCACGTCCTAGGCTTCATTTATGTCTTGAGATCACACGAAAATGGCCAGGAGAGAAGGGAGAAGGTCGGACTCTACTCTCAAAGGCATGAACAGCCTTGAAAGCGGATGCAGTGCAGAAACTGGTTTCATGGAAGTTCCATAGAAGAGATGATGGTTAGGACCCATGATTGGATCTTATAAATACTGTAATTATGTGATAAGGGATTGATGGAGGCGTACTTTTGGAGGAGCATGGTCGCCCCTGATAAGGTAACAGGTGTGGACTGCGGACCATCGGACATAGCCGGATGCATATGGGCCGATCTGTTCCTGCTGTTACACCTTACTCTGTTTATATATTTATTCTTCATCTTAATTATTATGTTTATGATTGAGATTGATGATAAGATATGAAGGCACTGAACCATGGCCTTGGCCGGTTCAGGAAGCGAATGTCCTTGGCCATGGGGCGGACTGACTATAGTCGTTTGCCATATGATCCAGACCTCTGGGTTGGATTCTGATTATGGGAAACTGACTTTGGTGAATTATAGGGATTTTTGACATATTTTAATTAGTTTTTAGGAATTGATTTGATGATGTGAACTTTTGACCGGTTGGACTGATCATGATCGGAATCCATATGGACTGGGTCGATTCATTGGATTTTGATTATGGGAATCTCTTAGTGGGGATTTATCAGGAGTTTTCATGAATTTTAACTAATTTTTGGAGCAGGTTTGCTTGAGGTCGAAGTTGCACTTGAGGGTATATGGATGTAAGATCCTTGTGTTAGGTTATCTGATCATATACATGTGTGCTGGGATATGTTTGTCACTTATGATATTGATCATAAGGAAGCTTAGTTATCAACCTTGGTGTTGGTAAGTTATGTGCAGAGCATTGGCTGAGAGCCATGAAGAAGAGTACTGCCAATACTAGGTGGTGTAGACCACTAGTATTGTGCTGGGTGTACTTGTGCAAGGAAGGCCATGTGTTATCTGATCCTGGGCAAAGCTGAACGACCTGATCCTTGGTTAAGGGATTAAGGTGTCTGCTCTGAGTGATCAAAGGATGCACCGGTTGTAAGAGCAACACTGATCGGGTCCATTGGGACATGGTTCATTGGCCGATCTGATAAGTGTGAAGCCTCATCAGTTCTGAGTCATGTGGGGTGGTTGGTTGAATGACTTAGAATCTGATGGGCCTTATTAGTCCATGAGAGGACTTGACATTTGTTGGGAAAAAATATTGCATGAAGAGATTACTCCAGCTACCAGATTCCTTTCTCCAAATTCTAGGACCCAGACCTCCGGGTCCCCGTTAAAAGGAACTCCGAAACTACCCTCCGAAACTACCCTCGGGAACTACCCACGAAAACTACCTCGTGAACCACCCTTTCTTCCGGAAAAATGGAAAACTTCCTTAATGCAAGGAAGATTAGCTAGACATGAAGGGATCCTCTTAAATCAGACAAAAAGAGGAAGTATTCCAATATATATGGTCTTCCTTAAGAAAATTGAAAATATTCTATTATCTAAGGATATAATGAATATTTTCAAATCCTAAGAGGGAGGCACGACCTCCACTATAAATATAGGTTTCTAAACCTAAAGAAAGAAGGTCAACACGTTCATCCACAGAGCTCACAAGTTCTACAGCCGCCAAGGCAAGACTCCATACCTAGAAGACCACCTTCATCGATGTGCTTACGACCGACGAATCCCTGCGATTACTATCATCAAGATGACGTCTTACGCTCACTGCAGCACATCTAAAACTCGTCTTACTTGATCAGACCACGTTCTCCTCCTCATCAGCAGGAATACTCCATGCCCATTGAAGCATACCGAAGATCCATGCTCACTGTTGCATACAAACACGACTACCATCTGTTTCGGCCATGCGCCCTCTAGAACAGATGACGCCTATCAACTATACAGATCCATGTGCTCCTTAAGCCAAGTTCCCAATAGGCCTCGAGCCTCCACTAGGCCACGCGCCTCCATCAGGCTACGTGCCTCCATTAGGCTATGAGCCTTCATCTAGGCTACACGCCTCCGCCAATACATGAACTACGAAGCAATCCCCACTGAAGGATGCAGCTATAAAACCAAACACCTTCCATGGTCCTATGCTTAGATCCCTAAGGACCGACCATGCGGCTAGGACCATCGACTATAGACCATGAAGACCCTGCGATCTCCACTACAGATAGGCAATTCCTGCCCAACAACCGACCTTCCCTACTGCTAATAAGGCACTGACGATACGCACCAGCCCATACCCGTATGGCACTACCCTCAGAGCAGGATCTCCTGGCTTATCCACGACCGAAGCAGGAGAAAGTACCACGACGACCAGTCTCCTTCTTCCTATCATTCCGTAGAACTGAGCACGAATCACTTGTACACGAAAATACCCTAACAGTTTGGCGCTAGAAGGAGGGAAAGTCATATACTACGTGATGATGGTGATAGATGGAAGAGGCATTACATCCATTCCCTCAGAATACTTCAACCCCAGCCATCTAGAGGCAAGAAATGACGTATTCTCACCAGATCTACACCGCACACAGCTGGAAACACCTCTTCAAGGGAGGATAACACAACGCTAAACAGAAGTAACAAGGTCCAACACAGGGAATACCAACCGGTTCCTACTGGTTCCTGCTGGTTCTGGGTCCTAATCTCAGATCAGACTCCCTGCAGTCCATGGTTCCTGCTAGTCTCGGGTCCTATCCTCAGATCAGACTCCCTGCAGTCCCTGGTTCCTGCTAATTTCGGGTCCTATCCTCAGATCAGACTCCCTACAGTCCCTGGTTCCTGCTGGTTCCGGGTCCTAACCTCAGATCAGACTCCTACAGTCCCTGGTTCCTGCTGGTTCGGGTCCTATCCTCAGATCAGACTTCCTGCAGTCCCTGGTTCCTGCTGGTTCTGGGTCCTATCCTCGGATCAGACTTCCTGCAGTCCACGGTTCTGCTGGTTCGGGTCCTATCCTCAGATCAGACTCCTACAGTCCCTGGTTCCTGCTGGTTCGGGTCTAACCTCAGATCAGACTTCCTGCAGTCCACGGTTCTGCTGGTTCGGGTCCTATCCTCAGATCAGACTTCCTGCAGTCCCTGGTTCCTGCTGGTTCTGGGTCCTATCCTCAGATCAGATCCCTGCAGTCTTTGGATCCGCCGGTTTCGGGCCCCAGCCCAAAACCGATGTCTACAATTATTGACTCCTGCTAGTTCTGGGCCTTCACTACACATCAAGTCTCAACAACCTTCGGATCCAATGGGGCAGCCATCACCAAGCAAGCCCTAGACGACATCCTTCCAGACTCACAACTCCGCCTCATATGAGAAAGATGCAAGGTTCTCAAGTAGGACACAACATTTTCCGGCCGGGTTTACAACTTGGACGTCCAAAGACAAGATGAGTCAGAAGAAGAGCTCCTGGAAATACTCTAGACGTACCAGGCAACCACTAAGAGGTAACCGGAGAACCACCTTTCTCTTTAGGTTTAGAATCTAAGTGGTAGTGGAATCCTAGGTAAGCTTAATAGCTGGGTGGATAGAAAGCCTTTTAGTACTCATCAAATTCCATTGGAGTTGTTCTGCGAGAGGATCCTGCTTGGCCTTCTCTGCCTCGCAAAGGAGAAGAAAAATGCGAACTCTACGTCAAGAAATGCTGGCCTTCAGATTCTTGGGTCCAATTAGAGCAAAGGAGAGTAAAAGAAGACGGAGAACACATGTTCCAGCTACTATTCACCTATAGGTTCCGGGTTCCGGGTTCCAGCTTCCAGGTCCCAGATTCCAGGTCCCGGATCCCAGGTTTCGGGTCTCCGGCTACCCACCTTACATAGAGGTGAAATCCAATGGCTCCACAAGAAAGCAAGCTCCGACCACCTTACTATCGCTTTTCCCGACAACAAACCTTGATATACCTCTAAAGGAAACTAAGGCCTTCTACTCCCTACAAACTCCAGAGAAAACTCAGGACATGTGTCTTTACAATTTTCCGAGGCCACGTGCCTCTCCAAGTTTCTGAGGAAGCTTAGGCCACGTGCCTCTCCAAGTATCCAAGGCTGCACCCCTCGTCAAGTTTTAAGAAACAGAAATTCCCAGTGAAGGAGTTAAGAATACGCCAGTCTACAAGCCTCCAAGGAAGTAGGTCCAAGGCACGTGCCTTCCTGAACTTCTACGAAAGAGATAACTGAGAGGAAAGCAGGGGGCAAACGAGTTAACACTCAACCAAGGGGAAAACATGCGTCAACAAATCTCGTTGGCTTGCCCACTAAAGGGAGGATTCAAGACAAAGCTACGGGTCATTTAGTGACATCCAAGAGGCGCTGAGAGTGGCTCACCCCAAGTGGGAGTAGAGGGCAGTCAGAAGAAGTTACTAAATGACATCGACAAAAAGAGAATATCAACAGATCCTCATGTGCCAGAGCACTAGTTCCAAGGAGCCTCCAGATTCTCAAGGATAAATCTACGGGTCCTCCAAGGTCAGAACATGAAGCCCTTCAAAGACTTGGTTCCCAAAGATGAGAAGCGATTACTATCGGCGTACTTCAATACCTCAAGTTATAGGACAAAGAACCAGCCTCCACGCCAACAAGGGTCTCATTATTCTGGAAAGGAATGAGAAGAATCATGGTCTCCACTTTCGACTACTATCTCCTACAGAACTTCTCCTGCCTAGAGTCAGAGTGCGTCCCTAAAGGACTAAGCTGAAAGAGAAGAAAACAAGCGGGATCGTCTTGCTTCACAAAGAGACAAAACTTCGTCACCCGTGGGTCTTACTACGATCTAAAGAACCTGCGTCCAGCAGACAATGTTAACTCTCACTGAAGCGTCATCAAGTCCATCTCTGTCAAAACCAGCATCACTGAGGGAGTTCTACATTGGCTATAAGACCTGAAAGCAAATCTTGTCGTCTACAGAGATACAAGATCAAGGTTCTGAATCCTACAAGATCACCTTCGAACAGGTCCAGAACCTGGGAGTACTTATCAAGACCCCGGTCTACCATCTAGAAAAACTACTCTCCTCCAGGTTCCAACACGGCCCGTGCCTAAGAAGAACCTAGGAAAAGGGGCATCAGAGAAGCGAGGTCCTGCTCACGACAAGCCTGCTGAGATAGAACGACTCCGGTTGACCAAAGTGCACTAGTTATCTCCCGACTTCACCCATGAAATCGAAAGATAAGGGGCAACCAATTGGGAGTAAATAATTTAGGAAGATATTACTCCTGCTTCCAAGCAAAACCCAGGTCTTCAGATTCTTCCGAGCAAGACCTAGTCTTCAAATTCCCGCATGAAGAAGTTCCGACTGCGAAGTTCCGACTGCAAAGTTCCGAAGTTCCAACTCCGACTGCGAAGTTCCGAAGTTCCGACTCTGAAGCTCCGGCTCCGGTTTTTCAAACTCTTACGCAGGAAGCATCGTACAAAACATGCCAAACCTGCAATAACGCAGTAGGCATAAGTACAATCGCAATGTACTGTATTCAAACTCAGAGTTTGTACAGGGAGCGACAATAATAACGGGTATGAGACTTAAGGCAGGAATGGGTCTGATCAGCCTGAGTATGCTTGTCAAAACTACCTATAATCCCAGTATAGGCCTAGAGCCATAGAAATATCGAGGCCCCAAAGCAAGAGTACTGTGACACCTCAGGGTTAATTCAGCGAATTAGCATATTACAAAAGTACTGCTACGTGCAGGGAGCAATACATAAACTCCTGCTTGAACAGACGTGGAAGGCAGCAATACCTGGGGGCTGAGAATGGCTTTATGCAGAAGCAGCGTGCAGCAATAGGACCTCGATAGTGGCTTACTTCTGAGTGGCAGAATGCGAGGTCCCAACATGAAATCGGTTGTGGCCCACTCCAGGAGGGCAGAATACGATCTCCAAAGATAGTATCCGGGTTATCAAAAGATATTCAGCCGGAGACTATTAAAACGGACTTTCGAGTTCCCAGACAAACTTTCGAGTTCCAAACGAACTTCCGAGTTCCAAAAGAACTTCCGAGTTCCTAGACGAACATCCGAGTTCCCCAAACGACCTCCGGGTCCTAAGTACGACCTCAGGGTCTGAAGGAACCTCCGGGTCCAGAAGCAACCTCCGGGTTCAAGACAACCTCCGGGTCCTAAATACGACCTCAGGGTCTGAAGGAACCTCCGGGTTCCCAAACGACCTCCAGGTCCAGAAGCAACCTCCGGGTTCAAAACAATCCCCGGGTCCTAAATACGCCCTCCGGGTCCCAGCGACACATCCGGGTCCCTGCGACACCTCCGATTTCCAGCGACACCTCCGGGTCCTAGCGACTCCTCTGGGTCCCAGCGATACCTCCGGATCCCGACGACATCTCCGGATCCTGAAGCAATACCTCGGCTTCGTTCGATGCAAGGATCCATCAATTGGATCTCCGGGTCCATAGGAGAAACCTGCTATCTCTTGGGAAAAAGCACGAGTAAACTATCTACGAAAGGTGGAATGCGATGCATCCCTATACTCCAGGCTTTGATAAAGGAAGACTCTGCTCCAAAAAGCCTACCTAGCAACGAGAGTCTACCCGACGGAGGCGACTTCGAATCAACAAGATATACAAGAAGGTCCCCTTGAAGGTGCACACAACGATCAGGTTCCTGGACAAAAGTCCATCCAGCCTATGGGTCCCTGGATGAAAAATCCATACGACCTCCAGATTGCAAAAGAAGACTCAGCAAGGAGTTTCCAAGTTCCAGGAAAACGCAACACAAGCACGGACGCTACTGCTCCCCGCAAACAATGTGTCCAAGAGTCCTACTCTGGTACCAAGAATCAACTAGGTTATCTTTTGATATCGAGACTACACATGCCGAAGGTCCTCCCTGCCAGATATCAAGACACAATCCTGAGACAATGCAAGAAGCTACAGCTACAACATCAGAACCTCAAGGAGCATTAAGGAGACCAGCAAGGTAGACCTGAATGAAAGTCTATTACGGCTTTTACAAACTCAAAAGGCGCAAGAAAGGCTAGCTGAATCAAGCATGAGGATCCTTAGTTTCGACATCTGGGTCTTATTAAACCTTCTCGTACCCTTAATCCTTAGCCTCGCCAAGATTCTCCCTCTCAGAATTCCTGGGTCCTGACCCATACACTCCTCCACATGATTCATGGAACAAAAGAGCCACAAGAAATGCAAAGTGAAGTCCTGCATGGACTAAGGCCGAGTGTAGCTACAGGTGTAGCACAAGCATATGGGCTTTGAGCAAAAGCATCACCATTTATGCAGACGATCCCGACTTCTCCATCCAGCTTTTGGCCGAACTCCGACTAATCCCCACCATGTGGGCAACGTCTCATCTTTACAAAAGAGAGGAAGGAAGCCTTACAGGCTCCATTTGATCCCGCGCGACAGTGTCATCCGTCCTTCGAACATTTACTAGGTCCTACATGGTGGCTTTTCCTGGTTATCCACTACCAGGTCATCAGAATCAAGGGTACAACTACATCCACGTGACCGTTATCACTCCAACCAAACACATACCCATTGAAGCATGCATGTAAGTCCGTCTACATTGGTCCATACCACGACATCATGCCAACCAGACAAAGCATAAGTACATCTGAGCATTACTGACAAGGAAGCTTGATGGCCCAAGCTACGAGCCGACGTCCTACTTCAGCAAGGAGTTGATACCACGGTGAAACTCACGAAGTCCTATGAAGAAGATCATGTTATTTCCTGCCTTCAAACATGAAACCAGAGAATAAAGGGCAAATGGCTGGGGAAAAATATTCCATGAAGAGATTACTCCAGCTACCAGGTTCCTTCCTCCGGATTCCAGGACCCAGACCTCCGGGTCCCCGTTAAAAGGAACTCTGAAACTACCCTCCGAAACTACCCTCGGGAACTACCCTCCGAAACTACCCTCGGAAACTATCTCAGGAACCATCCTTTCTTCCGGGAAAATGGAAATCTTCCTTAATACAAGGAAGATTAGCTTAGACACGAAGGGATCCTCTTAAATCAGAGAAAAAGAGGAAGTATTCCAATATATATGGTCTTCCTTAAGAAAATTGGAAATATTCTATTATCTAAGGATATAATGAATATTTCCAAATCCTAAGAGGGAGGCACGACCTCCACTATAAATATAGGTTTCTAAACCTAAAGAAAGAAGGTCAACACGTTCATCCACAGAGCTCACAAGTTCTACAGCCGCCAAGGCAAGACTTCATACCTAGAAGACCACCTTCATCGATGTGCTTACGACCGACGAATCCTTGCGATTACTATCAACAAGATGACGTCTTACGCTCACTGCAGCACATCTACAACTCGGCTTACTGGCTCAGACCACGTTCTCCTCCTTATCAGCAGGAATACTCCATGCCCATTGAAGCATACCGAAGGTCCATGCTCACTGTAGCATACCGACAAGACTACCATATGTTCTGCCCATGCACCCTCTAGAACAGATGACTCCTATCAAGTATCCAGAGCCACGTGCTCCTTAAGCCAAGTGCCCATTAGGCCACGAGCCTCCACTAGGCCACGCGCCTCCATCAGGCTACGCGCCTCCATTAGGCTACGAGCCTCCATCTAAACTACACGCCTCCGCCAATAAATGAACTAGGAACGGCTTGATCCCCCACTGAAGGGTACGTAGGCAATCCCCACTGAAGAATGCAGCTATAAAATCAAACACCTTCCATGGTCCTATGCTTAGATCCCCAAGGACCGACCATGGGGCTAGGACCATCGACTATAGACCATGAAGACCCTTCGATCTCCACTAAAGATAGGCAGTTCCTGCCTAATAACCGACCTTCCCTACTGCTACTAAAGCACTGACGATACGCACCAGCCCATACCCGTATGGCACTACCCTCATAGCAGGATCTCCTGGCTTATCCACGACCGAAGCAGGAGAAAGTACCACGACGACCAGTCTCCTTCTTCCTATCATTCCGTAGAACTAAGCACGAATCACTTGTACACGAAAATACCCTAACAACATTATTAGTCCATGAGAGGACTTGGCCTTATTAGTCCTTGTGTGGACTTGACATTATTAGTCCATGAGAGGACTTGGCATTATTAGTCCATGAGAAGACTTGGTATTATATCCTACAAAGCGTAAGGATATTGGATGATGCATGGGCTGAGATGAGTCAGAAGCATATCAATTACTATTTAAGACTTCCCAAAGGTTACTTTGTCTGTGGGGATGGTTGGTTGAATGACTAAGTTCGCAAGGGAAGAGTTTATGCAGGTATAAGCAAGTTAAGTCAGCTGAGACAAAGAGCTAACAAGCTCCGTGGATGTGGTAAAGGTATAATCTAGCAATATTGCTTAGATCTAGATAGAATGGTTTAGGGGAATGGAACCTCGGATTTGTATGACTTGGTTTGGGTTCAGAACCGACCTTGGAGCTAGCTGGTAGTTGAGTATAATAACCATTAGCTGAGGTGATTCGACCCGACAAGCGTTTGATTGGTTTAGACCAATGGATGATAGTTGTTATGTCCGTTGTGTATGTGTTGAATTGATCTAATCTAGTAAATGACTAAGGTAGTATTGAGCTAAGATCTGAGTTAGCCCTCGCCTATGGGCGATGTTATTAATAAAGTGCGAAAATTTTTGAGAAGTTCGGTCAGTGTATGGACCGAGCAACGTGAGGCATCGACAGCGGCCTGAGGGGCCGGGATCGGGTCTTACAAGTTGGTACTAGAGCATGCTTGATCCTGTTAAGGACAGTGCTCAAAGATGTTGAGTTCCAAACCAAAATTATTTCTGAAAACTGAGATGACTTGGAACCTTAGCTGTGGTGAGCCAAGTGAGAGTTGAGGTAAGATTGGGTTTCATGCTTGGGAACGGGGAAGTTCCAGGATGAGCCGGCTTAGCCAAGATGCACTCTCCAAGGGCAAGACCCTGAAAACAGAAAGGTTAGTTAATTTAGTTAAATAAAGGTTAATTTATTTAGTTATTTAGAAGTAATAGACGAATAGGACGATGGATGCAATGCAAGATCTTTGTATGGACGACCTGGACCAGGGAAGTAACATGGATCAGAGAGTGGCTTAGGTTGAAAGAAACGTGCAGCACTCTCTTGGAGGTAAGTGTTATTCCTTGGTAGCCGTTCAAAACAAGTGAGCATATGCGGTGTTCCTATTGATTTAAGGGAGACGCTACATGGCTAGTATACGAGAGGGCTTGTGATCAGATGGATCAGCTTGGACTCGGTATAAGTCAAGATAGGATTCCTTAGATCGAGTTGAATGGAGTGGATCAATTCCAAGAGGAATTGGAAACACGATGTTAAGTATCTTAGTATGATGAGGATTGAGGTATATTATAAACACTCTTGTGAATGGTATGGGACGTTCACAAAAGTGTGACGCTTTGGAGAATAGTATGGGATGTTTTCCAAATGTGTGATCAAACCGAGATCCTATTCATCTAGGTACTTAATGATCAGTGGTGTGGAAACACACATACTTTTCGATACTGGAGCTACACATGATTTTGTGAGTCTAGGGAAGATCGGAAAGGGAATGTTCCGGGTTGGAACCAGGAATGGTCCTGACAAAGTGAGTGCGGCCGGAGGACAGATTATGAACTCACTAGGTCTGGTTAAGGACATCCCAGTGATGATCCTGGACAGGTCGATGCCTGTTGATCTGATTGTCGTCCCCCTAAAGAATCATGAGGTGATCTTAGGTATGGACTGGTTTGGAAAGAATCGGGCAACTCTTGATTGTCACCGTGGAAGGGTGCAATTTGAGAATGAGTTTGGAACCCCGATCAGGTTCCAAGGTATTAAGCCGACCTCTTGTTGTTTAGTGGTTTTAGCAATCCATGGGAAAGGATGCTTGGAAATGGTTGTAAGGCCTTCTTGACTACCATTTACACTAATGAGGTCGTAGGGGGTGGTGACCCGGATGGGATGCCATTGGTTCAGGAGTTCAACGATGTGTTTTGGGCAGGGTGTGCCTCCTGGCAGGGCTGACCCGTTCATGATCGAACTCGAACCTGGAACGGCCCCAATGTCCAAAAGTCCGTAACGTATGGCACCAGCCGAAATGGCTGAGTAAAGAAGAAACTTGAGGAGTTTCTTTGTAAGGGTTTCATACGCCCTAGTGTATTGCCTTGGGGAGCACCAGTTCTTTTTGTGAAACAGAAAGATGGTAGCTTCAGGCTGTGTATTGATTGAGGCGGTTGAGTCCCGAGTGGACCAGAACCGTAATATGATCAAGTCCGGTAAGGGGCGAGGATCAGGACCACGACTACCGGAGATGGACCTATGGTCGAAATGCAGTTGAGTCCCTAAGTGGACCAGGACCGGAATATGATCAAGTCCTAAATGGACCAGGATCGAAATATAACAAAGTCCAGTGATGGAAAAAGTCAAGTTGAGGCGGTTTAGTCTTGTAAAGACTAAGATCGCAATATGGCCAAGCTGGGAAAGGATGTGGCTGGTTAAGGAATGATCCAGTAATTTGTGGCTGGAATCATAAACCTTTGTGTCCGGGAAGGACTTAAGTAAACAGAACAATATGTTAGGACTCGTGGTAGAAAGAAGCCTAAAGATTGTAACAAGTTCTTTAAGACTTGACTGGTACATCAGTGGCTTGGAGATTGGGTAGATCTACTAAGACTACATTGCAGTATGTTCTTAAGAACTGAATATGATCTAGTCGTGGACTAGGGTCAGAGAGTAATAGACTTGGTGTTTACTAGAACCGCAACCTGGAGAGTTGGGCCAGTGATACAAGTCATGTCCTTGTATGGGTGCTTGATGGACCAAAGGATGGACCAGTTGATAAGATTTTGGGTTAAATCTCTATCAAGTGGGGGAGACTTATATATATGATGATCCAGGCGTGGTCAATGAGAAGGAGCAATGAGGAGATGCAATGAATTGGTTTTAGGGAGAACCAATCGAGCATGCTCCATGTTCAATGCAAAGATTCCGGTTGGAACCAGGAATGGTCCTGACAAAGTGAGTGCGGCGGAGGACAGATTATGAACTCACTAGGTCTGGTTAAGGACATCCCGGTGATGATCTGGACAGGTCGATGCCTGTTGATCTGATTGTCGTCCCCTAAAGAATCATGAGGTGATCTTAGGTATGGACTGGTTTGGAAAGAATCGGGCAACTCTTGATTGTCACCGTGGAAGGGTGCAATTTGAGAATGAGTTTGGAACCCCGATCAGGTTCCAAGGTATTAAGCCGACCTCTTGTTGTTTAGTGGTTTTAGCAATCCATGGGAAAGGATGCTTGGAAATGGTTGTAAGGCCTTCTTGACTACCATTTACACTAATGAGGTCGTAGGGGTGGTGACCGGATGGGATGCCATTGGTTCAGGAGTTCAACGATGTGTTTTGGGCAGGGTGTGCCTCTGGCAGAGGCTGACCCGTTCATGATCGAACTTCGAACCTGGAGCGGCCCCAATGTCCAAAAGTCCGTAGCGTGGCACCAGCGAAATGGCTGAGTAAAGAAGAAACTTGAGGAGTTTCTTTGTAAGGGTTTCATACGCCCTAGTGTATTGCCTTGGGAGCACCAGTTCTTTTGTGAAACAGAAAGATGGTAGCTTCGGGCTGTGTATTGATTGAGGCGGTTGAGTCCCGAGTGGACCAGAACCGTAATATGATCAAGTCCGGTAAGGGGCGAGGATCAGGACACGACCTACTCGGAGATGGACCTATGGTCGAAATGCACGGTTGAGTCCCTAAGTGGACCAGGACCGGAATATGATCAAGTCCTAAATGGACCAGGATCGAAATATAACAAAGTCCAGTGATGGAAAAAGTCAAGTTGAGGCGGTTTAGTCTTGTAAAGACTAAGATCGCAATATGGCCAAGCTGGGAAAGGATGTGGCTGGTTAAGGAATGATCCAGTAATTTGTGGCTGGAATCATAAACCTTTGTGTCCGGGAAGGACTTAAGTAAACAGAACAATATGTTAGGACTCGTGGTAGAAAGAGAAGCCTAAAGATTGTAACAAGTTCTTTAAGACTTGACTGGTACATCGAGTGGCTTGGAGATTGGGTAGATCTACTAAGACTCTGTTACGCAGTATGTTCTTAAGAACTGAATATGATCTAGTCGTGGACTAGGGTCAGAGAGTAATAGACTTGGTGTTTACTAGAACCGCAACCTGGAGAGTTGGGCCAGTGATACAAGTCATGTCCTTGTATGGGTGCTTGATGGACCAAAGGATGGACCAGTTGATAAGATTTTGGGTTAAATCTCTATCAAGTGGGGGAGACTTATATATATGATGATCCAGACGTGGTCAATGAGAAGGAGCAATGAGGGAGATGCAATGAATTGGTTTTAGGGAGAACCAATCGAGCATGCTCCATGTTCTGAATGCAAAGATTTCGGTTGGAACCTTTGTCATGAGACAAGACGTAAGAAACACTGGATTCGAGGACGAATCCATCGTAAGTGGGGGAGACTTGTCGTGTCCCCGTTCATGGAACTTGACATGGGACATAGACGTTTCATCAGAAACGGGATTGCTTGGGATCAGATCATGAGAATTGATCGTGAACAAGCTGTAATGAAGTGTATGATCAAAATGGATCATGAGAAAACTAAGTCTAGGTCTGGAAATAAACCAAGGGACTTAGAAGGATTGAATAAGATGAAGAAATCGAGCTGGATGCAGTGTATAACAGCTAGGGGATACAAGGAAGAAGCTCAACCAGCTAAACGGAGCTCGGTTGGAGCTCAAGTAGAGTGTGTCAGCTCCCTGAGCTGGATGAACTATCTCACTCAGCTGGGTCAGCTGGGGATCAGCTCAACTCAGCTGGACTGAGTGTTCAAGTCTCAGGTAGTTGGGCCAGGTCCGGAAAATGACCAGGCCATGTGGACGACCCATGTGTACAGATAGGCCAATGGGCTCTTGCGGTTGGGCCATGGGTATGGGAAATCACTTTGCTTGTTTTAGACATATCCAGGAGTGTTTTGGAAGGCCCAAGACGTCTGGTAACTGCCATAGGTTCAGGAGTTATATTAAAAAAAGAAGTAACCGCCTAAGAGCAGTTATGGGCAGTTATGGGCAATGGTTGGGAAATAACCACCCCTTCTTCTATAAAATACAAGGGGAAGTCTGTGCCTTTGCAGAAACGCCAGTACTTCTTCCCACACCCTGAAACACAGATAAAAACATAGAGATGGTCGGATTGCACAATCAAATACCGAGATTTGTGTGAAGGCAGCAAAGAGGCAGTTTTGTGGGCAATCAAAGGGGAAATTGTGAACGACTCTTTGATGGTGATTGATCATGGATGATCACGTCCTAGGCGTTCTGTATGTCTTGATATCACACGAAAATGGCCAGGAGAGAAGGGAGAAGGTCGGACTCCACTCTCAAATGCATGAACAGCCTTGAAGGCGGATGCAGTGCAGAAACTGGTTTCATGGAAGTTCCGTGGAAGAGATGATGGGTACGACCCATGATTGGATCTTATCAATATTGTAAGTATGTGATAAGGGATTGATGGAGGCGTACTTTGGGAGGAGCATGGTCTCCCCTGATAAGGTAACGGGTGTGGACTGCGGACCATCGGACATAGCCGGATGGATATGGGCCGATCTGTTTCTGCAGTTACATCTTACTCTGTTTATATATTTATTCTTCATCTTAATTATTCTCTTTATGATTGAGATTGATGATGAGACATGAAGGCACTGAACCATGGCCTTGGCCGGTTCAGGAAGCGAATGTCCTTGGCCATGGGCTGGACTGACTATAGTCGTTTGCCATATGATCCAGACCTCGGGGTTGGATTCTTATTATAGGAAACTGACTTTGGTGAATTATAGGGGTTTTGGACATATTTTACTTAATTTTTATGAATTGATTTGATGATGTCAACTTTTGACCGGTTGGACTGATCATGATCGGAATCCATATGGACTGTGTCGATTCATTGGATTCTGATTATTGGAATCTCTTAGTGGGGATTTATCAGGAGTTTTCATGAATTTTAATTAATTTTTTGAGCAGGTTTGCTTGAGGTCAAAATTACACTTGAGGGTATATGGATGTAAGATCCTTGTGTTAGGTTACTGATCATATACACTTATGATATTGATCATAAGGAAGGTTAGTTATCAACCTTGGTATTGGTAAGATATGTGCAGAGCATTGGCTGAGAGCCATGAAGAAGAGTACTGCCAATACTAGGTGGTGTAGACCACTAGTATTGTGCTGGGTGTACTTGTGCAAGGAAGGCCGTGTGTTATCTGACCTTGGGCAAAGCTGAACTACCTGGTCCTTGGTTGATGGATTAAGGTGTCTGCTCTGAGTGATCAAAGGATGCACCGGTTGTAAGAGCAAGACTGATCGGATCCATTGGGACATGGTTCCTTGGCCGGTCTGATAAGTGTGAAGCCTCATCAGTTCTGAGTTATGTTGGATGGTTGGTTGAATGACTTAGGATCTGATGGGCCTTATTAGTCCATGAGAGGACTTGACATTATTAGTCCATGAGAGGACTTTGCCTTATTAGTCCTTGTGAGTGTAGATGATGGATTCTAACATCCCTCAAGGCCAGAAAGACAAACGGCCCGGCCCGTCAAAACATATCATCAGCTCGGCTCAACGGCTCGAGATAACGAAGACTCGGCGCGGCTCCGTGACACTGCTACTCGCTTCTCAGCGACTGAACGAGCCGGCTCAACGGCCACCCGCCGCAGAGCACATATCTCGGCCCAACAAACCAAAAGCCGGAGGAAGCGGTAGGTCATGGCGGAGCGAGGCGGGTATAAAAGGAAGGGTAGAAGCGGCGTAATGAGGATCGAAAAAGAAGGCGGACTTCGGGGCGGCTAGAATTAGGGTTTTCATCTTTACTTATTCTGCGCGTTTTGTTCCTTTTCGACCTAAGCTCTCCGAGCTCTGGTCTCCCGTTTAGTCGCTTTTACTTTGTAACCGTTTGAACGTTCTTCCGACCATCAATAACTCGTCTTTGCTAAACCCACATCTCATTTTCTTTTGTTACCGTTTCCCGCACAAACAAGTGGCGCCCACCGTAGGGCCTCCAGCAAAGTAACGCCGGCACGATGGCGACTAGTCTAAATGGTGCCTCCTCAGGGGACGAGCGAGAAACCCCCAACCAGACACCCACTCCAGTAACAACGACTCCAGCACCGTTACCTCCAGCTTCCATCGAAACCATCATGGTGTGCCTCGCACAGCAAGACGCGGCCCAGAAGGCAGCGACCGAGCAGATAGCCGCTCTGGCCAAGATCCTCGGTCCCCTAGCTGCAAACATGGAAGCCTCGACGGCACAAATCCGTCGACAGCTGTTTAACACCGATGGAGCGCTTAACGACGCGCCAGAAACATCGAACGCGCGTGGTGCTGCCAAAGACACCGCAACGCAAACCCTAGCCGGTCTTAACACACAAACCCCCGGCTGCTCTGACGCGCAAACGGCAAACAAACTCGCAGCGTTGAAACAATCGGTCCTCGAAATCAGCTCCAAAATACATCACGTCACGACGTCTACACCGCAGATCGAGCGCGTCCTCACCGAGTCTCTCCGTACACCGTTCACAGAAAAGATTACCAAAGTGAGGCTCCAGAAAATGGAAAAACTCCGTCTACCTACCTTTAACGGAGTCTCGGACCTATCCGTCCACGTCACGTCCTTCAACATCGCTATGCGACGCACGAACTTCTCCGACGAGGAAAAAGACGCCGGCTTTTGTCAACTCTTCGTCGAAACCTTGGAAGGACCGGCCCTCAGTTGGTTCACCGGACTTAAGGACAAGTCGGTCGGCTGCTTCCACGACCTGTCCACAGCTTTCCTCAAAAATTACATCATGTTCACCCGCCAGGAAACGACCGCTTCCGACTTATGGAACCTCACTCACGCAAACGGCCAGAGCCTTCGCGACTTCATGGAGAAATTCAAAGCTGTCGTCTCGAAGGTCGATGTCCCCGACCACATTGCAGTCCAGTCGCTAATGAACACTCTTCACGCCAAATCGAAGTTCCGTGAAGCCCTCTACGAACACCCGACAAAATCCCTACCCAACGCTATTGCGCGATCGCATAACTTCATTCGCATGGAGGAGGACACTAAGGCCAAAATCGCAAAATAAGCCGAAGGAAAACATATACCAAATCGAACGAACGACGCAAGACCGGAACCTCGACAGCATTCATCCGGCGGCAGGCCAAACCCATCGAAGGGATACGTAAGTACCGTGGATAAGGATGAACCCTCCAATTCATCGACTGTCAACCATGCCAAGGAATGGAGCCACTGGGATCGGGACACCGCGCAGAAGTCACCCGGATCTTCCGAACCAGCGGACCCCAACTCCACTGAACCAGATAAATGGTGCGCGTATCATAAAATGGGAGTCGATTTGCACGACATGAAGCCGTCCTCGCGAACCCTAACCGGGTTTAATGGTGCTTTGGAACAAATGATCGGTACGATAAGGCTCCCAGTTCACGCAGGAGGTTTAACAAAAACAGTAAAATTCTCCGTCGTACGAGCCAAAGCCCCGTACAATGCCACCCTGGGAACTCCTTGGCTACATTCGATGAAATTCATCCCGTCCTCCTACCATCAATGTGTTAAGTTTCCTAGGAGAGATAGCACAGTCAAGACCATTCGAGGGGATCAGAGAGCCGCGAGAGAGTTACTCGTCGCAACAATAAAGCAACAGCAAGCACTCTCACTCGTCAGCTCGTAGCCAAACCAATCCAAAAGATCTACCCAAAAGAAAATCCGAAGTTCCCATCGATGAGGCCGACACATCGAAAATCGTGCGGATCGGTGCCTATCTCTCGGACGATATGCAACAAAAGATCATCTCCTTCCTGAAGGAAAACGCGTCGACCTTCGCCTGGACCACTTTGGACATGAAAGGAATCAGTCCCTCGATCACCTCCCATAAACTAAACGTCGACCCGACGTTCAAACCTATCCGACAGAAGAGGCGAAAGTTGGACTCCGAAAGATCGAAGGCTGTAAACGATGAAGTCGACAGACTCCTAGATGCGGATTTCATAACGGAAGTTCGATATCCCGAGTGGTTGGTGAACCCCGTCGTAGTCAAGAAAAAGAACGGGAAGTGGCGGATTTGCGTCGACTTCACCGACTTAAACAAAGCCTGCCCCAAGGACAGTTACCCGCTCCCTGATATCGACCAACTGGTGGAATCGACAGCCGGTAACGAACTCCTAACCTTCATGGACGCGTTCTCAGGGTACAATCAAATTCTCATGCATCCAGACGACCGCGAGAAGACGGCCTTCATCACAGATAGGGGGACCTACTGTTACATGGTGATGCCCTTCGGACTGAAAAACGCAGGGGCGACGTACCAGCGCCTCGTCAATCGAACGTTTGCTGACAAACTCGGTAACACCATGGAAGTTTATATTGATGATATGCTGGTAAAGTCACTTCGCGCCGAGGACCATCTCAGCCACTTACGGGATTGCTTCAAAGTCCTGAACGAGTACGGAATGAAACCAAATCCCGCCAAGTGCACCTTTGGCGTTACCTCGGGTGAATTCCTCGGATACATCGTTACACAACGAGGTATTGAATCAAACCCCAAGCAAATCACGGCGATCCTCGACCTTCCCAGCCCGAAGGACAGTCGTGAAGTCCAACGTCTCACCGGTCGAATCGCCGCCCTCAACAGATTCATCTCGCGATCCACGGACAAGTGCCTTCCTTTCTACGAGCTCTTACGAGGAAACAAACGGTTCGTCTGGGACGAGAAATGCGAGGAAGCATTTAATCAATTGAAGCATTATCTCACAACTCCCCCAGTCCTTTCAAAGCCAGAAGCCGGCGACACCCTGTCCCTGTACATCGCGGTCACATCATCCGCAGTCAGCAGTGTCCTCATCCGAGAGGATCGCGGAGAGCAAAAACCAATCTTCTATACGAGCAAGCGAATGACGGAACCGGAAACACGCTACCCAACCATTGAAAAGATGGCCCTCGCCGTCGTCACTTCCGCGAGAAAGCTTCGCCCGTATTTTCAGTCGCACACCATCGAGATACTTTCCAATCAACCCCTCCGAACAGTAATGCAGAACACCAATCAATCCGGTAGTTTGACGAAGTGTGCAATGGAACTCAGCGAACATGGCATCGTGTACAAGAATCGCACCGCAGCCAAATCTCAAGTCCTCGCAGACTTCTTGATCGAGTTGACACCAGAGCTCGAGCAGGACTTGATATTGCCAAGCAAAAACTGGATACTGCACGTAGACGGTTCGTCTACAAACAAGGGTTCGGGAGCAGGCGTGCAACTACTGATCACCGCGGCGAACTTATTGGCGGTCGTTCAGCCGGCTTTGCTGCGTCCAACAACGAAGCCGAATACGAATCAATGATCGCGGGACTCCGCCTCTCTAAAGCAGTAAAAGCCAAGCGACTCAGCACTTTCTGTGACTCACAACTTGTGGTAAGCCAGTACCTAGGCAACTATGACGTCAGAAACGAGCGCATGGATGCTTACCTCAAACTAGTCCAAGATCTCTCACGAGAATTCGAATTTTTCGAACTCACAAAGGTTCCCCGCGGAGAAAACATATGCGGAGACGCATTGGCCGCCCCAGGAAGCAAATTACACGACCAAGTAGAGCGGACGATCCCAATCCATAAGATAGCCGAAACAAGCATCACGCTTACAACCGAACTACATGGTATCATCGAATCAACGACGGATGCAGCGGAAGTCGACGATATCGAGCTTCCTGCAACGGAATCTCGGCCACCCAACTGGCGAAAAGAGTTCATCAGATAACCTGGCCGATGGCAAGCTACCTTCCGATAAGTGGGAAGCAAGGCGACTCAAAAGGCGCAGTACAAACTACGTCTTCACCGAAGGAGAGCTCCACCGATGGACAGCAACGAAAGTACTCCTCAAATGTATAGCCGGCGACGAAACAAGGCTCGTCATGGCTGAAACACATGAAGGTGCAGCAGGCAATCACTCGGGTGGACGAGCTCTCGCTCTGAAGATCAAGAAGCTCGGGTTTTCCTGGCCAACAATGAACACAGACTGTGAATCCTACGCACGGAAATGCGACAAATACCAACGGCACGCTTCGACGATCCACAGCCCGACCGAGCTACTCCACACATTGACGGCACCTTACCCATTCATGCGGTGGGGTATGGACATAATCGGTCCAATGGTCAGCTCTCGACAGAAGAAATACATCTTAGTCCTCACGGATTACTTCACCAAGTGGGTTGAAGCCGAGTCATACGCACGAATCACGGATAACGAAGTACAGCAGTTCGTCTGGAAAAACATCATCTGCAGACATGGGCTACCGTACGAAATTATAACCGACAACGGATCACAGTTCATCTCCCGAAAATTCAAAGAATTCTGCGAGAGATGGAAAATCCGCCTTAACATGTCAACACCAAGGAACCCGCAAAGCAATGGCCAAGCCGAGTCAACCAACAAAATCATCATCGGCCAGTTTAAGGCGACTTCGACTTAAAAGGGTTGCTGGGCCGACGAATTAGACGGCGTCCTATGGTCCCATCGAACGACTCCGCGTACCGCGACTCAATCCACCCCCTTCTCGATGGCTTACGGAGTCGAGGCAATGGCACCCGCAGAGGTGAACGTCACCAGCTTACGCCGATCAAGAATGCCCAAAAACGCAGAACTCAACCGGGACATGCTCCTCGACGCCCTAGACGACATCGAAGAAAAACGCAATCAGGCGTTGCTCCGAATACAAAATTACCAGCACCGGATCGAAGGTTACTGTAACAAGAAGGTCAAGACACGGTCACTCGAACTCGGCGATCTGGTCCTCCGGAAAGTATTCGAAAACACTAAGGAATGGAAAGCCGGCAAACTCGGAGCTAATTTGGAAGGCCCGTACAGAATCACCAAAGTAATCAAACCAGGAGTCTATCGCCTCGAGACTTCGACTGGCGAAACAGTTCCGAGAGCCTGGAACTCGAAACACCTCCGACTCTTCGCCTCTTAAGCAAAACGAGTAGATGATACTCTCCAAAAAAAAAAAACCGAGTAGATGCACCTCACCGTCACTGCTACTCAAAACCGAGTAAATGCGCCGTACCAGCCACTTTTACTCGAGTTCCCCCGAACTACGAATGGCTTGATTCCCCCTCGGGATACGTAGGCAACCCTCACGGGTGCAGCTATAACAACCGAGTAAATGCGCAATACCAGCCACTTTTACTCCCTCCCCCCCACCCGAATTACGAATGGCAAGATCCTCTACCGAGCTACGTAGGCAACCTTTATAGGTGCAGCTATAACTAAAACCAACCAACTACCCTCTGAGGTAACGAACCCAAGAACGAGCAAACAGCCGTATCTCGCTACTAAAATGCCCTCGTAAAGGCGACTTTTCGACCCCTACGCGCGCAAAATTGTCGAGCGCGTCCTGATCAGACCCACACTCATGGGATTGAGTGCGCACCCAGCTATGGTCAACGACCAAAATGATAACTCCATCTCATCTTCAACTTTACGAGGCAAGGTTTGGCCGACCAAATGCCTCCGAGTACACTGAGATTCGACGAGGAACCGTTATCATTTCAAAATTCAAAATAGTATTAAATTATCATTTCGAGATTTAACGACTGTAAAAGTTCAAACAGCGAGTGATCGTAAGAGCAGTTGATCAAGAACAAACTATGACAAATCGACTATAATAATACGATGCCATCCGCGTTACAAGAGTTTGAAGGATGCACATGAAAAATTCGAAGGATAAACAGCAAAGTCAAACAAAGGTTCAAGATTCCGAAAAGACAACAACCCATCGCGGGGCAAGACAAAAGTACAAAATAAAATTCCTAAGGAAAATAAGAAGAGCTCCACTCAACCGACCCGAGCCACGCCAGTATTCCCAAGCGACTCCCCGGAATGCTCGGACTGTTCCTGCGGGAGATCCTTATCCTCCCGACTCTCGGTCTGGTGAGCCTCGTCGCCCGCGGAATCGCTTTCCACTCGGTCATCAACCCTCTCGATCCTCTCGTCGTCAGTGCCCCCCTCTTGTTCGTCGCCTTCATTCACCTCGGTGCCCCGGTCCTCTTCTTGGCCATCAACCAAAGTATCGGACGACAAGAGAACCGCGGGCTGACCATCGGCAGGGACGACTGGGGCGCCCGTGTCGACCACCAGCTGCTCGGGGTCCGAGACCTCGACCTCAGGATCGTGCTCGCTTGTAACCAATGCGAGGTTGGTGTCATTATCATTTGAAGGCGTCCCGCGCTTGGAACCACGGGTCCAGACCCGCCATCACCCTCTCGTCAACAAACTGGGAATCGAGCTTGAGAGGGGATAGGGACAAATCGGCCTCCGGGATCTCACCGATGTCAAGGTTGGACGCCTCTGCCTTGAACTCCTTCTCCTGGGCGGCGAACAAGTCAATCGTCTCTTGAGGGATGTCGCGACCGGCAGCAGTCACGTCCCGAACGCCTGGCTCCAGAGCAGTCGCGCAGTGTTGAAGTCCTCACGGCGGGCCTGGTATTCTCGAATATTCGCGAAACGCCTGTTGCATTTCGCTATCATCTCGGTCTCGACCCTGACCCGCTCCTTCGTAACCTCGAAGACACTAGAATACCGAAATCGGGCCATCTCCCTCTTATGCTTCTCGGCCCCGGCTCCAACCTGCTCCTCGAGCTTCGCCGTCCTCAACTCCAAAACCGAGATGGTGGAATTGGCGTCAGCAAGTTTGGCTTCAGCAGCGACAGCTCGTTCTTTCTGAATCCGTCTCCGCGCGATAGCTCTCTCCCTTTTGTCAACCATCTCATTGTATGAAGTCTCCCACTCAGCCTTCTTTCGGCGGAAGAATCGGGACCTAGCAGCTATCCTCGCCTCCAACGCCTTCGATTTGGCGAGGGACTCCTTCAGCGCGGTGTCGTATCTCTCAACGACGGCATTCATATCCCCGTCACCCTGAAAATATCACAAGCAAAGCAGTCGAGGTGAACAACAAGGAATGAAAAGAATCCGAGAATCGCATGAAGAAAGGAAAAATCCCTAACAGCAGCCTTGTCCTCGCGGCATTAGCATACTCCTCGCGAAAGATCAGGTCCATAGAAAGAGTAAGAGACGTCGGGGTGCTCCTGATCTGGCTTATCAGCTCCGCTTATCTGCCTGGGGCATAGATAAGTGGAACCGACTCGTAGTATTTAAACGAGACGCAGTCCGGGAATATAACCCGTCGAACCTTCTTCATGACCGGGCCGCTTTCGGACGATCCGCCAGGGGCGGACGAAGCAGGAGCTTCGGTTTCGTCCCAAGGCTCGACGTTGCTCGGACCCTCGACGAGGCGGCGGCGGTAGCCTGGTTATTACTCGCTGGGTTTCTTCATTTTCTTCACCTTCTTCTTTGGCTTAGGCGGGGCCAAAGGAGGCGCCGCACTCGCATCATCAGTCGGGGGGAGATCGAGAGACGGTTCGACGCTAGGACCATCCCGACCTACGGCAGGGCCAGCCCCAGCCTCTCGAGCCTCCACCTCCTCCCTTAAAGGAGACTCCCGGCTATTTGCCTGCTTCTTCGACTTCTTCTTTTTCTTCATGGGCGCGGCTGCCTCCCCTTGGTCTTCAGCACCACGAACCTCGCCAGGCGAAGGATCGTCGCGAGGTCTCTTCTTGCCAGCCTTTTTCTTTTTCGGAGGAGCAATCTCGGGGGCTGGCAAAGACGCGCGCGGCTCGACAGAAACATCATCCACGGCCGCAACTCCCATCTCAACGGGCGGATCCTCAGGCGCGGACGCTGGCAGACCCAACTGGGAAGCTATCATGACGCTCAAGTCGGGCAATCCTTTCATCCTCTTGCGCTCGTTGATCCTTCGCTGCTCTTCTCCGGAAAACAGTGAAATACGCCTCTTCTTAGTATTCGCCGACGGAAGGTAACTAGAATTCCAATAACCTGCGAGAAATCGAAGCGAAACCAAGTAAGAAGGGAATGAAAGATTAAGGTATACGAAGTCAAAAGAAAAGGAAAAGAGCTCACGTCTGGAAATTTGGTCGCGATACTGACGAATCCTTCCTCTCAAGATGTTCCCCCAGCGTTCCTGGTCGAGTCTCGCGATGGCACGAGCGTTCTCTAAAAACTCCTCTGGGTACTCACGCGAAGTCGGATGGTCGGCTACAATTAAAAACAAAAACGGTTAGTACACGAAAACTCGCTGCGAGATAACAGAAGCGTTCTACCGAGTAAAGCATTCCACAAAACACGAAAGTCGTCGTCCGGGGGATCCTCAAAGGCGAACTCGTCCGACTTAACGTAAAAGTAAGACCTCTGCCAGTCAGTCGTCTTGTTCGGGTTCCCTCCCGTAACATTGTAGTTAGGCCACGCCTTGATCGACCAAAGACCCTCATCCTGCGGGTTGATGGACGTAAGCTCCTCGAAGACGCGAACGCTCATAGTGATGTCGTTCTCGGCGGCCAGAACCATCAGGGCAACCGCGAGTCGCCACGAACCATTCACAAACTGGCTAATCGCTGCATCTCTGCGCCTCGCATACGAAGTAACGAGCCGAGGGATCGGGAACCAGAGCTTCGTGTCTTCAAGGAAATCGGATTCGTAGACGCACTGATAGCCAACAGGCGGGGACCACGGTCGCTGCTCTGCAGTCGGAATGAGGAACGTCACCCCGACTCCTCGAAACGCCCTTAGCAACCTCTTCACGCTGGCCACAGACGACTGCGTCTTGAAGACATTTCCCCAGTCCTGACCCCTCGCCTCTGACAACAAAGGAGTTCGGGTGCGAGAGCTGGAAGACTCTCGAAGATTCCCCCGGGATAGTAGGCTATCAGAACGGCGTCAATAGAAGGAGAGCCATCCCTTGCACCGTCTTGCCCATCTCTCGCGCAAATCTGCACCTCGGTAGCAGCCCTCGCCGATTCTTCCCGGTGCAAAGGCGCCGAGTCGGACACTAACAATCTCTGAGATAAACTCAGACTGCGGGTGTCCATCATCGCGTCGTGATGCGTCAATTCAAAGTCATCAAGCGGGCTTCCGTCAACGTCTCTCGCCGGACTAAGTGCAGATGCATCCATCTCATCTCTCGAAGTCGCGTAACAAAACTTTACCGGACGACACAACGCTATCTATCTTACAACAACAATTTAAGAGAGAGAAGTGGAGAAGGAGAGAGAAAGTACCTGGCTACGCGAAGAAGAATGAGAAGTGTGAGAGGGCTCCGGGTATTTATAAGGGAAGGGGGCGTCGCATCTCCCCGAGGCGTCATCATTGCACCTACGTGGGCCTATTTGGTCCTCAAAAGAGCTCCAAAGCAACCCACGTAACCAATGCGACGCGTCAGCTTCCCGCGATAACCGATCTTATCCGGATCTCGATCGATAACCAGCGAAGAAAACTGGATTTGCCACGATCATTTGGGTACTGCGTCTCGGTAGCTAAGAAGAACGCCTCCCCGACATACCGTTTGTCCATCAAACCACCAACTTCAAATTCATCGGGCTCAATGATACATCGCCTACCGATGAATTGGGGGGACTTACTGTAGAGGATGGATTCTAACATCCCTCAAGGCCCGAAAGACAAACGGCCTGGCCCGTCAAAACATATCATCAGCTCGGCTCAACGGCTCGAGATAACGAAGACTTTGCGCGGTTCCGTGACACCGCTAGTCGCTTCTCAGCGACTGAACAAGCCGGCTCAACGGCCACCCGCTGCAGAGCACATATCTCGGCCCAACAAACCAAAAGCCCAGGAAGGCGACGCGAATTAGGTCATGGCGGAACGAGGAACGTGTATAAAAGGAAGGGTAGGAACGGCGTAATGAGGATCCGAAAAAGAAGACAGACTCAGGGCGGCTAGAATTAGGGTTTTCATCTTTACTTATTCTCGCCGTTTGTGCCTTTTCCGACCTAAGCTCTCGAGCTCGGTCTCCGTTTAGTCGCTTTTACTCTGTAACCGTTTGAACGTTCTTCCGACCATCAATAAGACGTCTTTGCTAAACCCACATCTCATTTTCTTTTGTTACCATTTCCCGCACAAACAGTGAGGACTTGACATTATTAGTCCATGAGAGTACTTGGCATTATTAGTTCATGATAGGACTAGGTATTATATCCTACAAAGCGTAAGGATATTGGATGATGCATGGGCTGAGATGAGCCAGATGCATATCAATTACTATTGAAGACTTCCCAAAGGTTACTTGGTCTGTGGGGATGGTTGGTTGAATGACTAAGTACCCAAGGGAAGAGTTTATGCAGGTATAGGCAAGCTAAGTCAGCTGAGACAAAGAGCTAACAAGCTCCGTGGATGTGGCAAAGGTATGATCTAGCAATGTTGCTTAGATCTAGATAGAATGGTTTAGGGGAATGGAACCTCGGATTTGTATGAATTGGTTTGGGTTCAGAACCGACCTTGGAGCTAGCTGGTAGTTGAGTATACTAACCATTAGCTGAGTTGATTCGACCCGACAAGTGTTAGATTGGTTTAGACCAATGGATGATAGTTGTTATTTCCGTTGCGTATGTGTTGAATTGATCTAAGCTAGTAAATGACTGAGGTAGTCTTGAGCTAAGATCTGAGTTAGCCCTCGCCTATGGGCGATGTTATTAATAAAGTGTAAAAGTTTTTGAGAGGTTCGGTCAGTGTATGGACCGAGCAACGTGAGGCATCGACCATGGCCTGAGGGACCGGGATCGGGTCTTACAGTTTCACTCAAGTTGTTTTCAGCGCTAGTGAGCCAATGCGCCTGTCTATCTTCGTGGATGTGTGGACGGTGGTGTGGCTATTTGGTGTGGAGGTTACTCGACATTCGGTTATGTCTAATAAGATTTCATTTTAGAGGATGGCAGGGTACTTCAACGGAGAGCTGGCAGTGGCTGCTTCAGGCGAAGGTATTAGGACCAAAATCTACTCTCTCTCTCTCTCTCTCTCTCTCTCTCTCTCTCTCTCTCTCTCTCTCTCTCTCTCTCTCTCTCTCTCTCTCTCTCTCTCTCTCTCTCTCTCTCTCTCTCTCTCTCTCTCTCTCTCTCTCTCTCTCTCTCTCTCTCTCTCTCTCTCTCTCTCTCTCTCTCTCTCTCTCTCTCTCTCTCTCTCTCTCTCTCTCTCTCTCTCTCTCTCTCTCTCTCGAACTCCCTCCACAGCGCTTATTTAGGCACTCTCCCTCTTGCAGTGCTTCGCCAGTGGTTTTTAGGCGCTTTTTGGTGGTATAGTCTATTGTATCAATCTCAACGTATGAACTCGATGTATGAACTTTGAAGATCAATAAGAAAAACTTACTTCTTCTTATTAGCTTAAGAAACTCTCTCAAAACTTAAGCTCTCACAAAGATCTCTCACAATTTATTAAGTGATATCACAAGTTGATATCTCCTTATATAGATCTTATAATTTTCTTAAACTCACATAACTTAGTTAGATAACTCCTAAACTAAGTTTATCTAGTAATCCACACTCAAATAGGATTAGGACGACTTGCTCTCGAAGTTATCTTCAATCTTACTTCCAACATTCACCCCCTTAAGTTTGAAGTTAACTTTTTCCAAGTCTTGAACTCCAATTAGTTCTCTCATCTCCTTGAACTTTATTCTTCCCAATGCCTTAGTGAGGATGTCCGCCTTTTGTTCACTGCCAGGTACATGTTGTATATCGACTTGCTCATTCTCTATGCATTCTCTAACAAAATGATATCTTTTATGTATATGTTTACTTCTGCCGTGAAAGACCGGATTCTTTGTAAGAGCGATAGCAGACTTGTTGTCTATCTTTACCATCACTTTATTACTTGATTCGCCAGCCACTTATTCAAGTAGATCCTGCAACCATATAGCTTGCTTTGCAGCTTCTGTGGCGGCTATAAACTCTGCTTCACATGATGATAAAGCGACTGTCTCCTGCTTCTGTGAGCACCAACTTATTGGACAGTTATTGAGATAGAAAACATGACCTGTGGTGCTTCGTCCATCATCCTCGTCTATGTTGTGAGAGCTGTCGCTATATCCGACCAAACTCATACTACTGAAGCGCTTAAACACAAGACCATAAGACGTTGTTCCCTTCAGATATCGTATGACCTGTTTCAGTGCTGCAGCATGCGACGATTTTGGGCTGTGCATATACCTGCTCAGAATCCCTACAGAGAATGAAAGATCTGGGCGTGTCTGGCACAAGTATCTGAGACACTCGATCATTCTCCTGTAACTATTCTCGTCAACATCCTTTTCATCAGGCGATTTAGAAAGTTTGAGTCCAAATTCCATTGGTGTCTGCACGGGATTGCACTCATTCATACCTGCATCATCGAGAATTTGTTTTGCATATCTTTCTTGTTTGAGCATAATACCTTCTTCACATTGAGTCACCTCAATTCCTAAGTAGTAAGTTAGTCTCCCGAGATCACTCATCTCAAACTTTTTCGACATGTTGCCTTTGAACTTTGTGATCTGACTGAGGCTTGAGCCGGTGATCAAAAGGTCGTCTACGTATACGGCCACTTAGAGTGTATTCTTGTCCTCGGTCTTCCTGTACAGAGAAGGTTCTTTATGGCACCGAGTGAACTTGAGACCAAGAAGAACTTGGTTTAACTTCTCGTTCCAAGCCCTAGGCGCTTGCTTCAAACCGTAAAGATATTTGTGTAGCTTGTATACTTTCCCTTCACTTCCCTGTATCTCAAAACCTTCTGGTTGCTTAACATATACGGTTTCCTTTAAGTCACCGTGGAGAAACGCCGTCTTTACGTCTAAGTGATGTACCTCCCATGATCTCGATGCAGCCAAGGCTATGATAAACCTAACGGTTTCAATTCTTGCCACTGGTGCAAAAAATTCTTCAAAATCTATCCCATAACGTTGGATATAACCTTTAGCAACCAGCCTTGACTTGTATTTGTTTATGGTGCCATCAGCGTTGCGTTTGATCTTGAATATCCACTTTAAACCAATTGCTTTTGCTCCAACGGGAAGATCAACCAACGTCCATGTACCGTTCTTGATTATACTACTGATCTCGTCCTCACATGCCTCTTTCCAAACCTTTTCTTTCCGTGCTTTGCTAAGATCCCATGGTTCTTCATTAAGTAGAAGCAAAAAATACTCATTGTCTTCCTCTGCAAGTTGCACATAGTCATCTAAGTAACTAGGTCTCTTTGTAACTCTCGTAGATCTTCTTGGTAATTCTACATTCTCGTCATCATGAGTTACTGTTGTTGGGACGAGTACTCCTTCCTCTGTTTCGGGTTGTTCATCCTCCGCCTCTGTATCGCCATCCTCCTCTCGTATTCCATTGTTTCCAAATTCTCCAATCATTACCTTGAACATACTAGGTTGTTCCTCACTCATCTCTGCTGCTGAAACGTTCCATTCCCAACACTTCTTCTCAATCAAACTTACATCTCTGCTCACAACTATTCTTCGATGAGTGGAATCAAGAAGTCTGTATGCCTTTGAGCCTGGTTCAGTTCCCAAGTGAACAAGAGCTCGAGACCGTTCATCAAGTTTCTTGAGGTGCGGTGTATCAACTTTGGCATAGCACACGCAGCCGAACACTCGTAGATGTGTTATACTCGGTTTCTTTTTCTTGTACGCTTCATAGGGTGTGCTAGATGGGAGTGCACGAGTTGATACACGGTTGATAAGGTATGTAGCGTGCCTCACCGCTTCTCCTCATAGGTAGCTAGGCATGCTCATATGTTTCATCAAGCTTCTCGTCATCTCCATGAGTGTTCTGTTTCGCCTTTCTACTACGCCGTTTTGTTGCGGTGAGTACGGAGCCGTGAGATGCCTGACTATACCAGATGTTTCGCAGAACCCATTGAATTCTGTGGAAGTAAATTCTCCACCTCTATCTGTCCTGAATGTCTTGATTTGTGCTCTTGTCTCTCTTTCGACCTTGGATTTGAACCTTTTAAACTTCTCGAATGCTTCTCCTTTGTCTTTTCATAAGTATGGTCCACATGTATCGAGGGCGATCGTCGATCAAGACAAATATATAGCGGTTGCTTCCTGCAGTGGGCGGTGAGATGGGACCACATAGGTCACCGTGTATGAGACCTAGTACCTCTTCAGCTCGATAACTACTTGCTTGCGGGAATGGTCGTCTCGCTTGTTTTCCAAGCAAACAGGACGCACATGTTTCTTTTTCAGCCTTTAGCTGTGGTAAGCCGATAACTAGCTCTTTTCTCAGCATCGTCTTAAGTGTCTCTCTTCCAATATGGCCGAGTCTCGCATGCCATACTGTAGACTCGTCATGACACACCAGTTGCAAACACTTTGTATCCATGATCTCCATGGTTACTTTGTATAAGCGATTTCTTGCCCTCTTGGCTTTAGCGATCAGGATCCCATCTTTATCATGCAAAGTGAGATAATCTTCTCTCATTCAAACATCACATCCGGATTCAGTTGCTTGACCAAGGCTAATGATGTTGCTTCGTAGTTCTGGAATGAAATATACATCAGCGAGTGTTTTCGGGTCTCCTCCATTGCCTACGAAAACAATTGATCCCTTTCCCTTGATATCAACATGTGAATCATCGCCGAATCTCACCTTCCCTGTGATAGTCTCGTCAAGTGTCTTGAAGTAATTGTAATTTCCGGTCATGTGGTTGCTAGCTCCATTGTCTAGGTACCGTAGATTATCTCGGTTGTTGCAGGCTTCAAACTCTTCAGGCTTGATGTTCTTCTCTTTTAAGTATACCACTTCATGCATTAGTAAGTCCTCTGCTTCATGAGTCTCATCTTCTTTGCGGTTTTCGTATGCTTCTTGAAGTTTCAATAGACGATCCGGACACCCTGAGGCAAAGTGACCCATCTTATCACATCTGAAGCAAACCACTTTCGACATATCTAACTCTCTGTATGACCTTCCACGACCGAGTCCCCTGCCATAGAATCTTCCTCCACGTCCTCTGCTTTGATAGTCTCCGTATTCTCAGTTTGAGTTTGCTTGTGGAGGTTCCATGTTAGCGTACATTAGTTTGTTCTGGTCGTTATTAGCTTCTTCTTCATTATTTATTCTTTCTTCATATGCCTTTAGACGTCCAACGATGTCTTCGAAGCTAGTTGCTTTGAGGTCCAATAGCTGTTCAATTGAAGCCACTATATGGATGTATTTTTTCGATGGAAGGCTATGAAGAAACTTTTTCACCAGCTTGACTTCTTCAATGTTCTCTCCTAATGCAGCTGACTTTGATGCGATCTCTGCTAGCTTTCCCACAAAGCCATCAATTGTGTCTGAATTTTTCATCTTCAATCGATCAAACTCTGCAGTTAAGGTCTGTAATCGTGCTTCCTTCACTCTGTCGGCTCCCATATGTCTTGATTTGATAGATTCCCAGACCTTCTTTGCATTATCTAACTCGCCAATCTGAAGAACAAGTGTTTCTGGTATGTAGCTAAAGATAAGTGCGGTTGCTATATCATTCTTTTCAACTTCGGTCGACTCTGTCTCTATTACTTCCCACGCCTTGTGTACCTTAAGAAGAAGCTTCATTCAGATGGCCCATATAGTGTAGTTTGATGATGTGAGCATCGGACAACTCATGGCTCCTCCTCCTCCATCTTTTATATTTGCCAAAGAAGTCGAGATTGAGGTCGGTGTAATTTCTCCCATGGTTTCGCTCTGATACCAATTATTGTATCAATCTCAACGTATGAACTCGATGTATGAACTTTGAAGATCAATAAGAAAAACTCACTTCTTATTATTAGCTTAAGAAACTCTCAAAACTTAAGCTCTCACAAAGATCTCTCACAATTCATTAAGTGATATCACAAGTTGATATCTCCTTATATAGATCTTATAATTTTCCTAAATTCACATAACTTAGTTAGATAACTCCTAAACTAAGTTTATCTAGTAATCCACCCTCAAATAGGATTAGGACGACTTGCTCTCGAAGTTATCTTCAATCTTACTTCCAACATAGTCTCCCGCTTCAGGGCTAAGTTGTGTCTCACCGATGGTCACTTTCTCTTTTTGCCGTAGTGGTGTTTTTGTGGGCTAGGTTTGGCGCTAGGGTTTTAACTTTTTGTTGGGCCATGTTTTGGGTTTTTCTGTTTGATTCGTTAGTGTATCTAGACCCATGTGGGTCTTGGGTGGGGTTTTTATTTTTCTCTTATAATTTTTAAAAGAAACAAAAAAAACTAAATATAAAACCATGTTATTAACACTGAGATTGTCGGATATAATAGACACAACTGAAAACAAAGAGTAAAATTTTGGTAGAAATGACAACAAATCACAAAATCGATGGAACGACACTATTTACATAAGTAACATTGAGATTTTCGGAAATAAGTGACGAAAATTTGAAAACAAAGAATAAATTTTGGTGAAAAAACAAAAAAAAGGAAAAAAAAAACGATGAAACATCAATATCTACATAGGTAACGAGATTATCAGAACGAAGCGATAAAAATCTGAAAATAAAGAATAAATTTTGGTAAAAACAATAATAAATCGAATATTCAATGGAACAACGATATTGACATAGGTAAAAATAAGATTATCATAAAGAAGCGACATAAATCTGAAAACAATCATAAAACGTTGGTAAAAACGACAACAAATTAACAAAATTGATGGAACAGTGAGATCCATAGACAACATTAAAATTAATAGAGAGGGTTGAAGAAAAATTTAAAGAAAAATTTGATAAAAATGAAAAAAAAAAATCAAATTGAAATTTTGATTTTTTGTATAGTAGAATAATGTCTCAATAATAAAACAATTTTTTAAATAAAATAAAACATCTCAATTGTTTTCTATAAACAACTCTATTATTGTGCTTTCCAACTTTCTGCTTAGATTCAGGTCTCAAAATCAAGAAATCCAGAACCGTTACATCCACAAATTCTACATTTAGGCTTTGTTTTATTTAATAACTCCAAAGCTCAAGTGACAAGTAGAGAAACGAGATTAGATTCTCTCACTCGAGAGTTCCTCTTCAACCATTACTAATCAATTAAAGACAAAACAAACAAACATCATATTTCAAGGGTATTTTCGTAAACAAACAAAACCCTCAGAAGTCCCGTTTAATAAATAAAAAGATTCACGTTCACAAACTCATTCATCGTCTCTCGCTCATTTCTCTCCCTCTCCTCTAACCATGGCGGCGGCAACATCGTCTTCTCCAATCTCCTTCACCGCTAAACCTTCTTCCAAATCCCTTTTACCCATTTCCAGATTCTCCCTTCCCTTCTCCTTAATCCCGCAGAAACCCTCCTCCCTTCGCCACAGTCCTCTCTCCATCTCAGCCGTTCTCAACACACCCGTCAATGTCGCACCTCCTTCCCCTGAAAAAATTGAAAAGAACAAGACTTTCATCTCCCGCTACGCTCCCGACGAGCCCCGCAAGGGCGCCGATATCCTCGTCGAAGCCCTCGAGCGTCAAGGCGTCGAAACCGTCTTCGCTTACCCGGGAGGTGCTTCCATGGAGATCCACCAAGCCTTAACTCGATCCTCTACCATCCGTAACGTCCTCCCCCGTCACGAACAAGGAGGAGTCTTTGCCGCCGAGGGTTACGCTCGTTCCTCTGGTAAACCGGGAATCTGCATAGCCACGTCAGGTCCCGGAGCCACCAACCTCGTTAGCGGTTTAGCCGACGCGATGCTCGACAGTGTCCCTCTCGTCGCTATTACAGGACAGGTCCCTCGTCGGATGATTGGTACTGACGCGTTCCAGGAGACACCAATCGTTGAGGTAACGAGGTCTATTACGAAACATAACTATCTGGTCATGGATGTTGATGACATACCTAGGATCGTGCAAGAGGCTTTCTTTCTAGCTACTTCCGGTAGACCCGGACCGGTTTTAGTTGATGTTCCTAAGGATATTCAGCAGCAGCTTGCGATTCCTAACTGGGATAAGCCTATGCGCTTACCTGGTTACATGTCTAGGCTGCCTCAGCCTCCGGAAGTTTCTCAGTTAGGGCAGATCATTAGGTTGATCTCTGAATCTAAGAGGCCTGTTTTGTATGTTGGTGGTGGAAGCTTGAACTCGAGTGATGAACTGGGGAGGTTTGTGGAGCTTACTGGGATCCCTGTCGCGAGTACTTTGATGGGGCTTGGTTCTTATCCTTGTAACGATGAGTTGTCTCTGCAGATGCTTGGTATGCACGGGACTGTGTACGCTAATTACGCTGTGGAGCATAGTGATTTGTTGCTGGCGTTTGGTGTTAGGTTTGATGACCGTGTCACTGGAAAGCTCGAGGCTTTTGCGAGCAGGGCTAAGATTGTGCACATTGACATTGATTCTGCTGAGATTGGGAAGAACAAGACGCCTCATGTGTCTGTGTGTGGTGATGTTAAGCTGGCTTTGCAAGGGATGAACAAGGTTCTTGAGAACCGAGCAGAGGAGCTCAAGCTTGACTTCGGAGTTTGGAGGAGTGAATTGAGCGAGCAGAAACAAAAGTTCCCGTTGAGTTTTAAAACGTTTGGAGAAGCCATTCCTCCACAGTACGCGATTCAGGTCCTCGACGAGCTAACCGATGGGAAGGCAATCATCAGTACTGGTGTTGGGCAACATCAGATGTGGGCGGCGCAGTTTTACAAGTACAGGAAGCCGAGGCAGTGGTTGTCATCATCAGGCCTTGGAGCTATGGGTTTTGGACTTCCTGCTGCCATTGGAGCGTCTGTGGCGAACCCTGATGCGATTGTTGTGGACATTGACGGTGACGGAAGCTTCATCATGAATGTTCAAGAGCTGGCCACAATCCGTGTAGAGAATCTTCCTGTGAAGGTACTCTTGTTAAACAACCAGCATCTTGGCATGGTTATGCAATGGGAAGATCGGTTCTACAAAGCTAACAGAGCTCACACTTATCTCGGGGATCCGGCAAAGGAGAACGAGATCTTCCCAAACATGCTGCAGTTTGCAGGAGCCTGTGGGATTCCAGCTGCGAGGGTGACGAAGAAAGAAGAACTCCGAGATGCTATTCAGACAATGCTGGATACACCAGGACCATACCTGTTGGATGTGATCTGTCCGCACCAAGAGCATGTGTTACCGATGATCCCAAGTGGTGGTACTTTCAAAGATGTCATAACAGAAGGGGATGGTCGCACTAAGTACTGATCATATGGTAAAGACTTAGTTGAAGTTTCCGGTTACCTTTGTGGTAATTTGGGTTTGTTAGTTGTTGTACTGCTTTTGGTTGTTCCCCAGACTTGTTACTTGCTGCTCTTCTGTTTCCTTTTTCTTTTTATATATAAATAAACTGCTTGGGTTTTTGTCTTCCATCTTTTTGGACTACAATTTGCCAGCCCATTTGTCCATTACCCCTGAAATTTTTCATCATAAAATAAGTACATGTCACTAAAAATCCAAAGTATGTCTTCATGTTACTTTATGAACAAATGTTCTTTATTAGTGAAATTTTGCAACTAGATTTTGACATGTACTTATATGAAAAATTTGACAGAAAAGTTTTTGTAGTATCTAAACCTGCAAAAGAAATTCTATTTATTTTCATTGTTTTATAAATTATTTGAATTCTTTATCAATTATATAATTTATCTAAATAAATTGAAAGAAAATTGTTAAAATTTATTAAAAAGATGAGATTTTATTGTTTGGACACAAGATTTATTATAATGTTGTTTGAAGCATGGATAATAGTATAAAGAAAGGAGTATTAGTGATTTAAGGTAGGTTTAACTATAAAGTAGAAATATGTATTTAATTTAAAAATTTATAAAAGAAAGATTTGGTCCAAAAGTAAGATTATGTTTTAATAAGAGAGACAATAATTTTTCATACTTTCAGTTGTTATGGACTAAAAATGAAAATGAAAGATAGGTTGTGGACCATCATGGACATAAGCGTTATTCTTCATCCCCATTAATTTAAGGTGTTTATTTTCTAGAGTACTGGTGGACCGCCCGCACGCATGTGCGGACATTAATATTATAACTAAGTTGATAATTACATATTTAGAAATATTTAATACATATATTATATATTTGTGATTAATATGAGAGATTCGTTGTTATTAAACCTCTGTGGTTCTAAGCAGACGGTATACTTCTTTTTGGATTTTATAAATAAAGTTATTTTTTGTTTTAAATGTATCTTCTTATCATTTTAAATTTCAAGATAAAAGCTAAAACCCAACAACTAAAATTTATTAATTATTATGCATTTTCAAAAGGAAAACATAATAAAATAGAACAATAATAATAGAAAATATGGGATCAATGGTTGTAATCAAAAACGAATGCCATGTAAGCATCTCTGAAGGTTTGATAAACAACACCATTATCAGTCATAAGATCCTTGTAGGAGCATGGACCTCTTATGACATGTAGCATCTCACATAAGTAGTAAATTTCGTTCAGACCATCTGGACATTTAGCGATGACAGATCCACGAGTACAAGTCCTACGTCGAGGTCTCCAATTGTGTATCTTAGTACCCCATACAAAAGCAGTATGGAATTCAGTATAAAGATAACGCTGACCTTGTGGATAAATAGCGTTACACTTCATCCATGAAATGAATTTGAGCTTCGAAATAGTCAAGTTTGGTACGTAACAACTATCGAACTCGACTGCTAAATCGGGAAGATGAAATGGCAACACCATCTTCTTGGTAGTATCGGATTCTATAGTTGAAAGTATAATAATCGTCAAACATAAATCATATTGTGCTAAAGATAAAGAAAACACTACAATCGAAAACCGTAATTATTAATATATATTAAAAAATTGTAAAGAGAAACCAATCTAGAATTCAAAGATCACTCATATTTGGTGTTTTCCAAGAGACGGCATATAGATGACTGGAACATAATAATGTTTATATTATATATATATAAAGGAAACAAAGTAAATCGATTAGGGTATCCAATTATAGATTAATTATCTATCAAGGATAAGTATAATTAGGTAACAAAATCTAAACCACAATATTTTATACACGATTAAACTTTAGATTCACTGTTTTTTTGTAAACCTTTAGATGTACTGTTAAGATATCGAATATGTGATTATTAAGTAAAGTGTCTAAAAATGACAAAATTATAAGAGAATATATTGAAATAATAAATAACTCTGATTTAGTTTTTGTTCACTATAAGGTTTTGCTTTTCCAACCCATATGATTGGGTTTATTATAAGGTTTTGCTTCAAGAGAGTAAGTAAAGAACAGAGAGGGCAAAATGTTATGTTTTATACAAATTTGAGTTACAATTTTTTTTGTACTTTTTGCTACAATACATACCAATTTTTTTTTTCAAAGTTGTGTCACATACATATTACATATAATATACTATCAGAATCTATATGGAAAAAATCATAACTTCAAGCGAATCTTCTATTGATTATCAGCTTTACAAACTACTGACAGGAAAATTATAATTGTATCTGAACCCTAAACTGTCCAATCATCAACTAAAAAGCTGACCTATGAGCAAAGCTCTCTAACAACACCTACAAACTAAACTAATATCTTAAATAATATTATTTATTCTATCAAATTTATATCATAACATAAGTTTAGTTAATCTGATTTACCAAACCGGATCTGAGTTCAGAACTGGAGGACAATTAAACAGAAACAACAAATATACCAAGTTTGTAAGATTAAGAAATCGAAAGCGTTAAGCTTCCATATTAGGCTCACCCAGCTTGAATCAATCTATCTCATGAACCCTAAAATCATCCACCTTCGCCTGTGCAACCTTCAGATCCGCCTCAAGCTTTGCCTTCTCAATCTTCAGAGCTTCCAGATGAATAAGGTCTTCAAGCAGCTCCAACTTTGCTTCAATCCGGCAAACTTCAATCTCCTCGGCATGCTTGGCTTCGAAAGCAATTGTTTGAACCTTGTTCATCGCCAGAATAGCCTTGTAATGCTCTTCACTTTCCCTTTTCCCCGTAAGATATATAAGCCTCCTGAGTGGTTGCGAAGTTCTTTTTTTTTAACTACTGTCTGCCATCTCGCATGTAAAATATAAATAAAACAATTTAATTAGTAAATAAGATCTAATAATTTATGGGTAAATGATTTTAGTAATTACAAAAATAGTCTACAAAAGTTTGATCATCTACAATGAACATTCTTAAATTAGGCATAATATTATAGAACACATATTGGTCTAAGTGAATAACCATAAAATACCTGTGTACGATCATATTCTGGAATTGATGTGGTGTATTCCTAACTAAACCATCACAAGGTCTAACTTCAAATCGTCTGAATACCTTCCATTCATTTTCATTGAAAGAGCCAAAATAGTGTTTTTGACATAAACTATTAGGAACTATCATTTCGATTCTGCAACCCTAATAATTTATTGTCATAAAAGGAAATTACTTCAACAATAACTAACAAAAAATGAATTAGTAAAGATGAAATTTAACTTACCTTCGGATCAGACACAATCAGATGACGCTCTATCTCATTGGGAGCAGATTTCATTTCCCATACTCGTAGGACTTTTGCCCATACTTCTACATCCTTTGATGATTCAGTGAGATCCGAAATGAGGGTATTGTTGCGTTCCATGAATTTCGATTTTAAGATTCGCAAAAGCTTCTGTAATTTCTTTATCAGAGGAAGAGTAAAAAAGATTAGACTTAATAGAGGAGTTTGATATAGTCTTTTTGAACGGAGTATTTTAAATTGGGATATTAAAATGATTACAAAAATATTTAATTTTGATCGAGTACCAATGTCGACATTATAAATAAAACGACTTAAAAGTAAACTTAACTTATTTTAAAAAATTTAAACGAATAACTAGATTCGAGTGAACATAAAATCTTACATACCAAAATCTGATTGAATCATATTAATTGTTTATAACCATAAAAGATATAACTGGAGTAACTATAAATAATAGAAAATGTAACTAAATTAAAATGAAAGAAAACCCTTAGATCGTGGACAATAAATTTTCAAACTGCTTTAGTTTGCTTTCTTTAGATCCTGTCAAATAATTTAAATATATTAACATATGTTTGTGTAAATAATAATATATAAATAATATGATATTTACCAACATTATTTTGAACGTTTTGACTGGTTCAATTAGTGGATTGAACATTATCTCAGAGCATCCTGGAATATTTGTAATCTGTCTGTATCCACCTATATATTTTACACAAATATGAGCAACAAAAGTATAGTGTGAATATATAATAAAAATTATGATATTATATACGATCCATATTTTTCTAACCGTCGATAACTTATATCTTCCAGAATCGTAGCAAACAGATGACTATGCCATCCGCATAAGATGACCAGAATGTAATTAAATGTTCTGCCATATTTCCATATGCAACGCATCTCACTCGGTTGTTTCTAAAATAAAGATAGAAATAATATTGGAATCATATATATCTGATAGATATGAAAACAAAATAATGTACACTTACTCGATATCAGTTAAGGTGAACGATATTAAACTGATAGGTTTGAGATATTCAGTTCCAACGACCTGGTTAAATTCTCATTTAAGATTTCCAACGGATACTAGAGCACCTAATATGTCTAAAACATTTGGAAAAAATGAATATACAGATTTTGAAAAGTCTAATATAATCAAATGAACAGATAATATGAAAAAGATAGAGTTGGTTACCAAATGAAAATTTGAGATGAATTAATCCCTTGTTTAAATCTTTGTATTTTACGAATGAGAATATCTGGACTGTCTCTTCGAGAAATATAAACTCAACACGAGTGGTGGCAGCAAAAAGTATTTGATAATTATGACGAGTTACCCTAGTGCACTACTTTGAAATTAGATAGTCTAACCCAACAATGCTTATTACGCATACAATAGAATTTACGCATTAAAGCATTCTTCAGAGCTACTTGAATCGTCTGGCCCTATATGAAGAAATGATTACGAAATTAGTAGTTATATAATAATATAAAACATATGTTACTCGAGTAAGATATTTGAAAAATACTAACATTTGCATCCATTAGTATCATTTCACAATCGTGACCGAACACTCCATTCCATACGATCCCATTTTGAACTATTTGGACTCTTACTGAAACATTGAACGATTGGGAGTCTAACCCTTCTAGGAAAACGTTAGCTGCCATGATAATTTTGTAATCGATCAATGTGATAAAACCCTTCATTTATACAGATAAAAATTAGGGCAAATATCGGATTAAATCAAAATAATATTAATAATATCTTAACAACACGATATCATATATTTAATGATAAAAATATTCACCAATAATTTAGGAAATATAATTAATTTGAACTATATGTATCAGTAGATTTAGGGGGGTGTATTCAACTGAGAGTTTTAGGTGATTTGTATTAAAATGACAAATCCACTGTTATTCAAACATGAATTTTAAAAACTCATTTAAAATCCACTGTTATTGAACTTGACATTTTGTAAAGTACTTTGAAATCCACTGTTATTGAAAATATTTTAAGTTGTAGAGTTTTAAAGTTTTCAAGTGATTTTAGGGTGTTTGGGCGGAGTTTCTTAGTTAAAAAAAATTAAAACTCAAATCCCATGGTTTTAGGTGATATTCTAGAGTGGTTTAACCAAAATCACCTAAATCTCTGCAACTTATTCAAATCATCTAAAATTCTATTAAAAATCAAATCACCTCAAATGTTAGATTGAATACATCCCCTTAGTATGACTTGATATTTACAATCCTTTGCATACAGTTATAAACAACAAAGAAGGAAAATGTAATATAGATAAATAAAAAATGATAAGAAAATGTTTAGTTCTTTATCTTCTGTAATATATGATTTATTAAAGAAGAAAATCTATAACACTATGATACATTGAATACGTAAATAGATATAATCATTACATTATATGCTTAAAAAGTCAATTTAGTATGGAAAATCATTTCGGTAGGATTTGTTAGTCCATTGATATTATTAAGCTACGACAACTCATAAATATAATTAATACTACTCGTGATAACGATTGGAGTATGAATCGGTTGTTTCAGCATAGATGGTTTCAACACTCCACTGATATTAAATATTGTACCATTAATCTAAAAGGTAGAAAATGACCAAAGTGCTAGAATACTACATTGGTTTTTATCAAAATACGGTGAGCAAAATCAGAAGAAAAAAAAATAATTGTCCCAAACATAATGCATATCATTATAAACTTCGTACTTCTAATGGTAACCCCACAGAATTCGACTTTTACAGATACATAATAATTCATTAAGAAGAATAAAATATGAAATTGTAAAAATCAAATCTGTAGGGGTACATGAATAACATACGATTAGTCATATAGAGTATAATCATAAAATGTAATATTCAATATTCAAAAAATTGAAAATAGTTGACACTCTATAATATAGAAATGTAATAGAATGCTTAGCTTCAGAGAAAGGATCTGATATTGGAACATATCATAAGAACAGCTTTAATTAAAGAATGACCGTTTGATTTTTGTTCATTCTTCTATCTTTGTAGTATGATATAAAAAAGAGAGGTTTATGAAAATCTTCAGACAACATAATAGCTAAATTCAGGCCATATATATATATATCGAAGTTCAGAATTGTAAGCTTACAAATGTCTCTTCGTATACTGTAGATATTTAAAACTATTTAAAGGGTCAACAAACCTTTAGGTTTTTTGGTATGATTGATGTTACTGTTTCGCTTTGGTTCTTTCAATATAATAATTCAAAATTAACAATTATAAATGGTTTTATGAAATAATTCATAGCGAGTTTAGTAAGCGAATTTTTATTCCTGAAAAATACATATTCCTATGTATTTTATTGAAACAATACATAAGAACTATTACTGAAAAATGAACTATTTGTAAAGATGCAAAAAACTTTTTCTTTCAGAGGACTTGGGCAAGTTTTCTAAGATAACGTGATATGTTTCACCACAAATCTTGAAAACATATGGACGAAGAGCTCTCTTGCTAACTTCATGTGGAATTTTCTTCTTACTCCTTTGGCAGATATTTATCTCATGATCACTTAGTTTCATATTTTCTTGATCTTCGTAGTGTTTAACATTCTCCTGCATTAAGTAAATATTGTAAAAACGACAATTGATGGAATGATTATAGATCAATATCAATGGAAATTCTTCCGAATCATACAATCCATAGAATGTATTATAAAAAATTCCCAAATAACTCCCTTTGTCATTCATTTCCTTATCACTCGTTTGGTATTGACAACGAAGATTCATCTGCATTGGAGATGAAAGATTAGTACACAAATGAAAAACTTTCTAATCAAAGATATGTATTGTGTTTGAAGGAAACTCGATTCATTATATAATGAAAGTGAAACTTCCACGAGAAGAATGACTTAATAAATTGTAAGTCAAATTTAAGGAAACTTCAGAATAATATTCATTGTGTGCGGAAAATCGGTTTTGAAATGATTTTATCGAATTTTATTGGGATATAATATCAAAACAGAATTTCAAATTATACGTGGCTACGGACGTCTTTAAAATAAACCCTAAATGTATACAAACTAAACACTCAATGTGCCATCAAAATGAAACTTGCACGAGAAGAATATCTTAATAATTAAAAAGTTAATTTAACGAAAATTCAGAATATGTCTATTGAATAATTGTGTATAGCATTCCTTAATTCCCGAGTATTATTTTTCAATACATTTCATCGGTTTTTATTGGGAGATAATATCAAAACCGATTTTCAAATTATATGTGGGTAAGAATCAACATAATTAAAGTTTCTTAAACAATATACAAACGACATTATTTAGTTTTTAACACATGTATACAAACTAAACACTGACTAATGACCCATTATTTAGTCTCATCATTACAAACATCGGTACCATAAACAACTTAAACAGATTGAATTTTTATTTAATATTTAACTGATATTTACGATGTAAGAAAGTAATTGTTGTAATCAAATGCGAAGATTAACGCAAAAATGATTGCATTGGATTGTTAGTATATGGGAACTCATTTATATTACCAAAAAACATTTATCTTTTTTCAATCATGTCACAAAAATATGTATGATATTTTCAGATTATCATCATTACATACATCAGTAACGTAAACGAATAGATGAAAAAAAATTATTATTCAATCTCAAAGGTGCAAAATATCAAATGTTGCAACAAAAACTAAACAAAGCAAAAACAAAGAGAATTTCTTAAGAAAAAACAACAATCATTTTTTTCTCTCCACTTTAATCCGTTTTGAAACTGATCGTTGATCTTCAACAACAATAGCCTGATTGTTATTCTTTGACTATGGGATCTGAATTTCAGCAAAAGATGACTCTGAACAATCTTCACCGCCTGTAAGCTATAAAGACTGCATAAGGACTTTGTGTAAGCAAATTGCTCATAATAATTCGATTTTATAAATCTGATGTACAAAGAAAGATAAAAGAAGATTTACCTCGGAGGAATTTTCGAGCCACTCATCGATCATGTCTTCATCTTCCAAAACACAGTCCACAACTAATGGTGAGTTCACAAACTTATTATTCTCGCCTTTCAGTGTGACCTTAAAAAGAACCCTCTTCTTAACAATGGAATCAAGTAACTCAGGATATACTGGAATGTGATCAAGCTGAATATAATATATATATATATATATCATATTATGATCAAAATTATATATTAAATAAACTCATGAATATATACTATGACCTCGTCATATTCACGCATCAAATTTTCGGCATATTTTCCGAGTAAATTTTCAGCAATTTTATCGAATATCAAAAATCTTGTCTGATCAGTATCGTCATGTGCACGAACAACCAGAAAATATCTATATACATAACAATATATTACATTGAGAATATAGGCTGGTTAAATTCAGTGGATATAAAAGAAAATTGAATATTCATACCTCGGAAAAACCAGGTTAACATCCCCACACGTCTTACAATTGTACTTTGGCTGACTCCCATCATCATCCGAAAACTCACCATATTCCTGGACTTTAAGGTTACAGTTTTTGCATACCCAATAATACCAGGTTTTGGAAGAATCAATCCCTTTTATGGTAACACAACAAACTGCTTTTCCAAACTACATAAAAATATATTGTCTGTTATGACTATCATAAATATAAAATGAATTGAAAAGATTAACACATAATTCAATAAACTTACCGATGATGACTCTAAAATACCGTTTAAAGTCTTCTGAGGATTCCTCGAAAAAAACTCAGTTCGGACATCTACAGAATTACCATGTGATATCTGTTTGAAAGCTCCTTGTGTAATCGACTGACGATTATTGGACAAACTATATTGTTAGAATGATAAAAAAAAACAACAGTTATTAAATTATGATTATTGATGAATAAAATTGTTTTACCAAAATGAAGCATTTCTAAAATGATCATTTCTTTAAATAGTACGACACCTGTTTCTGAAATGATCAGCTTGTTCAGTATTAGAATCAAACACGATCTTCGTGGCACTGAAAGCATTAGAGATGCTTATCTCGCCTATAAAAACTGACAAGACAATAGACATTCTGATTAGAAATATAAAAAGAAAGTGAGAGCATACAAAGACACAATTATAGATTTTGAGTAAAATATTTAAAGTGGAAATACATTTTATACCTTTGTAGGATTTCACAGACATAAAACGCATGACACATACCACAACCGAATGCATCTTCTTGGTGGTATGAGCAAATGTATGTTTTGCATGATCCCCCCCATAAAGTACACTTAAGTGTAACCTCACTGGAAACAATCTTAGATAAGAAAACATTTCATTGATTAGAAGATATGAATATAGACTCTCCTTAGTTTGTATCGCGCAAAATCAATTGTAGTTTGGAAGAATTATTAAACTTCCCTTATGTCTTCACTTCTTCAATGTTGCCAACTTCAATGATTTGGCCAATGACATTTATTTGTTACAAATACAAATGATCACGTGATATAAAATTATATTCGTAAAAAAAATAATTTGCATGTATTAATAAATATGTAAGAATAAATAAAATTTTACTTATCAAAAGATTTCTCTCGTATTTCCATCTAATATGTCACAAAATCAATGAAATACTTTTCCGGTACATCATTAGGAAAATCTGTCAACTCTTTGGTCCTAGTTGTCCTCAGTATAGCAGGTTTGAAAGGAAACGAACTGGTTTTGAAATCACCACCGTATTCTTTCAGACTGAATGCGTTAATTGATAACACTTGATCTTCGTTTAGAAGATGTCTATGTTTCTGTACCAGGTCATTTTCTATAGAAGCGTGCAATCTGGTACCCTATTTTTATTTACAATAAGATATGTTTCATAAGATATGGTTGAATCTGCTTTTAGTAATATGAAAATAATAAAAAAAATTGAAATAATAAACTTACAGACGAATCCACAAGGACCAACTCAATAGAGTTGCCGGATTTGGAGTTGTACAAAGTCCATCAGTTGATAATCTTCACACGAATCTTTTGAGTCTCATTGGATGGTTCTAATAGATTGACTGGAACGTAGGACTGAACATTTCTTGCGACTATTGACATTTTGAAGGAGAAGAGATAATAATACGTTCTCGTCGTAAATGAGAGGGAGTATATCTAAATATCAAACTGCTTAACCTAGTAGACCGAAAACGCACCAAATCCGTGTATCTCGTTTTTTTCCTTTTCAAACGGTTAACAATAAATATAGTATCTCAACTACCATAAAAAGAATAATGTATATAACAAAGTATCTCGTAGTTTCCTGTTGAAAAATTAACAATAAATATTATATCTTAACTAACATAATATGAGATATATTTATAAGATTGACTGAACGAATTATGGTATACACATTAAGTATTTAATGTTTTGGAAACAAAATCAAAACAAATTTTCAAATTATACGTGCTTAACAATCAATCGTATGAGGTACGCTTTGCTAGATTAATCATGCCCCAAAAGTATCCAACTGCAGCCTCGCACTATGGATACAAACCCTAAACCATAAACTCTAAAAGTATACAACCTCTAAACACAATCCATAAACACAAGAACATGTAATTCATAGAAAATGCATCAATCCGATAAAAGTATATAACATTCATCATTTGAATCATTTGAATAAACCGTGATGTAGCAAACCGAAATGTGAAGAGATAAAAACCGATGAAATTTTTAATAGAGGATAGAAAAACCGAGAGAAGAAACCAAAAAACGTAGAGATTAAAGATGAACCGAGATTGATAAAAATGGTGTGATTAAAAACGGTTTAAGAGAGGTTAAGGGATTAGAGAATATACAAACCAGGAAATTAGAAATTAGAGATGAACCGAGATTGATAAAAATGGTGTGATTGAAACGGTTTAAGAAAGGTTAAGGAGAAGGAAATTAGAAATGGATTAGCGAGATGATTAGCCAATGAGATAAATAGGGATTTAAAAAAAGAAAAATCATAAATTAAAGCGTGAGGACGAACGAAAAAAAGACACGTCAGCATTTCTAAGTAGTTATCTTCACTTATGAGAATAATCAGCCAATCAGCTTATATCGTTTTACTTAAGCGTGTTCTCAAATAATAGTATGATATGACAAAAGTAAAAGTGATTTATTTTGGAAAAAAAAATTATAACTTTATTTTTCTATATTTTGAAATCCATTTTGTTATATTTTAGAGAACAAAAATATACTCCATCTGTCTCAATTTAATTGCCGTTGTAGAGTAAAAGATTCAAACACAATCACCATAAGAGGTCAAGTGAGTCTGAGTTAAAACCAGTGTAAGTGGCATGGAACAGCAATGTGTACATTACAGAAGTATTCATTCTTCATACTCACGGTCTGTTGCAGGAAATTCACCGGTCACTTCGAAGATCCAACGCCAACATCTTTGACGCATAACGATATCTAATGTTAAATATTTGTCCTACGTAATTCTTCCGGTGGATTGGCATGAGATCACTGAGGCGTTTTCTTACAAAGCCGAAGAGAGATGAGAGGAAAATGGATAATGATGAAAGTGAAAAAGTGAAAATAAAACTGTGTAATATGTAGTTAAGCTTAAGTAGGGATATACAATTCAATTACACAAGTCAAAAGTGTACATCCAGCTCAAAGTGTGCAACAACATGTTTTGGAAAATTAGTTCAACCCCTTTATATATATGGATATTCAATCTTTTTCCGAACATTCATGATAGTTGCGAACCTCCTTTTCTGACAGCTGCATCCAGTGAACATTATGCACCACCAACCATTGATGCATTACAAATCCTGAATAATTGCATCACACACTTCCATCACATCTATCTTAACAGCTCTGCCTTAGTGTCTCAGACCAAACTGCCACAATATTATGTCGATTATGTCTATTTCGCTAGGAGAACAATATTAGAAACAAAATCACTTGCATTGGAAGTTGGAAGTGATAATAAATCTATTATTATAAAGAAGGGTTTGCTTCACTCCTAGGATGTCCACATAGGATGACACATCACTAATTTGGAGTCTGTGGTGGCGACATGTGTCACGGTCAATCAAAACTCAATGTTTCATTAATTCTTGAGTTTAATAAGTTTTGCGTGTTTACTACAGCCCAAATACATCTTCTCCGAAAAACTGTATACGAAACCTAGGGCGATGGGCCATCATGCAACAATTTCCATTCAGTGAGCTGTCAATAGAAAAATCCAACAGTTTCACCGGTGACAAACGATTCCGATCAATATCAGTTGGAAGCCGAATAGACTTCTTTAATCTGGCGCCGTTACGGAAATTAACTTGGTTCATCCATCTTCATTAACATTTGCATTAATACCTATTCTCCACTTCTCACACGATCTCACATTCAATGAATCCCTTCATTCATTCCTTTGTGTTAATCCTCCATTATAAATATGAAAGTTTCTTTCCAACAAAATCATCAGTTCATTTCTCTTAATAAAAAACAAAAAAAAAGGTGATGAAAAGAGATATGTTAAACCCATGGTTGTGCTTAACGGATTGTGACAGAAAAGTGATAAGAAACAGAAGAAATGAGATGAGAAACAAAATAAATAGAGAAGAAAAGGAAGGAGAAGACGATATAAGAGGAGAGATAACTTTTTTTAGTGAACTTTTTTTTAAAAGATTTATTTATCTTTAGCTCATAATAATTTCCAACATCTTGGTGTTGATTTTCCATTATTGTGGCTCCCTACAAGGTTGTTGGCCCTGATCTCAAGGATACAATAGTTAGTGCAGACACTTATGAATACAGAACCCTGTGTGAGTATGCATGATTGTGATTTGTGAGTATATTTCAGTTACATCTTTTTCATATCGACTACTGGACTGTAAATTCTATTTAACTTGGCTGCTTCTATATCTCCAAAATGGGCTGAGTTTTGATATATACGTAGAATGCATTTTTATTCTTATTCTTCTAAGTTTGAGTCTGCATATATCACATTAAAATGAGGACGGTGGACAAATGAGCTGAGAGTGGAATACTAAACATGTTCTTACATGAAATTGAAGCGTTGTAGTTTTATCCAAACATTAACTTATGCCTTATTTAGAACACTTACTTCTCATAAAATATATACTCTCTTCTCGACAAATGACACCTGCTAACCTAATAAAAACAATCACAGTGTTGACACATTTGAAAGAAAGTTCGTCCAACCGCACATTCTATTTTGGATAAAAACAACTAGAACTAATACGATATGAAAAACAATAGTTTAAAATATATATAGATATATATATACACATATATATATATATATATGAAAATAATGTTTCATAATTAATAAAGCTGAATCCTTTATTCTCATGATAGCATTTCATCAAGAAAAGTTGTCTAAAAATTTAACACTATAATTTTTACAAGTTTATTAAGTATTCCAAATTTTCATCGTCTTATTGTTTTAAACCAAATTTTTATTGGTAAATTATTTAATAATTTAGAATTAATTTTGATCAGTATTTTATTTTAGGTCTAACAAAACATTTGAAATCAATCTAAAATAATATTTTAGCACATAATTAATAATATAATATCAAATACATTAGTTTTAAAATATTCATAAGAAAAAGGATAATATAAGATTTTGTATTAAAAATTATTTTACTTATTATCAAAATTATCATAATTACAGTAGAATAAACAAAGAAAATATGTAGAACTATTATGTATTCATGAACATTTTAATATTAAGATAATCATAATCTATAAAAAGAAAAACAAAACATACACAATAAAAATTAATATAACCTTAAATTTTCAGTAAGCTAAACATTTTGAAATACTCTTTAACTGATATATTTATGTATTTTTGGTTATTAGAGAGAGAGTAAGATTATGCTAACTAGGTGACTTTCCCGTGCTCATGCACGGACATAAATATTTATAAAATATATATATATATATATATATTATTTACTTTTAGTTTTAAATTAATTTATAATTTGTATGTATAATTTATATTAATAATATTATATTATTTTAATTATACATATGATTTAGATATTTTATATCTAATTGGTTTTGTTGTTTTACAGTCGATTTATTTATCATTTTGGACATATTGGATTCCATCTATTTCTTTGAATTCAATTATAATATTTTTATTCTACATATATTATATTTTTATTAATTTTTCTTATTTGCATTTAGGTTGATTGTTGTCTTAGATATGTAAGTATAATTTAGTAATATTATATATAACTTAAGATATATTGTGTTTAGAATGAAAAAAATAAACTAAGGTGTCTGATTCAAAACTACATAAATTAATATAATGATAATATTCTAAAGTCCCATGCTTACAATATTATTAATTATATATTCTTATAAAATAAATAAATTATATATTATAAATTATATATTCTAATTTTAGTTAAATCTATGATTTTAGATATAAGTTGGATTAGTCGAGTCACTCATGTTGTAGTTATTTGATCAAAAGATGTTTATTGTTAAAATTTATTTTTAGTTTTTTAATCTCTTAAAATATGCAGTAAAATGTGATTGTTTTTGAGAAATTATATTATATAACAAAATATAATTTATATTTTTGCTGTATTTGTAAGATATTATTGTCAACTAAATATATGAAAAAAATAAATAATACTAATTATAAATTATTTTTTGTTAATTAAACATATATCAGTTTATGTTACTTAATTATTTTATGTAATAATCTAAGAAAATAGACAAATAAACAAATTCTATTACTTTGAAAATATATTTATTTGTATTGTGTAAAATTATGTTTTAAAAGAAAAATATTTCTTTTTCTAATATCAAGATCATCTGTGTGAATGTTTATGAAACCATATTGTTTTCATCAAAGAAGATATAGATACAAGGAAAATATTTTATTATTTCAAAAGTATATTTTATGTTAGTGAAAAATATATTTTAAATGAAATATTCCTATTTTGTGAACTTTCCTTTTTTATGAAATCATATTATATATACATATATTTTCGTTTTTAAATTAGTTTTTAAACTTTATAAATGTTTCCTTTTTTATTTATATTTTTAATTGGAAAATTTAAAAAGGAAATAATATTGTTTTAATGTAGTTTTTTAATTCATTAAGAATATCATAGTAATCAATCACCGTTAGAGTAAACGTGAGCGCGACACCTAAGAAAGTGACTTCTCAAATAATATTATAGAGATAGTAAAAATTAGTTGTTTGGTTAATTATAAATTAAGAAAATAGTGTAGCTCATATACATCTCTTGCAAATGTAAACCTAAAACACAAACCACAAATCATATAAAAATAATAATCTTGATCACAAGTTAAGTATATCCCGCCCGTAGGACGGGCCGACCCTAGTAATATATAAAATATATAGACCAAACTATTTATTATCAATTTGTTTTATGTTGGAATCTTATCTAACTTAGTATCGTATCAGAGCCCTATCCACGTAATCCAACCCGATGAATAATCGATCCAGTCCAAAGTTGGTCCATCGATCCTTTCCCGAACATACTGAGTTTGATGCTTAAAAGAGCCATCATCTCGAATGGGCGCAACAAAGTCTTCCACATCGAAGTTGGAAGTGATCATAAGTAATAAATAAGATATATGAATCAGCTCACTTATCACCAATTAGTTTTAGGTTCGAAGTCCATCTAACTTAATAAACAAAACAGGAGAGTCAATCTACTCCTCCTTTTCATCAAACGACATAGTCGAAATCTTCTGAAAAATCTCACTTTATGTTCGCCTGCTCTCTCACCCATTAAAAAAAAAAATTTCACATGCCATTCATCAAAATTGTATCCATGGAACTTCAAACTCTTTTATTACTTCACTTACAAGTTATCTTCCTCATCTCCTTCAGATATTATTTTCCTTGCCACAAATCCATAATCTACCCGAAACAAGATCAGATCTGACAAGATCTCTAGCATGAATCCTCTTTGGTACCACTGAAAGTTTGGATTCAGGATATATTTATATGTTTGATCAATGTGATATGTAAGTGCGTAAACTAAAGAAGACACATAGTATTTTCATGAGGTTTGGTTCTCCCTACATCCCCTAGATTTAGTCCAAAAATAAATCTACCAGACAAAAAAAACAATTACAATTTCAAATGGGATCAAAGTGTTAAGAAAGCGTTTTAGGAGGCTGTTTAGGCTGCACCTATATGCTATGTCCTATGCCATATAAAACCGTGGTGATTACCTTTTAAACCGCATAAACAATTACGAAGAGTAAATAATATATAATTTATTTTTCACAAAATATAATTGATATATTATATAATAGCATCTTATACAAATAAAATAATTTGAATTTTAAATTTCTGTATAATATTTTTTAATGTAAAACATCATATATTTAATACATTGCGATAATTTATCAACGCATAAGAAGCCTAAATTATTATTTAGGCTCTGATTAATCATTATAGACGTTAGTCGTTAAGTTATTGACTGTTTAGCGCCTAAGGCTTACTTGAACACGTACACTTATTTTGATCTAATGTTTTTTTCTACATGGATTATGAAAACATTAACAAACATATCATACTTGACTACCATCAACATCACTGGTGCATGCTGCCTTCTCTGACAATGCAGTCTCCATATTATTACCACCAAGCGATCTCACAATTTTTATAGTCGTGATGATGCCACACACATCTGTATGCATTTTACAATAGAACCGTAAGCACGTAAATATTTGAATAACCGTCTAGTTCTATTAATAACCAAGGGCATGATGCACTAAACCATAACCGCCTTAGGTTTACTCACATATTTATTTCCTAAAACAAAGGAGATTCCGTCAATAGAAAATATATTATATATTGGGAAATTGGGCTGTATAACCACAAAACAATCCATAATTAACTATATAACCAAAAAAAGTACCTCCATTATTTATGAAATATATACTATATTACCCCCTAGTTACCGGTTAATGAAAGAGAAAATATATTTTTCTTCTTCTTCTTGGATTATCATCTACCACCACTCTTCTTCCATCCCACCGCCTTATCCTCCGTCACCATTACAATACGCTAATCACCAATTCCACTCTGTGTTTTTATTTATTGTATCTTTAATCACCACCTCTTTTTCTATAATCAATATCCCCTTTTTCATAATTATTATCACCTCATTCATATTCACATTCATCATTGAGACCATAGCCGCTACGAGCACCCCAGATCCATAATCTCTACTACACATGTCGTCTCTGCTTCTGAAATCTACAGATCGTGATGGCATTACAGTCAGAGGCGCCCTCATTTGTCATGTAAGTTTCCGGTTGTACTATTCAACAACATGTACTATGCTATTTCGTTTGTTACTATTCTATTTTGATAATACGTCATATTATGCACTATATGCATATTTTGATATTTAGGTTAGGGTTTATATTTTCTTTTATGGTTTAATGATTAGTGTTTGGATTTAGTTTAATGGAAGGTTTGGGTTAATTTTGGGTAAGCATTACCTCATTCTCTGCAATTATAGACATTTCAAAATTTGAACATTAATATATACTATGCTATTTCGTTTGTAACTACTCTATTTTGATAATGCTTCATATTGTGTACTATGTGTATATTTTGATATTTAGATTAGGGTTTATATTTCTTTTTATGGTTTAGTGATTAGTGTTTTGGGTTTAGTTTTTGGATTAGGGTTCATATTGTGTACTATGTGCATATTTTGATATTTGAATTAGCATTTATGTTTTCTTTTAGGGTTTAGTGACTAGTGTTTTGGGTTTTAGTTTATGGAAGTTTTGGGTTGAAGTTGGGGTAAGCATTACCTCATTCCCTACAAATGTAAACATTTCAAAATTGAACAATATGTACTATGTTATTTGTTTGTTACTATTCTATTTGCACATGTTGATATTTGGATTTAGAGTTTATATTTCTTTTTATGAATTAGTGATTATGTACTATATTGCTAAATTGTCTGTCATAAAAATGTTTATGCTATTTGTTAAGAGAAAATGTTTTTATCGTCAACTGGCTTAGAAAATGGACAAAACCGGAAGAAATAGAAGAAAATGCTAGGAGATCAAATAATCTCAAATTAAGTGCTATATTTTTAATTATGTCTCCAAAATTGACTATCTCACCAATAAACCCTTAGATATATCCAACTTTCGTTCTTTTTTTTTTTGAAACACTTCCAACTTTCCTTCTATCATATCATCACACTCTTTGATATGATGCCAAGTGCTTCTTCTCCAAGGTACACCAGCCATATGTTGCACGAAGGAGTCTTTTGAAAATATCTTTATTGCCACATCACACTTCTTGTATGTGTCAATAACATGTCAACTTCATTTATGCATTGAAAGAAACTGTAACGCCCCGACCATCCATGGTTAATTGGCCTCCCACGTTCACTCACTTGGTCTATGGGTCTCATTCTTTGTGTCTGACGGTGCGTTAATTTTTTTGGATGCTCATAAATCTAGTTTACTGACCCTAAATCATCAGACGAATTCTTCTCGTGTTTTGGCCAAACTCGCACGATATTGCGAATTACTTCCCGATAGGTCAGCCATCCTTCTTCCACTACTCCAGCTCAAGCACGTTTAGATATGGAGTTCTTTATGGATATGTAACCAAAAAGGTAAGTGCACTTTGATGACATAGGTATTCAAATAAATTCTCTTAAATCTTTCTACATATACCACAAACTGAGATGTTACAAATCATCCTCTATCAAAGAACGAAACGTCTTCGTTACGCCCCATGATCGTCACCCATGTTATTGTGAGCCCACACATGAGTCGCACTCCTATTGGTTCAGTTTTGATACCACTTGTGTAACGCCCACCCACGGCTAGTGAATTTCCCACGCCTGCTTAGTTTGTCTGTGGCCACCATCCCGTGCGACAGGCGTGCACTCATATGTCTTGTTTATTAATCCTGCAGTCACCATATGATCACTCTCCGTGCTTTGGCCTAACTTGCACAATATCGTAAATCATTACTCAATTGGTTACTCATTCTTTTATTAATCTAGCTCACACACGCTTAATTCTGAAATGCTTTATGGATGTGTGACTAAAAAATTTAATGTACTTGATAATATAGATAACCAAATCAATTATCTTAACCCTTTCAATTTATATATCACAAACCAGGATGTTATATAAACATTCGTTATTTTTGTAACAACAACAAATTATTTGTCTTACACATTGTCTTATCTAACATATATATAATGTTTGTTCTTTCATCTTTGGGGCCAGAATGAGCCAGGCCATGAACCCATTACCCCTGAAGAATCACTACGCTGGGATTATTTCTCGAATCTGTTTATACTAATACACTGCGATTACTACACGGTTCATATATCTACGAATCTTGCAAGGAATTGCATTTTACACTGGGTTTGATTGAGATGTTCAATGATTTTGTGGTTAGATTAAGACTTTAATTACAAAGATGTAAGCTTTTCACGATGTTGTGATATAAATTTTGTTCATACTTCATACTTCCAGTTTTGTATGCACGAGAACAGTTGGACCTGCGAGGGAGCTATGGATTCGTTAGAAGGTTTTGATTGATTTGTAATAAACGATAAATTATTTTCCTTTAAATATAAATTTTAAATAAATTTTAAATTATATAATTGTTGTTTTAAAATAGATTTGAAAAAAGTTTATCAATATTAAAAATAATTAAGTTGAATATTTTAAAATATCATTAACTATTTCGGGGATCAGCATTGCTAAGGAAAACAAATTCATCATTACATGAAGACGATTATCACGACTGTATCCACCTGTCTGATTACAAAATTTGTTGTGCTATGACTTTGTAAGAACCTTTTCAGATAAATAAAGTTATACTTTTGGGAAAAAGATTTAAAAGTATTTTTTTATTATTTTAAAAAGATTTTGATAAAAATTGTCAATTTAAATATATAAATTTAAATCACATTGTTTTAAGAAAAAAATAGTTACGCATTATATATTCTGATTTAGGATTCGCATGATCCAAAAAAGAATCTCAGAAGCACTAATCAGACATCGGACGAAGGAAAAAAATTATCCAAAAAGTGTTTTTTTTTTCTGGTTCGATGTACGTGACAAAAGCTTTTTTTTGTTCAAACTGGAATAATACAGAGAAAATAATGGAATATTAAATGGTCAATATTTTTTTTCAAAAAAATCCATTAGAAGAAATATTTTAAAATATTTTCATATCTTTCTCCAGCATGAGGTTATGATGGCAAGGTGTGGATTCTTTTCGCAAAGCTTTATTTACCGTATTATTGTAGACGATAAAGGTTACTAATTTATTATACTTATTGGAATATTTAATTAACACTTCCAGAAAACTACGAACTTCCGCGCCGATCAATGATAGTATGTGCGGTACACATATCTCAAGTGTGATGCTTTGAGGTCCTCTTTATTCGATGGTTAGCCAAATTAGGGCTCGGACTTTTTACCCAAAACCGACTATCTAAATCAGGATTCGATCCGAAATAGACTGATTCAGATAGATATCATGATTGATCAGATGGGTATTGTCATGGATACTGTTGGTATCAGTTCGGTTCGGTTCTGATTTTTACACGTAATCGACTGAATATTCATTTAAATCAAAATTCATATTTTAAAATAAGATATTTGTACATTTTAACTCTAATCCAGGTTGAAAAAAAAATTACACTCAGCTTTATCACTGACCACTTCAACTTGTTTGTAACTTCTTTCACTTTATAAATATATACAATTCTTATCAAAAAATAAAAATAAAAACATATGCCAGAGCTTCTTGTAGCTTCATCTCCACCTTATTCCTTAATTCTTCACAATGGCGGCTCATTGCCGAATACGTTCACCTCCGTTGAATGCTTCACGCTCGCGAGTTTCTCCTTGATCCCACTGTCTCTCTTGTCCACGAAGTTTCCAAGCGGCGAGTTAAATGACCTTGAAATCGATAGAGAAGGAAGAGACAAGTTGTGGATTATGGTTTGTAAAACCATTTTCAGACTCTACATATCGCCGTCGGATAATGAAGAATGAGTACATCGTCACTTAGGATTTATTTGTTTCTCGACAAAAGAGTAAAGAATAAAATAGAAAAATTGTTATTTAGAAACTTTTTGGTTATAACTAAAAATATATATTTAATTGACTAAAGGAAGTGTTTGGTTTGTTTAGAGAAAAAGACATTTTTAGAGAAATTACACCAAAAAAAGTATTGTCTAAGTTAGAAGTATGTCTAAATGTAAACAGAAGATAAGAAAGTAAGTCATATTGTAATTTTTTCCAGAAACTATACGAAGAAACTGAATACACTTAATCATGGAAGGTAGATCCCAAATAATAATAAATACTATGCGACTTATGGTACTCTCAATGTAACATGTAAGATCAGGATCAACCTTTGTTCTCATTGGCACGTTGATAAAAATCTATAATATAGAAACCACTCATATTAATTATATATTGTCAATCTCAATTTTGAAATTGGTGTGTTGTTTACAGAGTGTGACTCTTTCACCTTTCTCAGACATCAAAAGTAAAACTCACTTTTTCTTCCGTTTACTTTTCGCCCGTTTATATAAACAATAAAATCTCTTTTGGCCCATTTATATAAACAATTAAATCTCTTGACTTGCGAGACTTTCTATCTTCTTTTGCTTTCTAGTTCTTTCTGTCCATAGACTATTCGCAAGGGTAATAAGTTCTTTTTATAATACTATTGTTTAAGGATTGAATAATATAAATATTTGTTTTATTTAGAGAAAAATAAGCCAGCTTAAACAGTATAATGTCGACTAATCAATCTGTGCAATGTGAGTAACAAGACAGTTTCTAAGATCTTATGCCAAAGATTGAAATTTTCTTACCTTAGCATATTACAAAAATTCAATCAGCTTTTGTTGCGGATAGATACATTACATATAGTAAAATTATCGCTCATGAGATATTTTATGTATAAAAACAATTCCAGGTGGGAAACATAAGAGGTTGGCTATTAAAACAAATATTAACAAAACATATAATCGTATAGAATTAACGTTTATTAAAATTGTAATGAAAAAGATGGTTTTTCTGAAATCTAGATTGAGTGGAAAATGCGATGTGTTATGTCGGTTAAGTATCAATTACTGACCAGCCCAGAGGGAATATTGTCTCAGAGAGAGGACTACGTTAAAGAGATCCTTTGTTTCCTTTCATCTTTATTCTATGCACATAAGTACTCGTTAGCCCTCTTAAGCATGTGGAGAGTCAAGTTAATGTAATGGGAATGCGTGTAGCACGTACTAGCCCTCCGATGTCACACCTACTATTCGCTGATGATAGTCTTTTCTTCTATAAGGAGAAACCAGTTAATGTGCCGAAGTTATGAAAGCAGTAAAGATATATGGAAAAGCGCTAGCACAATGTATTAATTCTGATAAGTCTTCGCTTCTCTTCAGTAAAAGTGTCTGTGGGGATGTAAAGAAAGAAATCAAATTTACTTTGGGTATTGAAAATGAAGACAAAATGAGATCCTACTTGGAAATTTCAAAGAACATAAGTGGATCAAAATACAAACTTTTTGCGTTCCTCAAGGATATTACTAGAACATATGATTAATGGATGATCAGATCGCTGGTTATTTAAAAGAAGGAAGGAGATTCTAATAAGGTATATAGCTTTAGCCCTACCAATCTATGTCATGTCAATTTTTCTGCTCCCCTTGGACATCAGTAAAAACTAGCAAGTGCCAATGTACATTTCTGGTGGAGTTTAAACCCTTCTAAAAAAAGATGCATTGGGCAAAATGAGAGAAACTGTGTTATTCAAAAGAGGAAGGTACGTGGTATAGAATTCCGTACGATCCTTGAATTTAATTTGACTTTGTTAGCAAAATAGTTTTGGCAATTGGTACAATTTCCAGATTCATTACTAGCAAGTGTTTTTCGCAGAAAGTGTTATAGACTCAGTTCGCCTTTGCGAGTAGTAGCTAAATGATCCTACAAAAAAATTATTATATGTTTTGAAATAAGCGTATGGAAAGACCCATGGGTTGCTGTAATTCCTAAGACACCAGCTCGAGTTAATGTCTTGGTAGTACATCCAAGGATGACGGTGAGTAATTTTATACATGGTGAGCCTAAGGAGTAGAATGTGGAAATGTTGGAGATCCTAGTTTTTCCATAGGATATACCACTCATTCAGTTTTGCCATTAGCCAGTTCAATAAAGATGACAAATACTATGATACATAGTTACACAAAAAGTGGATAGTATACAGTAAAATTAGGTTATTGGGTCGTAAGGAATATTCTTCATAGTGAACCTGAAACAATGGTTATAGATCCTAGTATTACAAAGTTTAAAGCCTTTACTTGGATAATCACTGCTCCAAAGAAGATTTGTCACCTCCTATGGCTGATTGTAAAATGATATTTAATAGTTATGAGGAATCTAACACGTAGTCAAATACGATGTGATGATCATTATCCTCGATGTAGAGAAGCAGATGAATATATCAACCATGCAATATTTGAATGTCCATCTACCTTACATACATGGGCTCTATTTTCAACTCCTTCATGCCCAATGATTTTTCCAGTAACTATTGTGTATTCTAATTTAGATTATTTGTCTTGCAGGAAAAATGACAGAAAATTCAGTATTGGATAGAGATCTTTATCCATAGATAATCTGGTATCACTAGAAAACTCGTAATGATAAATTGTTTAGAAGAATAACCAGAGATCCTTTATATAGCTGGTAAGACATGCTGAGGGAATATGTCAAGCATGGTTTCAAGTGAATACAAATATCTCAAAAGATGCTCGATCACTACAGCATCCACTGAAATGTCAAGCCTAATGCTTGCAGAGTCATTTGGTAGATGGGATTTCTAACTTGTAGTATTGTCTTTATGGTTGAGTTTGGAGAAACAAATTAGGGAAGGAGTAACTATTGGATTTACGAAACCGAGGAAGGCACTTGTTACTTTTGCATACGGAACTTGAAGCACTTATTTGTACTATGGAAAGTATTCTTCAGTATTCAATATGTAAGTTCATCGGGACATACTGTAAGAATCTCCTCTTAATGGTTCAAGAACTGTCAGCATGGCCTATATTTTCAATGGAACTGACGTAGTTAGCTTCTTATACAAGGAAGATTTCAAGATTGTCTACCATCCGATGATGCAAAACAAGACATCAGACTCATTAGCCAAGACTGTGTATGCTTTTCATAGATATTTATATTTTGTTGATTGTTCTATTGCAGTTTGTATCCCAGTACTAGCTCTTGTTTGAGAAATAAAATGGTTTTTAAATGTCAAAAAACTATTTAGACTATTATTGTCCTCAGTGTACTCGCACATCAATGGCATTGTACTCCCATAGAATTTTCCTCCGTGCAAATAGAAATGTTTGCTTTATAATTTTATGGAATCGATACTCTTTTGGGAGTGGAAGCTCAAAAATAAAATAATTTACATGTAGAAAGGTCATCTATATGTTTTGTTATCGAGTCATCAGGCTGATATTTAGAATGTTCCTTGTGCATTTGGGAACGGTCAAACAATTACAATAAAATTGACGATGAAGTTATAAAGACAAAACTATTATACCTAAAAATGGTTTCCAAGACTCTGAAGTCATTTTTTGTTTTCACTTTGATATATATATATATATATATTTGTTTTTTGAATTCAAGAAGTTCTAAACCGAAGTCTATAATCTCATTGGGTTAGGAACAAGAATTAGTTGTTATATTTCCTGCTCATATCTGCTTATTTGAATACGGTACATCTATCTTTAAAACATAAAAACTTATCATTAGACCATCTCTAACCCATCTCTATTTTCATCTCTATATTTTTCTCTAAAATAGAGAAACTCTATTATAGAGGTGGATTTGCTCAAATTTATGTCCCTATAATAGTGTTTCTCTATTTATAGGGAAAAATATAGAGAATTACTATTTCCATCTTTAAATATAGAGGCAAAAAAATATGATTCCTCTATATTTTCCTCTAAAATAGAAGAACTCTATTATAGAGGCATACATTAGAGTCAATCCATCTCTATAATAGAAATCTCTATTTTAGAAGAAAATATAGAAATGTACATTGGAGATGCTCTTATGACTAACAGCTCCGAATACACTTTAAGATAAGTAAGCTTAAATCTATTCTTTAGTGTTTGTTATTACTTATTTACCTTTTTGGTTCTTTAATTAGTGGAGCAGCTGAATACACTATTTGGGCCTTTAATATATCTCAATAACAAGAAATTAGCCATTTTTGGGGATTTATCTATTGCTTACTATTTGAAGGGTGTCTTCTAACTACTATTTGTTTAGATTTTCTTTTTAAAGGAATAACAAAATCAATAAGAAATTCTAAAAAGCTAAAAATACTCAATTTTTAAAAGAGAATCTTCAATTATCAGGGGTAGGCTGAAAAATGGTCATGGAATGATACATAATCTGAAACAGCTTATTATTATAATAATTTTCTCAAAATAATTATTATTATATTTTACCTTAAATTTTGTTTTTTGTTTATCTACCGTTTTACTACAATTATAGTCTTTAATTATTTATTTTTATCTCTCTATAATATTATTTGAGGAGTCACTTTCATATGTGTCGCACTCACGTTAATTCTCACAGTGGTCAATTACGTTGATAATCTTAATGAAATAAAATTATTATGTAATTGTTATTGTAAAATTTCTATTTTATTTTTCATTAATTTTTTTTTATAAATTACAAAAATGGAAAATATCTATTTATCTTTCTAAAACAGCTTGGAATGTGAATTAAATTTTCAAAAGTCAGTAATATATGTATACTGGATTAATAACAATTAGTTTTAAGATAGTTAATTTTTAACATATTGTCGATATATATATATATATATATATATGTAATCAGTTATACATAAATATATTATTTATTTTTATAGTATTTTAGTAATTATGAGATTTTTATCTAAAAGATATTTATGAATTAAAAACATTATTATTTTCTTTTCAAAATAAAAGTTACTAATTATTTAATTTTTTAATTTGGAGAATCAATATTTTTTTCATTTGATCTTCTTCTAATGTTATTTTAGACAAAATCTACAAATTATATACAATTTTATACAATACCTACAAATGTAAGATGAATAAACAAACTAAATGAAGATTATGTGCATTGTTTTTAGAATATCACTGATTATATCGGTTAATAAAACTCTAAATAAACTAAAACTTAGTTTTTATTTTTCTACTTCTTCCTAAAACAGCATATATATTAAATAATAAATATTGGTAAAAAGATATTTATAAACTAATAGGATATATCGAACTAAATATAACTAAAAATAACCTGATTTTAATATATTTAAAACTAAGATAAATTATGATTTAGTTGAAAATGATTTATAATACCAAATAAAAGAAAAATTGGGTCGATCTAAATTATTATATATGAAATATTAAATTGAGATAACAACGTTAGTTTATTTAAATATAATACTATATTTACATTTTATACACATGGATTATAAAATAATCTAAAATTGATCATCAAACAGGGACGGATCTACCCTTTACAGCATTGGTGCAGCTGCCCCCACAAAAATGTACAATTAAATTAAAATACATAGTAATAGTTCAAGATTCTGTAGCCCAGTTGGTTAAAACTCTTCCCATGCCCTCACTTAACTCGGGTTTGAATCCATTCATGCCCCCTTTAGCCTGATTTTTTAAAATTTTCATGTTTTATGGCCCCATTTAAATTTTTTCCTAGATCGGCCACTGACATCAAAGTGAGAAAACACATTCACTAACTATAATTTGATTATTTAGTAAATTTTTATACTCGTGCTCAAGGAAAGTCACCTAGTTTATTAACATATGTAAAGTTAGTCTTGTTACAAAAAAAAAGTAAAGTTAGTCTCTGTAATATTTTGAAAAATAGTTCCAATATGAAATTAATAATTCAAAATTTTACATAATTATGATATCCTCGTTTTAAGTTTTTATATTTTTTTGTTAATTACTCACTTTAATAACATGTTGTTTAGTTGCGTTGAATAGTTTTTTGGAAAGCAACTTTAGTTCGAATTTATCTCTTTTGGTTGTGTTTCAATTGTAGGGAACCCCCAACATCTTTTGTTTAATCCAAAAATCTTGGATAGAATGAAATATATTGATGTTAATATTTGGCTATTTAATGGATGAAACTTTTGTAATATTTGTTTAATGAATATATGTAAACTAGATATAAAAGTAGTGATGGATCACATGATGAGAGTAACTTGCATCATCCATTGTCCCCTCTTCCTTCCCTAACACTGTCTTTTCATTCCCTTCCATTCTAAGGGCATTGTCACTTTCTCTTTTAAATCCAACCGAACTTGGCCTCTTCTTCTTTTTCTCCCAATTATTAGAACTTGTTGAACTTCCATTTATATGCTATAGTTAATAGCTAATTTTACCTTCAACAAAAGAGCTAATGTTTCAGAGATCTAAATTTTCAAATAATAACACTAATGTTACGTATGCATAGGCATATATACCGGTTATAATATTAGTCTTGATTCCCAATTCACCTAGATTCAAACCAGTATAAAGTATGTTGTTTATACAAGTACATAAATGATAATGTCTCAATATAAATATAATTATTAGAAGGTGGAAGAAAAGGAGATATACATGCACAATAATGAAGCTAACTTGTTTAAGGACCACAAATATATATGGACATCGAAACTAAATCAAATCTCTGTCGTAGGGATATAAACTATAAGCGACAACACCACTTATTATTAAATAGTTTTTTTTAGAAAGAAGTAGTTTTGAGATTTGATATATATATTTGGGAAAAAAAATCTAAGAAGAGGGGACAAGCAAAGATCCATCCCACATGGGATTCAGAAAATATGCAAATTGATGAAAAAGCTGAACAAAGGAAAACAACATTTAGAAAATGATGGCTCTCTTTGATCTCTTTCTCTCTCACAGACACTAATATGATTGATTCTGTATACACTGATATAACACATCTATATGTGTACGTATATATAAAATGTATGTATAGATACAGACTGATGACACACACACACACACGCATATATATATATACATGTAAAGACAAATGGTGAAAAGACAAATGTTAAGGTTGTGTCACTATGGGCAAGATTGCTATATGTGTCTTGATGTATCTAATCAGTTTCTATTATCTTCCATTTCTTAGATAAACAAACGTCTTTCCTTCTGGTGATCAATTCAACGTTGTAATACATTTGCTTTTATTTTTGTATGTACGTAGAGACGCACTCATAATGGTCACATATATAAGTAATCTTCCGTACTGTACAACAAATATATGTATATTTGTATACACACTGTACAATCAACTAGTAAATAAATTGATTATTTTACCCATGGAGTGTACATTTTATTGGTTTCATGATGTTTTAACAGTGACGCGGTCACCACTGACTCAACATTTAGTGGAAAAAAATAATTTTTCATTGATATATTAATCAGTCAAAAGACTTAATTTGTAATAGATATACAATATTGTAACTACATGATAAATTCACGAGTCAAAGCAACATGGCCACCTTAATCCACATGTTATTTACCTTTTAAAACATAATTTTTTATCCTAATTAAGCTATACTAGTTACGTGTGAATTTGTTAACAGAATTTGAGAAAGATAGATGCATTAATACAGTATTTGTTAGAATCAATTGTTATTGATGTAGATTTTTATTATTTTCGTAATTGATTTTAACTAAAAAAAGAAATGCATCAATTATTTAATTGATTTAAATTTAAATAATTGTATCACTTTGTTAAAATGATACAACTTTTAAGAAATTGTATCAATTTATTGCAATGATGCCAAATTTATTAATAATAACCTCAATTATTGTAATTGATGTGAAATTATGTATTTTCTCATGTATAAATAAGTAATGTAAAATGAGATCTCTTAGTCTTGTGATGCAAATTAAGTGACACAATTCAGCACTTTTTTGTAGTGACAACTCTCTTTTATTGATTTTTAAGTAATAATAAAAATGTTTGAAAGTTTTCTTATCGACTGAGCGTGTAACTTTTACTTACTACAAGGAAGTTATCACGAATTACAAAATGAATCACGATAATTGAGTTTTAGAAGCACAGCAAGAAGTTTTTGCTAGAAAAGCGAATTAGATGGTATTGGATACGGAAGATAGGGGAGTGATAGTTGCAAGTGTTATGCAGCAATGTTTTAATTTCAATTTGATAAACAAAATAAATATGTTTTGAAGTTTGTGTTAGAGAAAGGTCTAAGAAGAAGAAGTTGAAAACAAGTGGATACCACTCCTTCCCACCCCTTGTTGTCTTTCTAATTCTTTCATCAATTATTCATCTCTACATATGTATATATAAACCGATTGATTGTGTTTTTTTGTTTGATCCATTTGCTTCTATCTTTCATCATCAAAGGTTCCTATCATGAAAAATATGAGCCATGGCCCCTCCTGTTCCACTCCATTTTGTTACTATGTATATAATTTATGTAGTACAGTGATTAATTACAGTCCAATATAATTTCCGTGCTTTTTTTGTTGACTTAATAATTGATCCCAAAGACACATAATTTGATCGCAGTAGAATTCATCTACTTTCCATTAACTGTCCAATATTATATCTATGCAGATCCCCTCTTTCATCTTATCTCCAGTAATAATACGAATTAAGTGGAAGCCTCCATAGTCTAGTAGTATAACTAAAGGTTCGTTAATATTTCTACACTTTGGAGTTAAATCTCAGAAAATACAAAATTATGCAGATTATAGAAAAACAGGTTATAAGAGATCTTCAACTTGGTGTAAAACGTACCATCGAACATAGATCTCATAGGACGGCTCGGAGTGATGCAGTCAGACGTGTATTCTTACAAGGTGGTAGAATTATCGGCTGTAAAATAGTCTATGTAATATTTTTATTGTTGTAATAGCATAATTCATCAGAAAAAATAATACAATTTACAGTTTTTTTACTTCCCCTTTTGCTATTTTTAATCTCTTATATTTGTTCTCCTACTAGTAGCATCGAGGACTATATGTAATCTCTTATATTTGTTCTCCTTTTGCGAATCACGCGCCAAAATTTTAAAATGTAAATCTTCCAGATTTTATGATCGATATTTTATTTTTATTACTTTTCATAAATATATAAAAATATTTAGTATTCGGTCTATATACTTTTCTTAGACTTAATACTCATTCTTTTTGCGAATACTAGTTCTTATTTCTTAATGATGCATACATGTAGTAAATGACACATGTATAAACAAAATTCAACTTCAATAGAAGTAGCTTCTGATCTGTCACTCGATTGAAAACAGATTTATTTGGTTATATGTTTTACTCGTTAATATCTACATAGCTTGAATCAATTAGCAAAGTTTTTTGTTTACTTTTAGTTTGTAAAAAAATAATGTGCTTTATTTAAATTTATGCATCAATATGTTTATGTATAAAAATATACTGTAATATTTTGCTGGAACCTGAACCAGGCAAAATCGAAATAGACATGTATAACTAGGTCAACTAGAAAACTGATAAAATAAACTTCCCGAGAAAAGAAAATCACTGAGAGATTGCAACTTCACACGCATGCATGCAAGAATAGGAACATGCTATCTTAAAAAATTAGCTGCTCAAGCAATCATCTTGGTTAATTTGTGATACCAACTGGCTCATCTATTCTTAAAAAATTAGCTGCTCAAGCTATCATCTATCATATGTGGAAAGCAAAGAAACAATGCGCTACACAGCCAGCTTGTTCTCACTTCAGATGAAATCAAACGGCTGATTGACAAGGATATGAGAAACACAAACACTGCGAGGAGAAAGAGAAAGCAATTCCTCAATCTTATGGCAAGTGGATGTGCTTAAATTAGTTTGACTCATCTGCTCTTATGTTACTACTTTGTTTTTTCTTTTCTTCTTTTTTTTTTTTTTGCCAAGGTGTAACAAAATTCTAGATCTACTACTCTACTTATAAATCTGACATTCCATATTTTATGATAGTTACTTTTTAGCAAAAGAAAATAGTACTGCATGAAGTACTGCATATATTTGATATATTTGTAGAGAAGTAAAACAAAGTATGTCTGGCATCAAACAGTGCCCAAGTTGAATTTTTTTTCTTGATAACTTAGGAGTATTCGAACCTAAAAGCTCGACTAGTTTCCTAAGGATCGGTTTATCAGTGACAAACAAACCCGATTGTTTTACATAAGAATTAGATATCCACACCGCATAACCATGCAAATGGGTAAAAAATATAAATGGTGAATTTCAAACCCAGAAGGAATAACATCTTTTCGACCCACCATACCATCCAACCACACCAGGGGCAGATTTAGACTAAATATTAGTTGGGGGCATACTATTAAAAGTACTAAAAAATGGACAGGGGCACTTTTCCATTTTTTCTCAAGAAACTAAGAATAATTAAACAAATAAAACTAAGTTATTTTTTTAAAAAAAAAATCAAAAAATTAAAAATCATTAGGGGTCACGTGACCGTACCGTCGCACATAGATCCGCCCCTGAACCACACCCACTCATGGATTCATATTGGAATCTTGGTTAATTTATTTCTATTAAAAATATGTACAAGTACATGTACGTGTATTTTGTTTATAGGAATTTTATTTGTGTGAATAGGTAATGACATAATGTCATGTATTACTATTTAATAAAAAGAATTTACCTGTTGGAAGAAGAGATCATTATCATGACAAAAGAGATCTTTATTTACGTCCAACGAGAAACAGTGAAGCTCTCTAGACTCTAGGGTTTCATGAAATCAATTTTAGCATTTTATATTTTATACCTATTTTAGTTATATATCATCTATTTTGTATTTCTCTTGGCATTAGATTTGGTTCTTCAAGATTCTTACACTGCGGAATTAATTTCATTGAAAATAATATATAGCTTCCGAAATGTCAAACAAAATTAAACTAACTTTTCATTAAAATAGTTACGAATAAATTAAACAAAGGAAACTTTGATCAAAATGAAAAATCAAAATCAAACAAAGGAAATATCTATTGAGTTCCAAAGATAAATGACTGTCCTATAAGTGACAAAATATAGACAATGACAATGTGCTTTTGTTCATTTTATATTTTCTCATGATCTTTGAAGTCGTTTATCTTTATTTTTACAAACTCAAATATTAGTCAAAACTTCTATACAATACATGACCAACTGAATCCGGCTAGAATTTTTTTTTTCTTTTTTGAACATTAACCCAGTCTGGGATATGGCAGTTGATAAACATATATTAAGGTTATGATCGTAATTAAACACAATGGTTATCGGGATTTGAGTTTTAAACTAATTGTTTGACTAATTTGAGTTTTAAACTATTTGAGGTATTAAATCATGCATTTCAACCATATATATGGTTTTACTGTCGTATTGGTACTAATTAACTATGTTTCGAGAGTCTTATGTTATTTTATTAATATTATCCATTATAATCGTTTTAGATCGTTTGGTGGGTGTTGCCCTTAGATATATACATCTTTTTGAAACTTTTATATAAATAGTTTACCAAAAAAAAACTTTAATTATATATATCTTTTTTTTTTTGTAAACCAGGAAGTTCGGGCCTTCGGCCCTAATCTCCCTAGGCCCGGAACCAGCCTTTGTTTGTACCTGTTACGGCTCTGGACACTCCTCTCCGCCCGAAATTCGAACTGGTGACCTCTCAGACAAATGTCTGGGGTGCTGCCAGTTGAGTAGCTCGTCCGGGTAATTATATATCTTCTTCGAGGGAAAAAATAATAATTCTAGCTAGAAGTGTTTCGATATTTTTACAGTTGGCATAAACACTAGACAGTATAGCTAGATCGAGTCATCTCACCACCTAATGTACCAAAAGTCTAAAATAAATCTAAAAACTGTATGAATACCGTATTATTTAAATTTTCTTACTACTGTACTAAAATATCTGGATTATATATATCATGGGGTTTTTTGACTAAGATTATATCATGGGTTTCATTTTCGTTTCCACGAATTTTTTATGTTATCAAATAACAGGAAACTGCAAGTGACAATATAGGATATTATGTTTTCTAGTTTACGCATAAACACCACATAATATTATATATGTTAAGTAGATGAAATGAGCATGGTAATGCAATAATTATACCCATCATTTCCATGCATACATGTCTTTATGTTTATGTACGTGTGTGTTTAATAACTTGTTTAAAAAAAACCATCAATTTTTCTTTGAACAAACATTAATTTCAAAGATGACTACAGAAAAAAAAATGAACTCATGAATAAGTTAGCCATTTATATTGAAATTCTTTTTCTATTTTCCTCGTTGTTTATTATAGATGGTGCAATAATTTTTTATCATTCACTCTATGTCTCCATCTGATGATACTTTAATATCAAGCACTTAACTAACTGATCACACTAATTAGGTTTGTAATGGTGTCTAATTAGCGACATAATTAGAGTTTATTACTCAACATTATAAATGTATATAGCTAATGTTGCAAAATGTACATGGTTAAATATTTATACTCCGTAATTAATTTAAATTTTAGTACATCTCCTATTATATACACAAATGCCATGTGATTCATCAAAATGTTATATAATACTATCTAAAGAGTAAGCTCCAAAAAGATTATGTTGAGCTAAAGATGAAAAGAAAAACTTATGTAATTACTAGTTCATGAAAAAAAAAAAACAAGAGACCGTTTAGTGAATATCTCATCGATCTAGACATATAGTTTTCCTTCGATTTCAAGAAAACAAAAAGCAAGGACAAATATTACCAAACTCGAAAATGAACTCAAACTATTTACCACGAATTTGTTTATAGGAAAATAACAAAAAAGATTGATTAAACAAAAAAAAATCTCGCTTGTCCAAATTATTTTATCATACTAATTAAACCAGTACTCAAATTTCATTTATAATAACAATAGTTAGGAGAAACAATTAAATACATAAATTAAGGCCTAAACCGTTGCCTGCAAGAGTGGCAAGTGATCTCCAAGCAAGTCGTATCGATCTTTGTCATTGATCTCTCCTTTAACCTCTCCGCTCTCTCCACCTCCTCTCTAGCCTTCTGCCACATCACCCTGATCCCAAACTCAAAAACCGTTAACCAAACCAAATTTTACCGGAACTACTTATACTTTAGCTTCCTTACCTGGCACGAGCAAACTCAGCTTGAGCTATCTCCATCTCACGGCGAGTCAGCTCTCTGACTCTCTCCGCGTAAGCTTTCTCTATCGCCGCTAGTCTTATCTGCTCCGCTGCCTGCCATTTCAGGGCCTCCACACCCCCTCCTCCGCCATCGCTTAGATGCTCCACCGTCGCCGTTGGAATTGTGCTGAGGCTGATGGAAAGTTTGAGGTCGAGATCTTGGTGGATCATGGATGGGGAATGGTGGTGATCGGTTGTTATAACTGTTGGTCGGAGTTTCCTAACCCGAGATTCCATCGACGGTGGAGAAGGCAAAAGCTGAAGCTCTTTGTGATGATCTTGTTGCTGTTGTTGTTCAGCCATTTTTTGGTTTTGTTTTTTGTTGGGAGCTAAAAGGCTGCAGTTTTCAATAAGTGGAGGGTGGCATTACCAGTCACTTTATATGTAAGCTGCTTCGTGTCTGTTCACATATATATATCTATTGAAATGACGATTGCACCCTTTGTTTTGATATTTGTGTTCAAAATAATAGTCGTGGAATCGAGCTGAAATTGATAGTTGTGAAATCAACTCTGTGTTCTTCTATATTTAAACATTTAAGGATCTAGATAAATCATTTTTATCAAATAAAGAAATACTAAAATTAATATGTATTTTTCATCATAAGATTTTTTAATTTATTTTTATCAACATCATCATAAATTTTATAAGTTGTAAATGTCACCAAGCAAGATACTAAAGAGAAATTTAATAGACACTACAAAAGTTCAGCTAATGTAAAATTTTCACTATATTCCACATTACTAATAGTGTATAGCTCTTCACCCTGAATCTCAGCCACTTAACCATTTACATCCCTTGTATATCCTTTGGGTTATTTATAATTTTGTTTTATAGAATGAATACCTCTAGTGCGAGATTATTAGCTCCACATGTGGCCACGCGGATATGGATCCATGCTTACGGTCCATTTGAATACCCGGGAGAGGGTCTATCCGTGGGCTGCACCTCCCACCCGGGGGTTAGACTTGTGTCTTTAATAGACCCGGGTTTAACCTTTTTAGAATGAATATCTCGATAATCCTCTAACAAACGACCACCGTACCATCATAATGTGAATTAGTTGTTAGCTCCGGCTCCATTGATTATCCCGATCGATAAGAGGAAATGATTTGATTGTACAACAATTAGGACTTAGTTTTTTAAACACCGACTTAGTTTATCTTATAAACGAATTAACATTCACCATTATGACATTTTAATCTATGTTTTAAGAGGAGAAATCATAATATAAACTAATAATAAGTTATATGTAGCGGTGACAAAGATGGTTGTTTTTTTCAACACAACCATCACTATTCTCATCTAACATTATGTGTTTTTTATGGATCATCAATTGTAAATGTATACCTACACATTTCCACATTATCCCGATATTTGGTTGGCAGTTTGTAAATCACTTTCACGTAAGAAATAGTTTAAACTAGGTGTTTTACTTGCATATGCAAACGTTATCATTTTACAAATATCTATTAGTATATTTATTATTATTTAAAAAATCAGCAGGAAAGTTATATTCTGCTTTTAGCCATTTTCATTTTCTGTGATTTTTTTTCTTTTTCTATTTATCATCATTTTTAAACACCAATGAAATTTATGTGATTATCACAACATAACCACATATCAAACATTTCATGTAATGAAGTAAAGTAAGAAGAAGAACCCTCATTTATTTTAATCATTTTACTTCTTTAAACCAGTAACATATATGAAATTACTAAATAAACTTAAAAAGAAATAAAAATAAAACAAAGTAAAAAAAGTATTTTATTGGTTTAGTCAATAACTATATACAAAACTTATCTTAATATTTCATAAATTTTAACTTCTGTGAAATAAATTAAGTTATAATAATTTTATTACTATAACAATAAATTAATGGTTAATTATATAATAATATACTTAATTACAGTAAAAACTCTATAAATTAATAATGTGGGACTTGGTATTTTATTAATTTATGGAGTTATTAATTTACAACAATTTTCTCTTTTAGATTTTTTCTATTTTAAGCTATAAAAATATTTGATTTTAGTATATTAGTTTTATTATATTATTTGGTGTATATGAAATATGTATCATAGAATTTAAATGCGGTTTTAGATATAATTTTACTAAATCTCATCAAAATATATTAAGTGTTAAGAATTATAAAGATAATTCTATTATTAATGTAAAACAAACAATATAATGGTTGGTCTATACTTATATAAAATGTATATATATATAAATTATTAGTTTATAATTTTAATGAGACCATATATATTTAGGATTTTCTAAAAATTTATTATCTTATTATTTATTGATTTGTGTCATATTTTGATCCAAATCCAACTTGGGACCGAATATATTGATTAATTTATAGTGTTTATTAATTTATCGAATATTAGTTTGCAGATGTTCTACTGTATTCATTGATGATAGTATACTAACCATTGCATCTTTAAAAACTATTTCAATGGAAATAATATTTTTCTCTCTACAGCTTCTCCACTTTGATAACAAACATCAACTTTTAATTTGTATCTATTGTTTCCTAGATTAATATTATTGATGAAAACTAAAGTCGATGGTTTCATACAAAGATAAGACACATTTTCCACTAATGAAAAACTCTTATTTATACCATCGCAGCTAGCTCATAATTGAAAACTAGGGTAACATGCATTTTCTATATATACACACGGTCTATTTAATATTTTGTATTTCTATTCACAATAAAAATATTAGTTAGAAAGATAATAACATACTAGCTATAGTACTATACGATAATAGATATGCATCTTAATCTATCCTACTATATTATCAATAAATAATATATAATAGTATAACACATAAGTTTTGAGATTATTTAACTTCACAATGCATTCATGTTTCTAAGTTATATATAAACTAATCTAAATATTTATCAAGAGTAACAATAACTTTAACCACTCTAACTTTTAATGTAAAATCTCGAATACGAATAATCACTTTACAAATAATAATATAGATAATGTAAAGTAAGTTTGAGCATTTTTAACCAAATCTAGAAACCAAACCAAACCCCCAAAAAAAAAATTCCAATCTGAACTGTTATAAAAAACATCCCAACGGAACCTAACAGCCAAATACATTCCGATTCAAATACAACCCAAACTGAACCGAAATCCAAATCACTACAAAAAAAAACAATTGAATAGCATCAGTTAAATTGTATCACAAAAATAAGCGATATCAATTTAAATTACTTATTTGTAAATGATGTTAATATTAATTAATTTTACATCAGTTCAGTAAAATAATGTAATCTTTATTAGTTTATATCATTTAGACAAAATTGATTTTCTTCTATAAATTTATATCAGTTAAATAATTGGGACATTTATTATTTTAGTTAACATCACTTATGAAGATGATACAAAATTTACATCAATAAAAAACTGGCGCTAATAAAAATTACAGCGTCAGTCTGAAGGAGTTAGAACGGAACATTGATTGGCGCTTGGATTAGGGTTGACTGAAAAGAGAGGTTAAGTCAAAAGTAATTCCTAAAGATCTTAATGTAAAACTAATGTGAGAAAAGAGAAATTTTTGCAAGGAGAAAAGATCATCTCATGGAACTTCCCACCGTTTAGATTCATGCTCATCTGTCCACAAAACCCAAAATTTCAGGATCAAAGTTTTCTTAAGATTAATCTATGTCTTGCATACATATATCTAACGTAAAAATTGGTTAAGTATAAGAAAGAAAAAAAAAAACTAAAAGATTAAAACAATTCTACCTGAAACAATGACCAAAGCGTTCATATCAAATCCAATCACCAAGTGCATAAACTGATATAAAATCTTACCATCAAGCCTTATGTTTGCATAAACTGATAGAAGATCTTACAATCAGATTCCATTAAAAGACATCTCAGCACTGTTACCATTACGTACGCTTCTCATCAAATTCAATAAACATATTCTTTTAAGATAAGACCTATACATCAAAAGAGAAACACATGCTGTTTTAAAAACTTACTTCTGCTTTCTTTACCGATCATCCATGCCCCAGTGGAATTAAAGATTGTAACTTTATGCTGGAATCCAATTTGTTATCTATACAAACATAAATCAGAGCGTTTCCATAATGCGCTGAATTCTTTTTGTTTCTTCATTGAAAATGGTGATAGCTTCCCCCACGATATCTGTAAACCAGCATTAAGGTGAAAACTACTTTCATCAGATTTAAGAAATAATAATTTCGATTTGTTGAATAGGATGTGAAGTAATTAAAACCTGGAAAATATGTGTTTGTGTTGGCCAATGACATTAGTTGCTCAAAGCTCCGGATAACGGAACCTCTCTGTGGGAGAGGCTCGACTGATTCAGCAATCTGGACATACATGGTTTGTTCGATGAATCTTATAGCAAAAGGACTGCCACTGAACCTGAAATTGATGCTTCTTCTTCTCGTATAAAAAACACTGAGTTCATCGAGAGAGCCTTCTCTCAGCGTCAGTCTGAAGGAGTTAGAACGGAACATTGATTGGCGCTTGGATTAGGGTTGACTGAAAAGAGAGGTTAAATCAAAAGTAATTCCTAAAGATCTTAATGTAAAACTAATTAATAATGAGAAACAAAAAACACATACCTTCCCATCAATCAACAGCATATCAGACACCCAATCGCGCACGACCTTTCTTATCATTCCGGGCCTCTCAAACACTTCTAAATATATACATCATGAGCGAGCTTGGTAAGGAGTTTAGAGGCATTAAAGAGGATGTAGTGGGCGCTGAATTTCATTACTGTAAACATTTCTCAACAGATGCAATGGAAAGGGATAGTGGAACGGTATCTAGTCGGAAGAGAAGAGCTTGGCTGACTTGTTCAAACATATTAATGGAGTAAATGCTTCGATTAATGGAGTAAATAGCCGGAAACATAAGCCGTTACACATTCGTTGCTTGGAGATCGTGATATGAGAGAGACACAGCGTCTATCCAGAGCAGAAACGTACTGGAAAATAGGCCTTGTTTGAAAAGAGTAGAAAAGCTCAATAAAAATCCACAACGGAAAACACATTCGGTTTGCTTAAGAGGTGTGCCATGTGGCATCATTTGTCCCATCTTTCTTTAGTATCGTGGAGGGCTCTGTATCTTTCACAAGTTTACTTTATATATTTAAGATATGTTTATAAAAACTATATCTTCATATGGTATGAATTTAATATTATATAAAATTAATAGTTAACTTAAAGCTTTGTAGAATGTGTTCAACTTTTCATATAATAAATAAGTGTTTTTATAAATTTGAAACAACACAACTGTTACCATAGAGATAACTATTTCTATAAATTTATGTTCTTAACTAATTATTTGCAACACTGTTTATTTTAACTTTCCCTTTCTCGTGTTTGTTATTAACATATATAAAATAAACAGTATTTTTAAATTGTTTGCAACACTGTTTAATTAATTATTTGCGACACTGTTTATTTTAACTTTCCATTTCTCGTGTTTGATATCTATTCAATCTCGTGTTTGTTTAGCAATAAATTGTTTTGGAATAAGTTTTCGTTAGTTCTATGATTATTAATCTTTAGAGTTTTAAAATAAATTTAAATAAAATCTATAAACTAATCAAATTAAAGACAATTTTTGAAACATCTCGTTCATACATCATCAGAAATCACTTGTGACTTTCATTAATATATAAGAGGATTTTAGATTTTAAATTTTAGAGAAGTCAAAATTATGTAAATTAATAGAAAAGCTGTAAAATTATCAGATGTAAATCTCTATGAAACATTATCAGAATCATTTGTAATATTTATCATAGTTACTAACAAGATAATTATCTATGATTCAAAAAAAAAAAACTTATATAGATTCAATCTCTAGAAAGTAAACCGATCAGTTTAATTATTGCTAAAACGAACTGATATAGACCGAAATCAACAACCTCGACCGGAAACGCGTAGATTTTACTCTCCTCTTATAGTTTCCCGCTACATTCTCTCTGTTGATAAGAGGGAAACAGAGAAGATTTTGCTCAGCACAACTGAATCTCTCTCCATGAAGAACGCTCGAGATCTCGCACTCGTCTCTGCTTCTGCAATTTTCGGTGCTTTGATTTCAGCTCTTGCGTTTCGCTTCTTCTCGTCAAACCCTAAACCCCGAAGAGCTACTTCCACCGAAATCTCCGCAGTTTCCAAAAGATTCCCGGGTCTCGATCCTTACAGCCCTTTGAAGCGAAATGGGTTTGTCTTTAAATTCATTTGATTTAACAGCGAAAGCTTACAACTTTATCTCGAAGAAGAAGATGATGAGACTTTGCTTTGATTGTTGCGAAGGTACTTATCATGGGATGATTATTTCATGGCGATTGCATTCCTTTCAGCTGAAAGATCCAAGGATCCTAACAGACAGGTGATGTTATTTTGTTAGGTTTCAATTGAGATTCAACTAGCTTGTTCCAAGAGATATGAAAGGGGTAATGAGAAATGTGTTCGGTCTAGTGTAAGTTCCTAGTAAAGTTACAGCCTTTGGTGAATACAATCTTTAACTGAGAGTCATGAAGTGTATTTGATTCTCTAGATGAAACAGCCCAATCTGCAAGTGAATTCATTGTTACAACTACCCAATATATATGTATGAAATCATTCAAATGTTTATGATGATACAATTTGCTTTCTCATCAGTTTAGGGGTCTTTTTAGTTTAGAGACTCCGTGTTAAGGTAGCACACTGGCTGATTAATGTATTTTGTTTGGACGTTAAGGTCTAAAAGGTTTGAAATTTGAATCTGAGAATTGGACTCGAGGTTTACAAATTTGATATGTTATATAGATGCCTTCCTTTTGTGACCGTTTGTATGCTTTTCTGATATGATAATGCCAAAAAAGGGTTGTATCTCTTGTTCATTCTCATTTTTAGATGCTGGAAATATTCTAAACTGACTATGTTTCCTATTCATATGCTTGGGCAGGTCGGTGCGTGTTTGGTGAGCCAAAATGGTGTAATTCTTGGTAAGATTGATGGATCACAACTTTGTCTTTTGATATCTTTCTTGAACAGTTATGAGAAATTGAGTTCTGTATAAGACAAGGACTTTCCTCTCATACTTATTTTAGGAATTGGCTATAATGGATTTCCAAGAGGTTGCTCGGATGACAGGCTTCCATGGGCCAAGGTATGACAAACGCATGCCTTGTCACAAAATTGATGTATTTAAGTTCCTATCAAAGTTAGGTTCAGGTAGCACTAAACTAAAAAGTAAGGGTAAAAAAAGACGATGAACTAGTGGAAAATGAATGTCTAGAGAAGAGTAAAGTATCTTTCCACTTATCTTATTTTGTATTCTGCCAAATTTCAGAAATCCAAAACTGGGGATCCATTGGAGACAAAGTACCCGTAAGTACTAATCTCAAGTTATAAATCCTCATCCTGGTTCATTGCTTAGTTATTATGTTTCTGTTTCGGGTTTTTGCAGATATGTTTGTCACGCTGAAGTCAATGCCATACTAAACACAAACCATGCATCTGCGGCTGGACAGGTTAGTTTCTTTGAACATTGTTTTCTTGTTTGAGCCAAAAAGCTCAATTTTTTTTTTAAATATTCTATGCAACAGCTATTTAGTTGAAAATGCTATAAATTTGCTATAGAAAACCAAAGACTCTCACCTGCAAAGAGAGTGAAATGAGAAGCCATATACAATTTGTATGTCGATGGTTTACTTTAGTTTGTTTGTCTTCTACAAACCTTTTGCAGAAGCTTTATGTGACAATGTTCCCTTGCAACGAATGTGCAAAGATTATTATACAGGTTTGTTCTTCCACCAACTCAGATTGATTTTTCAAATTTGGATCCTAATAAGGTACTGGAGCAATGTTATATTGTTAGTGTCTTCATATAGCTGGTTGTTTTGGTATCAAACACCAGAGCCCGAGTAGTGCCCTGTTAACAGCAATGCAAGTAGCTCATTACAGTTTCATGGACTTGCTTCGTTTTGGTTTTCATTGTTGCAGTCTGGTGTCGCTGAGGTAATCTATTTTGTGGAAAAGAGATTGAATGACTCGGATGTTGCCTATATAGCATCTCACAAGCTCTTAGCCATGGCCAACATCAAAGTAAGGTTCCTTAGATGAGCTGATGTCCTTACACTAGAATGATTGTTATGGGGATCTAAAGCCGTGTTAACCAAAATTTTCAGGTTAGGAAACATCAACCGGAGATGGACCAGATCTTGATCAAGTTCGAAGAAGACTTACTCTGACCAGGGAACTAATTGTTCTAATTCAAACTGTAGGAGCAACTCTGAAAATCTTGAGATATTTCAGAGACATAGTCACTCAAAGAGTAGCTCTTTCCTCTTTATTACTTCTGTTAAAGCGTTTAAACACAAATTCAAGAACTTTCGCACAAACAGACAGAAGCATTACAACCAAAGACAAATCTACACAAAGAAAGAGACCATTTCTTAGACCCGGTAATTTTGAGGTAGTGGCATAACACCGTCAAAGAAATCACCAAAATAGCCAGGTGGCTCATGTACAAGTCTTGCAATGATGTCTCTGAGAGTGATGAGTCCTTCTAGGTTGCCTGAATCATCCACCACATATATCCTATGGATCTTCTCTGCGTCTAGCATCAAAATCAGTTCCTTCAGCGTATGGTTCTTAGTGCAAGCGATGACACCACTCAAGATAGGTGCTGATGTATCCCCACGCTTCTCCAGATGCTCCCTAACCGCTACTAAGAAGTTCTTCGTTGTGATTGACCTAACAAAAGACCAAGGGAAAGCATTGAAGATTGCCCAATACCGCCCCAACATGTGATATATTACAAAGTATTAACCTGTAGTCATGGTAGATCTCTGGTGCAGTGAGGAGAAAGTGAACATCTCTAAGGCTGATGTTGCCTACTGGCTTCTCACTTTTTCTTTCAATAACGGGTATGCCTCCGATTCTCTTTCTCCTCATCAGCTTGAACGCCTGAAGAACTGGTTCATCTTCATAAATCTGAAACAGAAAAGGATCATATGTTCAGGAAAAATAAGCTCACTGGAGCTATAAGTAAAGATTACAAGCTGACCTTTATGATATGATCTTTTGACATAATGGGAAGACCAACTTCAGAGAGAGTTTTGACTCCCCAATCTTCAAACCAGTGAAGCCCCGCGCATTCTGCTAGCATATGGATAACTCCTGACTGTGTGATTATGTTCTCTATCTTTGCTTCGCCTAGATCAACCACTGGGATGCTCTTCATTTTGTACTTGGAAAGAAGCAACAGCATGGTTAAAAAGGAGTTCTCTTTCTGCAGAGCAAGGAACGGTGCCCATCTGAATGTTCCAGAGATATCTCGAACCTGTCAAGAGAGGAATATCAATGCATTTCAGAAGCAAAATTCTATGAAAAGGTGATAAAACTTGTGGGGTTACTTCACCTTGGTGTTCTTGTATAGCTCTGAAGAAGTAAGGACCTCAAAGAAGTTTCCAGAAGTTACAGCTGAATCTCCGTTATCCATGATATCGGCGGTGAAGTCATGAGAAACTCCATTTGAACCTGCAACAGCAGGGCTCCTTGGAGATGTTGGGTCCAACTGTTAAATAAAACAAAGACATGAACTTTAAGTTCACTCGGTACCACAGTCTAATCGAAGAATACATAAGCATACGATAAGAAGTAACAGGGACCTGATGCAAAAGCCAGACAACAATGCCTGGAAACTCCACAATACCGATGTAGCGGTCAATCCAGCTGGCGTCTTCAGGAGCGTCAACATCTACAACAGGAGCGCTCAAAACCTTGAGTTTCGATAGTGTCTGAACAGCTTCAGCCAAGCTTGTGTCTGATCTCAACTCGATGTCTACACAGGAAAAAACACAGAGATATTAGCACATGTTTGAGACAGCAGAAGCAAAGCCCCTTATGTTGAACTGTGATAAAGAGACAATGATAAGGTCCCAAAAGCTTAAGAGAGAAACTGCTTTTAAAATTCAAGTTTGTCTATTCTCTTGGGAATGTGGAGATCAATCCATGAAACGTGAATTTTCATCTAGACCACATAGCCAATTACAATTTTATCAAGAGATCATAGGAACCCATCAATAAATATCTGATAGCATCTCAAATTCCATGATTAATCTCAATATTTTCCATAGATCAAATCTATTTTTTTATACACGATCATGATCATCTCTATGGTTACAAATAATTGTTACAAAGTAAAAAAAAAAAAAAAAAAATCTAGATACGTCTCTATGGTTAATTCTGGTCTAAAGTTGACCAATTCCAACTAAACATCAGCTCATGATAAAGTTAGGATACCTTGTGAATCAGAGGAGAGAGGGAAAGCAGAGACAGGGATGCTTTCGAAACATGCGTTGAGCTTCTCGTTAGGGCTGAGCTGCGGCTTCTGCTCATCCCATAAATCTTCCACACGCATCCCTAGCTTTGCTTCCGGGCTCGACACCTCACTTCGATGCCCTAAGCTCTCGCTCCTCACTATCTTTATCTCCGGCACACTCGCCATCTTTTCCACACTGTAACGGTACCGTCTTTTTTCTCCGGCGCGACACAAAACGATTACAAAAAAATCCTCTCTTTTACGTTTCCGACAAGTGGGCTGTCTTTATCTTTGAACTGTAACTGAGATTAAAGAAGTATACCCATTACGATCGATCGAGACACCACAGTATAGTAGAGAAGAGATCTCGAAGCGGAGAATAATTCAGAATAGACCCCCGTGTCTTAAATATTTTGAATGATACCCTTTATGTTTTCTATTGATCAAAATAATCCATGAATTTTCTATTGGATCATAAAGATGTGGGCTTTTTTGAAATAAAATGGATTTATTTGGTGCAATTGTAATTTGTTTTCTCGTTGTTTTCCGGTCGTTAGTGGAAAGGATATTGTAGACTGGGGTAGTTGTATAGTATATATATTGTACTCCTTCAAGTAGATTCGAGATCTGAGTCGTTGGATTGAAACCTAGTGACACGTGGAAGATGGACAAGGATTGTTCCGGTATTGGTCGTGATGGCGGAAAGCGATGAGTATAATAATATGTCTCCTTCTGTGGAAGTCATGCTTATCTGTATCATCATCATTCATCTCATCTTTAATTCTTTTGTCCGCGCCAAATAGTTTATTTATTTGGATTAGATAATTATGCCGACCTGTATAATGCAGATAGCTATCTTCTACTCTTTTATTTAATCAAGAGCTCTATATATTATTTTGTTTTTATTTTTTATTTTGCAAATTGTATTTTAGGAAGAGTATCTCGTACAATTATTTGTACCATATTTTGATAAATGATCCCACTCTCAGATTCGAGCATTACCATATTTGAGACTTTTGGGGTTTCAAACATTTCTTATAGAATTTTTGTAAAAAATTTCTTTTCAAAATTTGGGGACCAATAACTATATAAAAAACTTCTAAAATTTTTAGGAACCAAAACCAATGTTTTCTTTGCTTATGCCTAAATCCGACCCTGGATTGAGAATACTTTGGAAAGCAAAAAAAGTTAATTATTTATCAGTTCACTTCGGGAATTGTTGGCGGATTGTCAAATCCGTAAAAAATATTAAAATAATATCATAATATAATTATAAATATTTAAACAACATCATAAAATGTATTCTATAAACATATTTTATTTTTTATCACAAAATTTTGTAATAACTTCCAATATAACTTTAAGACGAAACAATTAAACCAATATTTAAAAATTTAATCCATAAAACATTATATTTACCGGTTCACTTTTGTGAATTGTTGGCGGATTGTAGAATCCATAAAAATATTAAAATTGTATCATAATATAATTATTAATATTATTAAAAAGGAAGGAGTCCTAAAAAATCTAACAACATTGTTTCACTCGTTTAACAAATAGTATAAATGTTACACTTTATATTTCGCCAAATGACGTTACCATAAATAACTATATGTTGATGCTTTTTTAAATAGCCCCACATCTTTTGGTGCCCGATAATATTTGGCCCAATACAAAATCTATGTTATTTACTTCTTTTGGTGCCCATAAATATTTGGCCCAATTCAAAATCTATGTTTTTAAAGTAAATCTAAATTAACACGATCAAATCTATAACAAATACACATAATAATTAATCTATGTTTTATAGTACACCTTATATTACACAATTATATGACACATTATGCCCCATACTTTATTTAGCTGACCTTATACTATACGACAAATATACATTTAAACGAATCATATTATTACTCTTCATCTCATGTGATACACTTCTTCTCTAATTTTTTAATAACCAACATTATAGGTATTATATAATAATGTTACACATCATAATTCTAAATATTGACAAAAATCGAATTTGATTTTAAAAAACTTTAGCAAACCATTTGTTAAAACAAAATTCTATATAGAACGTTAAGTTAAACTTTATAAAGAGTATAAAAATTGTAATTTAAGATAAATTTAAAAACTATTAAAAACCATATAAATCTATAATAGAAAAATTAGTCAAAAATCAGCCAAGTAAATATTAAATATCACTAGCTCAACGAATATCTATTATTATAAAATTGAGTTCATTCCCTCCTCCTTGTGCCACATGTGCGTCCACGTCACAAATTCGCTTCATGACATCGCGGCACGTGTCCCTGCATCAAAAACTCATCACTTTGTTAAATGAATATATCTCTTCGCATTTCCATATTCAAATAGTGTGTAACTGTCACTTTAATGCACATCAATAAACGTTTATGTATATAAAGAGATCCATTGCATCCATTATATATCTTGATAATACTCTAAGATATTTTTAAAATAACTTTTAGTTATGGCCAGGAGATAAAACAGATGAAAGACTGGACTTGCAGGTGTCGTTATCTTTGCTCAGTCACAAGCGCATCTAACATTACCTACGCAGCCTGTGGCTCGTCATCGCGTTCGTACTGCTTATGTATCTTTAAAACAACCAAAAGTTAATTTTTTTATATAGATCATTGCAAAGTATTCTTATTCAGAGATTATGTATTTGTTAGTATTGATTTTATGTTTAGGCGTATATATTAAATAACTATGTTTACAAATACAAAATAATACTTGATTTCTGTTACATATTGTAATAGTGGATTAGAGAAAAAAGGAAAAAAATGCTTATAATAATGTTTTAGTTTTGAGTTTGAGGGAAAGAAAAATAATAATAATATTAATAGATGTAGTGTATTATACGGAAATTATTATGATTTTGAAAATAAAACAAATACATAGGAAAATTGCACATTTTGGATGCGAGTGCGATTCATATTAACCAGTTTAGTTTAGAGTGCAATATTATCTTCAAAAAAAATTTAGATGGAAATTATATTTATATCCATAATCTAGATAATTTAAGTTTTTAAAAAATTTGTGTACATTATTATTCTAATTAATTTTTTAAAAGTTATGTTTGGAACTTCAGAAATATTATTATCACTATTTATAAATATATTCTTGATTTTAATATTTAAAGATTAGATGAAATAATATATAAGAAACGTGTGCTTTTACTATCAATTTGAGATGTTCATATATTCATATTTTAGATTTACAAATAATTTTAATACAAATATTGGAATATATATATAGTTATTCTATTAACTAACCTGTACTATAGTGTAATAAAATAATTTAAAAATAATAGTTAGTTTAATATGTATTTTGCTGATTTATAATTTTTTTTATACATAATAATATATGGTCGTATAAGTTCTGTTTGTGCATAATATTCTATAGCCATATTAAAATTTTATGTAAGTATATATATATATATATATAATCATCAAAGTATACTATTCCATTTATTTGGTGTGTTGTACATTTGTTTTAATTTATCTCTAGCAAATTACTGACATAACATAAACCAAAAATAAATGTTCAAATACAGCATAAATATCAAAAAAGTGTTAATAGTAGCAATTACTGACAGTGTCCTAAACAATTACAAAATATATTCGAATAAGATTATCTCAAAGTTAAAATCTTATTCTCCATTGTATTAGATACCTTGACATAAAAATAAATTCTGGCATTTGAAAACTCAATCTCATTCTTTTAACATAATCACACTTTAACCAACTGAACATAGAATAAAATTTAAACAAGATTATATATTTCATAAAAACCGATACATCGAATCCCGCGCGTAGCGCGGGCCTACTCTAGTAACTCTTATAAAATACACACAAATTACATATATTGAGAGAGAGTAATCATGTGCATTTAGGTCTTCAGATCGGATATGGGTTGCTTCATTTTGGATCCGGTCAGGTTTTTCGGGTTCAAGACATTTGGATCCAATTAGGTATTTGTTTTTTTTTGTTCAGGTTCAGAACGATTCATTTCAGGTCAATGTCAGTTCGGATCCCATAATTCAAATACATGTAATTTTTAAAAACCCATATAAATATCCGTAAATATTCATATACCAAAAACTCCCATAATTTTACTTGAAATCTGACCAAAGAATAAAAAAACACTCAAAATTTTATCCAAATACCCAAAATATATTTTAAAATTTTGAAATTTTATTCACCCGAAACTATACCAAAAACCGAACCCAAAACTTAAAAAATTATTTATAAAACCAAAAACATATTCGAAATACCCAAATATACTTAATATACACAAAAAATTTTAAGTACTTTAAGTACCTGATCGGGTCTCAGGTAAGACCTGATCCGCGGGTCCAAAAAAATACCGAATAGGTACTTAAACCATGGAGCCGGAACAGAACCAAACCTGTATTTTCAGGTTGATTTTGGTTTGGTTTTACGGGTCCGGATGATATGTCAGGCCTAAAAAATACATAAAAGTAAGTGTACAAACAAAAATCTTAAATAAATTAGTTCACAAATTATGCTGTTTTAAACATATTCACTTTTTATAAAATACGACTTTATAATATAGTAACATATAACAATTTTAGAATATTGTGGGAACCGGAATTCACACCGTCGAATTTTGTTAATCGGAGGAAATCCAAGTTAACCTAGCCTTCCCTGAAGGTCCCGGTTATCTGCTGGGCTACGCATAACACAATCAATATGATAGAAAATACGAAGTAGTTAATCGTAAGAACAAAAGAAGAGCGAAAAAATCTTATTTCCGAATTCGCGTTTGAGCGTGAACAACAGGTAGGATCCTAGGCCACAAGAGCTGTCAGTATGTTCGCTAGTCTAGCCACCTAATTTCTAACCTAGTTGAGTCGCAGCTCGATAGTAAAAACGGAAAAATGCTTAATTTGCTCTAAGTGCTAAGTTTGCTCTGAGAAAGCTCTCCTTCCTCCTCGCCCCAAGCTCTCCTTATATGCTCCCTTCTAGGTTGGTTTGCTCCCCTTGGGCCGGACTTATCGCGAGGCGGACTTTTCCATTTTTCGTCATCTCTCGTGATTATCTTCGGAAACTTGACATTTATCTTCGGAAACTTCATGTTTATCTTTTGGAAACTTGACATTTATCCTTTCCTGCAAATAAAAATAGATCGTCATACCAGCTTTGTGCTCAATCTTATTTGGAAATCGTAAGTGGACCGTCTAGCCGAGATCCAGGCCACTTCGGGCCGTTTTCGGACTTTAGGCGTTTTTCCTACGATTTCACGTAAGAGACCGCTTTCAACTTGACGCTGGTCTTTCCGGATGGATTCTAACTCTTCGTATAGTTAGGACGACCGGTGTTTAAGCTGACAATGTCCGTTTTATACGACAGGTGAGGATCCATCTCAACGACCGGATCTTTCATAACTTTTCCCAAAGTCCTTCTTTGATAATCCCGAGTGAGATGGTACATGAGTGTTGTGTCCGTAGACCTGATGGTCCAGCTATGGGAACTTGAACGAGGAGGCACGGTTTCGGGACGGGACGGTCCTTGCCCTAGGACGGGACGACCTCGGCACGGGTCATCCTCGCCCGTGGGCGAGGCGGCCTCGGTGAGGGTCGCCCTCGCCTGCATGCAGGTGGCCTCGGTGAGGTGTCCTCGCCCGTGGGCTAGACAACCTCGGCATGGGTTGTCCTCGCCCGTGGGCGAGGCGGCCTCGGTGTGGGTCATCTTCGCCCGTGGGCGAGGTGGCCTCGGTGAGGGTCGCCCTCGCCTGCATGCAGGTGGCCTCGGTGAGGTGTCCTCGCCCGTGGGCGAGACGGCCTCGGTGCGGGTCGTCCTCGCATGCGGGCGAGGTGGCCTCGGTGAGGGTCGTCCTCGCCCGTGGGCGAGGTGGCTCGTGTCCGGTTGGTCCGATCCATACTTTTTTTATGTTCGAGACCTCATCCGGACTGAATGAATTCTCGATGCTCTCTAGTTCGTGTCCGCGGAAAACTGTCTTTTATTCGGTTAACCGTTTCCCGGGAATATTTGGTTTTCAAAGACTAAACAAGAGTTTGTTTTCCGAGAACTTTTGGGCATTGATTCCGCCGTGACTGATTTTGATCCCAACAGTTAGCCCCCCAGCTAGCTAGGATCCGTGGACCTGAATGTGAGGTCCTAGCTTGCGGTACGACTCGTCTAGGTAGAATCAGACGTAATCGTTTGCCAAAAGTTCGAGAGTGATCAGTAACTCTTTTTCCTATATATGGGTGGAGTAAGTCTTTGCTCACTTTCCTCCACAAGAAAATTTCTTCAAAGTAAAAACTTCTTTCATCCTCTCTCCCTTTACCTTTGTGTCAAAATGACTTCAAAAAAGAGATCCTCTAAGAAACAGACTCCCCCCCCCCATCATCTTCCGGCAATCCTTGCGCCGATGAGGAGGTTGTTCCCAAAGAGGAATTTGAGGTCGAACAAGAAGAGAAGGAGGCGTTCTGGAAAGCTTTGTGCAGCTCGATACCTCCTCCGCCCGAAGTCTTTTACCCCGTCAGGCCTGCGACGCAGCCCGATGCTACCCTTCCGAGTAGGACCTCTCCCGTTTATCTTAAAAACCTTCGGGAGTTTTACAGAGTTCCAAGGGAGGTGGTGTTTCGAATCCCAGTTCGTGGGGAGAGTGCGGAGAATCCTCCGGAGGGATTCTTCCCATGCTACGAATCTTTCTTGACACGCTGTCGTATGTGGTTCCCGATCCCTAAGGCAATTGTCCGCGCACTAGACCGTTTCAAGCTGCGGAAGCCGGTGCTGCGGACGAGGAAGGAGAAGGCGATCAGCCCGTGAGCTTGTTTGGCATGTCGATGTCCGGGTACCTTGACCTTGACCTTTGAGGATCGTCAGGATTGCTTTCCCTAATCTTTATCTTTATCGTAGTATGTGGTATTTTTAGGCCGAGTGTGGCCGTTGATTATATGAGTGTGCTATGGCCCTATGGGGCCATTTGACTATATTTGCAGGACTGGCCGTTGGTGGCTTTGAATCAAGCCGCTATGCGGCTTTTATATATATGACAAATATTTTATTATCATTCTACGATTTTTAGTTTATACTTCAGTCAAGTGTTAGAGGGAAAGGTACGAGTAGTCAATTCGTATCTTAACTCTTGGTTTGTCATCCTGTTCCCTTGCTCTTTCAAGAACGAGCGTATTCGAAAACGTTTAGGAGTTTTACGAAGTTTCGTGAGCGTTTTTTAGATGTGGACGAGGAGACATGTTTTAAGATCTCGTATCAGTTTTGATATCATGTCTTGAGATGTTAACGGGCCAGTAGGACTGGGCTTAGGGCAAGACCTAGGTTTACTTTCGGCTCTGAGGCTGTGCGACGACTAATCGGCTTTCGTTTTGCCTGTTGGCGGTTTCTACCTGGTTTTTTCCGATTTAAAGTCTGCGGCTTGGTGTCGGCTTATACAACTTGTGTGGGAAGGACCGAGCACTCTCCAGAGAACGTCTGGTGTGCTGACCAAAATTTCGGATTTTTTGTAAAGCGCGCTATGGGATCCTTGTTGATGTAAGAGAACCTTTAGTTTTGTGAAAGGTTTGACTACGAGTTCTTTTTTGGAGAACGTTTTTGGGTTTGTCCGTCGGGGCCAATCGACTTGTATATATATTTATTTTAAAAGTCGCGGAAGGACTGTGTGTTCGGATAATAGCTTTTGAGGAATTTTTGCGACGTCTTGTGATATACCATGGATTTTACCCATTTTTACCCCTGGTATATGAGTGTTTTTACTACTATTATCTATGTTTTGGAGTCTATTAGGTATGTTTTCAGGTTCAGAAGCATTTTGGAGAAAAGTGATGTTTTAGGTGCCTTTTTGGAGCTTAAAGAAGAGTTCACCCGAGATCAAGACCAGAGGTCGACGTCAGAGTTACACATCGATCGATGCACACTCTGTGCAATCGATCGACACACATTAGCTGAAGGACGATACATCGAGACCATAATCGACCGATGTACACCTTGTACTATCGATCGATACTGAGGCGGCTGAAAGACAAGTTGGACCTGGCCGAACTTGAAGCCCAAGATATCACATTTTACAAGAATGCCTCTGACGAGTTTTTTAACCTAATGAACTCATATATTTATATGCCTAAGTGTTTTGGCATTGAAAACAAGCTTTCTTTTCATTCAAGTCTCTTTCATATACAATCTTTTACAGTAATACAAGTTTTCATAGTTTCTAAGAGTTTCTTCTACTTCTACTCATTTTCTTTCAGTTCTTTAATTGTTAACAAAGGTTATAGGATTCTAGACCTAGAGGAGAAATCCAAAGATATTTGTGATTGGAACCTGAGTGTTCACCCTCGAATAGGTCTATGAACTTCTATTATTACCTTGTTGCTATGAACTACTTAGCCATGTCTGAGGGGATTCACTTGTTAGATTTAGGGTTTAAATAGGATATGAGGGATTAGCCCCAGCCTATAATTGCTATAATTGTGATATTTATTGTTAGGATTGTTCATTAATGCTTTTCTAGCTTAGCTACCTAGAACATGAACTTGAATTGCATTGATTTATTACATGCAATACCGATAACATCCTAAACATGCTATGACCCTCTTGAGATATCGCGGCTGATCTAAGATCATGGTGAGCATTGTATCAACTCGCGCATAAAGCTTGCTTAGAGCCGTATCGATCGATACTCCTATAGAGTAATCGATCGACGTAGCTAGAGGTGTATCGGTCGATATTCCTATCGAACTATCGAGCGATACCAGCGGCAGAAGTAGCCGACCGCAACACCATTTAGCATCTAAGTAATAGATGGTCTAAATAATCAGAGCTGATGGATTCATTTTATAAGTGTTGAGCTCGACATATCATGCAAGCAACTTGTTAGCCTTTATAGTATTTATAATCCTGAATTCTGAATACTTACCCTGAATCTAACTACTTTTCTTTATTGTTTTCAAAACCAAATCCTTTCAACCGAGTAATCTCATCCTTACTCAGCAAACCTGCACTTTACTTTAAACTATTTTCAACCTAGCATAGTCATTAAGATTGCATCTTATTTGTACACTAGCTCTCGTGGATTCGATCCTAAGTACTACAACCGAACCTCTTATTTGAGAGAGTAAAGTCACTCATTAGGGTAATTTGAGTGATATCAAATTTGGCCGCTGTCGGGGAGCTTTGATACAATAGGATATAATCTGATTAGGTCTAGGTTATTTCTATTTTATTTTAATTTGTTTTCGACACAAAATTTTTCTTGTCTTTCGGTACATGCCCAACCGCACGAAGCAACAAGGAATCCCAACTTTGTTCTCGAAGACCCTGCTAGCTTGGAGCGTTCAATCCGCAGGAAATCCGTTCCGCATCGATCGACGCCATCAACTGCCTGTCGACCGATACCGACGCGACCGAGACACCGTCTTCGTCGACCGACACTTCGCACCTTCCGTCGACCCACGCTACTTCACCGCCGACCGACATCTTTCATCCGATATCGATCGATACCCCTAACCGTATATCGATCGATACTACTCGCGAGTCATGGTTAGCCTATTATTCTCACGAGATGAGAATGGAGACTTGCGTGACCAAGAAGGTCACCTTCGTAATGAAGCAGGTCAGAAACTCAACGCCGAATGAAGTAATCCCTGAGCCAGAAACTGCACCTACATGAGCCATTCAACCTGTAGAAGAGGCTGCTCGAACACTAGCTGACTACAACCGTCCAGATCAGTTCTACACCAACAGATCAGCCATTAGCCCCCGCTATACGTAGAGGCGATCTCGAAGCTCAAGCCGCAGTACTACACCCTTGTGGGATAGATACCTTACTATGGGCTGTCCAGTGAGCATCCCATGGACCATCTGGAGAGGTTCGAGGATCTCATATCTGCTATCAAAGCCAATGGAGTCCCTGTGGACTACCTTCTCGTAAGCTCTTCAAACACTCTTTATCCGAGAAGCTTTGCGCTGGCTTAAGCAGCTACCACCAGGATCTCTTACATCCTCGAGCGACATCAAAACGCATTTTGCGTAACTTCTTTGATGATGCGCTGAAGACTTAAGGAGGAAAATTGCCACATTCAATCAGAGCCGGAGAGTCACTCAAGGATACCTGGATCAGATTCAAGTCTTACTAGCGAGACTGCCCACACCATGGATTCAAGAAAGTGCAGCTGCTCAACTTTCTTCGAGGCATCGCACTGAAGTATCGATGGCTCTAGACACTGCAGTGAAGGCAACTTCACCACGAGGAATCCGAAGATGCTGTGAAGCTGATAGACAACCTAGCATCCAGCAACATCACAAAGAACATTGTAAGAGCAAGATCCGCAACGCTCCTTGGAAAGGAACAGATAAATGAGGTACAAGCTACACTTGACAATGTTGAAACATCTAAAAAGCAAATCTGCTCAGTGGAGGATGCGAAGCTGATTAAGAAGATGACTACACGTATGTAAGTCAACCGATCGCTGGAACCGATTTCGTGAGGTCCGAAACCAAGGAAACAAACTGGCAGACGAGAGGAAACTTCAACAGCAGCAACCCCAACAACAATAGGAGTTATGGAAACTCATCTTACATGAAGCCACCCACACCAACCCGGAAGGAAAGGTAGAAGACATGCTCAGAAAGTTCTAGAAAGCCAGCAGCAGTTAGAGGTGAACTTCAATGGAAAGATCGACGCTGTCTACACCACTTTGAACACAAAGCTTGATGCTTTGAGTACCCATGTGAAGAAACTAGAGACTCAAGTGATTCAGACAGGAGAAGCTGTTTAGAAGCGAGGAAGCTTTAGGTAAAGAGGCGGAGAAGAATCAACAGGCCACAACGCCGCTATCATAGAGGATGACTTTTGGAGAGTGGTAAAGCAAGAGAAGCTGCAAGAGGAAGACTTCCAGATCGGAAAAATTGGCGGCAACCAATGGAATCGATCGATGTCAGGATCACCACATCGATCGACGTACGCCAACACCAATCGATCGATGGAACAAGACGAGCATCGACCGATGGATCTTGAAGAATCCACCAACGAGTGCAATGCCGTGAAGATACTTACTCACGAGGAGTTCACAGCAAAACACCCACATCCGCCCAGCCCTTACCACATCGACCGACAGGACGGACGACCCATCGATCGACCGACTGATAAAGAAATCGATCGACACACTCAGAAGCTGTCGATCGATATTCAGTTATCTGCGCCGAGTGCAACTTCCCAAGATAGATGTTGCACGACTTAATGCACTCCGGGAGCAATCTAACCCTTCCAGAAACCCACCAACCGCCATAATGAAGAAGCCCACAGATATTATTGATCCAATGGAGATAGAAAAGGAAAAAGATGGCAGAGTACTCAGAAAAAGGAAAGAGAAGGTTCCTAAACACCTTAAAAGAGGAGTTAATGGGAAAGAGTTGGCAAGTTTCAGAAAGAGAGTTCTAAGGATACCTACAGAGAAACCCTTTGAAGAAGCCTACTTTTCACACAGATTGTGGATGTTTTTCACAGAAACCAAGGAGACAGAAGAAGACATGAAGAGGAAGTTCAACCAAGTCAGAAAAAGTATGAAGAAGAGGATCAAACTAGAGAAGAAGGGTGATCCAGGGAAGTTCGTTGTTCCTTGCTCAGTCCATGGGATCAACTTTCCACGTGCCCTATGTGATACAGGATCTGGAGTTAGCATCTTACCCAAGGTGATAGCAGACCATCTAGGTCTGAAGATAGAGCCTACCAAGAATCGCTCATCTTTGTGGATTGTTCTCAGCGTAACTCGAGGAATTGTGAGAAACCTTGAGGTCATCATAGGAGAAGCCCTAATTCCAGTGGACTTCCATGTCTTGGACGTCAAGATAACCCTACCTACTTCTTTGCTACTTGGAAGAGCCTTCCTAGCCACAGTTGGAGCAGTCTGCAACCTTCAGACAAACAAACTGTGCCTAACCCTGATCAACCCTACGGTCTACTATGATCGATGCGAGTCATCAAGGTCCCTAAGAAGATCCAAGGCGACTCAGACCTTGTAGCTGTTTGCTATTGTGGAGGCGAATCGACTCACAAGGCGAATCTGAGACGAGACCGCAGAATCGATCGATAGTAGGACTGTCTCATCGATCATCGTGGTGAACAGACACGATCGACAGCCACATGGTCATCGATCGATTCACTATTCAATCAGATCGAGGAGGAGTTTCGAAGGTGATTTCGAAGTAAACCGTGGGAGAAGCGACTACTACATCCCACCATATGCTGCAAATACTACTCATATTGAGGAGTATCTGATGATTACGAGGAGGAGAGCTATAGAATGTCAAAACCTTCGAGAAGATGAAGATCGACTTCTCCACCACAACCTCGAATTACGACATCGATCGACAGGGCCTTCTCCCCATCGATCGATACTACTACCTCGCATCATTCGACAACACAGTCAACAACACGCGAGGGAGACTACTCAATCGAGCTGGGCAGCGACTACCAGTACGAGCTTCGCAATGGTGACCGCCACACCAACATACATCACCCAACCGGAGAAGTCTCATCGATCGACACGGCACGAGTACAATCTACCGATAGGCCTGAACAACCATCGACCGATTCAGAACCAGTGCAATCGACCGATTCATACAACCAACCATCCCAGGTAATACATTCAAATATATTTAATTTCGTAATCTAATCCCGGATGAGTTTGGTATTTTCAGGGATTCACAAGGTTTTGCACGCCAATGGATGGACTAACACTCCACATATCCAAAGAAGACATTGCAGACGCCCTACGCTAGCCAATGGATCCCACAACCTATTCCAAAGAACAACGCCACGGACCAGACCACCATTATCAGCACCGTGAGGCAGATACAACAACCGAACCAAAGGAAGCTGAGGATAACCATCTCAACAGAAGGATCCATATCTTCAACAAAAATCGTCGATCTGAGTATGTCGCATCGATCGATGGACTTCAACAACCATCGACCGATTCAGAACCAGTGCAATCGAATCGATTCATACAACCAACCATCGGGTAATACATTCAAATATATTTAATTTCGTAATCTAATCCGGATGAGTTTGGTATTTTCAGGATTCACAAGGTTTTGCACGCCAATGGATGGACTAACACTCCACATATCCAAAGAAGACATTGCAGACGCCCTACGCTAGCCAATGGATCCCACAACCTATTCCAAAGAACAACGCCACGGACCAGACCACCATTATCAGCACCGTGAGGCAGATACAACCAACCATCCCGTGTAATACATTCAAATATATTTAATTTCGTAATCTAATCCCGGATGAGTTTGGTATTTTCAGGATTCACAAGGTTTTGCACGCCAATGGATGGACGAACACTCCACATATCCAAAGAAGACATTGCAGACGCCCTACGCTTAGCCAATGGATCCCACAACCTATTCCAAAGAACAACGCCACGGACCAGACCACCATTATCAGCACCGGGAGGCAGATACAACAACCGAACCAAAGGAAGCTGAGGATAACCATCTCAACAGGAAGGATCCATATCTTCAACAAAAATCGATCGATACAGAGTATGTCGCATCGATCGATAAGTGTCCCGAATTCGGAAAGAGAGCCTTTCGATATGGAGTTCGAAAATTCTTTTGGGAGCAGAGAGATGAGTATGGGGTCTACAGAGACGAGAATGGTTTTGTTAGAGGTAGATGGTGATGTCATCCGAATTTCTAAAGACGACATCAAGAAACTGCTCCAAAGAACTTCAATGGACGAGCGCTCCTACATCTGTCTACCAGAGCACGCTAGTTCATTTACAAGAAGAGAATTGGTGCAAGAAACCTACACCAAGGACAAGATCAACGAGATGTTCACCGGTTTACTTGGAGAATGCAAATGGGAAAAGCTCTCCATGGAAAAGAGTTTGGAAGAGGCCACAGACAAGCTTCGCAGTGAGATGAACTGGATGTTCAGTGCAGACAAAGGATTACTCATGAGGGTTCAACGTCTTGAGCTGGAACTTGAAGATCTTCGCAACGCACAGAACCATAGCCAGAAAAGATCAATATCGATCGACGGAGTAACATCCACATCGATCGATACGGAGCCCACACCATCGACCACTTACTCAAAACGTGAGGTTGATGAGTCTCTTGGAGATATCTGGAAAGAATTGAAGAAAGCAGAGGCTCGTCTCAGCATCAAACAAACCACAACCTGTGAGGGGATCTTGCCCAACCTAGCAGATCTTAGAATCTGCACAGAAGAGATGAGGAGATCTATCAGCCTTATCAATGAAGCACATGCAGATATGAACCCCGCTGCACCTTGCAATCCTTTTGGAGGATTGACCCGTCTGGAAGCAGTTGAGAGGAAAATTGCTGATATACACTTCTTAGTAGACAAAGAAGTGGAGGAACTCGCACAACGCATAGATACTACGCAGCAGGAGGCTGAGAAGTTCCAACGTCAACTTGATTATCAGGCTGCATCGATTGCATCGATCGACCGAGCAACCAGCGCATCGATCGATGGACTTCAACAGCCATCGACCAATATTTCAATTAAGGAATCGATCGATACCAGCTCCATCCAAGACAAGATGATCCAACGCCTTGATTCAATGCAAGCAGAGCTTAGTGACCTTCGAACATGCCTACGTGAAGATAGGATGGCACGCGGTCAGCATTGAAAGTCATGAAGAAAGGATTCAAAGGATCACTGATGAGTTGATTGAGTTAAAGAAGAAACGAACCAGAGAATATGAAGCCACAAGAAGCCTATTTGACGCATGATTCGGTGAGAAAAAAGATACAGAGGATACTTGTTTCTCAACAAGTACCTGGACTTCATCTTAGTAGCTCATCTCATCCGAAGTCAAGCTAGATGATTATAATCAAAGCGCTGAGTGGGAGGCAACCCACTGTTAGGTAGTTTTTCATTTTATTTTTATCTTTAGGATTTTATTTTTCGTATTTGTTTTTCTTTGCAGTTACAATTAGACGATTGCCACTGAAATCGACCGACATGACACTGTCGATATCGATCGACATGAACCAAAAAGAAGCGATCGACGAAGACGACTCAACATCGATCGATACGCAACGCGGTCAGGTATATCGTTCTAAACCTTTTGATATCAGTGTACTTTATTATTACCTATGCCTTCACTGGACTGGTTATACACTGGGGACAGTGTATGATTTAAGTCAGGGGGGATGTTACTGATGCTGTTTACCTTTTGATTTCATCAAAAAAAAAAATTCAAAATGGTTTTTATTGAGTCAATAAAGGGATAATGATAATTTTAATTTTCACTTTTTATCTAACCAATCTTTTAGGCACCATTCTTAGATCTGTTGATGCAGAATATACTATAGATGCTAAAGTTGATCACCTATCAACTATGACAACACTTTCATTGATTGTCTGGAGGAACCAAAGCTGATTTCCAACCTAACCTGACAATTCTTTGCTTGTCTTGGGGCTTGGTATACATGGGATCGGATGCTTCAAACAAGTCTGGAAGGTAATAGCCTTGTGTAGATAGTTTTATCACCCTCTCTCTCTCTCATTTTCGAAATTAGATTTAATTTTTATTCAGTAAAAAAAAAAATTAAAAATCGAAAATTATCTTAAATTTATGTTTTAGGAATAGTTAGATATTAACTAGGAAGGAATTCGAACAGGGCTTGGCGGTTACCTCCCCTCAAGACTTGATTCATAAGAATTCTATAGGTAAATGGTTCGAACAGGGCTTGGTGGTTACCCCCTTCAAGACTTGCTCATGATGAATCGTAGGATATAGGTCAAAAAGTGAACAGGACTTGGTGGCTGCAACCATTAAGGCTTGATTCATGGAAGCCTGTCCAATCTTGGTCAATGTCTTGCAAATGAAAGTAGACTTGACTAGGAGAGAAATAGTAGAGAGAGAGAGGATAGGAACTAATTTTTTACATGCAGATCCAGATACTTGTTTGAGCAAACCTTGCATCCTGTGATCGATACTCCCAAGGTAAAGCCTGGACTTTTATTTTTATGTACAGAAATGAAATCAGTAGAGGGGTTAGTCAGACATGATTGCTAAGTTGTTGGCTAGATGATCAAGGTAGCTTATTGCATAATGTGCTTACGATTGATGAGACTCTTAGATGTGGTTTGCAACAAAGTAGAGGTTATGATTCTAAGTTTGAATTTGATTTAGTCTCTGCTTTTCAAAACCTCTTTCATAAAGACTGCTTGTGTGTTTGCTAGAGGACAAGCAAAAGGTTAAGTCTGGAGGAGTTGATATACCATGGATTTTACCCGTTTTTACCCCTGGTATATGAGTGTTTTTACTACTATTATCTATGTTTTGGATTCTATTAGGTATGTTTTCAGGTTGAAGCATTTTGGAGAAAAGTGATGTTTTAGGTGCCTTTTGGAGCTTAAAGAAGAGTTCACGAGATCAAGACCAGAGGTCGAGGATTACACATCGATCGATGCACACTCTGTGCAATCGATCGACACATAAGCGAAGGGCGATACATCGAGACCATAATCGACCGATGTACACCTTGTACTATCGATCGATCTTGTGACTGAAAGACAAGTTGGACCTGGCGAACTTGAAGCCAGGATATCACATTTTACAAGAATGCCCTGGAGTTTTTAACCTAATGAACTCATATATATATATGCCTAAGTGTTTTGGCATTGAAAACAAGCTTTCTTTTCATTCAAGTCTCTTTCATATACAATCTTTTACAGTAATACAAGTTTTCATAATTTCTAAGAGTTTCTTCTACTTCTACTCATTTTCTTTCAGTTCTTTAATTGTTAACAAAGGTTATAGGATTCTAGACCTAGAGGAGAGATCCAAAGATATTTGTGATTGGAACCTGATTGTTCACCCTCTAATAGGTCTATGAACTTCTATTATTACCTTGTTGCTATGAACTACTTAGCCATGTCTGAGTAGATTCACTTGTTAGATTTAGGGTTTAAATAGGATATGAGGGATTAGCCCCAGCCTATAATTGCTATAATTGTGATATTTATTGTTAGGATTGTTCATTAATGCTTTTCTAGCTTAGCTACCTAGAACATGAACTTGGATTGCATTGATTTATTACATGCAATACCTGATAACATCCTAAACATGCTATGATCCTCTTGAGATATGAAGCTGATCTAAGATCATGGTGAGCATTGTATCAACTTCAGCATAAAGCTTGCTTAGAGTCAGATCGATCGATACTCCTATAGAGTAATCGATCGACGATAGGTGTATCGGTCGATATTCCTATCAAACTATCGAACATACCAGCGTATAAAGTACCCAACACCAAGCATCTAAGTAATAGATGGTCTAAATAATGCAGAGCTGATGGATTCATTTTATAAGTGTTGAGCTCGACATATCATGCAAGCAACTTGTTAGCCTTTATAGTATTTATAATCCTGAATTCCTGAATACTTACCCTGAATCTAACTACTTTTCTTTATTGTTTTCAAAACCAAATCCTTTCAACCGAGTAATCTCATCCTTACTCAGAACCTGCACTTTACTTTAAAATATTTTCAACCTAGCATAGTCATTAAGATTGCATCTTATTTGTACACTAGCTCTCTCAGGATTCGATCCCTAAGTACTACAACTGAACCTCTTATTTGAGAGAGTAAAGTCACTCCTTAGGGTAATTTGAGTGATATCATCTTGCTTCCCTGAAGATATGTCCTTAAGATGGTTAGGATCTTCGTTTTTTAGAGAAGATGTATTTTTCTTGGTCTTGCTTGACCGCTAGTTCGTATGAACTATCGTTTAGTTTTCATCCAAAGGCTGCTCGGATGGATATGCATTTTCGTAAACCCTTGTTCCGGGAGATCTCAGATTGTTATGGCTTATTGCAAGTGAATCGTGAGACAAGAAGAAAAAATTTTATTTGAAAAAGTTTAGAATATCAGTACATGCATGGATGCCGGACTTGGCGGAGTATAGAATTATCGTACCCCTTTTTAATGAGGGGATAGCTGAACTTATCGAAGACAAGCTGCCTCATTACCTCTTCGAGGATCAAGCCATCTCGTAGTTTTGCTTGTTGTTGCGGGCGTTCCTACTCGCTGGATGGGACAATTCCTGTTAATTCGTCCGTTGAGGCTTTAGTTAGGTCGGAGGTCGTTTCATGAGTCGGGTTTTTCGCTGGTAAGGCGATGGACTTCGGGACTACGTCGCTGTCCGGAGTCGTTGCCTGGTCGAGTGATTCAGAATCACTTTTTACGGGGTTCTCGGGAATACTCTGAGTCTTCTTGACTCGCTTCAGGCTGACCATGGGAGTGTTCCGAGTTTGTCGTAGTTTGTGCTCGGCAAAGAAGCAGAGCCTAGACTGTTTCTGGCATCCCCAGATTACCGCTGTTCCGTTTGGTGTTGGGAACTTGATGCCAAGGTGGTAAGTCGACGGTACCGCTTTCATGGCGTTGATCCAGGGGGTTCCCATGATGACATTATAGATGGCCGGGTTATCGACTACGGCAAAGTCAACGATTTTCGTGACTTCCTTAGCCATGACCTGAAGTTTGATTGATCCGAGAGTCATCAACGTTGTGCCTGAGAAACCAGTCAAAGGTTTTGGTTCCGGGACAACAACCCCGAGTTCGATGTTCATTCTTCGGAGAGTGTCGCGGAAGATGATGTTGACTGTGCTGCATGTGTCAATGAGGACCCTTCCTACTTCGAGGTCTCGGATCACTGAATCGGTGACTAACGGGTCGTAGTGAGGTATATCGATTCCGATGGTTTCCCGCTCTTCGAAAACGATCGTGTCGTTAGGAGCGTCGTCAGTCGGGTACCGAGCCATCCAGTTAGAACTCGTTTCTGCCTTTATTCCATAGTCCTTGATTGATGAGACCGAGTCGCGGTAGAATTGCGATTCTCCGATGATCAGTCTTACCCTGCGACGGTTGCTGTCGTTTCCACGGTCATCTTGCCTTCTTCCGCGTTTCTCGCCGGACAGGTTTGCATTGCTCTCGGGAGATTCTTTGTCAGGTTTGGCAGGGCGGTCGGACTCCAGAATGATGTCTTTTATTCCCGTGACCTTTGACAGTTTGCCAGCAAGGAGCTTCGCAGCGAGCCTTGCTTTGAGAACCTTGCAGTTCATGGTGGAATGCCCTCTGGTCTGGTGGAACTCGCAGTAGGAGTTATCCTTGAACTGGTTCCTTGTCCATGTGTTTCGGAGGTTTCCCTTGTTGAGTTGATGGCGTAGTTGTGCTCGTCCTGGACGTCTTCCCCCTCGTGGTGGACATACTTGTCGTTACGAGAGCTTCTCCGTCTGGTGGAAGCTTTTTGCGGGTTGTACTTCTGGAAGAGGACTCTCATCTCCTCTTACATGTTGATGAAGTCCGTTGCCTTGTGAAGGGCGTCCTGGATTGTTCTCGGTTTTTTGAGAGATATCCATTGTCGGAGTTTCGACCTATACCAGAGAGTTTTCCGCAGAGCATCGATTGCCACTTTGTCGCTGATCCCGGTGAATCCTGCCTATTACTAGCTTGAACCTGTTCATGAACTCGCAGAGTGGTTCGTCTTCTCTTTGAGACAGACTCCATAGGTCGACGTCTGAGGTTTCTCTGTCCATGAACATGGAGTATTGCTTGAGAAACTTTGAGGCGAGCTGGCGGAAACTTCCGATAGAGTTTCATTTCAGGCGAGAAAACCACTTGAGCGCGGCTCCTTTGAGGTTCTCGACGAAGAGGAGGCAGTAGCCAGCGTCTCGTTCACGTTCCTTGAGTTTGCACATTCCCATCGCAATCTGGAAAGACTGCAGATGCGCCTTCAGGTCGGTGGTGCCATCATAGACGGGAATTTTGGTCTTCCATGGATCTGAGATGTTAGTTTCCGTAATCGGGCAGTGAATGAAGTTTTGCGTGCTTCCTCGAGAAGTCTGTCGATCTCGGGCGCAGCGATCGTCGCGTGGTGGATTTGCGATTTTACCGCTTTGACCTCTGCCGCGGTTTTTGCGATATACTCGCGGAGATAATGGATCTCGTCAGGGTTTGCGGCGGCCTTCCAAGCCTGCCGGTGCTGGTTGCGGTGTATCCGAGCCTGATTCTCGGCCAGTTCTTCCTGCTCTACCCAATAGAGGTTTTCTTCTTCCTCTGTCATGGGTTTTTCGAACGACGCATCTTGCCGAGCTGACTGGCTTCGCGTTCTTCGTGGGTGGATGTCAGCACCTTCGTACGAGCGGTCGGACTGGTCGCTTATGTCTAGATCGGTCCGCTCGATATCGTCCTCTTCGTTTCTCCCGGCGGGAGGTGAAAGGTTCTCTGTAGTCGGCTGTGCACCTGGCGGGAGCGTTTCGTCGGGTTTTGTCCTGAAGAAGTTTTGTACGCATGTGCAGCTCAATCGCCCGGAGTCTCAAAATCGAGTCTTCTACCGCTGCAAGCTCTTGTGGCCCCGCGCGGGGCTTTGCTCTTGGCCTTCGCCGTTAAGGTTTCCACCTGTTTTGCGAGAGAGGCCACGCATTTTCCTTGTTCGTCCGATTTTTTCTGAGCGGAGGCAAACAATTCCTTCATCTGGTCAAGTATCGCGGTGTCAGTGGTGACCAACGATACGTTTCCAGCTGGAGTTCCATCAGCGTTGGCATCTACGGGAGCCCTGTCGTGCGTTTGCTGGTCTTTGTCAGCGTCGGTTGTCATACTTGACAGAGCGTGCGTGGTTGCGAGAGAGATAGATCCGTACCCCCTCCTTTTAGCGCCAGACTGTGGGAACCGGAATTCACACCGTCGAGGTTTGTTAATCGGAGGAAATCCAAGTTAACCTAGACCTCCCTGAAGGTCCCGGTTATCTGCTGGGTCACATACAACACAATCAATATGATAGAAAATACAAAGTACTTAATCGTAAGAACAAAAGAAGAGCGAAAAGATCTTATTTTTGAATTCGCGTTTGAGCGTGAACAACAGGTAGGATCCTAGGCCACTAGAGCTGTCGGTATGTTTGTTAGTCTAGCCACCAAAGTTCTAACCTAGTTGAGTCGCAGCTCGGTGTGGGTCGTCTTCGCCCGTGGGCGAGGTGGCCTCGGCATGGGCCGTCCTCGCCCGTGGGCGAGGCGACCTCGGCACGGACCATCCTGCGCCGTGGGCGAACTCCGGTAGTCGTCCTCGCATCGCGGCGAGGTGGCCTCGGTGAGGGTCGCCCCGCCTGCATGCAGGTGGCTCGTGTCCGGTTGGTCCGATCCATACTTTTTTTTTATGTTCGAGACCTCATCCGGACTGAATGAATTCTCGATGCTCTCTAGTTCGTGTCCGCGGAAAATCGTCTTTTATTCGGTTAACCGTTTCCCGGGAATATTTGGTTTTCAAAGACTAAACAAGAGTTTGTTTTCCGAGAACTTTTGGGCATTGATTCCGCCGTGACTGATTTTGATCCCAACAGTTAGCCCCCCAGCTAGCTAGGATCCGTGGATCTGAATGTGAGGTCCTAGCTTGCGGTACGACTCGTCTTGGTAGAATCAGACGTAATCGTTTGCCAAAAGTTCGAGAGTGATCAGTAACTCTTTTTCCTATATATGGGTGGAGTAAGTCTTTGATCACTTTCCTCCACAAGAAAATTTCTTCAAAGTAAAAACTTCTCTCATCCTCTCTCCCTTTACCTTTGTGTCAAAATGACTTCAAAAAAGAGATCCTCTAAGAAACAGACTCCCCCCCCGTCAGGCCTGCGACGCATCCCGATGCTACCCTTCCGAGTAGGACCTCTCCCGTTTATCTTAAAACCCTTCGGGAATTTTACAGAGTTCCAAGGGAGGTGGTGTTTCGAATCCCAGTTCGTGGGGAGAGTGCGGAGAATCCTCCGGAGGGATTCTTCACATGCTACGAATCTTTCTTGACACGCTGTCGCATGTGGTTCCTGATCCCTGAGGCGATTGTCCGCGCACTAGACCGTTTCAAGCTGTCGATCAGTCAGCTGAACGTTGCAGCGCTGCAGAACCTTCTCGGCGTGTTGATCCTGAGCTACGAGCTCGGAATGAATCTCAGCCCTGGTGACTTTGAAGGGCTATGGTCGACACGGAAGACCTCGATCGACTACTCGTATCGCATGGCTCCTAAGAAACATATGTCGATAATCCGGAGGCATACTTCAAACGCCAAAGGATGGTTCAAGCGTTTTTTCTACGTCCGAATCGACGGTGCTTCAGTCGAGGAAAGCTGTCTCCCTTTGTTCCGTGGCAAATGGAACTTTCATCATGGTACCATGTTTGGAGATTTGGTCTTTACAGATACTCGGAGGTATCTAATGCATTTTTTATTTATTTTGCAGTGAACAACATCCTCCCCGCGACCCCTAGGGACCTGTACGCTAAGCGTGATCTTCTCCGCAATGGTCCGTTCTTTTGGGACTCCTTCACCCTAGACAGGATCCAGAACGCAGTTGCGCTTCATCGATCGCGAGGAATCCCCCGACCCTTTGGTGCACCGGATAATGACAGAGCCAAATCCTGACGTCGCTCCCGTTCGGAGGAAGAGAGTTAGGCCTCGGAAGGATAAGGGAGTTGCTTTTGACGATGGGGACTTCATCTCGGAGGACCTTCCGCTCCCCGGATGGACTCCTGGGTTCGCCTCGGATGATGGAAGTGGGACTAGCGAGGCTCCTCTTCCGGACGACTTCTTTGCTAACCTTCCTCCTGGTTTTACTACTCTAGCGTCGCTGGACGAAGTATTGAGTATAGGAGTTGTCGCGGAAGGTTCTCGATTGATCAACGAGGTTCTGTTCCCGATAATTCTTTACTCGTCAAATACTAGTTCGTAGTTTCGGTATTTGATCCTTGGTTTTTGCAGGGGATGCGGGTTTTCAACGCGGCACTCAACGGAGGTTTCAGGGAGGTGCGTCTTTCGCATTTCAAAGCCGATGAGATCGAGAGGAAGTTCGTCCGTTTCTAGAACAAAGTCGCGGAAAAATATCGTAAGCAGGCCGAATCTCATTCCCGAGCTCTCCTTCGTGCAGAGAGGAAAGGGAGGAGGGCGGTTGTTTCTTGTATGTCAAAACATGTGTGCTTGCTTTGTTTCTTGTATGTCAGAACATGTGTGCTTGTTTTGTTTCTATTTTTGGATTTTGTATATGGATTTTGTTTCATGTTTGAAATGGATCTTTGGTTAATATTGTTTGAAATGAATCTTTGTTTAGAGTGTATAAACACATCTTGTACATTGCAGAGTGAAAGTGTTAATGGGATGAACGCGGGAAGGAAGAGCTTGCCGGAGGAACAAGCTCCAGATGTGTCTAGAACCGAGCTTAGTCTTGTGATAGCAGATTTGACCAAGGATAAAGCTCCAGAACCGAGAATGGTTCCAAAACCGAGCATGATTCAAGAACTGAGCATGGTTCTATTGGACAAACATGTACCCACTGTGGAGGATTTACAGCAGGAGGTAGCTAGATATCAGCAAAAGAGGGATCCTGCTTTGGCAATTTGCCGTGCAAAGAGTGATCGAACTAGGAAACTTGCTGCCTCACAGCAATCTTCTTATGCGGGAAACAGCACGGCCAAAGTGATCATTCCAAACAAAAAACGTTTCCCAGGCTTTAATCTTTTTCCACCAGTTGACAAGACGAAGTTGAAGGAGCTCGCTGAATGGTTAAAAACTGATTCATAAGTGATTGCTTTTCCCATAATAGCTTGCTTTCGTCTACAAAAACTCATTGCTTTTCTACATTTTGTGTTTGCAGTCATTATAGAACACTTCTCGAGAAGAAACCACGTAAAAGTCCAACTTGGTGTTATCAAACCCTCCGGACCTCCTTATCCTGGCTGGAGGACTGTATAAGTCTTCTGCTACGACTTACTGGTAAGTCGTCTGGTAAGTCTTCTACATAGAAGACTAATCAGATGACTTAAAATCCTTGTAGTTACTATGAAGAAGACTTACCAGATGACTTACGGATAAGTCGTCGGATAAGTCGTCTGATAAGTCTTCTACGGAAAAGACTTACCAGTAATTCGTCTGATTTCTTCTGACTTGTATTATTTTAAATGCAGCATATGGATGCTTAGATTAATGTGCTGAGGAAGAGGTACGATGCTAAGCCACAACTATTCAGGAGTGACAGAATTTGCTTCCTTGATCATCTCTTTTCTCAGCAATGGAGAAGCAACTACAAGGATTTTAAGGACTCGGAGCCCGATCACAACGGTTTAGGAAGATGACTCCCTGGTGGGGTGTGGAATTATTATTCAGGCACTATACCATCATTTTGCCGATCGAACAAGTTTTGGGGGGGGTGGATATTGATGATATCTATGCGCCAGTGAACCACAAGGACAGTCATTGGATTGCTATATGGATATCGATCCCTAAGAGGCACATAGTCGTCTGGGACAGCATTTGTAACCATATCTCCCAAGAAGAACTTGATGTAATAATGGAGCCTTTTCTCAACATGGTCCCTTATCTGCTTGTTGAGTGCGCTCCCTCCGACGAACAGCGTGCCCAATACACCCTGGAGCCATTCACATATGAGAGACCGGAAGATATACCTCATGCCTGATCTGGTGATTGTGGCGTGTACGCTCTAAAGTATATTGAATGTCATGCTCTTTGGATGCCATTTAATAAAAAAGACTTTGCTAAGGGCAATGGGAAGGCTATGAGGGATAAGATGGCGGTGGATATATTTAAGGAGCTTCCTGGCCAGCATGAGAAAGATAACGAGGACATTGAAGAAAACCTGGCAACGTATGAGGGGTGAATAAACATGCTACGTTAGATTATTTTATATGATAGATTAGGCTGATGTGTGTATTTAAACTTGATTATTTTGATGTGCTGATGTATGATGGACGACTTAATGGTAAGTCATCTGGAAAGGCGACTTAATTATAAGTCGTCTGGAAAGTCTCGGAAGACTTTAAAGACGACTTAATTGTAAGTCGTCTGGAATGTCTTCCAGCCGAAAGACTTCCCAGACGACTTGTAATTAAGTCGTCTGGAAAGTCTTCTGTACAATGACCTTTTGGAACCTTTCGGGTAATATTTGTTTGGTAGTGCAATTGGAAAAATTCATAAGTTCAATCTCCACTCTCTTGTCTTGATCTTCACATAAGTTCATAACACATAAATTCTTAATACATAAATTCATAAGACAAATTCATAAGACAAATGCATAAGACAAATTCATAAAACAAATACATAAGACAAATTCATAAGACAAATTCATAAGACAAATGCATTAGAAAAATGCATAAGACAAATTCATAAGTTGAAACAGAATCCGCTACATAAATTCATAAGACAAATTCATAAGTTGGAAAATTAAACACTGAACGACTAACTTGAAGGTCTTCTGAACGACTTACTTGAAGGTCTTCTGGAAGATTAAACACTGGAAGACTAACGTGAAGGTCGTCTGGACGACTTACTAGAAGGTCGTCCACGTCATTTCTTACATTGTGGTTTCGTATGGCCAGTTTCTTTGCAGTTTAAGCATCTATAAACCCTGTGTTGCTTCCGGGGTTTGCGTCCTTTCATCCTGGATAGCTCCAACCAAGATTGCCATCTTGATTTCTTCAGTCTCCCCCGACCACGCTTTACATCCGGAGGAAAGCATGTGCGTTCCTCAACATGTTGTCCAACACAATGATATATATTCTCTGAGTATCCTGCAAACAAATAATCCTTTGAGTACACTGGACATACAAGTGTGTTGATATGCAAACGAGCATATGTTCCAGCAGCTATAGCAAGAGAGCAAGGTATTTTCTCCACTGCATAGACACCACAATCACACTTTCCATGTTCCAAATCAACTACACAGTCCATTTTGCCACCTTTCACCAAGAATCGCCATCCATTAATCGGTTGGGCCCTCATCGTATCCGTTATCTCCGATCGAACAGCAAGCAAGTATTCAACACCCCGACTATGTTGAGTTGGGAGACTCAAAGCATCTTCTCTCCTTTTCCAAAACCACCTTCCTAGCTTCTCCCTTATGAACTCCAACAGGAACTGAATCGGAAATCCTCTAGCTCGCTTCAGTGCGGAATTAATAGATTCAGCGATGTTGCTTGTTTTTATGTTGTACCTGTCTCCCTGACTTTAAACCCTTGACCATAGGTTGACGTCTGCTTTCTCCAAATACGTTGCAAGGTCCGGGTTTACACTCCGTATCATAGCCATGTACCTTTCAAAATCGTAAACCGTATGAGCATAAGCAGCACCTTTCACCAAGTACAAGAGATGACAATGTTATCTTGAAGGTGATAATAACATATTCCTCGGGTTGCCCAAGGAAACACCTTATCACACGCACTTTTAATGGCCGTGTGCCGGTCGGAGACTATCACCAGAGGTTGGACATCAGATACAGAACTAGCCAATTTTGTGAAAAACCATTCCCAAGAGGTTCATCTTCAGCATCTACGATCCCAAAAGTCAACGGAAATTTCTGAAAATTCCCATCTTGTGCGGCTGCAACTAACATAACACCTCCATACTTCCCACTTAGGTGAGTCCCATCCACCACAATGATCCTTCTCTGATACTTAAAACCTTTGATAGAAGCTCCAAAAGAGAGAAATAGATACTTAAATCTGTTATCAGAATCAAGTTCTACAGCCGTTATAGAATCGGGATTTGCTCGAGATATGATGGCAGACGCGAATACCCATCTTCTGCTGATCCTCTCACCAATGTTTGTGCATATAACAGTGCTCTGTATGAAATGGTGTAATCAAGCTCCATGCCAAACATGTTCTTCATTGCATCGCTGATATGCTGCGAGTCAACCCATCAATGATTCCAACATGATCAATGGCAGCCTACCAACATGCCGGTCGATTGTCTCCGCTGAGCGATTCGGTCTCCCACTAAGCATGTATGTTTTTCCACATACTTTGTTACCCAAAACGTTTTTGTCCCATGTTTCACACTCGCTCTAATCTTCCATCCATAATCACTAACCTGACATGTTGCCACAAGGAGAGTTTTCATTGACTTGTATATTCCGAAGGAGAACCTACCCCTCACTGCTGTCAACCGCAGCTCTGAAAGCAGTGCATCCTTGCTAACAAAACTCTGGTTGACATAGATACTGTTACCATTCGATCTTCCTCCTTCAATAGCATATGTTTCTTTGAACTCTTCAAAACACATATCATCATCTTCTTCCTCATCCTCATCTTTAACCTTTCCATAAACACTGTAATCCTCGTCCGCTTCAGCAACCATAGAGATATGAGCATCCTCCTCCCCATCATCCTCCACATCATGATCTTCATCTTCATCATCTTCTTCCCATTCCTCTGAAACCATTTCCAACTTGCTACGGCTTGATACACAAAGCCGCACTCCATGCGTTTTGGTTATCTCAAGCAAGTTTCGAACTTGTCTATCACTTGTAACATGAATAGGAGGGGTGTCTGGAGCCATATGTTGCATCATTTCTGCTGGTAATGAGTAGGTTATCTCCACTGACTATGTGCTCATGTCCAGGTTATAATCTTCTTGAGCCATTGCAACAAGTTCAGCATGTGTCGAACCTTCACTCAAAAAACATTCTCCCTCCTTTGAAATTATCAACCACAAAATCCCAACAGCCATCTTTCAACAACCATTCTCCATACAATGCATGTAACTGATGCATCATCTGCAAAAGTTCAAAATAAAACACATTAATAAACATAGACAAAATGAAAGTTTACTAAACATTGACGCAGACGACATACCAGTAAGTCATCTGGAAGACTTAGACGACTTACCAGTAAGTCGTCCAAAAAGGTCATTTTTGCAATTGACTTTTAAGTGGACGACTTACTTGTAAGTCGTCCAGCGTTGTTTGTTTTAAAAAAAAATCTAGACGACTTACTAGTAAATCGTCTAGGATAAACGGGTTAGTTTTGCATTTGACCGAATTGTGTCAGATAAAAAATCTGGACGACTTTGCTTATCCTGGACGACTTTCAAGTAAGTCGTCTGGGAAAAGTTAAATAATTAAGTTTTATTTTCCAATTGTAAAACTAACCTGAGACGACTTACAAGTAAGTCGTCTATCTTTAATAAAAAATTGAATTTTTTTGTTTTCCCAGAGACGACTTACTGGTAAGTCGTACGGGAAAAGTCAAATATCTCACACAATTCGGTCAAGTACAAAACTAACCCGTTTATCTTAGACGACTTACCAGTAAGTCGTCTAGGGTATTCTCTAGATTTATTTTAACAAACAAAGATGGACGACTTACAAGTAAGTCGTCCTTTTGACCAGAAGACTTACCCGTAAGTCTTCTACAGCCAGACGACTTACGGCTAAGTCTTCTACGCGAACAGATCTGGAAAAAATTTCAATTTCATACCTTAAACTAGTGAGATGACTTCTTTAGCACACAGAAGTCTTCTCCAACCACCCAGAACCACAAACGAAAGTAACCCACCAAGAATAGTATGCTTGAATAGTTCTATCAACCATAAAAAATTTTGAATCAAAAGCTTGAGTTTTTTAGATGAATATGGAGACAAAGTGATAGAGATGTTGTTTTTAGTTCATAACAATTGAGAAAGAGAATGTAAATCGATTTTAGGTGCATTAAGAGATTTAAATTGGTTGTTCATAGTAGTTGGGTATTGATGGCAATGGCAATCTTGTAAATACATGAAGATGATGAGGTTGAGAGAGTAAAAACCCATTTTCGAAGAAAAAAAAATTAATGGCATTTTCTTAAATAATGTGAACATGTGGGGTGAACAGGGCAAAAATAAATTTAGTTTTATGTTTGACTTTAATTTTGCAAAAAAAAACCCTTTATGAGACTAATGATGCTAATGCTCTAAGGCTTTTATTTGCTTCTGCAAAGATGAAAGACCAGACCACAGTCACATCATTTACGTTAAGTGTTTTTACTATAATTATTAAATATTGTATTTACTCATGCAACTGGATATCCCGATAGCATACGATTAGCTTAAAGCTGAAAGAAAGAATTGCTGAGAAGATTCTTAGTATCACCATCTTCGCTCTGCAACTGATTTATACGCATGTTATAGCTCAAATGGAAGGTCCTTAGGTTAATCATTTTATACCTTATGGATATAATATATACAATCAGATACTTAATAAAGTACATGTTCAAAAAACCATTACGTCCTTTGAGCATTGATCTAGCTACAAGGGTAGCATTATCGCGGGAGCTCGTTTTACATGCCCGGGATAATTGGACTACTCGAACAAATTGAAATTCCTTCCATCTACAATTTTGATAGAATAAGCAAAACATGTCTGACAAACAACCTTATTAATTGTCTTCATTTTAACAGTATAGGAAATAATTAAAATATCAATCTTAATTTTGACCTTCTCTTAAAAATATTTGTGCTTACGTAATATTCTTTATAAATTTCTTCATTTTCAATGATATACATTTTAGTTTCTAAAAGAGTCTACAAATAAGTAACATAAAAGCAAAAGCATATGTTATTGATCTTAAAGTAAAGAAAAGTAATATTACCACATTTCTATATTATAAACACATGATATAACGAATAAGAAAAAAACATACCTGATCAGATTAGGCCTTGATCTAAACATGAAACTTTCTCGTTTTCTTTATGGGAGAATTTTCTCAATATACATTACAAATAGAATGAAGAATATATCCATGATTTTGACATAATTCAATCGCTAGCATTTAGTCCAATAAAGGTCCGGTTATACCCCTTCTACATGTAAGTTGCCGGTTACTGATAAACAAGGCAACATCATTACCGCATACGGTGGCACAGTAGTTCGTAAAAGTGTGTGGATAACAATAGTTTATGTTTCCAATATATTATATTACTATATTATTTATTATGTTTTATTCTATTTAAAGATTTTTATTTGGGAAATTATATTCTATATCACCAAATTTATTACGGTTGCATGGTAGTCTCTAAAAATGTGTAGATAATAGTAGCTTATGTTTTCGATATATGAGTATTCCATTTACTCCAAATAAAAACCATCAAATAGAATAGAATATAATAAATAATATAGTAATATAATATACTTTGTTATACTAGGAATGAAACATAAATAAAAAAAACATAATGTATTTTGCGTTACATTTATATTCTATATGTTTGTAATAGAATAGAATACAAAATGTAAAAACTAAACCATAAACTCTATTTTAACCATATTTCTAATTCCACTCTCACCTTTTAAACCCTAAAATCTTAACCATTAAACCCTTTTATGTCCAACTAGCTCAAACCCAGTCTCGAACAATCTGTTTGGCAGTTCTATCTCTTCCATTACGATCCTGAGAAGACAAAACAGGTAAGATTTTTAGTATTCATTGGCACTAACAAAAAGTCAAACCAGAAAATGTACATGAATGGTTGAATAAAACGTATAACCAAATTCTATTATGTCTGCGAACTAATGCAATGGAATAGAACAAACCAGAAAACACACTAACCAAACAAAAACACTAAAAATACCAATTCTATTCTATTTGTGTACCCATGAAAATAGAACCAACCAGGAAACACACTAACCAAACAAAAACACTAAAAATATTCTATACGATTATGAACCGATCCATACTATATCTGTAACAGACTGTACCATTTTGGAAGCTTATTCTATTTCGAACGCGAACTAATATAGAATAGCATGGCCAATGAATATGTAGTCTCATGTATATGGAAAGGCATATCCAGTGAATACGAGGAAGAACAACACTATATCCATAACCCCAACACTCATACAATTCAGTTAATTTCATACCCCCATGCCGACATGTAATGACATCTCAAAGTTTAATCTAAGAGTATAACATAACACAACGAATAAGCTGATGGCATCTAAAAATTTAAATAAACCTATTCTCTGACCAGTCTTCCTCATATAGAATGGAACAAACAATTAAAAAACACATCCAATGCATGGACCATAAACCACGAAAACTTCAGATCTAGTTAATTACAGAATCGATGACATCGATCAGAACACATAAACGAAACCAAAAAAGTCTAAGAGAGCACAAAGAACTAACCTTTTCAACTTTCAACCTTGAATTTTTTGTCTCCCTTGCCGATTTGTAATCGAGGAACGATGGTACTGAAAATAACGCCTCCCTACCCCGATAGCCTTATACGAAAGCAGTTACCGAATCCCTTCACTTTCACCGGAGCGATTATTGGCGGCTGTACCCGCAGATCTGAGAGATTCGCCGAGCCTGTTCTTCAATAAGGTAACTTTACCTTTCTGTGACAATGAAAGGTTGACGAAGTAACACGAAAAAAGTAAAAATAATTATATATTTTAATTATTTTCTCTGAACGGTGCAACCGGTTTCCATAGGGTATAAATGCATTATTACATATTGTACACATTGTATCCTAGCATTTTAGGTTAAAAAGTCACTTGGTGAATTATAAAGTTTTTTTGTGATATAGAGTGCAATTTCCCTTTCTTTGTCACCCGAGTTTTCTTTACACCATTTGTGGTGATTCTCAAGAAATTTAGGGTCTCTGTGCATGTGTTTTAAGATGAGACTATATTACTCTCCTTTGATAAATTATCACCACGACAACATATAAACATATTTTAGCAAATGTAAAATTTAGTCCAGTTTGACATTTTTTGTTTACTTTTACCTTTTCAGTATGGAGTATGTAGTTTTGTTTTTTTAGTAAATTAAACAACAAAAAGGGTAAAAATCTATGAGTATGTTAGAAAGGGAAAAAGGTTTATGCAAAAGAAAAATTATTTGAGTTGGCATTTTTAGTTTCACATACCTTGACTTTATTCTTCATATGCCTTGCCTTGCCTTACGCTCCGCCTATTAATCCGTCGATTTTGTGTTCTTATTTTCTCATTTCGTTGAAAGAAATTCTTTTGAGAGACTATTGTTGTGCTACCGCTTGGTAATAAACTAATATGATATTCATGTAGAATTGAAATTTTAGCAGTGTAGATAAGATCCTTAGAAGATTTCTTCTATCCGGTTAGAACTAGAAATTTCATAGAGAATCAATCGAGTTGTTGCAAATAATTAGGAGTTTACAATGTCTAAAAGATTAGTGGTTTTAAGGTAGAAGATCATGGGTTTAGTGGGAGAAATTAAAGGGATTTTTCTTTTAATATAAAACAAAGAAATGGAAATCGATGAAACTGTTTTTGTATTTAAAAATTTCAGCATTATGTTTTTTTAAAAAAATATAAGAGTTTTGCTAAATGTCAAATTTTGATTTGCTAAGTGACTTGTGCTTTAGTATATAAGAGATTTATTAAACACAATATAAAGCCCAATATATAGATCATATAAACCAAACGACAACGATTATTGCACGGCCCATCTAGTTGGCCCATGTACAAAGATACAAGGATAGACCAGAGATTCGTCAAAGAAGAAATTCGTCTTTGCTTTCTAAAAATAAATGTGTCGTGAGTCTCGTGACTCGTGATGAAGTTGTTTTTTTCGTGATAAACTCTATCGGCTCTGAGAGGAATGCACTCAGTGATACAGAGTGGCCTAGCTCGAAAGTGTACCACACTACCTGACTCGAGTTTGGAATACCTCCTGACTAATTTCAGGGGATGGACCGATCATCTGTTACGGCCCATCATGTAAACCACTTGGACCGAAACCCAAGCCCAGACTGGCCAAGTAGTTGATAATCTAATTCTCGGAGGAAATCGAACCCAAAACTGAAGTTGTTAGGGAATAGAAAATCTTAAATAGTATTTTTAGAGATTATTGCTTTTATTCATTGTAAATCGTATTAAAAGATTACTAGATTTTTGATCCGCGCTTTTTAAGCGCGGGTACGTTTTTTGTTAACTATTTTGATAAATATTTATAACTTTTTATTAGAAGACAAATATTTTAAAAATTATTTTATTATAATGTTTGAGTTTCAAACATTGTTTTCATATTCACACGGACTCGTAGTCAAACTCGTAGATCCGGCAACTCTAGTTTGATTTTAATGAAAAAATCATTTAACTGAAAATCGAAAAATCCTATTAAAACCCAGAAACCCGTTACTAACCTACAATCCAATACCGATTGATAGATGATAACTCTAAAACATCTGTAGATTGATGAACTGTATAGTATCCAGTTTAAATTCAATGAGACATTTATTAATTAAAAATATGATAAAATCCGATAAAAACTCAAAAACCCAGTTTTAACCCGTGATCAGGAACTGGTTGATTTGATAAAACCTCAAAAACTTAAGTTTAAAAATATTCTTCATTTTATCTTAATACTATTAGAACGCTCATATAGTCCAAGTGATTTATGTAAGTTTTGTGTCAATACTTGTGATTTTATGATGAAATATGTAATTATACGAAATTTTTAATTATATGTTCACTCAGATTTACATAAAAGTATTGCTAACCACATGGGTTTTTTGTTGTATGTAATAAAAGTATTGCTAACCACATGGGTTTTTTGTTGTATGTAGTCATACTCAAAGTACACGCATATAATAGTAACACGTTGTTAATGATATAATTTGATGAGCAACATACGACAACATAACTAATTGGAAAAGTGACATTCGTTGATATTATTATTAACTAATTGCAAGACTTAAATATAATAATTAGATGGGGAACTAATCCATAAGCCCGATGTAACATATATACTTTGACTATAAAGTTTTTAGTTATATAAGCCCAAAAACATAAGTTATATAAGCCCAAAAAGACAAATGACAATTATACCATTAATGAATGTTTAATTTTCTTTGAAATAGTAATGGTATTTTTGGAAACTTTTAACATTTCATTAAGGGTATAATTTGGGAATGATTCCCTTTTAATGGTATTGATTAAGGGGGTGTATTCAATCTAACATTTGAGGTGATTTGATTTTTAATGAGGTTTTAGATGATTTAAATAAGTTGCAGAGATCTAGGTGATTTTTATTAAAACACTCTAGAATATCCTATGTTACATGGAAACGGAAACGGATACGTGTAAGCGGAAGTGTTAGGAAGCGCAAAAGCGAGTTTTTCAAAATATTTATGAAGCGAGTACGTGTTGGAAGCGTATATACATATATATTATTAAACTCCATAATAAAATTATATTAAATATAAATACTTCTCATAGTGAAAATTTAACTTATGCATATATGATAACTTGAAAATAAAAATAAGTATGTATAATTACAAAGAAACATATAATGATACCTATCTAAGTTCTTTTTAAAAAATATAAAATATATATTATAACACTAGCTATCTATGTTATATGACATATATATAGCTTCGAGACTGAAAAAGAAAACAGAGCACATCAATTAATCAATTGACCCACAACAATTAAATATTTGAATAATACAAACAAAACAAACAAGTGAACAAAAAGAAAAGTATAATTATATTGCTATAAAGAAAATAGAACTATATGAAGTTACCTTTTCTTAGAAGTTTACTGCATCGAGACTTTTTAGTTCTCAGCTATTACATTTCTTTGTTTTAAAAAATCAATTTGGTTTTATGTTTATAGAATTGACTAAGTTGGGCAACAAAACAAATTTGAACTTTGTAAGCTGTGTTTATAATACGAACAGAGTAAGGAGCTGATGGTTACAATAATCTCCAAACATCATCTTCTCTAACGCTTCCGATTTGCACCACGATGCTTCCACTTTAGAATCATATGCTTCCATCACGCTTCCAAACTCTTCAATTTTGGAATCGCGATTCAAAGACAATTCCGTGCGATTCCAAGCACTTCTGCTCCCGACTCCACTTCCGGAACAAGAAACGCACAATCACGAACGTTTCCATGCAACATAGAGAATATCACCTAAAACCATGAGATTTGGATTTTAATTTTTTAACTAAGAAACTCCACCCAAACATCCTAAAATCACCTAAAAACTTTTAAACTCCATAACTTAAATTATGTTCAATAACAGTGGATTTCATAGTACCTTACGAAATGTCAAGTTCAATAATAGTGAATTTTAAATGAGTTTTCAAAATTCATGTTTGAATAACAATGAATTTATCATTCTAATACAAATCACCTAAAACTCTCAGTTGAATACACCTTCCTAAGACTTTGTTTTCTTTGATAGGACAAATTTAAATGCCTGTTTAAAAGATCAAATCATCTCGGAGAATCTCTTTGATGTTTCGATATTGTTTTTTTTGTTGATAAGTGAATAAAACAAGGGAAATTGCACTGTACGACGTTCGATAACCACATAATTCACTCAATAGCTAACTTCCCTAACTCACCGATATATGGCTCACCTTTTATAAATTATTGCCATATTGCCATCCTTATTAACCGGGAGTAACTGGCAAAAGATAAAGATTAACTAAAATAAAATACATGTTCACTCAACTGTCGTGGCGCTTTGCTATTCCCACGATATCCGTTTTTACTTTACCATTCCTTTCTCCGTAAAGTAAACCTTATTCTTCTCTTTCATCACCATCGCCGCAAATTCACGCCGTGTCTTGCCGGAATTGAAACTGCTCGTCACCGCTATTTTACTTCACGCACCGAAGAATCGGAACACCGGAGGCATTCAACTCCTCTTATAACGGCAAGAACGCATCTGGTACTCCGGTGAGTTCGATTTTACTTTTCTTGTTGGTCGGAATTTCAAGTTACTCTGACCGGAATTGAGTCTTGTTCTCGGTTTCGTTGTTCTTTTCAACTATACGAGAGCTTTAATTGTCTATCTCTGCTATGTAGTGTATCGATTTAGTGGTCTTTGCACGTGGTAGTAAATTCCAGATAGAAACAAAAATTGATTCCGTTCATGTGTTTGGAAGATTGTGACAGTAATTGAATCCTGGTCGCTTTCAGATTTCTGTTTATTTGGTTTTCACCCGTCATTATCTGTACACAAAATTAGGATTTTGAATTGAAAGTGGTTTACATGTTCTGTCTGAGACTCTGGATATTTCATAAATCTGCTCATACTAGACCATTTCAGTAATAAGAATTGCGGTATAGTATGTGAATAACATAGTAATTATGTTTGCTATTCCATTTTCTGTGGACAACTGTTTTATGTTTGGTATTGGTTTCATTCTATAGTGTTTGTTATTGCCATTTCGGTGGGGACATTTAGTAAATATCAGATAGCAACGGAAATCGAATACCTGCATACTAGATTGAGGATTATGAAACACATTTGACTGTCTATCATTTTCATTTTTATGTTTCTGTATTTTGATCCGTTGTTATCTGTACAATATCTGACTATATTGAATTGTAAGTGATTTTTGTTAAGTTTGCAACCTCTTCTACTTCATATTTCTGCACATACTAGACCATTTCACTCACTGGAATCGCATGCTAATATGTATATATAATAGTAGTATAAGTAGCTATTCTATATACTGTCACACTCAGTCTTACGGTTTTTATTGTTTTCAAGCTTGGCAGAGAAAAAATGGACGAATTAGGTCTTCCTCTGAGAATGTTTGAGGCGGGTTCGGAACCAACAGGGCGGAAACGGGTTAATAACTACTTCAACCTACGGTGGATTGACATCATAAAGAGTGCACTAGAGGAAGAAGACAAGCAAATGTTGAATGACTCGCAGTTCCGGAGAGTTTTGCAGATGGGTTCACATACTTTTTCAGTCATGTTCCTCCATTACTGCCTCTCACGTCAGTTGATAACTGCCAAAGAGTATGAACTTTGGTGGATCTTTGTTGGGAAGCCGATACGCTATGCCATACAAGACTTTGCTCTAGTCACTGGACTGAACTGTGCCGACGGCGTTGGGTTAATGGGAGAAGCCGCCGAGAAAGGTATTGGGCGAGGGAAGGCGTCCGGTAAAGGCAAATCATCTATGTCAATATGGGATGATTTATTTCATGGGGAGGAGAAGCCCACACATGGATGGATCATGGAGCGGCTTGTGAAGGGTAAAAAATACGAGGATGGGTTAACCCGTTTGCGGCTTTCATTGTTGGTATTGGTGGAAGGTATTTTGTGTCCAACTTGTGGGACAACAAAAATCAGACCCGAAGTAGTGAGCATGCTTGGTAATCTTGACGCTTTCCTGAAGTATCCATGGGGCAGGGAGTTATTTTTACTCACTGTTAAAAGTACGAAAGCAAGATCTGCTGTTAATTATGTGAAGGATACAATGGCAATTCAAGGATTTACCCATGAGATGGTATTGGTTACTGTGACTGCATGTCCTTTTATCATTATTAAGACTGGTGGTGCAGATCCTCTAGCAGATTCCACCCTTTTGAGCGAAGAAATTATCAGCAGGGTTGTTGAGAGAAAGGTGGTGGTCAACATTGTCTCGGCCAAGACGGTTGATCAACTGGGGCAGGTTAGGCACAATTTTGGTCTATGTCATATATATGCCATTCAATATGTCGATATTGACTATACTATTTACTTTCCATACTACTTTACTTGGATCTTATTTACTGACAATGATTACTTACTTTGTCTACCGTATATTTTTGTTGCAGGCATATGTCAGGTCTTTGATTAGCTCAGATGAAGAGGGGGAGGATCTTTATCGTGGGTTGGGAGATAAGGAAGATACGAGTGTTGATATCATGGTTGCTTTGATTGACGATGATTACCCCTTTGAGCATAACACTTGGCCAGGTGGCGTGAAAGCGGATGAGGTTAAACTGAAGAAGGGTCATGCACAAACTTCGGAGTCAAATGACGAAAATGTTCCCGACCCGGTTGAAAAGGATAACGTTCATCATGGTGGCGTAGAGAGTGGTGGTTACTCTGGAGATCCGAGAGGGCAATCATCAGCTAACCCCTCGGGTGCCCCGCCTGGTGGTGAAAGTTCCCATTTTGATGTTCGATCATTACTTAGGCGTGCAGCTGACGCATACGAAGAGAAGGTGATTGCAATGTTTGAGGGCTATATTTTGAATTTGAAGGGCCATTTTAATTCCGAAGTGGGTGGCCTTCGTACCAACTTACAATCAGCTACATCCGCGATTGGCCAGTTGGAAAGTAAGGTCACAGGGGAGTTTGAGAAGATCAATCAGTTATTGAAGTCTGGTTTAGAGGTGATGATATGGAACCAACGTATGGGTTCAGTCCACAGAGACAGTTCCCAGGTCAAAATGATGATTTCAACAATTCAGAGGTTAATCCCGATCGACCCACAACACATACTGGTGCTACAGATAGTGTGGGTACCCATAAAGAGTTCGTTGTAAGTGTCTATACTATGAACTTTGCCTTATATGGCATGACATTCCATAATCACAACAGACTATTCCATATCTTATTCTGTATTTATATTATCATCCAGTCAACATAGCGAGATGTACAGGATGTTGCTGCAACAGGAACTGCCTCGGTTGGTTTGGGTGCGAATCTGGATGAAGGAGAAAGGGGGGAGGATTATCTCCGGGTAAACAGACTGACTCAACTGATGGAGTCGAATTCAGAGATGAGACAGGGGGTGAGCATAAGGGAGCTGATCACAGTGGACATGACCCCATAAACGTGGAGGTTTGTGCTATAAATTATGTTGTGTTTTATACCATTCTATGCAGTTTGTGCAGTTAGATCCTTTTCATATTGATATTGCTTACTGACATTTCCATACCATTTTAATATCAAAGCCCTCGTCGTCGGTAAACGTCGCATCCCCTTCCAATGCTGATGCTCCCGTTTTTGCATCCTTGCAAGGCACGTCGGCATATAGTGTCGAGGAACAGGAAGGACCCGCCAATCCTCCATCTCGAGTTGATGTGGTAAGACTGAGTAGAAACGTGATAAGCAGCACAAATTTAGGCATTGTGTTAATATTATAATAATTTATATAGCCTCAGCAAATTGACAAATGTGGTTAATCCGTCTTGGACCCAGTGAATGTATCATCTGAATGCCCCATTGATGACCCAGTGTCTGGCCTCGTGAATAAAATTCTATCAGACGCCGGTGTTGATAAAGTAAGTTTTATAGACTATATTGTATACAAAAATCTATATATCTACACTATTTGGCGAGTTATACCATTCCATTTACTTTGCATTTACAGGAGCTCCTTCGACCCTTCACTGGTTCTGGAACTGTGAATTTAGGGTCCACTGATGTACCTCAGACATTAATGGTGTGCAGGACGATCGCGGTGAGGATGTTGTTGAGAAGAAGGGTGAGAATGTGGATGAAGATGATGTTGCAATTACTAAAGTTCAGGTATAATGCTTTAACATCTTCCCAGCTCGTATGTTAAGTGTGTTTGAAGAGTTGATATTAACATAATAACTTTACGTTAATAGGCTGGGCGATTGAACACTGATGCAGCCGGTGGTCAAGCAGATGGTGGCAGACGTTTTAGTAGAAGTACGCATACAAGTCCCAAACGATACACTCTTCCTGCACCCACCGTCCGTAAGAAAGAGGGAAACAAGAAAGTGCCTCGTCAAATGAATGATAATGCTCCACCTCCTAAACGGGTGAAAAAGGTGTCGGTTGAGCCAAGTAAACCAAAGCCACCTACTCAAGAAAAAGCCACATTTATAGGTGGCTTCTCGGCATTTACTCCTCCAACCCCAGCTGCAAGAGAGGCAATTTCTGAAGAAAATGGTCGAGGCAAAGTAAGTGGCAACCATTTCATGATTCCAATTTTATTTGAAAACTATTTATTCCATATGATATAGTATGGTATATTTGGTATTTAGATAACTGACTATATTAGCATTTTCCTCCAGATCAAATGCACCATCTCTCGGGTCAGTCATTTCCATTGCTTCTTTGGATGATATGTTCAATTGCACCGGTGTTTGTTCGTATGAGGGACGTTATAACCCATATTGCTTTCCATAAATTTCATCAATATGTCCACAGTTCTTATTTATGTGTAACGCCCCGACCGTCCACAGCTAATGGGCCACCCACGTCCGCTCTCTCGGCCCGTGGGCCCCATCGCGTTCCAGCGGTCGGTCCGTTAATTTTTCCAAGGCTCGAAATCATTGTTTATTGACCTGCAATCACCACCTGACCTTTTCCCGTGCTTTGGCCTCACTCGCACGCTACCGCGAATCTTCCCAATAGGTCACTCATCCTTCCATTACTCCAGTTCAAGCACGCTTAACTCTGGAGTTCTTTCAGGATGTGCTCCGGAAAAGGTAAGTCAACTTTGGTGACATAGGTAGCCAAATCAATTCTCCTAAGCCTTCCCACATATCACAACTCGGGATGTTACAATTCACCCCCTCTCAAAGAGCATAGCGTCCTAATTAAGCCTTACGACGAGTCTCAAGGCGCCTCTGGTCAGGCTGAGATGGCTAACCAGCTCTGATACCAAATTGTAATACCCCGATTTTCCAAATAATATAATAAATAAATATCTCATAAACTCTCCATTTATTACTTCTCAAAAGTCATCTCATTGTCATAAATCCAGTAAATCGGATAAAATAAATAAGTCTGATAAAATCGATAAAACCATAAAACCGAAAGTCTGAAAATAATAAAATAACTCCCAAAAGCACCGGTCCAATAGCAATCACTCCTGCTCGGCAGTCTCACCTGAAAGGGGAAGAAGGAGGGTGAGTAACAGGGGAGTCACTCAGTGAGGTATGGGATGTTAATCCACAAACCACTGACTCAAGAAAATAGAACTCCCACTATGGAAGTTTAGCTCTAATATGAACAAACAAGACACCTAAAGCATCACACACAACAAGCAAAGCGCTGATAGTGCATAGATAAACCACACACCCCGCATCTCCTCATACGGATATATACATGCGTTGCGCTGAAATACGGTTTGTCTCTGTACCCCCGCCCTCTAAAGCTGCTTCAGATGCAAACGTCTCTGCACCAAGCACCACACAAATTTCTTCGCTAGCCCAGACGTCTCTGAGCCCCCGCCCCTCCAAAAGTGGCGTCGATAGTCCAGGCATCCCTGAACCCCCGCCCTCGCACATAGTCCCTACTCGTAACTATGTGTACGTATATATATATCATTTCTCAACATCACACAATCCAATCAATAGTTGAATCCTCTAGACCCCTAGTTCCGGTTTACAATGAATGAATTAACTACCAAACAAGGACTCAAGCAGACACATTCATGTTTCGAAATCTAAAGTAACATAGAAAGAATTCTACACTGGTACGGGATTTATGGAGTAGACCCTCACCTTAGCAAAGTGGAAAAGTAGTAGCTATGAACTCCAACTGCTCAAATAGACTCCAAATCTGAAATCAGGGCGAAAAATCGAGTTAGAACGCCCTTCGAACGGTCAAAAACGGATAACCGGAAGTCTGGTCAAAAAGTTAACCCGCAGGTCAAAGGGTCAATCCGGTCACCTCTGACCCAAGCCGGTCAACCTTGACCAAATTGAAATCGAATTGAACCACCGGTTTTCCTTAACCGGATTCGATTTCAATTGGACCAGAATCAAATCAATTAAAACCCGGTTTAATCCTAACCAAAATCAATTTCCAATAACCGCCGGTTTAATCCTAACCACAATCCAATTAACCCAAACCGAAATCAATTTTCAATTTCCAATTAACCAACCGGTTAAACCGGTCAGCTAGTTGACTCGCTGAGTCAACTCGGCCGAGTTGCCGAGTCAACCGGCGAGTCACCGGTGACCGGTCGCCGGCGGCGAGAAAGGCGGCGGCGGCTTACCGAAAAAGTCACCGGCGGCGGTGGAGGCGTGGCGGCGATGCGGCGGTGGATTCCTGGCGGCGGACGGATGGTGGCCGGCTACGGCTGCTCCGACGAACGGTGGTCGGAGACGGAGGCGCGTGGACGACACGCTTGGCGGCTCCGGTGGACTGCGGCGGCGACGGTGGCGCGTGACTCTCACGCGCGCGACTTCTCCCTGCGTGTGGCGGCACGTCGCGGTGGCTCTCTGGCTGATCTTTCTGCTCCGGACTCCTCTCGACGTCACGAACACGATGGTGGCCTTGGATTTGCGAAATACCACACGGTTAGAGAGATATGATCGATTTACTAAACGGACGAAACTAAAACGAAAGCCACGGCGGTTGCGGTCTAACCTGTGGCGACTGACGGCTGATCACTAGGTAAACTCGACAGTGAAGGCTGTGATCGCGGCTGGTCGGACTCAGATCTGATTGACGGCTCGAAATCTGCAGAGGTTCGACGTCTTTAAACTTTTTCTGAATAAAATAATAAGTTGAGACTGTTTAAATAGTAAATCACCTAGGGTTTCTGGCAACCCTACTGGGCCTTGCTGGGCTGAAAATGCTGGGCTCAGAATTGGGTCGTTACATTATGTGTATATTGTAGGCGGTGGATCGTGTTGTAGGTTGGATAAGAAAGAGGCATGACAACAATCCATCATCAAAATTTGACTTCCTCCCTCCAACTTTTTTTATGGAGCTACTCCGCAGTTATCCTGGTTTTGATGCCATGCAAGATAAGGACGCCTTCACTTTTCTGATGCCTCTGTGCAGTCAGTTCATGCACCGGCCACAGTGGTTTACGCAAGTAGATTTTCTCTACACTCTGATGCTGGTTAAAGACAGTCACTGGGTTGGCATGATAGTAGATTTGCTGATGTGGGCCATCTATGTGGTGGACGTGAACCAGACATGTCCTCCTACTTCTGTGGTAAAAGATGTCCTCAACCCGATATCGATTATGATGCCTCACATGATATCGAGGTTCTGTCTAACTTCCCGACCTCGTGAGTTGAATTACCTTCCGTTCCCCATATCTCGCTTAGATATACCTGTTCTACTTGAGTATCCAGGTATTGGCAGCCGTTCTAGTAAATTTTTGTTTAGTATCATCTATTTCATACTATTCTGTCATACTGTACTATACTATATTGAGAAACCAGTATAGAATTCCATACAAAATTTTATCTAAGCCTTTTTTGTTCTTAGGGTACTCCGCGGTTGTGGCACTGATTCTGTTTGAGATCTCTGCCGTGAGGAAGCCTTTGATTGATCTGTCTCTGACTGAAGAGGAGGTTCTTGTTGCAGCGGAGAACTATGCGATATCTACGCTAGGTATGTTTAAGGTGGTTCCCTCTAATCCTGCAGTTTAGTCGTTTTCCGAGCTGTACTACTTTATGTTCATTCGTGTGTGATGTTATCCACAATGTGTTACTGAACTTTCTTTTCCCCTACCTCTTTATGTTGTAATATGTGATACTGTGTTTCGTCAGAATAACAAACGATGATTTCTTATGATTAACTTATGATGTCTTCAGTTACATGTCGTTCTATTCCATGCAGGATTAAAATAGTATATTTTTAAGTAGTTTTTGTTTACCGTGTAGAGTAATGATTGTTCAACAGGTGTAATGAAGGTTATCATATGTCAGTATATCTTCAGTCATACTCAAATTTATTTTCTCGTCGAAAATCTTATATAAATACTAAAGATTCCTTTTATATTCCATACTGTTAAAATTATCATCGGACACTATCTATTCCATATATGACGGTTGATAAGTTTAGTTAAAGGGAGTAATGATATTGGGTTTAGGGTTAAGGGGTGGGGGGGAGGTTTGGGTTTACTTTTCAATAAGGGTGGGGGTGTTGGTGTTTAGGTTTTGTATTATTAAAAGGGGGTATTGTATTGGGTTTAAGGTTTATGGGGGGTGGTGGGGGTTTCGGTTTAGTTTTCCCTACGGGTTAGTTTGTTGTGTTTAGGTTTTTTATTGTTAACGGATGTAAAGGTATTGGGTTTAGTGTTGAGGGTGGGGTGTTTGGGGTGTAGGGGTTGGATGTTGGGGTTATGTGTCTTAATATGGGGTGTTTTACAAATTCGTTTAACTGTATAGATTTTCTTTTGTAAGGGTTATTGGTTTGTATGCGAATTTCAGTTATAACTATATTAACTATAATATAGTCTAGTCTTCTATCATAATGGAATAGCCCGTGAATAAATGGTATATGTACGACAACCTCAAAGCTTGAGGCTTATAAGATATGAGCAAATAGTGGATAAAGGCATTTTTTATATTACACAAAAGAGAAGGTCTTCGGGTGTTCCGTACAACAAGCACAAGAGTTGTGCTTTAAAGGGGTCTACATAACATAATATGTACATACCAAATAGATAGATATATCACAGTGAAGCAAATACCATTCTATTTGGTTAAAAGACTGTTTTTCCCCCAGCGGCTACTGCATTATCACCCAGTTCCCAAAAGATTTCATCGAACTGCCTTCTGATGCCTTCTCCATAGTTATAGCTTATCATATTGGGCTGCGGCAGGATGCCTTGTTGTGTCCTGAACGGCCACAACGTTTACATTTCCTGTTTGACGAGCTTCCTCCTTTCTACAAAACAAAATTAAACAGATATCATTCTTGCATAAATGTAGAATATATAATGTTCCATATTAACAGAGTTTAAGACAAAAATTACATATTTTACTTTATATTCAGTCCATGTGAACAATTACATATTCGCACTGACTATTCCATAGTTGATCTAGCTATTCCGTTCAATAAGTACAAATTTCATAAATGGTACAGTAGCATACCTTGTACTCCCCACGGGATAGGATGCGGACTTTCCGCGGACGCCCAGGTGGGCGGCGTACTGCCGGTGGAAGTAATGGAGCTCTAGTTCCAGATCCGAGTTCTAATCCACCAACAGATGGGACCAGATATATTTTCCGATGAAGCCTTGTCACCATGTTGGTACATGGTAAGCCGGTGCCACCAATGCATCAGATGGAAATCCAATCCTGGTTGAACAAGCAAGCGCATGCATACAGGGTATCCCTATTTGTTGATACTCACCACATGTGCAAGTACCGGGACCTAATAAAACTGTGAAGCACTCCCTGGTTGGGTCCTGCACTTGGTACTCTAGATCGGCTATATCATGTACAGCCATAGCGGTGGAGAGATCAAAGTTTTCCTCCACCAGTTTCCTGACATTTGGGGTGATAGTTCCTTGCTCTCGGGTTGATTTTGCTCGAGGCAATGCGAACCAATACATAACGGTTGTACGTATGTACTCAAACATGGTGATGAGGGGATATTCACGTGCTTCCTTAAGCACACCATTCCAGGATTCAGCTATGTTTGAATCCATGACCTTGAACCTATTCCCCCTGAAATGAACCCTAGTCCACTGGTCGAAACCTGTTAACACAATTAATAAGTAATGGGCAGTTTTGTATTTAGTACTATATTGGAACAAATAGTATAGAAATGATGCCATATAGTATAGTACCGATGTGGATTATATAATATCAAATAGAATCGTTACCTATATCAACCAAGTAAGCCGCGCAATTTGGGCTGATTTTCTGAATTTCAATAAACTTCTTATTAAATTCAGTCACGGTAAAAGCTCTTGCAGCAGAGGACATAAGGTTCGCGAGTCTGCTAATCTTGTATTTTGCCATCACATTTCTCCACAGATGGAAAACAAAGATGACATGTTGAGCATGGTTGTAGACCTGAACAAGTATAAATATATTACATAGTCGGTGAACGTTACATATAGAATAGTTGCATAAACAAAATGGAATGTGTTTAATTTAATGGAGAATAAAGATTGTCCGAATATTTACCTTTCTCAGTCCAGTGGCGATGCTTGCATGGCGATCAGAGATGAAAACCAACCCCGGGGTATCCACAACAAAAGTTTGTAGCCTCTGGAAAAACCATTCCCAAGCATCGTCGTTTTTGCTATTAACAACAGCAAAGGCAAGGGAAAATATTTGGAAATTTCCATCTTGTGCTGAGGCTGAAAGTAGACACCCACCATACTTCCCTTTAAGCGACGTTCCATCAACAACAATAACTTTGCGCATAGACGAATACCCTGCCACCGATTCTCCATACGCAACGAAACAGTATTGAAACCGTGTTCCACCTTCTTCTTCATCCGTACTTTCCAGGTAGCAAACAGTTCCTACATTAGAAGACTGAAGGAATGCCAAATACGGAGGTATCAGTGCATAACTTCCAACCATTGTCCCCATTGCATGCTCCATCGCCATCTCTCTAGCTCTCCAAGCTTTCCAGTATGAAACGTTGACATGAAATTCATCTAGCAATATTTTCCTTATTGCTGCGGCGGTGGGGCCCTTCTTAATACCAACAAAACGAGATTGCAATATCTGGCCTATCACGACCGTCGTTGCAAGTTTGTGGTAGTTTCTACGGTCATCAACGGTGCAAGAGTGAACTAGGTTAGCTTGTATGACTTAGAAGTTCCCACTTGCATCTAACAAGACCGCATACACGCGCCATGGGCATCCATCACCAACGCATTGTGCAAGTAGTATGGAAGGGCTCGAACGAGTGGTCTTGAAATGGAACTTCCTGTTTATAGCATGTATTGCAAGTTTGAAATGGAGCTGATTTGAATACGCGACCCACATAAAAGTCATCTCCCTCGTATTGGATGTCGGCCAGAGCCGTGTCAACCCCTACAAAGTCAATGAAAAAATCAGCTCCCGATTGTGACATATAGTATGAAATGTATTTATATTATTTCTATATAGTATAGTCAACAATACTATTCCATTTAGTATGGAATCTCTATAATATTATTTGAGAAGTCTGTTTCCTACGTGTCGCACTCAGGTTAACTCTCACGGTGGTTGATTACGATGATACCCTTAATGAATCAAATAAATATAATTATCATTATTAAATATTTATTTTATTTTGTTTTTCCTTTTTATTTAGGTTTCTTTTTTTTCAAATAACCTATATAATAAAGAAAATTTATAAATTTTTAAAACGAACATATCGTTTATATATAGTGTAATTCATAATAAGGAAAGTTCACAAAATAATTTTGATTTTAAAGTAAAGAAATAATCTTCGCTTTTAAAAAATAATATTAAACAACATAATATATATTTTAAAAATATTAAGCATTTTATTTAGATCAAATTATTTAAATAACATAAACTAAGATATCTTAAATGAATAAAATTTAATTTAATTCTTTTTATGTTCCCTTTTATATTTTTCAAATAACATATATGATAAAGAAAATATTTATAAAACTTAAAAACGAAAATATTTTTTATATATAATGTGATTTCATAAAAAGGAAAGTTTAGAAAAATAATCTTGATATTAAAGTAAAGAATTAATATTCTTTTTTAGAATGTATCGGTTATGTTTATATGGAATTTTGTACCTATCATCACTTTATTTCTATAATTTTATTTTTGAAAATTAACATATACCAAACTACTAAGTCCTATAAAATTAACATAGTCCTGAGGCTATTTACAATTAGCCAATTCATTAAAAATTATATATATATATATATTCACACATCTAAGATGAAAACCAAACTAATGCAATGAATACGATAAATATGATTTGGTTGAATTAGATTAGAAATATTTATACTTAAATTTGACAGAATATATGTAACACAATATACCCACAAATGAGTAACTAGACGAATCCAAAAAATTTTCATACAAAGTCAAACATTAAATAAAAATGATATATTTTCATTTATAGTAGTATTTTATACGTATAAATTATAGAACGACTCAACATATTACTAAATAAATATGAAATGCTTAAATAATACTATAAATATATTAACCAACTATTACAATTAATTATCATTGTTATATTTATTTATGTATCTTTGAATCAATCAACACTTTAGTTTACTTTTACTATTTGATTCTCAAAACAGAATATATTAAATTATACATAATCTTACTAAAAATATATATACAAATCTAAAATGAGAATCAAACTACATGAACATAACAAAATTAATTAAAATTTTAATCTGTATAACAAAAATATTTTAGTTGAATCAAAAAAATAAATGTCATCTAATATATCCAAAAATAATCAAACAGTCGAGATATTATATATCCAAAATTATACGTCTAATTAAAATAACATAATGCTATCTAAAGTAAACCATGCATACTGATTACAATATAAACAATAGAATAATTAAAAATTAAAAACAAAATATTAGTAAATTACTATAATGTAAATAAATTATTGTAATATGTTACTTTATAAATATTTATATCCGTGCATGAGCACGGAAAAATCACCTAGTGTATTTTTATTATTACATATAGTATGGAATGTATTTATATTATTTCTATATAGTATAGTCAATAGTAAGAATACTACTCCATTTATTTTTACTCCTTATCAGGTCACTTTATATTTGTATTTACGTAGAAGTGGTTTTTTACATGTTCCCTCCCGATTGTTGAATACAGGTGGAGCATCCCTTCCAAATAAAGCTGGAGTATTGGGGTTGTTTAGCATCTCGTGGAGTGCTTCATCGAATTTACCCCAGTGTAGACCATCGTCTACTGGTAGTTCTTCTGAATCATCTGAACTAGAGTTTGAATCTCCAACTCCACCATCAGTGTCTGGAATGCCAGAATTTTTAAATAATAGACGCCTCGGACCGGCCTAGACACTTCTCCGGTTTCAGCAACAACTGCGGGCACAACAGGAACGACCATATCATCATCTGAGTCAGAGTCTGAATCTGTTTCCTCCTCCACATGACATTTATTTTTTCCCCTCTCATTCGCGCCAGGCTGAGGACTGGTAGCGCGGATGAGATCATGTCTCTCGCGGATGACTATTCCACCTGGAGAACGTGGAATAGTACTCTTCCGTGATTTAGATCTCACCGCTTTTGAAACGGAATAGTCTGGAACCTCATGTGGAATAGCCTTTCCTTTTGGTTGTGTGAGTGGAATAGTCAGTGGCGTTTCAGATAGTGCAAAGGTATGCCAGTCTTCATCATCGACTCCATCTCCAACATCCTCGACCATAGACACCCTCTGTTCTGTTTGGCGCCCCTCAGGAAGTTGCTTCCTTCCATGTGATTGACGGTAGATGGAGACATATAGAGAAACTTCTTCAATAGATCTCCTCATGTTGAGAAACACACCGAATTTTGTGTCGTCGGTTATGTACTGAGGCATATCGAGCTCTCCATCTCCAAAGCTCACCCATTCTGGATACTGATAGGAAAGCTTGAGCGTAGCATCAGTCGATGACAGTTGATAGCGTTCTCTAACCGAAGTCAATAACTCTGTCATTGTCATCCCCGAGAATATTCGAATGAAATGTTCTACTCTGCACGTGATGTCAGGTTCAAATATCCACCGTTGATCGCTATCACGGACCCACGTCCCATGTACAAGCAAGACTTTATCTTGCTCTGTCATCTGCAAGTTGGACAATAACAAAAATTACTATCTTAGATCTATATCAAATGGTCCATTCCATATTGAGACAATCATCTACATTAAATACTATAATGATCATCAACTACAAATACAGATAAATACAAGTATTAGTTGGTTGTTACTGAAGATTACATGTTCGAATTTGCTGAGCATTAACTTGTTCTCTGCTTTCACCTTCGTCAATGTCTTTTTCTTACTTACCAGCGAGATGGACAGACTCTCAAAAATAAACGGAATACACCATATATTGTGAGGGTGGTCTATTCTGATCCACATATTTACTGAACTCAGTAAATAGCATGCGGTAATTTTCATGAGGACGTGGCTTATATTTTCTCCTTAAGATCTGCACAGTGCATGGTGAATATCATCCATTCCTCCTTCCCGCAACGTCATCTCTCTCGCTATCACATCATCATCTATTTTCTTTGCAAAACATCATCTATTTCTCTCTCTGTCACCGAATACTTGTAAACGTAGGGGGTAGAACCGGATGAGGTGAGAGACAATTGTTACCCATTTAATTATGTCAAAATCATGTTCATATACTTAATTTCAATGCCAGACTTAGCTATTTCGTCAATTAGCCCATAAAACAACATGTTTAGATTTGTGATTACATAATCATTGAATTTGTTGCAAAAAAAAAAAACATTGAATTTTCCAAGTAATACAGAACCTCTATGTTATGTTACTCGATATTGACTATATGACTGTTTATCAGAATCCAGATATAGAATTCATAGCTTTAAAAATTAAGACCGTATTTTTTTTACCTTACCCCTCGATCAATTTGTTCGAAGAGATTATATCCACCGCAATGGATTCTAAATATATATTTTTTCATCGTCATTGCATGTGGTTATCCTCTCTTCAGAATATTAATTGAGGGATAGAAAGCATAGTCTTTATTTTTATTTTATTTATTTTTTAATATTTTAACCATATATAGATGGTTTAATGGTACTTAGATATTTGGAAATTAAGCGGATTAAAAACACTCCATTACACTAGACTTTTTGGTTACGCAAATATGAGATCATGTTTTGAGTCTCATTTGGATATATGGAAAGAGGATCTATTCATGGGATACATCTTCCATTGGAAATTTATCTGCATTCTTCCTTACATCCAGAATACCCACATATCAATTAAAAAAAATTCGAATAACTATGAAGTGCTAGATCTCAAGATCCTTATATTTTCTACATAAATTTACACTATATTAAATTAAATCTCCTTAAAAGGTAGATACTGTCAAATAGATATTGAAACTATAATGTAGTAGTGATCTAAGGGGATTGTATTGAACTGTGGATTTTAAAAGTTTGAATGTATTTAAAGAGATCTGGAAATTTAAAGATGGATGGACTGAATATCGTTAATATAGGTGGGATTTAGAAGAAAAAAAGAAAAAAAGAAAAAAATCATTTTAAAGATTTTCTTTCAAATTTTAAAATACATTTGATCGTTTGATATTACTAATCTATTTTTTTATTGACTTTTGAAAAAAAAAATACGTGAAGTACGCCTAGCTCATGTTTTGGTTTTCGAAAGATAGATCATTTCTATTCCAAATAGAAATGTTAATATAGTGATTTCTCCACCCCAAAAAACACTAGTACATAATTTTTCACGAACGGGAGAGTGTGGGATCGCAGATGCTCTGTTACTCAAATCTATAGAAAATGACCCAAGAACCATTACAAAATGTGATACAGGCAAACATTTATCTTCAAACTAGGGTTATATACACAAAACTGCTTTTTTCCTCAAAGATTTCATTGATTGAGGACCAGGATGATACATATGGAGTAAAACAAAGCTAGAAGTTACATCTATCTATCTTATTAAAGTAGAAGTATCTTTTGATTTTGTTTGACGATATGAATAGCAGACTTTAAAAAGTTGGTTTATTTAGAAATTTGGATAGCGGTTTTAAGAGAAAGGTTCGTTTGGAAACTTGGATAGCAGTTTTGAAAAAGAGATTTGTTTGGAAACATGAGTAGTAGTATATTAAAAAAAAAAAGTATTGGGCTTATGTTATTAAGAAAATTTAGAAGTCTATTACCTTAATATATCTTTTGTTTAAAATAATCATAAAACAAAATTTAAACTTTATATACATATTTCAAATCAAAATAATAATTTAAAATTGATTTATATAAAAATGATTCAGAACTATACATATATTCAAAATTTAAATTTTACTAAAATATTTTCCAATAACCATTATTAAAAAAATGTTTTCAATATATATAAGAAAAATACAATACAAAGCCCAATTTCATATACAAACTTAAATTATAGTTTTTATATTTCACATTAGTTTTTAAAAATCTAATATATGTGATTATTTATATGATGGTACGTATAAAATATTATTAATTATGTGATTACTTATATGATGGTATGTATAAAATACGATTAATTATATGATGACACATATATGATATAGAAAAGTGACCAGAGGTTGGACGTTTGGGTACCCATTCGGGTTCGATTCGGGTGTGTTTGGGTTTCGGGTTTCCTGGGTCAAAGATTTCAGCCCTATTCGAATATTTCTAAATTTTGGTTTGGGTTCGATTCGGATCTTTGCGGGTCGGTTCGGATTCGAATAACCCATTTAAATTATTTTAAAAATTATTAAATTCATTATATACTTTAATTTTCTCAAAATCTATAAACAAAATATTATATTACATATAAATTTGAATAACATATGTCAGAATACCTAAACTTATTAAATAAATTGGTTTGGTTTAAATATTTGGATAGATAATCAGTAATTATTTTAAGTATTTTTGGTGTTTTGAGTATATTTAAACTATTTTAGATATTTATTTTTGAGTATTTTTATATATTTTCAAGTAGTTAAACCAACTTAAAAATATCATATATATATATATATATATATATATATATTGTGGATGTTTTTATATACATTAAATCTAAAAATAATTAATTTATATAAGTATATAAATCTATTTTGGATACATTCGGATACCCTAAATACTTCAGTTCGGATCAGATTCGGTTTTGGTTCTCTAAATACCAAAATTTTGAATAATTTGGATATTTAATCAATTTCTGTTCGGGTTTGTTACTACTTTTTCGGATCGAGATCAGTTTGGTTCTTCGTATTCGGGTTTTTGTCCAGCCTTAATATTGACATGAAAAACTAAATAGCAAAATATTTTTGAAAAAATACATCCGTGCGGTGCGCGGATCAAAATCTAGTAACACTTAAAAGCTAAGCCAGAAGGAAACAAGACCTTTATGTGGAGACAATAGCTGGCATAACTAAGAAAATTATGCGGAAACTTATCTAAACATTATAAACATTTCTAAAAGTGAAAAAAATCATAGACCCACGATGACAACAATAAGACACCCAAGAAAGAGGAGCCACCAAAGGATGCACTAAAAATTTATCACACACCGTGACAATCTTTATTAGGGGATGAACCGCTTCTCGATATAATTCTTTGATGACCTCTTGATGAGAAACAAGAAGATACAGATATAAACCTTGGAGAAAGAAGATCCAATTGTTTACAATAAAACCTCCACACCAAGGTGCATTAAGCGCCACAGCTCCAAAACCTTGAAGACAAACCAGATATAAGACCCATCGCAAACGACATCAAGGATTATCACATCCTTCAACCAAAGGTAGAACCAACACTTGAAGCAAACAAAAGGCACATGCAGATCAAAGAAATCCAAGGCAAGAACATAGAGAACTTAAATATTCGAAAAGGATTGAAGGATCTCTAAAATCGCCGATCGGATTATATAGTCAATGTAATAACTCTAAAAAAAGCGCTGCATACGAGTCTAAAAATGGCTGAAGAAAATTAATAGTCGAGAAAATAAGTCATAGATAACCTTTACGAGCGTCTTTAGTATAAGTTGAAGAGATAAGTATGGATGAATCATTGGACCCAAATTCATACGAGCGAATGGTACGAAAATTGAATGGCTGAAAATAGTTAGTAGTTTCCAGGAATTCATCAAGTACTGGGGGAATTGAGAACCAAAATAGAAGTTTTTGGGAATCAAAAATTAAGTTTAAAAGCATAGACAAGTAACTATGGTTGGGACACAAGTGAAGCTGGTCGAGAAATTAATTTATGTAGACAATTAAAAGGGCTTACAGAGTGTTAATATGAAATGAATGCGATTGATGCCAAATGATTAGCTGGATAATGAGAAGCGAGAAGCCAAGTGTTAATTGAGCTGCTTGAGAAGAAATCTTAACTTCAAGTTGGATTTTAGAAGAGTTGAAAAACACGTGACTGTTCCTCAAGAAATTTAGTGGATCGAATGACGGTTTGACTTAAAATGTCTTAGTTGGGCGAGAAATTAGTCAGATAATTGTGAAGGTGACCATGGTCAGTAGTGAATGATGTTGGTCAGAGAAAATTAAATTGGATCGAAGAAATTGATTTTCCTACCGCTTGAAAGTACGGGTAGTACGATTGAATATGAATGTGGATAGATCAGATGGAGTTAAGGGTTCGGGTAACAAAAGCTGGACGTTAGCTCGTCAAGTTTCATGTGTGCTTTAGCTGCTGTAGATTAGTAAGCTGCCTGACTGCCTGTTTGTCCTGCTGATGCAGCTTTTGGTGATGAAGCTGCTGGAAATGCATCGCCAAGTTGATGAAGATTAATGTGCAGCTACTACCACCTTTAGCCACCTCTTTCTTTCTCCATGCACCCATGATCAGTGCTTTTAACTAAACCCCTCATACCTATAAATATTTTTTAGGAACCCATAAGACTCATACCAAATCCCACCATAGAGAGAAAATCCAAGAGCTCCGACAGTAGTATCCGAGCGACCCGAATAGGAAATCCAAAGAAAAAATTCTCGACCTTGGCTTTTCCCTTTAGTTTCTTAGCCTAAGTATAGAATAAGGTCTAGATCACGGTTCTGACTAACAGGACGTTAGGATTCTCCTTCTCATTCTCAGTTTCAAGTGTTAGAAATAGGTCTAGCTCGCTATGAAGATTGTGTGCGCGTGGAATCTCGAAGTGGGGGTTTTCCGGCATGGGTGGAAGCAGGTTGGTCCTAGGATGCGACTTCAGTCTATCCACACACCGGCCCTGAACCTGGCAAAACCCCTCCGTTCTATCTGCTTTGACTCAGCATGCGCTCTTTTTTTTTTCTTGTTCATAATCTGACTTTTCTCTTTGTCACTTCATGTAGCTTTCTTGACAAGTTCTCAGTGAAAGTTACTCCGACGTTTGATTTGTTCCTTGGAGTTCTGGTGGGCAAGGACTTTAGCTTATGTGGCAACCGCAGCAATGGTTCTAACTTCGGCAGCTTTGGTTTAATTTGGTCCCAATTTTTGTTTTTGTATTTGTAGCTTTAGGTTTGGTTTATACCATTCCATTTCTCCAGTTTAAGTTTGATTATCCTTTTTTCTTTTTATTTTATTTTCATTGTTTCAGCTTGTATATTTTAATTAAAATTAATATGAAGTTTTCTTCTAGAAAAAATGGAAGTCGTGGCTATTTGACATATTGGAGAAAATATTTATTTCCCTAATAGGGGCTATAGCTTTGCTCTAATAGAGATAGTAGATGATGGATGGTATTTTACAAAACTGTTGGCCGGAATGTGTAGTACTCTATCGGATACTAATTAATAAACTAGTATACAATTAGGTACCAAAGCAGCAGGTGAGATTCAAAAAACGTAATCAATGTTTTCCTTTCATTGTCTTTAAAAAGCATATACTGCATGTTTATATTCTTAAAGATAAGGGATTGTCCACAGTCCACCTTCTACTTTTAGAAAGCAAATCGGCCTATCTTGTTATTCTAATCACTATTCACAGGGACGTCTGTAAAAGGAAACCCTCCGATAATCAAGTAGAAATTGTCTTTAGATCATTTACTATATAGATAGACAACATTTTTTATACTTCCTCTACTCCATATTACATAATGTTTATGGAATAGAGGGAGTATAACGTAAGAAAAATGTCATATATACTCTATTATTATGAATATGAAAAAGGCAATAATAAAAAATACAACATTTTTTAGTATTGAGCCTTTTTTATATTCATAATAATAGAGTATATATGAACATTTTTCTTACGTTATACTCTCCCTATTCCATATTACATAATGTTTTATTCTAACGGAAGGAGTACATGATTTATGGTCGTATCATTTGTTTTTCTTGTCAGCTCTTAGTTGTATCATTTCTAATACTTTTTTGAACTTCAACATATATATATTATCATGTAGTCTGAGAATCTAATTTGAGAATAGTCTATGTATACTGAAGTTAAACGGCTGTAATACGCACATGAGAATAATGTTTTATAGCAAACTAGACGTAATATGTGGGCAGAGACTTTGTAGTTGAAGCTTATATATCAAGCGATATATTAATAACATACTTATATATGAGTTGATAAATAATAACATGATGTGTAATGGCTTCCATGCAAATATAGTTTTATTTAGGACCATCTTGCAGTTAAATTTGAAGTTGAATATAATATATATGATCCTCGTAACTGTCTTATTCGGAAGATCACAAATAGTAGAATCCCGTTTTAATTTTATTATTAATGAACTACATTAGTAGAAATACGAGTTGATAAGATTTGTGAAGCTTATCTGATGAAACATACCAAATATTCAAATTATGTAGGTCTTGTGGTAACCAGTGTAAGATGTGCCACATCCTCCCAAAGGCATATTAAAAGAGGATTAACATTTTTGGTTACCAAGCCTTGTTGACCAATCAATGAATTCACCTAAATCCCCACCAATAATGAATTCACACACATACACACACATATATATATATATATATATATATATTACATTTTTTACGGCGTTTAAAACCCAATATTTATAAGAAAGCAATCTAACATTATCATATTTATAATGCATAATCGTAATTATAGTGACTTATACCGAATTAAATTTGAATGATTGAGTTCCGATGTTTCTGTCAAAGAAAGATTCTGGTTGTAGAGTGAAAATCTAATGTTATGGGTATAATGTTATGTACTTAAAATCGTATAAAAATAGATGGGTCATGTGTGTATTTCAATACTAGTTTATATACTCCTAGTAACACTATAATCATCAGCTAATAAGATTTCTATATGTGTCTAATGTGTGTTCTCAAGCAAACTTGCAAAATACACCCACCCAAAATATTTTCTAGATTCCCTCGCACCTTGGAACTCTATCTCAAATCTAACCTTAAATATTAGTAATAACTATGATTTTTAACAATTCTTCGTTTTTATTTACTTTTAATATTATTTAATGTTGAGAAACTTAAAAGAAAGACTGTCTATGTAGATGGTTTAAACATATATGAGCCAAAAGTAAGTTCGAGTCCAATCCGAAACCATTACAAATTTCATCATCGGACTCAGAGTCTCAGATCATCAATTACCCGTCATCACGCGGGGGCCACATCCCAGATTGGCCTCTGATGCATATGATTTAGGCAATAGTGTCATTAGTTTTTCTTTTTGAAAAAGAATAGTGTCATTAGTTCGGTCAATTTACATCTATCATAGCGGGTAAACAATTATTATTTTTTGATTAGCGTAGGCGTGTTCCAAACCAATGAAACTACCAGATTAATCTCCTAAAGAAAATGAAGCTCACGGATAAACCTTTTCTTCAAGTATTTAAATAAGGTCCAAAACATAGTCATATATCCGGGTAACCATCAAAGTTAATTTTATTTTTAAAACATTTGTTATTTTTCAAACATAATTGTGTAATTTTCCAAATTTCTCTTGACTAAATATAATTGTTTTAAAAAATATTCTAAACTCAAAATGATAATATTTTAAATTTTATAAAAGAGATATAATTATAGACGCTAATGTATAATTTTTAAATGCAACACGGAAAAATAATTTTGTAAAAATTAAAGTAATATAATATTTTGAAATCTTAATTTAATAACAAAAAAATCAGAATACTTTATACCATAACATCCAAAAAAATTCTACAATGATAAAATTTATTAAAATAATATGACAGATGCTGCTATGTATAAAATTTACTAAAATAATAAAGTTACATTATTTAAACAGAACTAAAATCATAAAGTTATATTAATTAAAAAGAAAAATGTATTTACATATAAAGTATCGCAAACTACTAAAATGATGGATGTTAAATTTTATTTTTAAACACAACATAGAAAGTGTTAAAAAAACAGAACATAGAAATATAAATTATCTTAAAAATATCCTTTTGTAGTATAAATAAATAAATTTTAAAAATGTATTGTATGCAAACTTTAGAAATCAAAAAATTATTTCAAGAAGATTCTTTAATTAATTATTTCAGATTATGATTTTATTGTACCGAAATTAAAAATTTAATAACAATAAATAACAAAGTAAAATGTGCAAAACAAAATCACTATATATTGAAATTTCAAGTAAGGAACCTAAACAATAAGATTAAAAATTTACACAATATATAACACTAAAATATAAATCATATATTTAAAATGTTCATGATAATATCAAAGTAATAAGTTTATAAAATAAAAAAATATCCACACGAACGTGCGGATCAAACTCTAATAACTAATTAAATGAAATTTACAAGTACGGATATAATTAAAAATCAAGTCCTGATATTTTGTACTAAACATCACATGCATTTTGTAACTTAATAAGTTTCAGTAGTTGATTCATATTTCCGAGGGCGAAGGCATAGTATTTTTTTCTCATTACTATAGTTAGATTGTTTCATATACATCTTACCAATTAAATAAGTCACAGTACATAAAGTAAGCATGGTTAGCTTTGATTAGTAGAGTTGAGGAATAAAGTAGGATCAAATTCTCATATGGACCAAAATGGTTCAGATTATTCTGATATGGACCCCTTCTTTTTCTTTTTCATTTTGCATTTAAATTTAATTAGAAAACTAATGGAAATAACCAAAAAACCTAAAAGACTTCTACAAATCCATGTCATTCATATCCTACCGAGAACCAGACCCAAAACCTAACCAAAAATCCAACCCAAAACCCCCCAGATTTAAACCCTAATTTTTGTTTCTTTCTCCTGTCTTCTCCATTGATACTTCTTCAATTTTAAAGCAAAGTCAAAATTTTCTTCAATCACTTATCAATTTTCTTTTTCTTATCTCAAATCGATCAACCCATAATCTTCTTTAGTCCATTATGTCTTATTCCAAACCAGATCTCATCACATAAGTATGAAATTCATAAAAAATAAGAATGCAGAGTATTACTAGTATAACTAGTACAACTCCAACAAGTACAACTAGTATAACTAGAATAAATATAACTTGTACAACTAAATTAAGTATAACCAATACAGCTGGTACAACTCGAACTCGAATTACTAGTACTTTGCAACTAATATGGTGATATTATTTTTTATTTTCAGCATATGAATGATATAAAAAGATGATGTTGAACCAATAATACATATTAGTATAGTCTTTCACGCTTGCATCTGTCAAAATACATGTATAACTACAACAACTAAACATGTATAATTACTAAAATTTTACAATTAATATGATTATATTTAATTTTTGTTTTCAGCGTATGATTGATGTTATAGAAAGAGATGATGTATAACCAATGAAAAACATGCATAAGCATTAATGTTTGGTAATTGGACTACAACAATAATAGTTTAACTGGTACAACTAGTTTAACTACAATAATATTATTACTAGTTTAATTGTGGCAACACTTGATTTGTGTTTTTCTAGTGCTGGTTGGTAGGTTTCTCGCCCCAAGGTTCATTTTCTTGATATGGACATGAAAATAATAAAAGAAATAGAGCAATTGTAATCACAAGAAGAACATGGTGAAGATTGCATATTTTGATATAAAAAGATGACATACATATGTTTGTTGTATCAAAAAATTTGATTTCATATAGTTTTTAATTCTTATGTTTGAAAATTAGTAAATTCCGCTCAGTTTGTCATAACACTTTTAATTAAATAAAATATATTTACATAAATAAGCAATGATAAGTGATATATATATATATATAAGTTTCATCATTAATTAGTATATATTTGCATAAACAAGAAAGACTCTGCTGTGAAGAAGAGAGATATCACAGCCAAGAAGATGAAAAACATTGTGAAGAAGAAGAGTGAAGTTGTCGCGAAGAAGAGGAAGCCTAAAAGACGCAAAATTAAAATGAAAGTAGATTAATATGATCAGTATAAATAGTACAACTATGAAATAGTGTAATAATTTCCAAAAAACATTACAAAAATAGTTATGAGAGACCATTATAAACACACACCAATTTGGTCAGTTGACATACACATTTATATTTTATGATAATTTATATTTTTGGTAAGTTTATTAGAATATGGTAATAACCCACACAACATCATTAATATAACAATAAATAAATAATTTTAAAAATAGATATAAAATAATATTTCAAAATTTTTGAACTATTATTTAGTTCTATTTTATAATTACATAATTTTTTGTTACTAAAATATAATAAGTCTTCAAAAATATATGAATATTTTTTGAAAATTTTTAATTTTATAATCCCAATACCATCAGTGTCTTTTTAATATCTACAAATTTTAGAAATATTTTTTTACGTTTTGATATTACGTACGGAATGGTACACGTTTAAAACGTGATGCACGATTTAAAATGAAATAACATAGTTGTACTAGTATTCAAGTTGTACCGGTTTGTACATAGTTGTACTAGTTTTTGAGTTGTACCGGTTTGTACATAGTTGTACTTTGACAGTAAAATCGAAAAAACTAGTTGTACAACATAAAAATTTAAACTTACCTCAGTTGTGCCACTTCTTTATGTGTACATACCTTTGCCCCGATAAAATGAAATCATCAATTTTGCTAAAATATATTTCATGTATGTTTTCCAAAAATTATGTAGACAAAGAAGTTAACAAACCTTAAAAGTATAAGGTAGATCATGCAAACTTATGTGATTATGTTAGATTTGCAAAAAAAAACAAACCATTAAATATCATAAGGGACCTTTCTAAATATTTTCCAATTTAGCACTTTATTGATTATTCATATGGAATACCCGAAGAAATATTTAAATTTCAGAACCTATATAGTTGTGCTAGTTATACCAGTATCACTAGCTAGTCTGGTAAATAAGAAATAGTTGTACCAGTTATACTAGTCGAACATTTATTGTTTGATATATAGTTTTCCTATGATGAATGATGAAGAGGTATATTTTCCAGTAATATGCCAAAGTCCTTTGATCTATGCAATAATACTTAGAATAATATTGTTTAGCAATTTCTCTACGCTTAATGATGGCAACAAGTGCATGCACACAAGAATAAATTTCAGAACCTGTGTCCTAATTTTTGAGTTGTACCAGTTTATTTAATTACAATTCAAAAATTGGTGGACAAAGGTATTGGGCGTATGCATCTCCCTCACTAAGCTAACCTAGCCGCACCACTTTTGTCAAGGGTAATAAGATGGTTTTGTTGTTGTACTTCTCTTCCTTCCTCTCTTTCCTCTTGATCTCATTCTTCTTTTCTTTCGTTCATCCTTTCTTCTTCTTCTTACATAGTTATAATACGTTAGTGCATCGAGGAAGAGACGACTCGGAGCTGCTGCATCTTATCACCACAATCACCGTTCTTCACTATTGGAGAGCAAGGCCATCAAATCGGAGTGGAGTCGTCATACATCACCATAGGAGGAGTCGTGCCAGGAAGCCATTCTTGATGGCTGGTGATATACAATGAAGAGAAGTTTTGACTGTGACCATTGAGCCTTGGAGGAACCGTGCCATCTGAAGCCATCATTGATGATCTCGTTGGTGATATGATATACAATGAAGTTATGCAGTTTTAATGTGGAGAGAAGTAGTACACGAACCAGAACTTTAACTGCCGACCACTAACATGCACCATCGGACGTGCATCTCATGCCACCGGAGAAGTAACTACATCAACGGAGCCAATGATCGAATATTGATAACCGTTAAAGAAGAAACTGAAAGCATCAATGGAGAGAATCAGAGAAAATGATTAGAAGATGAGAGCAAGAACCATGGTTGATAGTTTACCAAAAAAAAAAAAAACAAAACGACAGTTGATGAAGAAGAAGAAGAATGAGTGGGTCCAAGTGTTTGTTGATTGGTTGGTTGGGGAACTAAAAGACAAAAGTTCATTAAGGGTATAAATTTAAATTCATTTGAGTTGGTCCATATAGAATAAAATAGGTGGTAAAAGATTAATTGTTTGTCTTTGGTCCATATCAGATTAATATCCGATAAAGTATCAGCATCATGCTATAGACACATTATTCTAAAGAAGTATTATGCCTCGTAAATATATTTAATAAACTAATTAAAGAATAGTAAATGAATCATATATAAACCATCATATAAAATTAGTATATGAAATATAATTTATTTATTTCTAAACAATATATATACTTTTATTTAGAATATATATTAGTTTTATAACTTTTATTTACTGTAATGAATAATATTTATTTATATTTCAAATATGAAATAATATTTTAAAAAAATTAAAAAATATTAATTTTTATATTTTGTCTTTTAAAATAAACATTTTATTTTTGGATATAAATATATATATATTTAATATTATTATATAAAAAAGTATATTAAATTAATTTTAAATTTTATATATTTATTATAAATGAAAATTCTCTATTAAAAGTTTCATGTGAATGTATTGGGCAAAGAACATTCGAAGAGCATTTGCATCTTTCAAATGTTGTTCCAATTTTTTTTTTGTAATAGTTATTGATTGGATGATAAGAAACATAATGTTTATGCTAATATTGCTCTAAACGTAACAGAAATCTGTTAATTACCCGCTCATATGTTTAATAAAATGAATATCTAAAAACGTATGACTGAAGCAAGTGCTAAAATTAATGGTCTGATCCTACTATTTTAATAACTAAATTAAATAAATATCTTGAAATAACAAAGAGCTTGGTCCAAAATACAAAATTCTCAACAAGAATGTGTTCTTATAATACTTTACATCTATAAGTTTCCCTGTTTATCCAGAAACATGAAATCTGGTCCATCGGATGTGAATAATAAATTCCACCAACATATATATTGTTGGAAATGTCCTGAAATATATTGTACTTACTTTAGTTAAAGTCGTAACGTCGAGATTCGACCGTCATATAATATTAGGTGGTTATAATGTTTTGCTAGAAGCCGTTTATAATCTATGAATTATGAATTCGTTACTAATATTATATGATCCTATAGAGTCACACACCTAAGTAAACTGGATTAATAATATATCTATATTATTAAAGCAGAAGTACAAAATCGATTTGTTTGGATACATGGATTGCCTTAGTTTAAATTTTGGTGTTTGGAAACAGGTTTATGTGCTTTTAATGGTTTTTATTAATTAATTCGAGATTAGTGTGTTTGGAAACAGGTTTAGGTGTTTTTTTTTTAAATTAATTAATCCGAGCTAATCAAACAATATCTAAATATTAAATGCCTAATTAAATGTTAAATCACAGAAAAATCAATCATTCCTTATTTTATGTTTCTGTTAATGGCAATCAGTTATTATTTTAAAAAGGAAATATTCAATCATAGCTAAAATCAAACAATATCTAAATACTAAATGCCTAATTAAAATGCCTAATTAAATGTTAAATCACAGAAAAATCGATCATTCCTTATTTTACGTTTCTGTTATATGGCAATCAGTTATTCTTTTTAAAAAGGAATATTCTTAATTATATTATGCTTAATAATCAAGCAATATCTTACAATTGATCTAAAAATTAAATACCAATAACAATTGATTGCCTAAAATTATGTAACAATCTTAACGTCGTTTCTTCTCCCCCCATTATATAAGGTTTGAGTCATCCCATTAGTCCGTAGTCAAATTATTAGGCTCTCCTCCTTGCATACCTACTTTTTATTCTTAAGCTTTAGTATAGTTTTTTTTGTCTTTTATATGTTTTTGGTTTCCCGTAAACTAATTTTATCATTTGTGATCATGTGCAGGTTAATGCTCGATGAGTTAATGGAATTGCTAATACAGTTAAAGTAACGAAATAATGGTTTTCGTCAATCAAAACTTCAAAAATCAACATTGTGGGTAAATCACGACCTTTTGTTTTGTAGTTCTTACATGTTTTTTCTTCTTCTTAGAATTGTAGTTTTTTTTCTACTACTGAAGACAACTACTTGATCTTTATTTATTTGTAGATGCTGAATTTGGGAGAGCTCAAGCAAAAGATATGTTGCAACACTTGTGGGCTGGACCAACCTCTAATGCATCAGTGGATATTGTCCAAGGACGCTACTATGTTGAAGTTCATTCGGTTGGTGTAACAAAGGTAACTAATGCTATTGTTTTCATTTGTTTCTATATCATCAGTTACCAAATATATTCTCATTTTCTTTGATCTACATATTTTCCTAAGTCAAATTTATTGTTCTCCAGTTTAAAGTTTATTGATACAACACTAAACTAAACACTATCTATATTTTTATTAAAAATAATAGTGAACATTTTATTAAGTATAAAACTTTTCTAAAATGAAAATTTATTAAATAAAGTTGATATGATAAATATGTAAGAAATAAAACTGATATTATAGTTAAAAAAAAATTGTTTGGAAAATTTGTCTATCCAAATAAAATCGGCAAATTCATTTAAACTTCCTATATTTTAGGTAACCACTAATTGATCATATATATTTTCGTGATACACAATCTTTTCCCCTTAACATATAAACGTATTGCAAAATCTAATTGATCCTTATGTATGGAGATATATTGTATGAGTTGGATGCAAAACGGGTTGCATAGCATTCAAATTAATGAAAATAGATATGGTAGGGTTCAGATATTTTATTTAAATTAAAAAATCAGTGTAAAATAAGTTTAACTTCGGGTCAAATAAATAAAATCATATTATGGGTTAGAATTATTTAGAGTCTTCAAAAATTTAGTCATGTTTAAGAATAAATTTAGAGTCTTCAAAAATCAACATGGATTGTAGTCTTTTTACAAAAAATTAATTTTATTTGGAAATAAGGATAGTAGTATTAAGAAAAAAAGTAATGGGCTTACCCATCATGCTATAAGAAACAATCTATTTGGGCCAGTTTTAAATATACGAAAATGGGTCAATCTAATTGCCTAAAACAACTGTTTTTTATAAACTTACCATAAAACAAAATTTAAACTTTATATACATATTTCAAATCAAAATAATAATTCAAAGTAGATTTATATCAAATTGATTCAAAAATATAAAAATATTCAAAAATGAATTTTTACTAAACCATTTCCAATAACGATTATAAAAATGTTTTCAATATATATATAAGAAAAATACAATACAAAGCCAATTTTTAAATACCAACTCAAATTATGTTTTTTTATATTTCATATTAAATCTTAAAAATATAATATATGTAATTATTTATATGATGGTACGTATGAAATACTATTAATTATATGATTACTTATATGACGGTACATATAAAATACGATTAATTATATGATGACACCTATAGAATATATAATAATACTAGGGATGGACTTTCGGTACCCATACGGGTTTGGTTCTGATCGGTTTGCGTTTCGAATTTTCTGGGTCAAAGATTTCAGTCCTATTAGGATGTTTCTAAATTTTGGTTTCAGTTCGATTCGGATCTTTGTGGGTTTGGTTCGGGTTCGGATAACCCATTTAAATTATTTTAAAAGTTTTAAATCATTGCATAGTTTAAAAGTTTTATTTTTTTATGGAATCAGTTAGGTATAGATATATATTCGGGTACTCATTTAGGTACGGGTCGTTTTTTCGGGTATAGATTTTTTGTGTTTTGAAATTTCTTTTTAGGTACTTCCTTTTTGTATTTCTTTTTATTTAAATATTGTACTACTACATTTAAAATCAATTTAAATTAATTAATTACAATTCCAAAACTTATCTAAACAAATCGATATCCATATATTGATCATTATTAATATTGTACAAATAGTACTAAATAAAAATGTCTATTTCACTTAATTTAGCCAAACACATAAATATATTATAGATTCTTTAGTTGACTAATTTTTTATATATCTTATATTGAAATAAATTTATTTTAAAAAGAAATTATATGAACTGGAAAAAAATCAATATAAAAGTATGGTACATTTGGATTCAAAATCATTTCTTTTAACAAGAAGGGTACGTCTATGTTGATTTGTATAAAATTTAAATTACAATGTAATTATATAATTAATATAGAAATATGTCACATTGTTTAAAAAAATATCAATATAAAAGTATTGTACATTTGCGTTCTAAAATCATTTATTTTAATAACAAAACAAATAAATATGTTGATTGGAGAGAGAATAAAACAAAGACAGAAAAATACATAGTTGACCAGAGAGACTCTATGTGTCGAATTTATTATAAATAAAATTTTACTAAGACAAATACATTCAATAATTACAAACAAATAATATATTTCATAAAAGTGAAAAATAATATCCACCCTACAAAGGTCGTTGCATATGCTCAATATTAAAAATAAAATTCAGAACCCGTGCGGGACGCACGGGTCAAAATCTAGTTGGGTTTTATAAGAGAAATAATGTGTACATATATATGTTATATGTGATATATATATATATATATGTGTGTGTGATCACGTGAGAAACAATCTCTTTGGAAGAGATTACATATTAATTGTTAATGGACTTGGTCCATTAAACATAGTCACGTGAGATTAAGGCCATACACTTGGTTATATATTGAGACAATAATGTTTCATATGACGGGAAGTTTTTTGGTTGGCCGTCTAATACTCAAAACCCTAAGAGAGACAAAGAAGTTTGTCAAGTTCATGAGATATGATCTCGACGGCACTAGCATCCCGTGTCAATTCAGTTTGTGTGCGTGTGAATACCGATAGAGGCACGACGTTTGGAGTGCTAAAAATCTCGACTTGGTTTATTCATCTTTCCGTTGCAGAATAACCAGGTAAATTTGAAATCATAAGATCTAGATTTGTTTCAGTATTGACAACAGATTCTAGACATATAAATTCACAAACTAATTTATAATTTGTTAGAAGCCGGTATGAATTTCCAACGGTGGTATCATAGCCTACTTGTTTAATATTGAAATTTGATCTTGTTTTATTTATATATTGATATAGATAAATAATTTGGTTTTGTCTGATCTTGTTAAATTGTTTATTGATCGTCTTTGTATTAACGAGGATTTCAATCTGATTGTAATCGTTCGTCTTGAAATTGTTTCAAATTTATTGTATTTGAATTGACCCCGTAGATATCTTTAGGGTATGATTGGCAGAGCATTAGCATAAACATTATGCTCGTCATTATCCAATCAACATTTATCACAAAAGCATTTACAAGAGCATTTACAAGATGCTAATGCTCTCCAAATGCTCTTTACTCAATTCTCTCATATGGAGCTTTTGGTAGAGCATTTGCAATTAGAATATATAAAAATTTAAAAATAATTATAAATAATTAATATTTTTTGTTTAATAATATAAAAAATTATGTTCATAATAAAAAATAAATTTACATTTAAAAAAATAAAAGTTGTGATTAATTATTTTAACTTTTTAAAAAGAACAATATTTCACATTTGAAATATAATATAACTTATATAATTACACATATCATTCATTATTTTTAATAATTAAAATAAAATAATATATATCTATATATTATATATTAGAAATTAAACATATCTATATTATTTATAAAAAATAAATTATATGTCATATATTAATTTTTCTGATAATATTATATGAATCATTTACTGCTCTACCAATAGATAAATAATGATAATTTTTATATAAATTATATATATAATAATTTTATTTTATTTAATAATATAAAAAATATTTTTATATCCAAAAATAAATTTATATTTTAAAATAATATTTACATTTATTTTTTAAATAATAATATTTATATTTAAAATTTAATTTAATTTTATAATTAAATAAGATTCATTATGTTTTAATAAAAAAATATATTATTAATATATATTATAATTTAATATATATTATTTTAAAATAAATATATTATATACTAATTTTTATGATAATTTTAAAATTTTATACTGCTAGTACTCTACCAATCACTTTATTAAAAAAAAATTAATGAGAGCATATAGCTTCTGCAGCATACTGCTTCTACAACATACTGCTACTGCTTCTTCATCTGCTGTACCAATCGAGGCCTTAGCCTCTACATGTGAAATAAATGATTCATGTAAGAATATTGATTTGGTCAACTTGTTTACTAGTCACCCAGAATTGTTCGTGGGGTTGATTAGTGCTTTGAATAAAGTAATATACACTAGTTAGATATCAATGAATTGCATATTGTTTATCGCTTTCGCATGATTATCATAATGTGCTCATGCATATTTAAACGTAAAAGTTAAACACGTGTTATTGTAATATATGAATGTGATTCTATAAGTAACATAATACGCATTAGCAAATTATGAAACCCGGTTGATTCAATTTCGGTTCAACCGGTAAGTCCATTTGATTTGGTCGTTTGATTAGATTTTAATTAGATTAAATTCTAAAATCAAATATCTAAATAATTAATTATTTTAATAAGATAAAAATTTTAATTTAATTATTTATAATTCAATAAAAATACATATAAGATATGTATTAGTTATATTTATAATTTATGTTAGATATAAATTTTAAATATAAAAGTAAATTGGATTAAAATTTATTCCTCATTAATTTCAAATACTTTTGATATCTACCCAATTTTATCAACCATCAAGGCTCGTTTCGTTGTAAGATGGGCTTGCCAAAGCAAGGTATCTGCAATTACATGAGTGAGGTGGATTGTAACGTTTACCATATGAAACAAGGTTGGTTTACTTGACTAGGCTATCAAAACGGTTTTGGGCTTAGAAACATAGGTTGGATAAGACATAAGATATCGTTTGACAACCAAGAATTATATTGGATATAATTAGCAAAGTGTTGCTTACTTAAATAGCTATACATTCGGACGATGAGCCAAAGCTCACTCAGATTTTAGTGAATTCTGGATCTTGGATTATTATATTCATTTGAGGAAAATGTTTTGAATATAATATGAGTTTTCTTAATTGTTGAGATTTCTCTAATTCCTGAACATCATATTAATATTTGTTATTCTTCTATTTCAGCAATGTTAACTCCTCACAACCCATTTTCATTGCAATTTCCCCTTGAGAAGGACAAATTGAATGGATCAAAATTCCTCCAATGGTATCGAAACCCGAGAATTATTCTCAAAGAACCCTACTTGGAAAATCTGGAAAAGAAAAATACTTTTGAAATATCATCTAAGGGTATTTATGTTATAGAAGTAAATGTTACTACTTCTGGTTCTACTTCTTGGGTATTGGATACCGGCTGTGGTGCTCATATTTGTACGAATATGAATGGCCTAAGCAATAGTACAATTTTGGAGAAAGGACAAGTGGACCTACGCGTGGGAAATGGAGCAAGAGTTGCTGCATCAGCCGTGGGAACATTTCATTTGTCTTTACCTTCAGGCTTGGTTTTAGAACTTAAGAATTGCTACTATGTACCTGCTATAAGTAGGAATATTATTTTAATTCCTTGTTTGGATTTGGAAGGATTTGAATTTACGATAAAAAAACAAGTGTTGTTCTTTTGATCGTAATGATATCTTTTATGGTAGCGGTTCATTAGAGAATGGGCTTTATATTCTAAACCAATGCGTGCCTGTCTATAATATTAATACCAAAAGATTCAAGTCTAACGACACGAATCAAACTTTCCTTTGGCATTGTCGTTTGGGCCATATAAATGAAAAACGCATTCAAAAGCTTCATAGTGATGGACTTTTGAACTCATTTGATTATGAATCATATGAAAAATGTGAATCTTGTTTGTTGGGTAAAATGACTAAGGCTCCCTTTACTGGACACAGTGAAAGAGCCAAAGACTTGTTGGAACTTATACATACTGATGTATGTGGACCGATGAGTATAAGTGCTAGAGGAAACTATCAGTACTTCATTACATTTACTGACGACTTCAGTATATATGGTTATGTTTATCTAATGAAACATAAGTCTGAATCTTTTGAAAAGTTCAAAGAATTTCAGAATGAAGTACAAAATCAGCTTGACAAGAAAATAAAAGCTCTTCGATCTGATCGAGGTGGAGAACATTTGAGTCAAGCTTTTAATGATTATCTGAGAGAATATGAAATTGTTTCACAACTCACTCCTCCAGAAACATCACAATGGAATGGTGTGTCTGAAAGGAGGAATCGAACTTTATTGTATATGGTTCGGTCTATGATGAGTCATGCAGATCTTCCACCATCCTTTTGGGGTTGCGCTCTACAAACGTCTGTGTTTACGCTAAACAAATGTCCATCAAAATCAGTTGAGAAGACACCATATGATATGTGGACTGGAAAGGTTCCAAATTTGTCTTTTCTGAAAATTTGGGGTTCTGATGCTTATGTCAAACGCATGTTTACAGATTAGCTTGGACAAAATCTGATAAATGCTCCTTCGTTGGTTATCGCAAAGAAACCAAAGGTTACTACTTTTACAACCCCACCGAGAAACAAAGTGTTTGTTGCTCGTAGTGGCGTTTTTCTTGCGAGAGAATTTCTTTCTAAGAAGAATAGTGGGAGTAAAGTACAACTTGAAGAAGTTCGAGAAACACAACCGATTGTTTCATCCTCTCAAGAAGATGATCAATTAGATTTACGAAGAGTCATAGAATCTACGCCTGTGGAACCTGAGGTACGTAGGTCCATAAGGATACATCACGAACCTGATAGATATGGGGTTAGGGTGACGGGTCATCATGATCTATTGATAATAGAGAATGATGAACCTATGTCCTCTGAGGAAGCTATGATGGGCCCTGACTCCGATACATGGCTTGAAGCAAGTATCTCGAAGTTGGAATCTTTGTTTTAATGAGGTAATCAAAGAGTTTGATTTCACTAGAAATGAAGAACCTTGCGTTTACAAGAAGACCAGTGGGAGTGCAGTTATTTTCTTAGTGTCGTATGTAGATGACATACTCCTCATTGGTACTGAAGTTCCTATGCTAAATTCTGTTAAGACTTGGCTCAGAGGTTATTTCTCAATGAAAGACATGAGATAAACTGCATACATTCTTGGGATAAGAATCTATAGAGATAGATTAGATAAGCCTATTGGATTATGTCAAGATTCTTATATCGATAAGGTCTTACATAGATTCAAGATGCATGATTCCAAGAAAGGCTTTTGCCAATGTCTACGGCATAACTCTTAGCAAGACTCAGTGTTCTTCGACACATGATGAGCGAGAGCGAATGAGTAGAATCCCATAGGCTTCGGCTATAGGATCTATCATGTATGCCATGAGCATGGCAATTCGATACCAATCTAATCCAGGTAATAGTCACTGGACAGAAGTCAAGACTGTCCTCAAGTATTTGGGAAATACTAAGGATGGGTTCTTGGTCTATGGAGGAAATGATGAGCTTGTTGTAAATGGTTACACCAATGCCAGCTTTCAGACAGACAAAGATGATTTCCGATGACAATCTGGTTTCATTTTTGTCTTAATAGAGAAGCGGTGAGTTGGAAGAGTTCCAAGCAAAGCACCATAGCAGAGTCTCAACGGATGAAAATGTTGCTGATCCGTTGAGCAAGTCTCTTCCACAGCCTAAGCATGAGAGTCATACTCCAGCTGTGGGCATTAAGTATCTTAAGATGTGATCTTGATTTTAGTGGGAGCTTTAAGTTTATAATATGATGTTCATATAAACATACATTTGGTTATGTTTTTAAAATTAATGAAATTGTTTCATATTTATTTGATTATTAGATAATTAAATAAATGTCCCAAACTAATTTATATCATTCTTATAGGTCATCAAGTACGTGACTTGATCATGAAATCCTATAAGTGAAAGATGATATAAGTTATTGAGGTCCATAGTCTAAATTTTTAACGTGGGACATTAATAACCGAGAAAGATTGGTATGTGAGGTGATTGATGACTAAGTTTCTTGGAGTCATTCAATATGTGGTATTGAAGTCAATCACATAGATATGTGTTGGAGAACACAGTATCAGACTGATCCGCTATGAGAACTCTACAAGATTGTTATATGAGTGTCATAAGAGTTACTCATTACGACTATAGAGTATAGTCCTTACACCTGAGTTCGTCATGATTTCTTATTTATGGATTAGTTCACTTTGACCTTGTCAAACGTCAGCCGTAACTGGTGATTATAAAGGCATTGATTAGGTGTTCTATGAAGTTTGTAAGGAACATGGATGGAACAAGATGGGATTTGTCTCTCCTATATAATGGGAGATAAATATCTCTGGGCCTATCAAAGATTTGATACTGAAAAATGCATGGCCGTGCTCAAACGAGGTGAATGTCAGTCGTTTATTTTTATCAGTATAAATAGTTTGATAAATGTGATCTAGCTTAATAAGGATGACACTAGTTCTTGCCTTATGCTGAGATAGAGATATAGAGACAAAAGGATTATGGGAATAGATGATTCCAGTACAAGTGGGAGATTGTTGGTAATGTCCTGAAATCTATTGTACTTACTTTAGTTAAAGTCGTAACGTCGAGATTCGACCGTCATATAATATTAGGTGGTTATAATGTTTTGCTAGAAGCCATTTATAATCTATGAATTATGAATTTATTACTAATATTATATGATCCTATAGGGTGTCACACCTAAGCAAATTGGATTAATAATATATTGGATTATAAAGAGAAACTAGGGCCGGCCCGCCCTACGGGCGGGATGATAATTTGAAAAAAATTAAAATAGTTTAAATATTTTTGATTTTTGGTTAATATTTGTTTTTATTTTAAAATGTTTTATTCTATATTAATATGAATCATTATTTATTGATTGTTATTCTTTATTCAGTTTCATTCTCATTACAATTAACTAAATGTTTCCTTACGATTAATAAGAATGTTTATTTGAAGTTTTATACTGTTTTTATTTTAATGATGTAGTATTGTTGATTTATTTGTTTAATTTAAAGTTATCTAGTTTTATTCATTCTCTTACATTATTTTATATTGTGTGTCTCTTATTCGACTATATAACTATATATTTTATTTTTACACAGTTGTGGATCTACGTTTATAGTTTTTTTTTTTTTGAATTCTTGATATAAATATTTAAAATACATTCTACATTTATTTAATTAGAATAACTAAAAATATATCTTTTATATAAAAAATTATTCATTTTTATATTTATTTTTATTTCTGTATTTTATTCTATTTTTCCTAACAATTATTTTGATTTTTGGTTATCTATTAATTTTTATTGTGGTCTTATTTTCGTAGAAACTTTTTTAATCTATTATGTATTACTATTTGGTTATATTTTCCTTTATTTTTAATTTTCTAATCTTGAGGTTCGTGATAAAATGGTGGAATCATTTAATAAGCTTTATGCTTTTTATTTGCATTTGATAAAACGTGTAGACACAATATTAGTAAAAAAAATTGTTTTTATTCTTTTTCTGAAGTGTATGTATTTTAGATGATATTATATATTGTGTGCTAAAATAATTTTATGTTGATGGATTTTTTCTGTTAGATTGTAAGTAAACTATTGATTAAAAAGAAATTTTGGGTTATAAAACATTTTAATAATAATTTTTGTTAATAGAATATGATGATAAGAAATATAAAGTGTTTAACGCATTTTTAAAAAAATTTAGTGTCAAATTTTTAGACAGCTTATTTGATGTGGTTCACATGAGTAGAGAGGGTTAACCCACATTCATATATTATAATATCTATTGCGATTATGAATATACTTTTGCTCTTAGGGTCTAACTGGTGTAACTGCAGCGGTTGCGGTTGCGGTTGTGGTTGCGGGAGTTTGCGGATGCGGGTTGTTGCGATTTTAAGCGTTTTCTAGAGATTTATACGACTGGTACAGCGGTTAGAAATTGGTGCGTTTGCGAGACTTTTATGACTGGTAAACTACCAAACACAACAACTGTTAAATAATAAATTAACAATATTTACATTTTATATAATTATAAAGTATTAAAAATCATAATATTATAATAAATATAAAAAGTATATTTATAAAATCATAATAGTAAATTTTAAAAAATAATAGAAAATATTTTTTGTTTTAAATTTTTGTAATATAAATTAAATATAATATGTATACATTTCGCAATTTCTATTATTTCAATTTAAAATTTTTATTGAATATTTTTAGTTTTATTTTTTTTTTTTTTAAGAAAAAAAATTTACCCTCCCAAGAACCGTCTCAAGAATCAAGAAACACTAGCTGGAACCAGCTTTTGATTTTAAGAGGTTCGGAGTGGTTTGAAGCGATTTGTAGCGTTTTCTGTAATTGTTTCAAAACGCCAACAACCACTACCAACCGTAAAAGCTGCATTTGCAGGTGGCAGTGGGGAAACCAGTCAAGCCCTTAGTAGCTTGACATGTACGAAAATAAAAGATTCTCTATAGTTGCTAATTGCTACTATATTGATCTCAAATTTCAACAAAGCTAACGATCCCAAAAAGAAAAAAAGAACACAATCTGTAATTCTCAGTATCTTTTTTTTTTTTCATTTTTCTGTGTAAAAGGGGTGTTCTACATAAGTTGCATCGTCATCAATATTAGAAAGAAACCATTAATGACACATGTACTTACTTTATCTGAGTATCTCTCATTGTATAAACATCGAATGGAAAGTTTCTGTCAGAATACCAAAAGTGAAAAATAAATAGTTGAGAACATTCAAAAGACCAAAGTTTCTTATAAAGTTTATATACAGTGGAATATTAAGAAAACAAACTGAGAATACAGGCCCTGCTGATGTACATACACATAACGAATACATAATTCAGAAACGCAAGAAACGAAAAAAACCAATTTCGAGAAACCTAGATTTCTATTTATTCTAACCTTGATTATGCATTACGTAGAAGCGGCTAGGTTGTGGCCGGAACTCATGATAGCACATATATGGAAAGACGACAGTTTAAATTAACCATACTTTTCGTCAAGTAACTTAAACTGTTATAGCAAGTTCACCAAAACCAATTTTTATAGAATTAACCCCGAAATACTCTTCCTTACCACACTTGTTTGACGAAGCTAGGATTCTGACACTCTCGTTTTCTAATCGGCGGTGGAAACCGCAGTGGAATGATCCAAGGGGCATCACGGAGAGCACAAACACTTTGGCTTCTAATTCGAGTCGGCGGCAGAGAGATTAAAGTATTTTCCAAGAGAAGACCTCTTTAAATAGAAGTTAATATTGCAAAGAGACCTGGATCTTTGTACATGATGATGATTATGATTGATGAATCTTTAAAGTTAGAATGATAACGAATGAACTTTACGCAGAGAAACTAACATATTTATATCTTTAGATTCGTTTATGGAATAAAAGAGGGGTACTGTGTGAGAGATTGCATGAGGAGTGGAGAGATGCGTTCATTAAAACTTTAATGACGACCTTTGAGTGTCGTCAACCTTTGTAACGGTACCAAAGTTTGTTGTGGGCTTTGATGACGTGTAATGCTCAAGAGAGAGGAAAATCTGATTTATAGTCCAAACACGTAAATACCCATTCAAAGCCCATCATGCTGCAGATTAAATGAAACTCAGAGTTTCATTGGCTTGAACACGTGTCGCGACAACAGCCTCCGATGTTATGACGTGGAATCCTAGGTGGCGCAAGGAGGAGGGAGGAAACCTTCTTTTATATATATAGATAATGTGTACATATATGTGTTATATGTGATATAAATATATATATGTGATCATGTGAGAAACAATCTCTTTGGAAGAGATTACATATTAACTGTTAATGGACTTGGTCCATTAAACATAGTCACGTGAGATTAGGGCCATACCCTTCGTTATATATTGAGACAATAGTTTTTTGGTTGGCCGACTAATACTCAAAACCCTAAGAGAGACAAAGGAGTTTGTCAAGTTCTTGAGATATGATCTCGACGGTATTAGTATCCCGTGTCAATCTAGTTTGTATGCCTGTGGATACCGATAGAAGCAAGACGTTTGGAATGCTAAAAATCTCGACTTGGTTTATTCATCTTTCCGTTACAAAATAACCAGGTAAATTTAAAACCTTAAGATCTAGAACTATTTCAGTATTGACAACAGATTCTAGGCATATAAATTCATAAACTGATTTATAATATGTTATAAACCGGTATGAATTTCCAACATATATATTTAAACCGGATGGCAAATGTGTATTTAACCATTAAAAGGTACACTATTTCACTCGAAGATTTTAAAATTTATGGTTCAAAAACTATGAATTTAGTTAAGAAGCCCTTTCTCGAAAAAAAACTATGAATTTAGTTTCATTTTCATTATCGAGACGATTACTTGTAGCACGAACCAAGCTCAAACTATTATAGAAAATTAGAGAGTATATAAATGCACTAATGGAAATGCAATTTATATTTTTTCATTTTTTTTGCCGGCTTCACATTTACCATCTTATGTCGCTGATACTGTTATTACGAAGGAAAATATACAGTAAAACTTCAATAAATTAATAATGTTGGGATAACACCAAACTATAATTTTTTTATTAATTTATAGAGATTATTAATTAATCGATATACTGACTGAACCAAAAACTCAATTTGAAACTATAAAATTGTATTATTTTATAGAGATTTTTAGTGTATATTAATTTATAGAATATTAATTTAAAGAGGTTATACTGTAAACTTTTTTATTACGAATAACTTAGGCAGAAAAGAAAACGAAGTAGGGAAAAGAATAAATAACTTTCCATGTGCAACCAACCAAAACCCCTTCAAGACCAACAAAACCCAACACTAGGGTGCTTAGCTACACCACGTGTCTATACCTAAACACGAGTGTAGACTGAACACGTGTTCAGTTCACAGACGTTATAAAACCCCTAACCATTAGTTCAGTGTTCCTCAATTTCAGTAAAAGCTTATTAGATTATTCTCAAACATTCTTCTATACAAACTATATACAGAGAGCAAGAGAGAGAGAGAGAGCGATGGACAGTAAGGGAGGGCGTTGCATAGCAAGGTACGCCGGCGGAGCTGGAACGTACCATTACGATATGTCTCAAGCAGATCGCATCATGGTTCGGTTTCGTCCCATCGCTCCTAAACCAACCAGCGACGGCAGCGGAGGAAAGCCCGTATCCAGCGGAGAGAGCGGAAGAAGAAAGAGGAAATGTCAGCAGAAAGAGAATACTGGTAGCGCCAGGAGGGGCACTCCGCGGAGAAGATCAGATAAAACCGTCGGTGGAGATACTAAGGTGACACTTTCTCTGTTGCCTGAGACGCCCGATCAAAGTGCTTTTACAGATCTTAAAGTGTCGGTGGAGAAGCAGCAGGGTCCGTTTTGGCTGAGTTTCAGCGACGGCGGTGGGATGTTTACTTCGGCTTACCAGACGGTGGATGTTATGCAGAGGAAGCTGGTGATTTCTTCTTGTATGACGGTGGAGCTTGTAACGGACGCCTGGATGGACGGCTATGGTCTTGGAAGGTCTGACGAAGAAAGGAAGATGAATCTTGTGAGAGACACGTGTCCTGGTTTCATATCAGACGGTTCAGGTAGAGTGACGTGGACAAACGACGCTTACAGGAAAATGGCGAGGGATAATATTCCGGTGGAAGAAGGTGCACCGGAGAATATGAGCGGCGATAGTTTTCACGTGATCGTACGGTTGGTGATGAGGGAGAGGCCGATGCTAACGTACCCGGCTTTCACATGCAGGGTGAAACTACGGTTCACGTGTCAATATCGTGTGAGAGGCTCCGTCACGGTGCCTTGCAACGCGTGGAGGATGGACAATGGAGGGTTTCGCTTGGAGGCTCGACGTTAAGGCGGCTTTGTGCCTTTGACCGGTAGATAAAATGTTCACCGTAAGATCAGCATAGTAACGATCAGCGACAAACGGTCCCCATCGCTGCATTATATGATCTCCTCCAAAAGTATATGCATTTGTAAATCTTAATTTCTAGTTATTTCAAGATAATAGTTATGTCGTTTATGTTCTATCTTCTTTTATTTACTTTTCCTGGAGTAGATTTTCTTTAGGGTTCTTGTAAAAATGCATATTTTTCTTATCAGTGGATTTTGTGATGCTAAATTCCGAGTTAATTATTGTTTATTGATTAATGGATAATTAATGAAGGAAAAATTGTAAGTGTGGAAACATAAAAAAAAATATTAAATGCGTTTATCCCCGGTTTCATATTTCACGGCAGGGTCGTCACACCGTCCAACCATGCAAAATCCAAAAATGGTCCTCAACATGAAATGTACGTTCTCTTTATCACAAAAAAATGAAATGTACGTTCTCTATCGCTACAAATAAATGTACAAAACTTGTTTTGAAACACTGTATATACTGTACAGTATAATATGACTGAACGGTCATTTATTTCTCGATTGGTATATCATGTCCCCCTCTTATTTAACGATTTCAACGATACCATTCAATCCGATATTTAAACCGACCTCTTTGACCAAACTAATGCTGTTTCCATTTTTTTAATAATACAGCTGTCTTTTTTTTGTTCAAATATAATACAGCTGTCTATAATTGGGAGAGTTCTTGAATCCATTCCTAAAACTCAGATTTTTCAATTTCAAAAAAAAAAAAACTCAGATTTTTCTACAAATGATTTGAAAGCGCGAAAATAATATTTTTGTAACTTTTTTGAGATACTTTTCAGTCAAACTGACATATTTTATTTGATCTTTTATTGTTTTGTCGGCACTCACATTTTGAGCAAGCAAGGAATATAACGGAGGACGACTCAGTAAAAAGGTGACACGATGATGAAAAGAAACAAAAAGGAAGGTAAAGAATAAAAGTTGTACTACAATTTGAATGTACTACAGTCTACAGACTCTATAGTATACGACCATCTTCATTGGGGACTTCTTACCATTGAGTTATTAAAATATGTATTATGTAGATATATATAGATATTATATAGGTATAAATATTTATGGAGTACGACCATCTTCATTGGAAATTTCTTACCATTAGATTCTTAAAATATGTATTATTTATATATAAATATATGTAGATATTATATAGGTATAAATATTTATGGAGTCCGAAGTTCCATAAAAATTATGGACCCCACAAATATTTATACCTATATAATATCTACATACATATATACATATATAATACATATTTAAAGAGTCCAATGATAAGAACCTCCGATAGAGGTGTTTTACCTGCTATAGAAAGTGTGATATCCAATGTTACTTGGGACACCTATCATCTATGCAATAATGCAAAAATGTCACGTGTGCCAATGGTAACAACTAACAAGGTGCACCCGTTTGTTTTTTTTTCGAACTGAAAACGTCTAACTCCATTATTATGCAATAAAGAATACGAAAATCTATAATGTTAAACGGTGTACCAAGATATTAATGTACGGGTATTATTTTTCTACAAGAACTATTATATAGCATCAAATCATAAAACTAAGAATTCATATTAAGCTTGATTGTTTTCAGTTTTTAAAATGGTTTCTAGTTTTTGTTTTTGAAAAACCAATTTTTTTGCCAATCAAGATTCTTGAAAAAATGATTCCCTAAAAGATAGGGAAACTGGTTTTTCAAATAACTACCTAATTATACATAAAAACCAAAAACTGTGTTTTCTTAGATTGTTCCCAGTGATTTTTTATTTTCTTTTTAAATCTTATATTTTTAATTTTAATTTTTATAGTTATTCTATGTTTATCTCCTTTCTCAACATCCCATACGATTTGTTTTACCATGTTGTCAATTAAACTATGCAATAAAATATTTAAAATATAAGAAATTGAAAATAAAATTATAGATTAATCAGAATGACAAATGGTGGATGGTTATATTCATATAGTTTCGAGTTACACAATAAAAATTTTCTTTATAAAAACAACCTTCTTTAGTATTATAATTATTTAATTAATATTTACACTATAAATATATAATTAAAATTATTAAAACTGCTATTATATCTACTATACATTTATTAAATTGTCATTTCATTTTTATTTAAATTCTAGCTATTACTTTATATGTTACAATATTTGAATTACACAATTTATGAATACTTACCATCTTTAAATTTTTTATTTTTTTTTAAACTATAATTATTAATTTAATAGAATTAATTGTACTTTAATTTTTTACTGTGATATTTGAATTGCATCAATTTTATTCAGTTTACCATATTTTTTCTATTTGACATCCAGATTTTATTGGTTTCTCATGCATATAACGACTACTTTTTCTATTAACAAGTTAATTATTGTATTTATATATATAAATATATATAGATAACCACATCAACCAATTTTATAAACCAAACACAAACTCACAAAAATAACCTTATTTACATATTATAGAGTTTTGTTTATCTAAATAAATTCCATAATATTTTAATCATATTAATACCATAAATCTTATAATAAGATAGTTATTTTTAAATTAATTATCATATATTTATTAAACCGATATTTAATTCTGTATTCTAAATTCCATCTATTAATTTTTTTCTAATATTTGAATTAGATTAATTTAATAAGATTTGCAAAAATTATAAAATTATATTTAAATTTTGTTTAGTGTTTCAAATGATAAGCTAACTATTAATTGTGTACTGTTTTATAAATTTTGAAAACAAAAAACAAAAATTATATATTTTAATTTTTTAAAAAATAAATATTTTTCATATATAAAAATTATATGTACCATCTATAGACACACATAAACAGATATTTCACCAATAATATTCACAACAAATCCAATATTAGAGTTTTTAAAGATAAATTAATTTTATAATGTTTAAAATAACATATTTTACCATATAACTTTAAAAAGTTTATAAACTTTTTTACTTATAAAGTTATAAGTATTATATTTTTTTTAATTTTAAAAGAAAAAGATCAAAAACCAAAAACTAGAAACCAAAATCTAAAATCACCAATCATGTTTTTCCAAAAACCAAAATTTACTGCAAAATCAAAAACCAAAAACCAAAAACTAAAATCTAAAAACCAAAAACTAAAAACCAAAAACCAAAATCTAGAATCTAGAAACTAAACAAACAATCATCACCTAAATCTTCACAAATTAAAAAGTTACAAACTTATTTTTCTCTAAATTAAAAATTACAAACTTGTTTATCCTCAAATTAACGGTTCCAAATCTAATTATTCATTAAACCATAGTTTTATCCATATTATCAAACAAGTTAAACAAAATAAACCCAAACCAGCCCGTCCATCTGCACGTATCCTCTGTTTGAATAATATTATGGCCCGATCATGAAGCAGTCGAACCAAAACTGATAATAGACTTCAAGATGGACCTCTAGGATTTCCAACAAGCTCAAAATAAAGAGAAATGATCTTGGAAATATCAAGTTATGGCCCATTTCCTAAACCCGATCAAACTAGTTCCGCACTTGTCTAATTTGGAGTCTCATTAGTTCAATTTTATCCAAACCAAATATTAGTGATCAGAAGAGGTTCCTACACATCTACAAAATATATCCAACAATCCAGAAGGAGTAGAAATGTCCTTACCATGCACCAACAATCATTGGATTAAGAGGATCTCCATTCTTGCAATGTTTCCTTATCTGGATGCATTCACATTGGGAGGAATAAATCACCAACGGCCAGGCCATCAAAGCTGCAGCATTTTGGAGGTATTACTTGCTTATCTAAGTGTCTTAAGATGGACCAGCACTCACCAGAACACAGAGTCAACCAAGACCACACTTGCCATCTATAGAACCATTTTGGAAATCATTTGCTATCAATTCCCAACAGCTCTTTCCAAGTCAAGGCTGCTAGGAATCTGACCAAGACATCATCATCCAAGATGTTCCTAAGAAGCTAACATATTCCCTCAAACTGCTCAGATACAAAGCCATAAGCACATCCCGTACATCAAACCTTTGGATCCAATAAATCTTCCAACAGCTAGTTTATCGATTTTGCTTATTTGTTTGATTCCTTCTTGGTTTTCGTTTCTTAGATCAGTAGAGGCACGAGTCTATATAATATATATCTAGTGATCATTGTAAAGTACCCTTGATCAATTTTAAATATTAATGAAAATATTATTTAGTTCACAAAAATTGCTTGTTTTGTGTTCTATTTCCCTTTAGTCTTCTTGAGAGATTCATAGAGTTCTAAGGAAGCCACGAACAGAATTCTTATGAGATTCAAGCTCCCTGTTTGTCCATTGATTGGGTGAGTCGATACATTCGTCCATCCATTGATTGAGTGAGTCAATTTAACCATCTTCCACAGTTTTCCTTCAAATCATCCATCGACCAAGCCGAGAGAGTTAAACAACCAATATTTACGGCCACAAATAGCCAATGTCCCCACCTTCTACCGGAAGCCACTTTTATTTGTTGGAGCACTTTTACTAGTATGCAAAAACTGAAAAACTAATCTCTCTCTCTCTCTCTCTCTCTCTCTCTCTCTCTCTCTCTCTCTCTCTCTCTCTCTCTCTCTCTCTCTCTCTCTCTCTCTCTCTCTCTCTCTCTCTCCATTTGTCTTGATTTTTTTTCATTATTCTCATCTTCCATTTTTTCTCCTTCACTTTTGGTTGGAACTCATTCGTTATTTTCCCAGAACTTATCAGTTTTATTTGTTGATCATAATGTCACCATTGCCTCTTAACATCACTTTCATCTTTTTTTTGCTTTCACATCTATCAATAGAGAAAAAATTTCAAATTCATTTTGCAATATATATTGGTTAAATAGATAACACTAATAGTGAGTTTCTATACAGAGAGGATGGCAAATTTAGTGATAGTTATTATTTTTGTGACAAAAAAAGAAATGAGCACCTACGAACATGTTTTATTATACCGAATACTTTTTTTGACCAAATACTTTCTTTTTGATTTAACAAGATTGAGATGCTAACTGACATTGAGCAAGCTATAATTTAATTGATAAAATGATCAAAGCATCAATAACCGTTTCACATCTAAATTACGATAATTAATATGTAAACTAAGCTAGGGTTTTCTTCGGTAAACCATCCAAATTACAAAGAAACATGAAGACATGTTCTTCTTTCTTACATTTCATCTAAAGATCAATCTGTAAAAACCTGAGTACCGTTAACAAGAGGTTGTTGTTTCAAGTAATTGATACTCTCATCACTCAAAATGCTTTAATCAAAATCGTCAAATTCATACTCATCATCATCATCATCATCATCTTTTTCTTTTTCCTTAGACTCTGTTTCTTCTTCTTTTTGACTCACCACGTTAAACCCATCTTTCTTTCTTTCGATTGTCTGCTTAATGGCATCATCATAAGACATATCATACCACACATTGACTTTCCCAACGATGGATCTGTTGTGTGCATCCTTAATTCTCTCTTGCTTGCTAATCTCTAAGTTCTTTGGCTCTCCTCAGTAGTCATACTGGTACAATGCGCTTGTTGGACCGTATTTGTCGTTCCCAAAGAAGCTTCCTGGCCTGTACCTCCCTGGTTCTTCCAGTGGTAAACCAAGTGCTTGACGAGTGCAAACACAAAATTTGTGTTGAGGTACTTCTTGATATTGAACTGAATGAATTAATGTGATAAACCATACATAGTTTGTTACATCACTTTAAATACTGTGGATAAGCTAAAGGAGACTTACACCAGAATGGTTATCTCTTAACCATAATAAACCAACATCCTATATCATTTAATACCCCCGGTCAAGTCTCTGAAACCGAACTATCAGGAGGAAGGAAGAGACTTGAGAGTAACATTCGATCAATAAGTGAACAGGAGGGACCAGAATGCAGCGGTTTCACAAAGATATCAGTTTGCTGGTTTGCGCTAGACACGTGTATCAGAGTGAGGAAGCCATTCTTGACTTGGTCGCGAACGGTGTGGCAGTCAATCTCCACGTGTTTTGTCTGCTCGTGGAAAATTGGGTTGGTAGCAATGTGCATCGCGGACTTGTTGTAACAGAAAAGCTTAGCATTCGTCATGACTTGCATCTTCAAGCTGGTGAGAAGCTGTTGAAGCCAGAGCAGCTCACAAGTCGTATGCGCCATACTCCGGTATTCAGCTTCGGTGCTACTGCGACTGACAACTTCATGTTTCTTGGATTTCCAGGTGATCACAATACTCAGTAACAGAACGTCGAGTATCAGGACAAGTAGCCCAGTTGGTGTTTGCAAAAGCATTAAGACAGATGCTAGAAGAAGCAGAGTAAAATAAGCCCTGACCCAGGTTGTTTTTGATGTAACGAAGAATCCTGTGAGCAGCAGTGAGATGAACATCAGTCGGAGAAGACATAACTGGCTTAAACAATACACAACAAAGGTTATTTCAGGACGAGTAATCGTCAAGTAGAGGAGACGACCAATCAAAGCCCGATAAGGAGTAGGGTCAGCAAGAGGTGTTCCAGACTCGTGACTGAGCTTGACCAAAGGATCCACTGGAAGAGGACTTGGCTTACAAGCGAGGAGACATGCATCAGATAATAGACTCAAAGCATATTTCTGCTGAGAGATAGAGATCCCCTGTGAACTCCGAGAAATCTCAAGGCCAAGAAAAAACCGTAAAGGACCCAGGTCTTTAATCTTGAAATGCTTATAAAGAACATCTTTAAGGGACTGAACATCATCATCATCATTGTTGCCGACAATCATGATATCATCCACGTAAACTAGTGCAACAACAAAGTCAGAACCAGATTGCTTCACAAACAAAGTGTTATCTGCAGGTGATTGAGTGAAACCAGCAGAGAGGAAGACGGTTAAAAGACAATTGTACCACTGTCGTGATGCTTGTTTTAAGCCATACAAGGATTTATGTAAAAGACATACTGGATTTGGTGGAAGAGAACCAGAAGCAGGAACATAACCTTGAGGGAGACTCATGAAGATTTCTTCATTGAGTTCACTATCCAAAAATGCATTAAAGACATCCATCTGAGACATACTCCATCCTTGAATCGCAGCAAGACTGAGCAGGAGCTTAACACTAGCAAGCTTAGCAACATGTGAAAAGGTATCAGTAAAATCTACACCTTCCTGCTGTGTAAAATCATTAGCAACCAGACGAGCTTTATATCGCTCAATGGTGCCATCTGCCCGGTACTTAATGGTAAACCCATTTGCAGCTCTCACATTCTTCCCTGGAGGCAGAGACTCAACAGTCCAAGTATTATTTGTTTCCATAGCCTGCAATTCTTAGTTAGTAGCCTTCCGGAAATTAGGTGATAACATGGCTTGTCTAAAAGAAGTGGGTTCTGTTTCAAGATAGTATGAAAGGATGTATGATTGATAAAGAGGGGTAAAATGAGAATAGGTAAGTACATAGGATATATGGTAAGGATTTGAAGATGGTAAAGAAGGGATGGAAGATGAATCAAGAGTAGATGGAAGACAAGAACTTCGCGCAAGAGAGCAATGATACTGAGATAAGTAACTTGGAGTTTTAACAGTGCGCCGAGCTCTTCCACTCAACAGCTGTCCTTGACCTGTGCTCAGTGGTACAGTCTCTTCCACAACAGGTATGACATTAGGTGTATGCGTGTCTAAATGCACAACATGAGAAACATGAGGAATGCTACCAATGATCACAGGAATAGGCAATGGCATAACTGTGTTATCAAAGATATCAGAAGAATGAGCAGGAATACAAGATGTATCATCCTTGAAAGGAAATGTATCTTCATGAAAAATAACATTCCTAGTAACAAAAACTTGATTTTTGTCTATATGCAGCACTTTGAAACCCTTATAACCAGAAGGATAACCTAAGAAGACACACATATCAGCCGAGCACTAGACTTATGTATATCCTTAGGTAAAGTGGAAACTTAACAAAAGCAACCAAACAATTTTAAGAAAGAATAATCTGTACCTTCTTAGTCAATAGTTCATAAGGTGTCTTGTTTCCTAAGATAACTCAGGGAGAACAAACACTGAGGGATACAATTAATAAGATAACTGAGGGAGTACGGTTAATAAGAAACATTGCAGTACAAACACAATCACTCCAATAAGATAAGGGAACATGCATTAGACTGAAACAGAAGAGCACATGCAACATTCAATATATGTTGATGCTTACGTTCTACCATTGAGTTCCGCGGAGGTGTATATGAACAAGAGAATTGGTGAATAATGCCATGTTATTTAACAAGTTGAGTGAAAGCAAGTTCAGGTGCATTATCACTGCGAATGACTGTAATAACAGATTTCTATAGAGTAGAAACATGATTAATAAACGCAGGAAACACTGTCAAAACATCATTTTCATTACAAAGCATGTAAACCCATGCACTCTTGTGTAATCATCAACAATGGTAAGGAAATACCTATGACCTTCAATAGACTCTACTGAGAAAGGACCCCAAACATCCAAGTGAATCAAGTCAAATGGAAAAACATACACATTATTATTTGACACAAACGACAGATGCTTTTGTTTTGCTAATGGATTCATACTTATGTAAACTAGACTCAGGAATATGCAGAATACCAGAAAGCTATTTTAACTTGGAAGCTGATGGGTGTCCAAGGCGCTGGTGCCAAAGATTTCCATCGCCTTGCAAGGATCCACAATAAGACAAAGAAGCAGTGTTATCAGTCTCAAGCACATATAAATTATGAACAAGAAATCCTCTACCAATCATCCATCCCTGAATAGACTCCTGTAAGAAACAAAAATCAGGATAAAAATGAGAAGAAAAATTACTATTACGAAGGAGACTACAAACATTGATCAAATGAAAACGGAAAGAAGGAACATGAAGCACATTATGCAGAACAATGGTAGTAAAATATGCACAGTGCCTATGTGTGTGATCAATTCATTAATGCCATTTGGAAGAGACACTGCAACACCAGTCAAATATGAAGTACTACTAAAAAAGAAAGATCAGAGCACAAATGTGTAGTAGCTCCGCTGTCAATTATCCAAGCATCAGTAGTAAGTGTATGCAAAAGAGATGAAAGACATTGATTTTGAAAGTGAGAATATTGTTCTGAAACTTGAGGCTAGAAGAAGGAAAAGGTATAATAGGAGAGGTTGATTGGGGAGCCATGTAACCACTTTCACTTATGGAAGACTGCTTACCAGAAATCGCATTCACGGAGGATTAACAAAATCCTGGAGCTGTTGAAGCAAAGCCTGCAGTTGAGTGGAATCCATTTGACCAGTTGCAGGAACAGATGCTTTATCAGAAGTAATCTGAGCAGCAGCAGTTGTTTGTTGGAACTGCTGAGGATGATTGTATTGATTACTCTGCTGTGGTGGTCGTGGATTATACGCAAAAGCTGAACCAGGTTGAGCACCTTGTCCAGGCGTAACGGACTTGTTGTACTTATGGCCTGGAGGATATCCATGAAGACGAAAACACATGTTGACAACATGGCCAAGCTGGCCGCAATTAATGTGACTGAACTTGAGTCACTACAATTAACCAAATTGAATACATCTTAAGTCACTTGGCTCTCATACCATATTGAACTGAATGAATTAATGTGATAAACCATACAGAGTTTGTTACATCACATTAAATACTCAGGATAAGCTAAAAGAGACTTAAACCAGAGAGGTTATCTCTTAACCATAATAAACTAACATCCTATATCATCTAATACTTGATTTGTACCAGAAGGTTTAAATGGGCTTTGTGCTTGTTTATGGTTCTGGTTTTGTTTGAGTCTCAGACTGTTGCATTTTAGCTTTGAATTTATCCTTCCTTTTATGTCAAAATATATTGGTCTTTAAAATATTGAAAATTTAAAAAAGAATCGTTATAAATCCATGAGTTTTATTTTCTACTGAATAGAACCAGGCCTCCGTTTAGTCTTCTTCTGTATTTCAGGGCTGGTCATATGTTAATAGTTACGAGTTTAGTAGGAATAGGATATGGGTTATTTGAAATGATCAAGTCAGATTGACTCCGGTCTTCAAATCGGAACAAATGATCACAATTTCAGTTCAGTTCTTATAGAAGGAGAGATAGAGGAGTTCCTTTGCTCCTTCGTCTATTCAGAGCATACAGTGGAAAAGAGGAAAGAGTTATGGGAGGATATCAAGTCGCACCAAGATTATTCAATGTTTAGAGACAAGGAATGGATAATAATGGGTGATTTCAATGAGATTCTAGATGGCAAGGAGCATTCGAGCTGTAAAGATTCAGCCCTAACTGCAACAGGAATGCGGGATTTCGAAAGTGTCCTCCAGCATTGTCGACTCATAGACATGGGTTATCAAGGCCCGAAGTTCACCTGGTGCAATATGAGAGACGAAGGTATCATTTGTAAAAAGCTTGATCGCATTTTGGTCCATGAAACTTGGGTAAATCAACGTACCCAAGCTTATGGCATATTCGAGGCGGGAGGATGTTCGGATCACTTGAGAGGCAGGTTTCATCTCAGAGCTAAGACAGTGGGTAAGTGCAAACTGTTTAAGTTTTCTAATGGTGTAGCTGACATGCCAGAGTTTCGAACTTGATCTCAGATTACTGGAAAGATACCCAGCCTCTCTTTCAGTCCACATCTGCACTCTTCCGGTTTTCAAAGTACTAATATGTCATGGATTTTACCCACTTTTAACCATGAATTATATATGCTTTTGAAATCATTTATATGCATTTGGAGTCTTTTTAGAGTTTTTATAGGTTCAGGTACTCATTGAAGTAAAATGGCTATTTTGGATGGCTATTTTGGAGCATTTTGGAGCTATTATGAGAGCTTTGCTGAAATAGAGAAGGAGTCGATGATTGAAGAAGAATATTGACCGATGTTTACCAAGAATAATCAATCGATGTGAGTCCCTTACCATCGATCGAAGGCAAAGCCATCCACGAGTTAATGACAAATTAGAAGATTTAAAGTTTCACAAAAGGTTCAATAATTGCATCCTAGGTTCCTAGCCGCCTGTTATGCTATATTATTAGAGTTTTGTACCATTTTAGAGGCAGACTTGCCTAGAGACCTTTTAGACCTAGTTTGGAGAGAAGCAATCTTGCTACCTTAGAGAGAGACCTTATGATTGGAGAGAGAGATCTGAATTTCATAACAGAGAAGGTCTTAATCTCCCATGCTTTCATTACTCTATTTATTCTTTCTTTTGTTTATCATTTATTTAAGTATTATGCGGCCCATCATAACCATGTTTCTTATGAATATGTTTGAGTAATCTTATTTTTAGATTTGGGTGTCTCATAAGGTTGATTTATGTATTGCTAACATGAACTGTTATTAAGGTGTTTAAAATATAGTTCTTCATCTAGTTGCTCTTAATGCTAATGTTTAGGATTGATCACCCTTAACTTAGATCTTAGGATTAATTTGGAAAAGTGATAGCTTGATCCAATACCTGAAACTAAACTAGTATGATCTAATCAAACTAGAAAAGTGATAGCTTGTTTAAAATATAGTTCTTCATCTAGTTGTTCTTAATGCTAATATTTAGGATTGATCACCCTTGACTTAGATCTTAGGATTAATTTGGAAAAGTGATAGCTTGATCCAATACCTGAAACTAAACTAGTATGATCTAATCAAACAAGATACACAGGAAAGTTGGTCTAGTAAGATTAGAGAACCCATCAAACCCGATCTTAAAGCTCGCTAGAAGCGATATCGATCGATGCAATGACTGTTGTATCGATCGATATTGTGAAAGGTGTATCGATCGATATTCGCAAAGAATAATCGATCGACACTTTCTCGTGATTGATAAACGAAAGTTGAGATCCGAGATCTAGATGTAAGATAATCCAATTGATTATACTCAATGTTTGAGTTCAAGAACAATTAATATTTATAAACCCTTAATAACCCAAATAAGTTGCATACTTGTCATACATGAGATAATACCTGAATCTAGCTATTTTCCTAACTGTTAACAACCTCAAATCAAACCAACCGAACAACTACCTTGTTCACCACTTCATTTACTGCTTAAAACCTACTTGTCTAGCTTTATTTCAAAGACTAATAATCTACTGTGTAATCCTAGAGTTTTTGTGGATTCGATCCCTAAGTACTACAACTGAACCTCTTATTTGAGGGAGTAAAGTCACTCCTTAGGGTAATTTGAATGATATCAAATTTGGCATCGTTGTCAGGGACTCTTTTTTTATTACCATTAGATTAAGTTTGGAATATAGTCTAGATTGTATTTTTGTAATTGCTTAAAAGTTTTTCTTCTTATCCTGCTTACACAGGTACTTAAGATGAAGAACATGGATTTCGGCCGAGCATCGATCGACACTTTGACAAGAACATCGAGCGATGAGTCGACAGAGAAATTGATCGACACCCCGCTACAAATATCGATCGACGACACCTCTCTGAAAGTAGGTAAGTTTTCACTTACCGATCATGCTAATGAGGAAGTAGTCCTAGGGGGACCAAAAGGTCAACTAAGCAATGCATTTAACCAAATTATAAAGGAGCAAGGGGCTGCAATCCTGTTAAAATTTTATCAACTTTGAATAGAGATGAAGGAACGAAATTTCCTTTGAAAGACTGCTTAAACCCTGGCAGAACCTATTCCAATAGGCCAGCCATCAAACTACAAGAAGATAACGCAAGGACATCCGAGCTTAACCTCGAATTCCTCTTTCTGGTATGCCAAAACCCCTTTCATGGATCCATCTCAGAGCACCCACATGAGCACATCGAAAATTTAGAAGACATGATGCCAGATGAGTACAATCGCTGTAGACTTTTCTCATTTTCCTTAGAAGGAGATGCCAGAAAATGGTTAGATCAACTACCAGCAGGGTCTCTAACCTGCTGGAAGGAAATTAGGAGTGTTTTCATTAATCACTTTTTCGATGAGGCACGCTACTGGGACATGAGGAAGAAAATTTCTACATTCCGCCAGGATCCATGAGAATCATTCAAGAATGCCTGGGGAAGATTCAAGAGTTATCAACTTGAGTGTCCCCACCATGGTTATTCAGAACCACAACTTATCAACATCTTTTACGGAAGTGTTAGCTTACATTACCAGACTACGCTTGATACAGCAAGTGAAGGGAGTTTCAGCACCAGGAGCCCTGAAGAAGCAAAGTGGTTAATAAAGAATGTAGCAACGGGTAGATCGTACGAGATGATGACGTAGAAAGAGGAAGAGGAGTTGATTTAGTAGATGGACCACAATTAGCTGAAATTAAAGAGTCTCTAGTGTCGCTTCGTTTCTTTTTAGCAGAGCAAAACCAACTTGGAAGATCAGCATCCTGACCCCAACACTGATAGTTTTATCCGAAATTATGATGCTACCGTTGGATCACGTCAAGGCAGGGCAAGGTTTAGATTAAACCAAGCTTTCATGGGAAATCGGAGAATGGCAAATGACCTAAATGGAAAGAAAAATTTTATCTAGAGTGAGCTAATAAAGAAGTTTGATGCTCTAAGTGAACACATTAAACGATTAGACGGTCAAGTAGCAGAAATTGCGATTGCCAATAAGAGAGAAATGGCACTACAAGAAAACGGGAGCTTAGCGACCAAAATTTACGACCACAGATGTGTGGTCGTAATTTAACCTCCAGTTTACGACCAATTTACGACTAAGATAACATTGGTCATAAATTAGAAGTAATATTGCGCCTAAGTATTTTAGTCGTAAAATAGATGTAAGTTTACATCTCGTTTACGACCAGATTGAAAAGTAGTCGTAATGTAGTCGTCCCATTACGACTAAGTTACATCGAAATATTACCATCTCATTTACAACCAATTTACCACAGATGTAGTTGTAATTTGTAGTTAAGTTATGAACAAACGTAAATTAGTTGTAACATTGTTACCAACCAAAATCAAAATTTCCCTATAAATATGATGTTCTGTCTCATTGTTAAGATGCACAAAGAAAAATAAAATGTCTAGAAATATCTATGAGGTTAGAAGTTGGATGTATGGCATAAAGATTCAAGGGGAAGAGTAACAGACGAATTTCTCAACGGAGCAGAGATATTCATGTACCAGGCCGGACAGACGTCTCTCACAAAGAAAACGGGTAAAATGTTCTGTCCCTGTCGTAAATGCAACAATACCAAGTTTGCTGCTAATGATACAGTTTGGAAACATATAGTAAATAGAGGATTTACTCCACATTACTATATCTGGTTTAACCACGGAGAGGGTGATTATAGGAATGAAGCTAGTAGTAATAATCAGGTTGAAAATGTTGGTAACACAGATGAACCACATTTGCCTTCTGAAAATTACCTTCAGGAGGATCATATGGTAGATCATGATAGGATGCATGATATGGTTACAGATGCATTTCGTGAAACAACATCAGTAATAGAGGAGGTAGAAAATGTAGAGACGCCTAACTTGGATGCAAAAAGATTTTATGAAATGCTAGCAGCAGCTAATGAGCCAATTTATGAAGGTTGTAGAGAAGGTCTTTCTAAATTATCATTGGCAGCCAGGATGATGAATATCAAAACTAATCATAACTTACCTGGAGTTTGTATGGATGCATGGGCTGAGTTGTTTAAAGAGTATTTGCCTGAAGATAATCAGTCTGCTGAATCTTATTATGAGATTCAGAAACTGGTTCATAGTCTTGGTTTACCTTCGGAGATGATTGATGTGTGTATAGACAACTGTATGATCTACTGGGGAAAATATGCAGAAATATTAGAGTGTAAATTTTCCAATAAGCCACTATATAAACCGCATGGACGTCGGCGAAATAGGGTGCCGTACCAGCGGATGTGGTACTTACCTATTAAAGATAGACTGAAGAGATTATATCAATCTGAAAAAGACGGCAGCATCGATGAGATGGCATGCGGAACATACCCAGAAGGAAGGCGAGATCAATCATCCCTATGATGCAAAAGCGTGGAAACATTTGAATTCGGTGTACCCTGATTTTGCAACTAACCCCCGCAACGTTTATCTTGGGCTCTGCACAGATGGATTTAGTCCATTTGGAATGTCTGGAAGACAATACTCGCTTTGGCCAGTCTTCTTGACGCCATACAACCTTCCACCAGAGATGTGTATGCAAAAGGAATTGCTTTGCATGAGTATAGTGATACCTGGGCCAAAGCATCCGAAGAGGTCCCTTGATGTTTTTCTACAGCCTTTGATAGAAGAATTGAAGGAATTATGGTCAACAGGCGTGAAGACATATGATTGTTCAACGAGAACAAACTTTACAATACGAGCAGTTCTTTTGTGGACCATTAGTGACTTTCCTGCATACGGGATGTTGTCAGGTTGGACGACGCATGGGAGGCTATCTTGTCCTTATTGTATGGGAAGCAAAGACGCATTTCAGTTGAAGAATGGTAGGAAGATGTCATGGTTTGATTGTCATCGGAGATTTCTTCCCATTAACCATCCATACAGAAGGAATAAGAAATTGTTTCGGTCAAAAAGGGTTGTACGGGACACCGCTCCACCATATTTATCTGGAGAGGAAATCGAGAAGGAAATTGATCACTAGGGTGGACTAGGCACAGTCAGCAAAGGGGGTAATTGGCATACTCCTGCAAATATGCCTGATGGTTACGGGACACAGAATAATTGGCACAAGAAAAGTATATTTTGGGAACTTCTATACTGGAAAGATCTACTTCTACGCCACAATCTTGATGTGATGCATATAGAGAAGAACTTCTTTGACAACATCATCAATACGTTGTTGAATATCCCTGGGAAGACAAAAGATAATAAGAACTCAAGGTTGGATTTGCCTGGATTATGTTCTAGGATTGAGCTGCATATTAGAAACGATGGGAAAAATCCGGTTCCCATTTTCAGATTGTCGGCAGAAGCAAAAGTGGCGTTGTTCAACTAAGTGGCATCAGTTGTGAAGTTTTCTGATGGATACGTTTCAAATCTATCAAGATGTGTTGATCAGCATGGACAAAAGTTTTCAGCAATGTTTTGAAAACCGGACCGGATACCGACTCGGTGTAGCTACTGGTTGACTGGTCGGACCGGTTCAACCGGTCGAACCGGGTTTTCTATCTATGAAACTTATATATATATATATATATATATATAGATATATATAATTATATATTTATATTATATGAACTTTACTTCTGCATATAATACATTCTCTATTCTTTTCTATTATTAACTAAATATAAACAATAAACATAAATCTAACTGTATATATAATAAAATAAAATTGAATAGTGAATACTATGTAAATTAAAATTGATAAAATCATACTATGATTTTTGATTAAAATTATCATATTTATTTATTTTTATAACTAAATCTCAAATTTTATGAATATGGTAAAATAAAGATAGTATATGAAAGTCAAAAATATATTTTTCACATTGTTTCTTAAGAAAATAAAAAATCAATTAAATAGTGATAGTTGAACACTAATTATAAAATATTAAATTTTAGTTAGTAATAGTTAAATTATATGATAATTTTTATGAATCGGTTTTTAAAATTGACCCGGGTCACCGGTTTTACCGGTTTTCAGACGGTTTTACCGGTTTTTTACAAATCCGGGTTTTAAACCGAACCGGACTCGGCTTCTTCAGCGAGTCTCGGTCGAACCGGTTCGACCGGCCGGTCCGGTCCGGTTTTCAAAACACTGGTTTTCAGGGATGAAGAGTCATGACTGTCATGTTTTTATGCAACGACTTCTACCATTTGCATTTGCGGAGTTGCTTCCACAAAATGTTCACGAAGCACTTGCAGGTAACAAATAATTAAACTTATCATTTTTGTTGGAAAAAAACTTATAATTGTAAATTATTTGTAGGCATCGGAGCCTTTTTCAGAGATCTTAATGCACACACCTTAACTGAAGATGTCATCAGACAACTTGATGAGAATATCCGGATCTTGATGTGCAATTTAGAGAAAATTTTTCCTCCTTCCTTTTTTGACGGCATGGAACATCTAGTTATCCACCTTCCGCATGAGGCACTGCTTCGTGGATCTGTTCATAATGGATGGATGTATCCTTACGAGCTAGCTATGAAATATTTGAAAGGGAAAACAAAAAATCTGGCAAGGGTGGAAGGTTCAATAGTTGCTGGGAGTTTGAATGAGGAAACATCTCACTTCACCTCCTACTACTTTGGATCACAAGTCCGGACACGAAAAAAGACAACGAGCAGATATGATGATGGTGGGGTTATGCCGACATACGTTGTTGAAGATGTTCAAGACATATTCTGTCAGATTTGACGTCTAGGTGGAAAACTGAAAGAAGTTTGGTGGTCGAGTTCAGAAGACGCACACAGTGCCCACACATATATACTCCTGAACTGCGAGGAGATTGAATTATTTGAAAGGTAATTAAAATTATTTTTGCTGTTAAATTTTACAACACATATATATACACTTTACTGATAATTTTATTTTAAAACAGCGATTTTGTTGCCCAAGTCGAAGAAGCTATATCAGGAATATCAACCAATTATCTCAACAAAAGGAAAGACCAACACTTTGTGTAATGGTTAAAAATGCAGGTATACATCACAATATATATATATATATATAATTAACAAAAGTTATATATTTAATGAAGTTATATATATATATATTTATACATTTTTATATATATATGTTGATGTTCCAGGTTGATTATGATGATCAATTTTATCCTCAGTCGTTTCACGAATTGATACAAGGTCCGGTCGGTAAGGTCACCACAGCATCTATGTATTTCACACGAGGATACACTTTTCACACTTACGAATATGAAGTCGGCGAGCAACAATGAACTATGGAGTATGTGTCAAAGGTGAAACAGATTTCTATGGAATCTTAAAAGAGATTATCGAAGTGGAGTTCCCCGGCGTAGTGAAGCTGAAATGCGTTCTCTTCAAATGTGACTGGTTTGACCCCACCGTCAATAGAGGTGTTCGGTATAGCAAGTTTGGTGGTGTTGATATAAATGCTACACGGAGGTACAACAAATTTGAACCCTACATATTGGCTTCTCAAGCAGACCAAGTTTGTTTTATTCCATACCCGAGGATTAGACAATCCGAGGAATATCTTGGTTAGCCGCTATAAAAGTTACACCTCGGGGCCGAGTATTAACTGATGAACAACCGCCTTTACAAGAAGATGTTGTAAATGAAGTAGAAGTACCCGACCAAGCTACAGATGTTATCTTACTTGTTGATCAATATAATCCGGGATATGAAGAACTTCCAGACGATGCAACGGACGAAGCCAACGAAGATGAATTTTAAGAAAATGATGAAGTGGATGATGTTTCTGATGATGAGGAGTGATCGAGTAGTTTGATTATGTTATAAAGTTTGTGTTTTATACTATTATTAAACTCTTGTATTGCTCAATTATATTTGAACTTAGTTTAAAAAAATATCTTTGTATTTTGGGGTATGAAAGTGTATAAAACTTATGATCTTTGAGGTTTGGGGTTTGGGGTTTGGGGTTTCGGTTTTAGGGTATATCGAAGCTAATTAGTCGTACTTTACGACTAATGTACGACCAACAGCTCTTGGAGTCATTCATTGGTCGTAACTGTACGACTAATGTACGACCAATGGCTGATGTAGTCCCTAAGTGGTCGTCAAGTGCATATAGTAGCTAATTGGTTTATCATAATTTTGATAAACCTCTTTTAATTTTTTTCGTATTACAGTTTCAGTCACTAATTGGTCGTAAATCATTTTGGTCACTCATTGGTCGTAATACTAATATTAGTCACTCATTGGTCGTAATTTTACAACTTATTTACGACTAGAAGTCCCTAATTGGTCGTAAAACATAATTAATATTTAGTGGTTAATTGGTCGTAAAGCTTATTGGTCACTGATTGGTCGTAAGGTTACGACTCCTTTACGACCAATCGTCACGCATTGGTCATAATATTACGACTCGTTTACGACTAACACCAAATAATTATATATACACGGACCTCGCGAAGTCTTTTGGTTGCTCATTCCCTTCTCTCTAACAACCATTTAGCTTCTCTCTCTAGGTAATTTTTTTTTGTTTTAGTTCTAGGTGGTTAGTTAGGTTATTAGATTAGGTTTGGAATTAGTTTATGATGAAAGTAGATAGTTAGATTGTGATGAAATTAGAATGTTTAAATTGTTTTTTATATAATTATTAGAATTGTTTATATAACCATCAATGTTTTTTTTAAAAAATTTCAGATTGACGATATAGATCATGATGAGGCCTATCGGTAGAAAGAGACTTAGAAACCGTGCGGCAGCAAGAAGCTCTTATGGGAATACCTTTCTCGGTCAGACGTCCGATCCATCAGCTTCCACCTCCGGCACATCATCCGTCCCCGAGACGCAGATTCCCAGTGTTCCGTATGTGCCTCCACCGGCATACTACCCTACAGCTCCAGCTCCATACTATCCGCAGTTTGATGACCATGATGCATACTTTCCTGTTGAGGAGCAGCATCTGTATGGTCAGCAGGCTCCACAACATCATTCCCAGCACGGTCCTCAGCAGCAGGCTCCACAGCATCATCATCCCGAGCAGGCTCCACAGCATCATCCCCAGGAGGTTCCGGCTCCTCCAGCTGCTCCTGCTCCGGCTCCTGCAGCTGTTCATCCAGATTTGATGGTGCCACCGACTGCAAGGTATGCAAAATATACCGTTGAAGACATTCTCCAGATACCGGGACGAGACGGTTTACCAATCATCGATCCAGATCTATCACCCGGCACGACTTGTTAATTAAGTTTAAATTAATTAAATGAATTTTTAATTTTATATATAACATTTAATTAATTATATATATATTGGTCTAATTAAATATTCTCTCAAATTTTGTAGGTTTTCTGCAGACAATGCTATAGGACAGAGCGTTGGGGATATCATCAGATCAAACTTCCGGGAAGCGCATCCTAACTGGTCTCTTACACCGGACCACATTCGCATAACTTGGTTCAAGTGCTTTGCGGTTAGTTTTAAATCTAATTTTATTTATTTTTTATTTATAAAATAATAATTTGATTAATTAATTTTTTTTCAGGATTTTTTTTGTAGCAAAAATGGAATTGGTCTATGTGTGTCATTGAGAAGGTGAAGAGCGAGTTCAACAAAAGGGCGATGCTTCGCCTCAAGAACATTGTAGGCGATTGGAAGGAAAAGTGGAGGGCTAAGGGGGATGACGCTAAAGAAACCTACCTCAGCAATGAAGTTTGGACTGGCTTGAAGGCTTATTGGAATTTGCCTCAGTCAGTCCAAAGGTCTCTCACTTGCTCTACATCCCGGCAGACCCGTGATGCTGAAAGGTAACCTCCCAATACTTCACACTTCCGGACGACTCCACACGCCAAAAGAGCACTGCAAATTGTAAGTTTTTTATTTTTTATATATATATTTTTTTATTACATATATAAAAATATTTTTTATATTAATTCATTTGATTTTTAAGAATATAGGCTGCCAAAGAAGGAGTAGCACCATCTCTGGCCCAAATTTACAAAGAGACCCACCAGCATTCCGATGGCACTTTCTCGCATCCTCGAGCAGAGCAGATCTACAACGATGTAGAGGCTCAGATTCAAGAGGTCAAGACTCAGTTAACGCAAGAAAATCCAGAAGGTGCACCGGTCCAGCTTTCCACCATCGAACAAGACAAAATTTTTGAGCAGGTAAATATTCGATCTTTTTAATTTATGTTTATATATATTTTTAATCTTTAAACTTTAATTATTTAATCTTTAATACCCATTTATATATTAATTGCAGGTTGCTCCGAAGAAAAGGGGACGTATAGTCGGGATCGGGAGTGTGAACGAAGTCCCCAGGGCGAGAGCTGAACACGAGAATAGAAGAACAGTCCTCGGTCCGGAGAGATCTGGAAGCTGCGAACCGAGTCATAGCCGACCACAACGACAAGTTTAAGGCTATGGAAAACATGTTCGATATGTTTCTAGAGTTAACGCCAAACGTCAACCCGACGATTGTGTCTCTGTGGAAGACTCTACGACCGAGCTTCAACCTCTCCAACCCGACTCCGGAAGAGCAGGCGGATTTAGCTCGGCGTGCGGAGCAGAGTGATATCTTCAATGATATAAATCTTAATTCGTAGTTTTTCGGTTTTTATTATTTTATATTTTGAATAGTTAAAAATTTATGGATGTTTATATGGATGAATTATATGTTTTAAAAATATTAATCAAATTTTAAAAAATATTTATAAATTTTTTTTTAAATTAAAACTTTTAATTTTATTTTAAAATAATAATTAATTTTAATTTTTTAAAAAAATTATGAAGTTTACGACTAATGTACATCTACCGTCGATGTAAGATAGTCGTTAATTTACGACTACTTTACATCGACAGTCGATGTAATTTAATCGTACATTTACAACCAATGGACATCTAAAAAGAAGTTGTAATTTACTTCTACTTTACGACTAAACATTTACGTCTACTTTCGACTAATTCTTTTACGTCTACTTTACGACCAACCCTGGTGGTCGTAAAGTTACGTCTCATTTACGACCAAAATAGTTGGTCGTAATGTTACGACCAATGTACGATCAATTGTGGTTTACGACCAACAGATAACGACCGATGACATTTGGTTGTTAGTTGGTCGTAATACCCTTTTTACGACCAACTAACAACTAATTCTGTAGTCGTTAGATACCTGTTTTCTTGTAGTGTGGGACATCTCCCTGGTAGAACTGATATAATTCAAAGACGTCACGTCAGTGCCGTAATACTGAGAAGCGGAAAACGCCTCACTCCGAGCACAATAGAAAACATTTATGTAGACAAACCCGATGAAACCAAAGAGACCGGCAAAAGTAAATCCCGGCCAATACTTCTCGATGATCTTGATCCGAGTTCAGAACCTTCTCATGGGAAAGATAAATCCGAAAATACAAAAAGAGCTGAGAAGGTACCGATTAACCTCAATGACGAAGATGGGGAATCAGAGGAAGAGGTGGAAATCGATCGACAAAAAGAAAATAATGTCGATCGATACCCCATACCCCCTGTACCAAAATCGATGTCACCCGCCAAACCGGCGATAGAGAGGGTGTATAGAACCTTACCCCCCTTCCATCTCAGTAAGTCACAAACTAAGCGAGAATTGGATAAAGAAATTTGCAAGAAAACATTTGATAAGATCACAGTAGAAATGCCACTGAGTGATGCCATAAAAGTTTCGCCATCTATAAAGAAATATGTCAAAGACATGGGTGTCCAGAAGTTTTCCAACCGCGGAACACAGTGTCATGATGGTTTCCGAGGAAGTCAGTGCAATGATCCGAGGCGAAACCCCGATCAAAAAACCTTTCCCTAGCAGCTTTGTTCTCGACTGCATTATCCAAAATAACCGTTTTCCTTGATCCCTTTGTGATCTCGGCTCCAGCATCAATCTAATACTGCACTCTGTTGTGATATCCCTCGGGTATAATGAGTTTAAAACGACTCAAATTACCTTGGTTCTTGCTGATAGATCTGTTCGGGTACCAGAAGGAATACTTGGGGACGTACCTATTAAAATTAACGGTTGTTACGTGCCAGCAGATTTTGTTGTGCTGAAATACAAGCACGAACCAAAAGACCCCCTTATTTTAGGAAGACCTTTCCTAGCTATGGCTGGCGCGATCATCGACGTTAAGGAAGGCCGGATATGTTTTAACATCAGAGATATTCCGATGACCTTCGACATGGAAAAACTGATTAGACATCCTTTAATTGATAACCAAGCTTTCTTTGTGGATGATATTTCGGAGCTGGCTGAAGAATCTTTCGCAGATTTATGCTCAGACGACCCCTTCGAAAATGCTCTCACCCTTACTGAAAAAGAAATGTTCAGCATAGATAGCAGAACAGATGATTACACACGGTTAATGGATGCAAGCATAGAGATCGCAAATGTTGATAACGAAGAGGATGACGAGACAAAAATAAATGTCGACCGATATTTACAACACACCATATATCGACAACCTTCCTCTTTAGACAATTGGACCGCAGAAAAAGCACAAAAAGTTGAGTTGAAACAATTACCCGCCGGACTCAAGTACGCTTTTCTTTATAATAATTCCTATCCCGTAATCGTCAACGCCAACCTAACTAATGGAGAACTTGCCTTATTACTGAATAAACTGCGCAAATATAGTAAAGCCCTCGGGTACTATCTCGAAGATATTCCTGATATCTCCCCAGGCCTGTGCATACACCGTATTCACTTGGAGGATGAATCCAAATCATCAATAGAACAACAAAGGAGGCTAAACCCAAATCTGAAAGAAGTAGTTAAGAAAGAAATTATTAAACTCCTAGATGCTGGCGTTATCTACCCAATTTCAGACAGTAACTGGGTAAGCCCTGTGCATGTTGTACCTAAAAAGGAGGCATTACAGTGGTTAAGAATGATAAAGACGAACTCATTCCTATGCGAACTGTTACTGGACATATCGGATATGTATTGACCATAGGAAACTAAATGCCGCCACTAGAAAGGATCACTTTCCTCTACCCTTCATTTATCACATATTGGAAAGATTAGCGAATCACCAATATTACTGTTTTCTCGATGTTTTTTTTCCGGATTTTTTTCAAATCCCTATACATCCAGACGAACAGGAAAAGACCACCTTTCCATGCCCCTATGGAACGTTCACATATCGCAGAATGAAATTTGGTCTTTGTAATGCTCCTGCTACTTTCCAACGATGCATAATGTCAATCTTTACAGATATGATAGAAGATATCATAGAAGTCTTCATGGATGATTTCTCGGTCTACGGATGTAGTTTTAAAAACTGCCTCAATAACCTATGCAAAGTATTGGCAAGATGCAAAGAAAAGAACCTCGTTCCAAACGGGGGAAAATGCCATTTCATGGTTAATGATGAATCGTTCTCGGACACAAGCTGTCGGAATAGAAGTAAATCGAGCTAAGATCGAGGTAGTGACTTGTTTACCGGTGTCCACGAACGTATAAGATGTGAGAAGCTTTCTCGGGCATGTCAGATTTATAGGAGGTTTATACAGGATTTCAGCAAAATTGCTAGACCACTCACAGCCCTCCTATGCAAAGAAGTAAAATTTGATTTCACGCCAGAATGTCTACAAGACTTTGAAGAAATAAAGAAAGCCTTAATAACTTCCCCCGTTGTACAAGCCCCTGACTGGAATCTTCCTATTGAAATAATGTGCGACGCGAGCGATTTCGTTGTAGGAGCGGTTCTAGGCCAAAGGAGAGACAAAAAAGTTACATGCTGTCTATTATGCCAGTCGAACTCTCGATGAATCACAAAGGAATTATGCAACAATGGAAAAAGAGTTACTTGCTGTAGTTTATGCATTTGAAAAATTCCGCCAATACCTAGTTGGCTCGCGAGTCATTGTTCACACCGGCCATGCTGCAATAAAATACTTGATGCAGAAAAAGATGCGAAACCACGAATTTTGCGATGGATCTTACTACTCCAAGAGTTTGATATCGAAATTAAAGATAAACAAGGAGTAGAAAACAGAGTCGCGAATCACCTTTCCCGAATACGAGTAGAGGATGACGTCCCGATCGACGATTTTTACCAACAGAGAATGTCTACCAAATAGACTCTTCATTCGTCGGTCACATATGTCTTATGACGGAGGACTCATCGATCGATACCAGTGATGGTATGTCGATCGACACTTCTGATAGTCAAGACCAGGACATTTTTTCGACAATAATAACCATTGATATAACGGTCAGCGTAGCCTGTAACCCCTTGAACTCTGAACACGATTCTCCCAGAGGTAAAAGTTTCAGTCGGTGGTGCATGCTCTAAGAAATAGGCCCTAGTATGCTGATATAGTGAACTATCAAGCTGCGGACGTAGAACCAGAAGAACTCAAAAGTTATACAAGAAAGAAGTTTTTGAGAGAAGTTACGAGATATCACTGGGATGAACCATACCTCTACAAACATTGCTCTGACGAGCTAGTTGACGTTGTATCGCTGAAACTGAAATCCCATACATTATATTCCAATGCCATGGATATGTAGTGACACTTCAAGCAACGGTGCATATAATATGGAGGAAAAAAAACTCGCGCAGGCATGGAGAACAGCCACGGGATGCGGCTTGTTTGATAAAGTTTCTTGACAAAACCATCAGGCTGAAACTTCTTTCAGTCAAAGGGAAAGGGTACAAGCATCTTGAAGAGGGTTTGATCACTTGGTCTGAGACTCGACAAGATTGATGAAGATTTCTTCTAAGATTCAGATTTTTTGACTTTCTTTAGTTAAAGAAAACAGATGCATTTGATGTAGTACAGTTTTGGTTGAAAATTTTTTTACATTCATAAAAAAAGGAGATAAATCAATCATGCTACTGAATTAGATTAATCATTTATCGGTTAGATTAGGATTAAGACAAATTAATTAAAAACAAAGACTTTTTGTCTCTCTCGGCTTTCTAAGTCAATATTGCTTTCGCATCTGGTTTTTTATAGGGCTTATTTGTGAAATAGCTAAGAAAAAAAGGGAAATTAGTTTTATAGAGAGAAGGTAGAGAGAGATAGGAAGAGAAAAGAAGAGAGGGTGGGATTTTAGTTAGATATTGAAATATGATTTTTTTTTTTTGTGTTATAGGGTGCAATTTCCCTTTTTTATATCTCTTAAACAGCATGTTTTCTTTCAGATTTTTATCATTTTCTTTTGATCTCTTAAGATTTCAGGCATTTATATACAACACTTCCCTTAAAACCTACTTGAGATTTTAGTTTCAGGCCTTAATCTAGAGTTATTATGGCTTCCCGTAAAGTTGTTGATACGGGTGTTAGAGATTTAATCAGCAGTTTACCAGATGAAGTTCTTGGCAACATCTTGTCGTTGGTTTCGACAAAATTGGTGCTTCCACGTCAGTTCTGTCCAAAAGATGGAAACATTCCCTGCCTCTGGTAAACATTCTTGATTTCGATGACTCAATGCTTCTCTATCCCAACAAAGTAAGTGATCTTCCTCGTACCTGCTTCTTTGATTTCGTCGACAATACTCTTGCTCTCTTAGTCAATTCCCAAGTCAAGAAATTCACTCTGAAATGTCGATATAACCTAGACCCATCTCGTGTCGACCGTTGGATTCGCACTGTTTTAGACTGAGGCTTCTTGGAACTACACTTGACATCACATGAAGATCATTGTATAGATTCTGAGTTTTTTACCAGCAAGACACTGGTTAATCTCACTCTTTCTCATGGATTCTATCTTGAAGGAGGTTGTCTTCCTAGTGGCTCTGTGTTTTTCCCAGCTCTCAAAACACTTACTCTTATTGCAACTGGTTATGGAGCTGATTACATGTTTGACTCGCTCATCTCTGGTTGTCCCGTGCTTGAGGAACTATTCATACGTTATGGTGATAGACCCCACGGAAGTGAGTGGATAATGGTTGTGTCTGGTCAATCTATCTAACGGCTGACCATTTCTAGAGGTTTTTCTACAGAGGAACGTGAATTTGATCGAACCAGCGTTTTGTTTGAGACACCGAGCCTTTTGTTCCTTGACTACTCTGGCTATGTCCAGGAACATTATACTGTTGATTTTAGTTCGCTTCTTGAAGCTAGACTGGATCTTCGATTATGGGAATCACCTATAGAGTTTTATTTTGATTATGAGAATGATGGTTTTGGTGATGCTACCATACTTGTTTTGGGGTTAAGCAATGTTAAGACTCTTCACTTGTCTTCTCATTCCCTTGAGGTCAGTTTTGCTACTTCTTCTGTTACGTTTTTGTGGAGCATGATAATCATACTCATTTATGTTTGCTAGTATATGATCATCAGGTGCTTCATTCATGCTGTAGTTCCATTCCTCTGTTCAGCAACCTTACTGGTTTATCTTTTGAGAGCGACGAGAAACAAGGCTGGCAAGTTCTGCCCCTTTTGTTGAAGAATTCTTCAGTTCTGGAAACTTTAGTCATTAAGGTATGATGATCCTCGTATCATCTCTACTGTGTTTTGCTACTTTTTTTTTAAACAAAGGAACTCTATAATAGAGGTAAAATTTACTTTTCTCTAGAATATCATACTTCAAAATATAGAGTGAAAAATAGAATTTGCTATTTTTCCCTTAAACATGAATAAAAATAGCTATAAATATTTTAGAGAAAAAAATAGAGATGGATTAGAGAAATTTTGACTCTAGATACTATTATGCAGACAAATATATAGGATGGTTGGAGATGATCTTAGAGTATTACTACGCATTTCCTTTAAGTATATATACATGAATTGCCTTGTGTGTTTTTATCCTTCAGGGTCTTGTGCACAAGGTGACAGATAAATGTGGGGACGTGTGTGCTTGTATCCTTAAGAAGAAGAAGAATGTTGTTTATGGAGATGCCAAGTGAAGGTGCTAGAAATTACAGGGTATGGAGGAAGTTATAAAGAACTGAAACAAATGGGGCATTTGTTCGAGAAACTTAAAAGTCTTGAAAATGTTAAAGTTGGTGTTCAACAAGAGAACAACAATCACGGTGAGTATTTGCGAGTCACCAACGATCTAATGAAGCTTCCCAGAGTTTCATCCAAATGCCAAATCCAATTTTATGTAGCTCACCTTTGACTTTATGTAATCAATGCAAATGCAAGTATGATATTTTTTTTTTGCAAGTATGATATTTTAGTCTTGTGAGAATGACATTTGTGAAAGCGAATCTGCGATTTTGGTTGCAACTTATTTGATTCCTTCTTCATATTTGAGAAGTAGTAGTAGGGTGGTAGGTGTATACTCGAAGTTTGAACTTTGAAGCCAAACATCGATGCAACATACGTGAAACAAGTGAGAACAGTATCGAATAACCCTTAGATTCTTCTCTTCTTGAAACTAAAGAGTTAAAGTATATGAGTTACATTGTATATATTCAAATATTATTTAACACTTATTCGACTTAAGGAAGATTTCAAACTTTCATGGAGCAAATTAACCGAGTTCAGTTGAATCAGTTCCGCTATGTTGTGTCACCCAACCTTGAGATGTTTGAGTGGAAAGGATATAGAGGAAGAAGAAAAGATAAATAAATCATAAGATACATTTCTTGCCAACTCCAAGTCTTTAAAGAGTTGCCTCGGATTCCATAAGATACATCTCTATGTCCTGCAAGCGTATAGATAGAAGCAACATGGTAAAAGAGTTGCCTCGGATTCCAACATCACCTCAGCTTCTCTTCTCTACTCAATTGGAATATCTGAACGTTGAAAATGAAATGATTGATTAATCTATATCCTGGATCATATTATACCATCTTGTATTTTTTCCCTCGAGTATATTGTAATATGCAAGTTGCAAATAAACCATATCTTACTTAATTCTGTTAGTTATTTTAATGATACTAGAGTTTGATCTGCATATCCATGCATGTATTTTTTTCCATTTTATAAATATATAATTTTAATATTATCGTAAATGTTTGAAATGTATGATTTACATTTTAGTGTTATATATTGTATAACTCTATCATCTTATTGTTTTAAATTTTCTATACGACATGATTCATATATAATGATTTATTGTATACATTAACTTTGTCATTAATTATTATTACATACTAATATATTTTTCGAGTTGGTACAAAAAATTTATAATCTGAAATAATCAAATAGAGAATCACATACAAAATATGTTTTAAAAAAAACTTTATACAGTTTGCATACCGTATATTTTTAAAATTTATTTAGTTTTTTTTGGCATCAACTGAAAAACATACTCATATTGACTCTAAAAACCAATCTGGAGGCTCCGCATCCATGTGAACGACGGAAGACGGCTGTTTCCTAGCACTGCATGTTAAGCTATCCGCTTTTGTATTTTGCGTTCGTGGGACATGTATGATTGCTGAGCTAGGGAAACTGTCCTTGAGGGTCTTGATATCTTCCAAATAAATTGCAAATGCTGGCCACTGGGGAATTAACATTTCGGCATCGCCAGAGACAGAACACCGACACGTGGCAACACGTGACTAATCTAGACATTTCTGTGGGGCCATGATACCTCTGTATAATTCAAAAAAAAATAATACAATTTTCCACATCAAAGCCATTATACAAATTCCGTGTCGAGAACAAGATCCCAGCTCCACTTCTAATCCATAATACATAGCACCAGGGTGCAAATAACAATCATAGAATAATACTTTCTCTTTCCAACATGAACGAAGAGTTGTATAAGGCTTGATTTGAACAAGAAGTAACCTGATTTCCTTCTTAAATTTTCCGGCAAAATTGTGCTTCTTAGAACTCGCCTTAACACCTGTAGTTATCTTATCCAATCCGAGCCTCCCCAACCGGTTTAAAGAGACCAGTCGGAGTTGTATTAGAGCTAGACACCCATATTTCTCGTTCACTATCCAAGTACCAGATAACCAAAAACCATCAAGCCATTCATGTTGCCACCAAAACCAGTGGAAGTGCCATTCAAGGTCCCCATCCAATAACCAATAACCACGTAAACCATTTTTATTCCAAATAGCGAAATTAAATTCCAAATAGCGAAATTAAAATTTATTTAGTTATACTATAGAAATGATATTTTTTTTTTAGGATAATCCATGTTTTCATATTGGATTTAAAAATATACTTTAGCATCTGAAATTTTAGTATATTGCAAACTTTTATAAGTAAATGCATTATTCTATTCAAGTAGTTCAGCCCTATTATTTTATAATTGTAGTCTATATTATAGAGAGAATTGCCAATTGTGACTCAAAACATAATTTCAAATACAATAGTAAACCCAAACTTGAATCAAATGTAAAAGTAACCTAAAAGGCTATTGAAATTACAACCAACCCCTTGTGAACAAACAAAAAAACCGAATTTTTGTTACGCTTCTACCCCCACGTAAGTCGTCTGGACAGACAACTTAACAGAAGGTCGTCTGGACAGACGACTTCGTCTGGACAGACGACTTTATTCTAAGTCGTCTGGTTTTGTTGAGCTTAAAAATAATTTATAAATTAAAAAAAAATATTTGGGCAAGTGAAAAATAAAAATCATGTAATTATAAACAGTTTTAAATGATGTAAATTATCATATAATAAAAATGAATAGTTTTCAACATAGATGAGTGAAAGGAGTTAATCATGATATTCTTTGGTTTTGAGGGTTTGAAAACATATGTGGTAGTATTGTATGTATTCTTAGGGTTAGATTTTGGAAACCTTGGATATTTTTTAATTTTTTTTTTTTACTTATATGTCTTTATTTCTGTGTATAGTTAACATTTTTTAAGTTTAATTTGATTTTTTTAAGTGTCTAGCTAGTTAATTAAGTTTAGGGGTTATGTTTAGGGTAGAGACGACTTAATTATAAGTCGTCTGTTGAATAATTAAGCTAGGCGACTTAAATTTAAGTCGCCCAAACCGGACCGGCTCGAAATTTAACAAAGTAATTTAAGCCTAACCGAATAATATACGGACATATAAATACATTTTTTCCTTTTTCACAAATTTTGGAAACCCTAGCCGCTTTCTCTCCTTAGGCTTACTAAGGCTAAATCCATCTTCTTTGATTCTTCCCTTCTTCTTTTCGCCGATATTTGCAGATCTCAGAATCGCTGGTGTCGTTATCTTCTCCTACCGTAAGTCATTCATCCATCCATCTTGTAATAAAAGTCCTTAGAAGATTTATCGAAGTCATCCGAAGTCTTCTCGATGACTTCCAAGATTGTCGCGGACGACTTAAGACTTCAGAAGACGCCTTCAAGTCGCCCGAGTAGTCTTCACTATATTTTACAAGCGTATTTGTATTTAGAATAGTTTGCTTGTTCTCGATGCTTGTATTTGATTGTATTTGATTGTTTTGCAAGGAAAAATGGATTTACCGAATTTCCGCGAGGATATATACGCTGGGGAAGAGCCCACTGCAACGAAGAGCATTTCAGATCATACTGATAACTCAAGTTGTTTGCTGCTCTAAGTGAAGGTCTAACAGCTGACTAATACGAGGAGCTGAAGGAGTCGGTTGGGAGTGTTCATCAAGTTCAAGGAGCTGAATTTTAGTTGGGCTTCAAGGCTGGTGCATTATATACCGGTTTCCAGCTTAAGATCGAGAAGAAATATGAGCTCGGTCTCGCTGGTCCACAACCGATGAGGTTTTCACTGATAGAGTTTGAACACCTCACTAGTCTGAACTGGCGGACATGAAGGACCTCGAAAATCCAAGGTGTGAGGTTACGAAAGAGATGGCTGCTTTCTGGGAGAAGATGGGTGTTGATATCGAGGCTGGGCCAAATGTTGATCAGATAATAGCAGCATTTAAGAGATGCCAAGAGTGGTCGTGGGAAGATCGCATACGGCTCGGATACCTTGCTATCTTAGCTGGATTCATTGAAGGGAGAAAGTTCTTAACCCCTATACGTGCTAGTCTTGCAAAGCTAGTGATGGATTTAGAAAAATTTGAGAATTATCCCTGGGGGAGAGTGGCGTTCAAGGTGCTGATAGATTCTGTGAAGGCAGCAAATTTGGAAGCAAATTCATACACCGCTGATGGCTTTATTCAAGTTCTTCGTGTGGGTGTACAACTTCCCGCCGAATTGGGTGCAAATTTTGGGAATCCCCAACCAAACAGGCCGACTCCACCGTTGCTGGCTTACAAGGGTGGCAAAGGACGCCGATATTTTAAAGAGGCCATCGTGAGCCAGGTATATAAACTTCAGTCCCTAATACTTCGCAGACGACTTAAATTTAAGTCGGCTGGAAAGTCGTCCAGAAAATGCTTCACAGACGACTTAAAATTAAGTCGTCTGGTTCGTGAAGTTTTTTCTGGACGACTTTCCAGACGACTTAAATTTAAGTCGTCTGCGAAGTCTTTTCTGGACGACTTTCCAGACGACTTAATTTTAAGTCGTCTGCGAAATATTAGGGACTGAAGTTTATGCATTTTGCAGACTAACGTGATCAACTTTATTGAGAAGGACTTTGGTGAAATGTTTCCACGTTGGGAGTTTGATGCAGAGGACTCGGCCGCGGATAACATAATCAAAGTTATGTTTAATTCGAATCCTAAATGGAAGTGGACCATGGATTGCTGGGAAGTCAATCAGATGAATGAAGTGATTGCAGCGGAGACTTTGAGTGGTTTGAAGGAAGATAGTGGAAGGCCTCGGAAAAAAGCTCGTAAAGGGGGTCTCAAGGAGGCTCGCAAGGAGGCTCGCAAGGAGGCTCGCAAGGAGGCTCCTGTAGAGGCACCTAAAGATGAGATTGAAAAAATGAAGAACGCCTTAGCTACAGCCATGAGGGATGGTTTTGAGAGATGCCTTAAGGAGATTAAGTTTCTGGGGGATAGGTTGGAAGCTGTAGAGAAGAAGGTGGGAATCACCAAAAACCGAACTTCTGGCTCACAAACCACCTGTGCATCTAACAAGGGGTTAGTACCATAACCTCTCCCAAAATCACAGAGCAGAGAGTCACTAAGAGAGTCACTAGGCAAAGTGATAGGAATAAGAACTGATGTGCTTTGTTTGTTGTGTGTGCTTGGTTGAACCTTTGTTGATTTGTTTCTTTTTTTATGTATGTATGGATTTTGTTTGATTTGTTTGATTTGTATGTATGGATTTGGTTAATGATTTTTAAACCAGTCTTGTACATCCAAATTTCAGAGTGAAAGTGTGAATGGAGCTTAACGAGTCAACCCGCCTTGAGGCTCCAAAGCCAAAGCTCCACGTATATGCGATTCCACAGCTGCATGATTCTCCAGCAACGAATCAACTTAGCGTTCTTGTATTGGACAAACGAAGTACCCACCGCTTCAGACATACGGCAGGGTGATCTCGAAGGCAGACAAAGAAGGATAAAATGATTGCAAAGGTCCATGAAAAGATTGAGCGAAAGAGGAAACTTGCTCCTTCACAAAGAAACTCCTTTTAAGGGAAACATCACTGTCAAACATATCATTCCAAACAAAAAGGTTGGACAAGCCTATGATCCTTTTGCCTTCGCTAACAAGAAGATGTTGGAGGTGCTCACAGCCTGGTTGAAACTTGATCCGTAAGTGAGAAAAGTCCCATAATAGCTTGCTTTGTGGTATAAAATGATTGCTTATCTACATTATGTGTGTGCAGTTATTTCAAAACACCTATGGATAAGAAACCACGTCTATGTCCAACTCGGTTCTATTTCAAACTCCGAACCTCCTTAGCATGGCTGAACGACAGAGTAAGTTTTCTGCTATTTACTTTAGAGAGCTAATGGACAACTTAAAGACGACTAAAAGATAAGTCGTCCTATAAGTCATCTGTATAGATGACTCCAACGATCTAATTTAAAGATAAGTCATCCTATAAGTCATCTACACAGATGACCTAACAGACGACTTAAAGATAAGTCGCCCTATAAGTCATCTCAGATAGATGACCTAACAGACGACTTAAAGATAAGTCGTCCTATAAGTCGTCCGTAATGTCTTCTATCACCGACTTGTCTTGTTTTATATGCAGCATATGGATGCTTTTATTTATTTACTGAGGAAACGGTACCAAAAAAATCCATCGCATTTCGTGAGTGACAGAATGTGCTTTCTTGACCATAACTTTGCTCAGCATTGGACCTACAAGTACCCGAATTTAAGGCGTGCAAGCCCAATGTCAATGGTTTAGGAAGAAAACTTCCTGGTGGGGCGTGGAATTATTATGGAGGTAACTTACCATCATTTTGCAAATCTGGGAAGGTTTGGGGACTGATGTGGATGATATTTACGCCACTCAACTACAAAACAACCATTGGGTTGCTATGTGGATATCGATCCCAAAGAGGCACATAGTCGTGGGACAGCATTGTCGGACATATCAAAGATCGAGAACTCGCAGTGTTAGTGGAGCCTTTTGTCAACATGATCCATTATCTGCTTGCTGAGTACACTGCCTCAGATGAAGAACGTGTCAAGTTGTCTCTGGAGCCATACACATATGAGAGACCAACCGTTGGAGTACCTCAGTGCCGAGGTGGTGATTGTGGTGTGTTCAATCTCAAGTACATTGAATGTCATGCTCTTGGGTTTCAATTTCTTCCAGATTTGTTGTGTCATAAGAACTTAAAGCCGATCAGGGAGAAGATGGCGGTGGAGATATTTAAGGAGCTTCCTAATTTCCATTCTACAGAGAACGAAGACATTTTCCACTGTTGATGTTCGTGGATGATGATGTACTTGACTCAGGATAGGATGTAGTATTATGTCAACTATCCAAACAATTATGCTTTTGTATAAGGAAACGTAACAGGGTCAGGATAGGAGGTAGTATTTTTTGTAACCTATCCTCCTACCAAACTAACAGTGTAGGAAATGTTAGTTTGATAGTGCAGTAACCTAATATAACCTAGCCTTTTTCATACTTGTCGTTTTCATACCAAACATAACATAACATTTTTTTGGCATAACATAACATAACACATAAAGTCATAACATAAAGTTCATAAGACACATAACGTAGGTCGCCTCGACTCTGGACGACTTAACGTAAGGTCGCTCGACTCTGGACGACTTAGAAGAAGGTCGTTCGACTCTGGACGACTTAGAAGAAGGTCGTTCGACGACTAATTTTATACTAAGTCGCCTGGTTTTGTTGAGCTTAAAAATAATTTATAAATTAAAAGAAAATATTTGGACAAGTGAAAAATAAAAATTATGTAATTATAAACAGTTTTAAATGATGTAAATTAACATATAATAAAAATGAATATTTTTCAACATAGATGAGTGAAAGTAGTTAATCATGATATTCTTTGGTTTTGAGGGTTTGAAAACATATGTTGTAGTATTGTATGTATTCTTAGGGTTAGATTTTGGAAACCTTGGATATTTTTAAATTTTTTTACTTATATGTCTTTATTTCTGTGTATAGTTAACACTTTTAAGTTTAATTTGATTTTTAAAGTGTCTAGTTAGTTAATTAAGTTTAGGGGTTATGTTTAGGTCGAGACGACTTAACTATAAGTCGCCTGTTGAATAATTAAGCTAGACGACTTAAATTTAAGTCGCCCAAACCGGACCGAAGCTTGAAATTTACAATGTCCTTTTAACCTAACCGGATTATTTACCGGACGTATATAATGTCTTTTTTTTACTCACTTTTTGGCAGAATTCAGAAAAACCCAAACGCCGCTTTTCTCAAAGGCGATTTCGGCGATTTCGTCGATTCTCTCCAATCCATCGCTTCACCATCGATTCTCTAATCCGACGTTATCACCGCCGTTTCAACACCTTTCACACAGCCGCTTCTCTATTTAAGTTCTGAGAGGAAACCCTAGCCGCGATTCTCAGCTGTCTCGTTGAACTCCGCCGCCGTTAAGTTATACATAACCGCTGTGTCGGCGACTATATCTTCTCCGAATTTTCAGGTATGCTATAAAATGTTGTAATTTAGGTCTGGGAAGACTTATAATTAAGTCGCCTAGAAAGTAATCCATCCGGACGACTTTACGGACGACTTCTTGGATGTTTGTGTGTTTGACATTGTTGTCTTTGATTGTTTTGCAGAAAAATGGATTTCCAGAACTGCCGCCAGAGGATACATACATTAGGTCAAGAGCCCTCCCAAAGAATAGCATTTCAGATCATCCAACCTGGAAGCTGCATATCGCCATGCATCGCTCTTCATAATGACGAATATGAAGAGCTGAAGGAGTCGGTTGGGAGTTTTCATCAGGTTTGGAGAGCTGGAATTTGAATGGGCTTCAAGGCTGGTTCACTTCATGCTCAGTTTCCAGCTGGACATAAAGAAGAAGTATGAGCTTTGGAGTCTCGTTGGTCCAGAACCTGTGAGGTTTTCACTGTTAGAGTTTGAAAACCTCACTAGGCTAAACTGCGAGTACATTGAGGACCTTGAGAGACCTCAATGTGTTGTTACAGAGGAGATGACTTCTTTCTGGGGGTTGTTGGGAGTTCATGTTGAAGCTGGGCCAACTACTCAACAGATAATAGAAGCACTTCAGAGATGCCAAGGGTGGTCTCCTGATGATCGCAGCGCTCGCTGCACTTGCCATCTTCACCGATACATTGAAGGGAGAAAGTTTTCAACCCCTACACGGGTTAGTCTGGCAAGGCTAGTGATGGACCTAGAACGGTTCGAAAATTATCCATGGGGAGAGTCGCGTTTAAGGTGTTGATGGACTCGTGAAGGGCGAGATATTTCAGGTTGTTACACAATTCATGGGTTCGCGGCAGCTCTCCAGGTTTGGGTGTACACAGCTCTGCCGGAATTGGGTGCTACTTATGGTCAACCTCTCCCAAACAATCCGTCTCCACCGATACTGGCTTTCAAGGGTGGCAAGGGACGAGATTGTTTAAAGAGGCTATCCTCGATAGGTAAAAACTTATAATTAAGTCGCCTAGAAAGTAATCCAGCCTGGACGACTTAATAGACGACTTATAAGTAAGTCGTTTAGAAAACTTTCCAGATGACTTAATTATAAGTCGCCTATTAAGTCATCCAGTTGAATACTTTCCGCATCGACTTAATTATAAGTCGCCTATTAAGACGCCCAGCTGGACTACTTTCTGCATCTAACTTAATTATAAGTCTTCTCGAATTTTTTATTTTATTTTACATCTTTCTTAATCCATCTAACTTCATATCTTCTATTTACTGCAGACTAGGGTGATGAACTTTGTTCAGAAGGACACCGTTAAAGAAATGATTCCAAAATGGGAATCTGATGCTGAGGATGTCGCCGAGGACAACATTATTAAAATCATGTTTGTGAAGAAAAAATGGAAGTGGACCAAGGATTGCTGGGAAGTCACTGGTACTCAAGGAAAGAGACAGCCAGCGAGGAAGAAAGATACCGTGAAGGATGACAGTCCAAGACCTCGGAAGAAAGCTAGACTAGAGGCACCTACAGAGGCTAGTGAAGAGGCACCTACAGAGGCTAGTGAAGAGGCAGCTAAAGAGGCGAGTGAAAACGGACCTGCAGAGGCGATTGAAGAGGCACCTGCAGAGGCTCGTTCAAAAGTGACTACGACTGTTGATGGGTTGACCAGAGCGGAAATTGAAGCCATGTTCAAGGACATAGTTGATTCCATGAGGGAAGGGTTTGGGACGTGCCTTGGAGAGATCAAGTATCTCTCGAAAAGGGTGGAAGCTTTGGAGAAGAAGGTTGGTCTCATCACAAAACGGAAAGGGACACCATCTCATAAAACAGGGAGAGGGACAAAGGCACCAGATGTGCCTGGAGATGGTAGTTCCTTGCCGGAGGATAAAGGCCCAGAGGTGCCTACAGATGCTAGTTCCTTGCCGGAGGATAAAGGGCCTGAGGTGCCTACAGATGCTAGTTCCTTGCCGGAGGATAAAGGGCCTGATGTGCCTACAGATGGTAGTTCCTTGCGAGAGGAGAAAGGTCCTGATGTGCGTAGAGATGCTAGTTCCTCGCAAGAACTGAGCGTTGTTGTATTGAACAAAACTCAACCCAGTGTTGAGGATATACAAATTGGGCAAACTAGACCTGAAGAAAGGAGGGACGCTGCTATGGCCATTGGCCGTGAAAAGAGTGATCGAAGAAGGAAACCTGCTGCTTCACAGCAATCTCCTTATGCGGGCAACACGACGGCCAAGACGATCATTCCAAACACGAAGCAGCATTCAGACTATAATCCTTTTGCACCAAATGACAAGGATAAATTGAAAGAGCTCGCTACTTGGTTGCAAGCCTGTCCGTAAGTGTTTGCTTTTCCCATAATAGCTTGCTTTAGTCTACAAAAACTGATCGCTTTTAAACATTTTGTGTTTGCAGTGAATATAAAACACCCTACGACCAAAAACCACGGAATAGTCGCACTTGGTGGTATCAGACCCTCCAGAAAGACTTAGAATGGCTGGAGGACTGTGTAAGTCTTCTGCTTGACTTTGCTCAATTACTTGTATGTTGTCTGGACAGTCGTCTACGTAGACGACTTACCAGATGACTTACCAATAAGTCGTCTGATAAGTCGTCTGGTTCGTAGATGACTGTCCAGACGACTTACCCTTAAGTCGTCTGGTTCGTAGATGACTTTCAGTTACTAACTAAGTCGTCTTATATCTTATATGCAGCATATTGATGCTTGGATAAATGTGCTGAGGAAGAGGTACACGGATAAACCACATCATTTCAGGAGCGACAAGTTATGCTTCCTTGATCATCTCTTTGCTCATCATTGGAGTTTTAACTACAAGGAGTTTAAGGATTCCGAGCCCGATAGGAATGGTTTAGGAAGAAGACTACCTGCTGGGGCGTTTGATTATTATAGCGGCAGTGTACCATCATTTTGCAGTTCAAACAGGATTTGGGGCGTTGATATCACAGATGTCTATGCGCCAGTGAACCACAAGGACAGTCATTGGATTGCTATGTGGATCCAAATCCCTAAGAGGCACATTGTCGTCTTTGACAACATCATTTCAAGTATCTCCCCAGAAACACTCGATGTGGTAATGGATTCTTTTCTCCACATGATCCCTTATATGCTTGTTGAGTGTGCTCCCAATGATGTGGTACGTGCCGAATACAGCCTGGAGCCATTCACTTATGAGAGACTAAAGGATATACCTCAGGCCAGATCTGGTGATTGTGGTGTGTACGCTCTAAAGTACATTGAATGTCATGCTCTTGGGATGTCATTTAATAAAAAAGACTTTGCTAAGAGCAAGGGGAAAGCTATTAGGGATAAGATGGCGGTGGATATATTTGAAGAGTTTCCTGACGTGCATCTGTGGGAAAACAGGGATGGCAATGAAAACTATGGTGCGTATGGTGATGACAGATAGATCAGACTGTAACCTTTTGTATTTGTAACCTTTTGTATATAAACTTGATATTTTGTGCAGTAGTATTTGTAACCTTTTGTAATCTTATGTGCAGTTCCTTTTGTTATCATTTGTTTCATTTCGCCCTGCTTAATCCACAACTATCTGAACTAATATTTTTTTTGGACAACCATCTCAACTAATATAAAACACTAATAATAGACTTTTTGACACATAAGTTCATTACATGAAGGTCTTCTTGAATAAAAAACTTTGGACGACTAAATGGACGACCTTCGGGACGACTTAAATGAAGATCGTCTGGAAGACTAAACACTGGACGACTAACTTGAAGGTCTTCTTGAATAAAAAACTCTGGACGACTAAATGGACGACCTTCGGGACGACTTAAATGAAGGTCTTCAAGACTAAACACTGGACGACTAACTTGAAGGTCTTCTTGAATAAAAACTCGACGACTAAATGGACGACCTTCGACGACTTAAATGAAGGTCGCCTCAAGACTAAACACCGGACGACTAACTTGAAGGTCTTCTTGAATAAAAACTCGGACGACTAAATGGGCGACCTTCGGACGACTTAAATGAAGATCGCCCGAAGACTAAACACCGGACGACTAACTTGAAGGTCTTCTTGAATAAAAAACTCTGGACGACTAAATGGACGACCTTCGGGACGACTTAAATGAAGGTCTTCTGAAGACTAAACACTGGACGACTAACTTGAAGGTCTTCTTGAATAAAAAACTCTGGACGACTAAATGGACGACCTTCGGGACGACTTAAATGAAGGTCGTCTGAAGACTAAACACTGGACGACTAACTTGAAGGTCTTCTTGAATAAAAAACTCTGGACGACTAAATGGACGACCTTCGGGACGACTTAAATGAAGGTCGTCTGAAGACTAAACACTGGACGACTAACTTGAAGGTCTTCTTGAATAAAAACTCTGGACGACTAAATGGACGACCTTCGGACGACTTAAATGAAGGTCTTCTCAAGACTAAACACCGGACTAACTAACTTGAAGGTCTTCTTGAATAAAAACTCGACGACTAAATGGACGACCTTCGACGACTTAAATGAAGGTCGCCTCAAGACTAAACACCGGACGACTAACTTGAAGGTCTTCTTGAATAAAAACTCGACGACTAAATGGACGACCTTCGGACGACTTAAATGAAGGTCGCCTCAAGACTAAACCTCGTCATTCTTACATTGTGGTTTCGTATGGCCAGGTTCCTTGCACACAGAGCATCTATAAGCTCTGTGTTGCTTCCTGGGTTTGCGTCCTCTCATCCTAGATAGCTCCAACCAGGATTGCCATCTTGATTTCTTTTTTCTTCCCCGACCACGCTTTACTTCCGAGGAAAGCATGTATGCTCTCAACTTGTTGTCCATTACAAGGATATATATTCTCTGAGTATCCTGCAAACAGAAAATCCTTTGAGTACACTGGAGATACAAGTGTGTTGATATGCAAACCAACAGAATCTCCAGCAGCTATAGCATGAGAGCAAGGTATTTTCTCCACTGCATAGACACCACAATCACACTTTCCATGTTCCAAATCAACCACACAGTCCATTTTGCCACCTTTCACAAAGAATTGCCATCCGCCAATTGGTTGTACCGTCATCATATCTGCTATCTCCGATCGAACAGCAAGCAAGTATTCAACACCCCGACTATGTTGAGTAGTGAGACTCAAAGCATCTTCTCTCCTTTTCCAAAACCACTTTCCTAGCTTCTCCTTATGAACTCCAACAGAAATGAATCGAAATCCTCTAACTCGCTTCAGCGGAATTAATAGATTCAGCGATGTTGCTTGTTTTTATGTTGTACCTGTCCCCCTGGCAATAAACCCTTGACCATAGGCTGACGTCGGCATCCTCCAAATACGTTGCAAAGTCCGGATTTGCACTCCGTATCTCAGCCATGTACCGGTCAAAATCTGAAACCGTATGAGCATAAGCAGCACCTTTCACCAAGTACAAGAGATGTTTCCCTTTAAATTTTTTGACAATGTTTTCTTGAAGGTGATAATAATATATTCCTCGGGTTGCCCAAGGAAACACCTTATCACATGCACTTTTAATGGCCAAGTGCCGGTCGGAGACTATCACTAGAGGCTGGTCATCAGATACACAACTAGCCAATTTTTTGAAAAACCATTCCCAAGAAGGTGCATCTTCAGCATCTACGATCCCAAAAGCCAATGGAAATATCTGAAAATTCCCATCTTGTGCGGCTGCAACTAGCATAACACCTCCATACTTCCCACTTACGTGAGTCCCATCCACCACAATGACCCTTCTCTGATATCTAAAACCTTTCATAGAAGCTCCAAAAGAGAGAAATAGATACTTAAATCAATTCATAGAATCAAGTTCTATAGCCGTGATAGAATCGGGATTTGCTAAGGAGATTTGCTCGAGATATGATGGCAGACGCGAATACCCATCTTCTACTGTTCCTCTCACCAATGTTTGTGCATATAAAAGTGCTCTGTATGAAGTGGTGTAATCCAGAGTCATGCCAAACATGTTCTTCATTGCAACAGTGATATGCTGCGGATTCAACCCATCAATGATTCCAACACGATCAATGAAAAGCCTACCAACATACTTAGGAGTACAGTGTCTCCGCTGAGCCGCTTCGTCTCCCACTGAGGATGTATGTTTTTCCACATACTTTGTTACCCAAAACGTTTTTGTCCCATGTTTCACACTTGCTCTGATCTTCCATTCACAACCACTAACCGGACATGTTGTCACAAGGAGAGTTTTCGTTGACTTGTATATTCTGAAGGTGAACTTAAGCCTCACTGTTGTCAACCGCAGCTCAAAGCAAGGCATCCTTGCTACCAAAACTCTGGTTGACATAGATATTATTACCATTCGATCTTCCACCTTCAATCTGTTTTAATTCTTCAAAACATATATCATCATCTTCTTCATCCTCATCTTCAACCTTTCCATAAACACTGTAATCCTCACCATTCTCGTCCGCTTCAGCAACAATAGAGATATCAGCATCCTCCTCCTCCTCCCCATCATCCTCCCCATCATCCTCCTCCCCATCATGATTTTCATCTTCAACCAAATTATCATCATCCTCTTCAAAACATTCATCAGCATCATCATCTGAAACCCTTTGACCTTGCTACGCTTGATACACAAAGCCGCACACCATGCATTTTGTTATCTCGAGCAAGTTTCTAACTTGTCTATCACTTGTAACATGAATAGAAGGGTGTCCGAGCCATCATCATTTCTGCTGGTAATGAGTAGGTTATCTCCACAGATTCTGTGCTCATGTCCAGGTTATAATCTTCTAGAGCCATTGCAAGAAGTTCCGCATGCGTTGAACCTTCACTTTAAAAAAACACTCTCGCTCCTTTGGCATTATCAACCACAAAATCCCAACAGCAATCTTTTAACAACCATTCCCCATACACTGCATGTAACTGACGCATTATCTACAAAAATTCAAAATAAAACACATTAGTAAACATAGAGAAAATGAAAGTTTACTAAACATTAAGGCAGACGACATACTAGTAAGTCGTCCAAACAGGTCATTTTTGCAATTGAATTTTAATTAGGACGACTTACCATTAAGTCGTCCGCCTGTTTGTTAAAATATTTAGACGACTTCCAAGGAAGTCGCCTAGATAAACGGGTTAGTTTTGCATTTGACCTAATTGTGTCAGATATTTGAATTTTCCTGGACGACTTACGGGGAAGTCGTCTCTGGGTAAACAAAAATTACAATATTTAATTGAAGCTAGACGACTTATTTGTAGGTCTCAGACGACTTACGGGGAAGTCGTCCAGGAAGATGGCTTAGGAGAAAGTCGTCCAAGATAAGCAAGGTTTGACCAGAATCTATGAAGTAAATTTGGACGACTTTGCTTATCTTGGAAGACTTTCAACTAAGTCGTCTTCCTGGACGACTTCCCCGTAAGTCGTCTGAGATAAGTTGAATATTTAAGTTTTATTTTCCAATTGCAAAGTAACCTGAGACGACGCATGATAAGTCGCCTAGATTTAATAAAATTTGAAATTTTTGTTTTCCTTGGGACGACTTACCAGTAAGTCGTCCAGAAAAAGTCAAATATCTGACACAATTCGGTCAAATGCAAAAGTAACCCGTTTATCCTGGACGACTTACTGGTAAGTCGTCTAGGGTATTCTCACGATTTTTTTTAAAGAACAAAGCCGGACGACTTTAGTTAAGTCATCCGTTGGACCAGAAGACTTACGGGTAAGTCTTCTACGCGAACAGTTCTGGAAAAAAATTCAATTTCCTACCTTAAACTAGTGAGATGACTTCCTTAGCACACAAAGTCTTCTCCAACCACCCAGAACCTAAAACGAAAGTAACCCACGATGAATTGTATGCTTCAATAGCTCTATCAACCATAAAAAGTTTTGAATCAAAAGCTTGAGTTTTTTGGATGAATATTGAGGCAAAGTGAGAGAGAAGTTGTTTTTAGTTCATAACAATTGAGAAAGAGAGAGTGTAAATCGTACGAGGTGCATTAAGAGCTCCAAATTGGTAGCTCGTTGTGATTGGTGTATTGATGGCAATGGCAATCTTGTAAATTTGTGAAGGTGGTGAGGTTGAGAGAGTAAAAGAGCCATTTTCGAAAAAAAAATACAAAAATTAATGGCATTTTTCGTGAATAATATGAACAAGTGGGGATGAATAGAGCTAATGATTGTGCTTCATGAAGGAGAGGTTAGTTTTGTGGTTGACTTTGAGTTGTGAGTTACTTTTGCAAAAACCCCCTATATTATATTAAAATAGAAATTCTAGATTAGATAGATATAACAAATTATATTAAATTGATAAGTTGACCTATTTATTTTTAAAAAGTGTTTTCATTTATATAAATAAATATCACTCACTGTTAAAACGAATTAAATTTCATAAATTAAATAATATGCCAAAAAATTGTTAACATTTTTTCAACTCAAAATAATATTTTTTTTAAAAAAAAACTATACATTATTATTTTTATTTATTTTTAAACTCACAACAACATATTATCTAAGAATAATTATATAAAAATAAATAAATTATATAAATAACTTTAATTCATTTGTTATTACAAAATATGCTATCAGAAAAATTTGAAATTTTAATATTCATTAAAAATATTAATAACAAATCAATTTATATTTTTATATTGTATTAAAAAATATACTTTAGCATCTGAAATTTTGTATATTGCAGGATATTATAAGTAAATGCATTATTCTATTTTAAGTAGTTCAGCCCTATTATTTTAATAAATTTATGCAAAGTAGCATTCATAATATTATTTTAGTAAATTTTGTCAATATATGATGTTTTTATGTTATGGTATTAAGTTTTCTGATTTTTTTTGTTATAAAATTAAGATTTCAAAATATTATACTATTTTAATTTTTACAATATAATTTTTTTGTGTTGCATTTCTAAAACTTATAATTTAGCATCTATTATTTTATCTTCTGTAAAACTGAAATATTATCATCATGAGTCTCAAATATTTATTTTTTAAATTGTATATTTAGTCAAGAGAAATTTGAAAAATTACACAACTATTTCTGAGTTTATGCATTATTATCTTTCATTATGAGTTTGAAAGATTATATGAGTGTTGAAAATTTTTGTTATTAAATGAATGCATTATTTTATAAAACAAATAATTTAAATTCTTGGTACATTAATATTTTTCAAAAAAAAATTGTTATGATTTTAAATAATTAGTAAACTTATTGTTAAAATTGATTTTTATTAATATTTTTAATGAATATAAAATTTCAAAGTTTTCTGATAGCATATTTGTAAATAACACATGAATCAACGTTATTTATATAATTTATAGTTTGTATATAATCACCTTTAAATAAAAATAATATTATATAGTTATTTTTAAAAAATATATTGTTGTGAGTTGAAAAAAAATGTTAAAAATTTCTTCTTTTTTCAATGTAAACACTTTTTAAAATTAATAGGTTAATTTATGAATCTAATATAATTTTTAATATTTATTTCATATATAATTTCTATTTTAATATAATATAGACTAAAATTATAAAAATAATAAAATATAGCATATAATTTTAAATTTTTAATTAACATTAAATTATACTAATATTATATTAATAATCATGAAATTAATTAATACATTGTTTTATTAAAAAAATTTAAAACTTTTTGGTAAGATATTCTTAGATTTTTCTCAACAATTTTTTTTCATCAACAAATTTTGTTATTACTAAAAATAAAGTTTAAATTTATAGTTAAACTAGTCCATTGTTAATATTCTTATTAATTATTAATATTTTTAAAATAATATACATTTAATTGATTAATGTAAATAATCAAATATGTCATATTAAATAATTAATGTCCAACTAAGACTTTGATACATCAGATTTTATTTAACTTCTCTTTTAATAGAGAAGATTTTATCATATTCGACACAAAGAATTATGTTTTTTTTTTAAATTGCTTCTCTAATATTATTCTTATAGTTATACTACTTCCTTCGAAAAGGGCCCTTAAATGTAAAATAAAAAATAAAAATTGGGGGATTCTTTTAGTTATTTTGGACAAGTAGAAGAGGAAGAGAAAAGGGCTGGTCATTTCACCATCTGTCATCTCCATCAAGCTGATTCATTTATATGATCTATCCAGATAGTTCATCTTAGATGAATCATCTAACTGAACTTATGTTTGTTTCTTTATTTTCATTTCCATCCAGATAAGTTTAGGAAACAAATTACTAATATATCCTTGTTTAGATTTAGTCAAATTTTATATCTTATTCACTAAATTAATTTAAAATATAATAATTTTAAACTATGGTTTTGCCGAAAAATACATTTTTGCAGATTTGACGGGAAAACGCATTTTCGCGGTTTCGACGAGAAAATATAATTTTGCGGTTTTGGAGAGAAAACATGTTTTTACGGTTTTGGCAGGAAAACGCTGCTTTTGCGCTTTATCGGAAAACAAATTTTGCTGTTTTATGGAAAACGATTTTGTGGTTTTATGGAAAACGCGCTTTATGGTTTTATGGAAAACGCGCTTTATGGTTTTATGGAAAACGATTTTAGCTGGAAAACGCTGCTTTTGCGCTTTATCGGAAAACAAATTTTGCTGTTTTATGGAAAACGATTTTCGCGGTTCGACGAGAAAATACGCTTTATGGTTTTAGCTGGAAAACGCTGCTTTTGCGCTTTATCGGAAAACAAATTTTGCTGTTTTATGGAAAACGCGCTTTATGGTTTTATCGAAAACATGTTTTATGGTTTTATGGAAAACGCGCTTTATGGTTTAGACTAGAAAACACATTTTTGTGGTTTTGGTGGGAAAACGTATTTTTGCGGTTTGTGGAAAACGTGTTTTGTGGTTTTGGTGGAAAACGATTTTGTGGTTTTATGGAAAACGCGCTTTATGGTTTTGGCGAAAACGCTGCTTTTGCGCTTTATCGGAAAACAAATTTTGTTGTTTTATGGAAAACGCGCTTTATGGTTTTATGGAAAACGATTTTGTGGTTTTGAGGAAAACGACTTTATGATTTTAGCGAAAAATGCATTTTGCGCTTTGGCGACAAATGTGTTTTGCAGCACATGTGTTTTTATGGAAAACGCGCTTTATGGTTTTATGGAAAACGATTTTGTGGTTTTGAGGAAAACGACTTTATGATTTTAGCGAAAAATGCATTTTGTGGTTTTGGTGGAAAAATGTGTTTTGCAGCACATGTGTTTTTATGAAAAATGCATTTTGTGGTTTTATGGAAAACGCGCTTTATGGTTCAGGGAAAACATGTTTTTCCTGTTTTAGCGGAAAAACACGTTTTGCGGTTTTAGTAGGTAAACACATTTTTACGATTTTGGCGGAAAAACAGGTTTTTGTGGTTTTGGCGGGAAAAGAGGTTTTAGCGGTCTTGACGGGAAAATGTGTTTTGGCGGTCTTGACAGGAAAATGTGTTTAAAAAAGTGTGTTTTGTGGTTTTGACGGTCAAAAGTGTTTTGGCGGGAAATATCGTTTTTGATGAGAAAACTGCGATTTTGGCGGAAAACTGTGATTTTGGTGAAAAATTGTATTTTGTGGTTTTGGTGGAAAAATGTGTTTTATGGTTTTGGTGGGAAAATGTGGTTTTATGATTTTGTCTTGTTTTTGTGAGCGACAAAATCAAAATGATATTAGATTTAAGTTTGTAATTTTTGAATTATATAGGGGTATAATAGATATTATACCATTTTTACAAAACTATATTCATCCAGATGGTCCAATTTGTGTCAGCCAGCTGATCTTTTAAATTAAGCCTAAATTGTTAAATTCATTCAGATGAACCATCTAGATAACTTATAGTTTTAATGTCTAAAAGAACAAAATTCTTATCTCCATCCAAATGACTTATCTGGATGGAGAAACGAACAGTCCCAGGGACAAAACATACACATTCCCATATACACACAAACACTTTTACTTTTACTTCGAGCTCTCATCCCTAAATACTTCAATCTCGTTTTGTATCTTGTTCTTTAACTAGATTTAGTCTCATTTCGTATTCATCGGTCTTGTAAACTATTCGATATCAATATATTATCCTTTTTTTTGTCAACTTGAATCAGAATACATCATTGTTGTTCTAATAATATTGTTGTCCACAAATTCTTCCTTTCCTAGTTATCAAAATACAAACACCATCAAATTTCTAGTATGGGTTTTATGTTTCACATTTTAGCATAATTTTTAGGGAAGATAAACAATTAAAAAAAATCATTGCTAAGAACCCGATTCTAGGTTAGAAGGCATGAAAATGGACCCATCATACGCAACTTTCGAAATCTAGTGTGATAAGTTCTTTAAACCAGACGACATTGACCAATCGAATGTCAGAACTAAACGACGATCCAGAAGATGAGTCTATTTCATCTAAGTGAAACCGAGGCGCTGTAACGCTATCGTTTCGGCCGAAACTCGCCAAAAACTTGTTGTTAGGAAAATGCGACCGTCGACGACAAATCTTCTCAAACACCAGATTGTTTTCTATGAACACTAGACCTTTAAGCTCGATAAACCACATGATGACGTTCTCATTATTCAACTCAATGTCGGCAGATGTTAGTTATCCAAGATAATTATCGACACAGGAGTTAGATCGAGGTCCTTTTCCATGAGACGGTAAAGACTATGGGAGAGGTTGTTTCCCTAGCCTTTACTGCTGCACAGTGCCGGCTTAAACTTTTTGGAGGCCCTGGGGCAAATCTTTAAAGTAGATCCCCTAAACCGTGATATTTTTTTTATTCCAATGAAAAAATGTTCAGTTTATTAAAATAAACCAAAAGCAAATGCCTAACATATTTTCGTCTTCACTCAAATAAATAGTGTAACAAACTAAAACCAACAAAAAAACTAATGTTATTGTTACAGTTCGAGAGCTATCGAAGAAGATGAAGATAGCGTAACAAACTTTCTATTTCTGTTAAGTGTTCAAGTGTACATCATCATGCTTATATCGTGAGTTTACCACCGGTCTACAAGCCGGTTTACACAAAATTAATAAAGCAAACACTAAACCACATTTAACCAATGTTCATATACTAATATTCCCCCTCAAGATGGCAAATATATGGACTTTAAAGCCATCTTGCCCACCAACGAATAGAACTGAGGAGAGAACAAAGCCTTGGTGAATATGTCAGCAACTTGATTGTTGGTACGAACGTGAAGAAGCTTGATGAAACCACGAACAACCCGTTCACGAACTTGATGACAATCGAGCTCAATGTGTTTTGTGCGCTCGTGAAAAACCAGGTTGCTAGCGATGTGTATAGCAGCCGTTGAGTCACAGTAGAACGCCACAGGACCACGTTGAGGAGATTGAAGCTCAGCCAACACATTACGTAACCATATCACTTCCCGAGAACCATACTCCATTGCTCTGTATTCAGACTCGGCAGAGGAATGAGAAACAGTCTGCTGCTTTTTAGATTTCCAGGAGATCAATGAATTGCCAAGGAACATGCAATAGCCAGATGTTGAACGTCTTGAATCTAAACAGGAAGCTCAGTCTGCATCGGAGAACGCTTGGAGAACAAGATCAGAGTCCACCGAGTAGAAAAGGCCAAGACCAACAGTACCTTTCAAGTAATGAAGAACTTTTAAGGCTACCTGATGATGAGATTTCTTCGGAGCTGATGTATACTGACATAGTTTATTCACAGCAAAGGTAATATCCGGACGTGTGATTGTCAAATACATCAAGCGACCAACCAATCTTCGATACGCCATCGGATCATCAAGCAAAGGTTCTGCAGAATCACGATGCAGTTTCACATGAGGATCAATCGGAACAGAGGAAGGCTTGCAAGCCAAGAGACCTGTATCCTCCAGTAAGCTCAAGGTGTACTTGCGTTGACACACAGAAATGCCTCTCTCTGAACGTGCAATTTCAAGACCAAGAAAGTATTTTAAGGGACCAAGATCTCGAAGCTTAAATGCATCATTCAGATCAATCTTGAGCTGAGCAACAAACTCATCATTGTTACTTCCTATGATGATGTCATCAACGTAGACTAGTACAGCCGTGTAGATGCCATTTAGATTCCTAATGAACAAGCTGTGATCTGAGTTGGATTTTTGAAAGCCAAGACTCAGGAGAGTACCACTAAGCTTTAGAAACCATTGTCTTGAGGCTTGCTTTAAGCCGTAAAGAGATTTTTGCAGACGACAGACTGCATTTGGAGGCAACGTTTCCCCCTGTTTTGGTGTGTATCCCGGAGGCAACGACATATAGATCTCTTCATCTAAGTCGCCGTTTAAGAAAGCATTAGAGATGTCCAGTTGTGTAAGACTCCACTTCTTTGCAGCTGAAACAGAGAGTAAGGTCTTTACAGTGGTCATTTTCGCAATTGGTGAAAAGGTTTCAGCAAAATCAATTCCCTCTTCTTGCGTATAACCCTTTGCCACAAGGCGAGCTTTATACCTCTCTATTGTCCCATCAGGATTGATCTTTATTTTGTAAACCCATTTGCAGCCAATAGCATGCTTTCTTGGTGGTAGAGAGCACACGGTCCATGTGTTTGTGCTTTCCAAAGCTATAAGCTCCTCATTCATAGCTTTGAGCCATTCGTTAAAACGTTTTGCTTGAGTAAAGCTTGTAGGTTCCGGATATAAAGCAACATGACAGATATATGCTTTATAATCTTCAGAAAGACTATCATAAGACATGTATGATGAGAGTGGATAAGGAATCTCAGCATCACTCTCAGCAACATTACAGTAATAGTCTTGAAGATGTGGAGGTAACTTCGAAATCCTCTTTCCTTCTGCAACACGTTTACATTCTACTTGATCAGTACTAGAAGAGTTCTCTGCTGGTAACGACTCAACATTCTCTGTTACTTGCACAGGAACAACTTCTGTAGCTTGATGAGAATCAACTGAATCAGACGAGACAGTCTCTGCTGCAGACGAGGTTTTGTCTTGAACAGAAGAGAAGATGCCATCATAAGGTTCAGTTGTAGTTTTTGCAAAAGGAAAGATTTCTTCATGGAATACAACATTCCGAGAGATGTGAACTTGATTTGACTCCAAATCCATGAGTTTGTAGCCTTTGTATCCCGAGGGATAGCCTAAGAACACACAAGGCTTGGAACGAGGCTGAAACTTATGCCTACTCTTCGGTAAAGTAGAGCAATAAGCGAGAAAACCAAACACCTTAAACCCATCATAATCAACCTTCTTCTTAGTTAACACTTCATAGGGAGACTTATCCTTAAGGAGTGGAGTAGAAAGGCGGTTGATGATGAAGACAGCCGTTAAGATACAGTCACCCCATAGATCAAGAGGAGCATGAGATTGAAACATCAAGGCACGAGCAACGTTCAGTATGTGTTGATGTTTTCTCTCGACTACAGAGTTCTGTTCCGGAGTCTCTGGACAGGAATGATAGGCTACAATGCCTTTCTTCTTGTAGAGATCAATAAATTTCAGTTCCGGAGCATTGTCTGATCTTACTGCTTTCACGACTGCCTTATACTGTGTTTCAATCATCTGAAGAAACTCAGGAAAGACTTTTAAGACTTCATCTTTGGTGCGAAGGAGATAGGTCCAAGTCACACGTGTATGATCGTCAACAATAGTCAAAAAATATCTGAAGCCTTCAACTGTGGTGACAGAGAATGGTCCCCATACATCGATGTGTAGAAGATCAAAGGCGTTTTCACAGATATTATTCTTAGGATTATAAGGGACTCGTTTTTGTTTGGCAAGAGGACAGATAGTGCAGTGAAAAGGTTCTTTATTTCTTTGTTTGAAGCCAAGAACATCTATAACAGAGTGAGTTTTTGATACAGATGGATGGCCTAAACGATTGTGCCATAGATTAACATCAATCACAACGTTTGAACAAGAAGCAAACTGTTGATGAACATCTGATCCTGTAATGTCCTCTGCATCCAGCACATATAAGTTGGAGATTCGATCACCCCTCCCAATCATCAATCCCTTGATATGATCCTGTATCATACAAGCATCTAGATCAAAGAGAACTCTATAACCCAAATCTTTAGTGAGCTGGCTTACGCTCATCAAATTCAGTCTAAAGTCTGGAAGATATAAGACATTTTGCAGAGTCAGTGAGTCATGAAGACGAACTGTCCCTATGCCTGCTATCTTAACTCCAAGACCAGTAGGTAGAGTCACAGATGTGTTAATAGAATCAGTGAGCTCAACAAATAGATTTTTATCATGAGCCACATGATGAGTTGCGCCACTGTCTATTATCCACGACTCTGAACATAAGGCATTTCGTGTTGCTGTCAACATGCCTACGAAACACAAGGTGGAAGAAGAAAATGACATACCGGGCAAAGCAGTAATCATTCCTCCAGACGAAGAAGAAGAAGCAATGCAATTCACTTGAGCTGGTTGAGATTTTAGCTGCGAGTTGAAATATGCAATAACTCCTTCAATCTGGTCTTTGGTGAGGTTGTTAACAATGTGAGATACTGAATCAACAAAACCAACTTGAGCAACCATCGGTTTAACAGAGGTGTTGTTCTTCAGATTGTTATGAGAGCTTTTATCCGTCTGCTGCTTTCCCTTGTGTTTGAAGCCAACTGGATAGCCGTGTATTTTGTAGCATGTATCGACAGTGTGTCCATTATAGCCACAATGTGCACATGTAAGTCTGTTCTGTTTAGCTGGATAAGCAGTCTGTGCAGCATTGATAAGAGGCGTAGACTGGACAGGAACAGTAACCTGAAACGCAGTAGCATTCAAGACGGGAATGATGTTCCTTTGATTGTGATCCTGATCCAAGAGATTGTAAATCTCAGAGAGGTCTGGAACATTTTTCTTCATAATGATTTGGCTCCTGATCACAGAGTAAGACTCATTCAATCCAGCAAGAAACATGATAACTTTCGCATGATCAGATTGTTTAACTACAGCTCTGCAACAATCACAATTTCGACAAGTTGAAACACAATTAGCACCATCTAGCTCATCCCAGAGCGTCTTCAGAGTGGTGTAATATGTTGCCAAATCCATCGAGCCTTGTTGCAGTGACCAGATCTGCTGAGAAATCTGATAAGATCTGGGAAGATTCGTGATATGAAAACGAGTTTCCAAATCTTTACAAATCTCTTCCGCATCGTTGAACCGAAGAATGCTCTTGTAAATCTGCTTAGAAACAGTGTTGAGAATCCAAAATTTTACCATCGAGTTACATCTGGACCAAATCTGATAGTTATGATGCGATTCGATAGGCCTAATGATAGATCCATCAATGAAAGCTAGCTTGTTCTTAGCATCTAGAGCAATCTTCATAGCAATACTCCAGTTATCATAATTTGTGCCATCTAACTCTTCAGAGATGATAGATAGACCTGGATTATCGCCATTTGTGAGGAAAAACGGGGAATGGATGCTATCCGGAGGTAGTTCTGTTACGATCGGAGGTTCGGGAGACGTCGGAGTTGGAGATTCCGGAATCGGAGTTCGTCGAGCTGCCGATTGAGTCTGGCGAGTACTCCGTCATGTAGTTTTGCGGATCAGCACCGTCGTTTCGTGGTTTCAATCGGATCTTGACGGAATGATCAAGTTTTCCGATCACGAAAAGCAGAGTGACTAACCGTGCAAATCACCGGTCAATCTAGGTCAAAGAAAGAAGAAAAAGAAGCAGATCGCCTGAGGTTTTTGCCTGAGATGGCTCTGATACCATGTTACAGTTCGAGAGCTATCGAAGAAGATGAAGATAGCGTAACAAACTTTCTATTTCTGTTAAGTGTTCAAGTGTACATCATCATGCTTATATCGTGAGTTTACCACCGGTCTACAAGCCGGTTTACACGAAATTAATAAAGCAAACACTAAACCACATTTAACCAATGTTCATATACTGACAGAAAAAGTTATTTGTGATATCAAATTTTAATTTTTCTTTGACAGTGAAGCATGTCACAAATTTACTTAAAGCACTCTTCTATGACTGAATAAACAAGTCAGGTAAAAGAAAAACTAATACATAGATTTAGGAATATGAATTAGATGGTCATAAAATAAGAAGCCTCATGCTTGGCCAAGCTTCGCAACAGAACTAGAAAGGATTGAGACTCTTCAGATCTGCTTCCCAGACTTCAAGATATCATACACTCCAAGAGCGCAGAATCGGACATCAAACTCTTTAGCTAAGACCGCGATATCTTTTCATAGAGAGCTATATTTTATCGGTTGTTCTATTCCGGTCTGGTTGCCCAGACCACCTCTAGTTTGAGTAATAGAATAGCCGCTTGATGAAAAAAAAAAAATTGGATTGTGTTATAATCGCCAAAAGTTATATACCACGAACTTTGTTTTTTCTGTGGTTTTCGTTAAGGCTTAGGGCTTACCACTGTTTGAGGTTTAATGTTTGTTTTTCATGTTGTCAACTTAAGCAAAATAAAATCGTCAAAACCTTAATTTTTACAAACAAAAATTTTAGTAGGCACTTCTTGTTTACGGACCCTTGGGCGACCGCCCCTTTGCCCCGGTACTTAAGCCGCTAAACCGCCAAAGTCTCCACTCTCCACCCTTTGCTGGAAGCCACTTTTATTTGTTAGAACACTTTTACTAGTAAGGAAAAACTGAAAATCTTATTTCTCTCTCTTGATTTGTCTTGGCTTTTACAATCATTCTCATCTTCCATTATTTCTCCTGAGCTTTTTGTTAGAACTCATTCTTTATTTTTTCAAAACTAATCAGTTTTATTTGTTGATCTTAATGTCATCTATGCCGATCTTACCATCAATTCCATCTATTCTTTTTTTTTTTTTTTTTTGCTTTCACATATATCAATAGAGAAAAAGTTTCAAATTCGTTTTGCGGTATATATTGGTCAAGTAAATAACAATGATAATGAATTTCAATATAGAGAGGATGGTGAATTTAGTGATTACTTTTGTGACAAAAGAAAAGAGCAAATGTTTTATTACACCGAAAACTGTCTTTTGATTTAACAAGATCGAGATGCTAACTAACATTGAGCAAGTTATAATTTAATTGATAAAAGCATCAATAATCGTCTCTCATCTAAATTACATTAATATGTAAACTAAGCAAGGTTTTTTATCAGTAAACCATCCAAATTCCAAAGAAACATGAAGGAAGACATGTTCTTCTTTCTTACATTTCGTCTAAAGATCAATCTGTGAAAACCTGAGTACCGTTAACAAGAGGTTGTTGTTCCGAGTAACCGATACTACTCTCATCACTCAAAATGCTATAATCAAAATCGTCAAATTCATACTCATCATCATCGTCTTCTTCTTCCTTAGACTCTGTTTCTTCTTCTTTTTGACTCACCACGTTAGACTCATCTTTCCTTCTTTCTATTGTTTGCTTAATGGCATCATCGTAAGACATTTCATACCACACATTGCCTTTCCCAACGATGGATTTGTTGTGTGCATCCTTCATTCTCTCTTGCTTGCTAATTTCTGAGTTCTTTGGTTCTCCCCAGTAGTCATACTGGTACAATGCACTTGTTGGATCGTATTGGTCTTTCCCAAAGAAGCTTCCTGGCTTATACCTCCCTGGTTCCTCCAGTGGTAAACCGAGTGCTTGACGACTGCAAACACAAAATTTTAAAACATCAACACCCTTTTCGACAAACATCAACATAAATTCTCCTTATCAGCTTTTGATTGAACTTGTAATGTCATGATATTTTTTGGTACTTACGAGCTGATATCTCTGAGCAATGCTTCTCTTTCCTCTAAAGATCTTCGCCAGTGTAAGGAATCATACTCGTCCATCTCAATGTTTCTTCTTAGCTTGTCGATTTTGTATCCTTCTCCTCTTGCTTTAGCTTCCATCATTAGTTTATTATGGTGCTGCACAAGACAATAGGAGAGATTTAACCACTGTCAGTATAAAAGATTCATACAACTATGTGAATCTCTCACAGTTGCATTACCAAGAGAGAGAAAAGTAAGACTAATGAAATCAGCCAAGTTCATGTTTGGTAACCGAGTTAAAAATATTAAAGTAGTTAAGGGGAAACCAACCTTCCGCTCTATCAAGGCAGCCTCTAAGTCAAGTTCCTTGACACTGGTTTTCTGTGAAAAACAAGAAAACATTTGATCAGATAACTGAGACATTATGGTTTCACCAACACACCAGTAGAGAAGTTCTTACCAGAATCACTTTTGGCAATTTGGTTTTCTTATAATAAGCTTCTCCATGCTCGATTTCCTTTTGTTCATCAAAGCCTTCGTCATCAGATAGTTCTGATAGTTTTTTGCCTTTGTACTTTTCAGGGTTAGCTTCGTAATCATCCAAAATCATTTGCTCAGCTACATGTAACTGCCACAACTGCAAACAAGAAAGAAGAAGAAGAGATATCACGCAAATTAAAAAGCCAACATACTAATTTTCATAAAGCTAACTCATAACAAAACTTATACCTTGTCAACGTAAGGGTGATCAGAGAGTAGCCCTTCCTCCTCTGGCTTTGATCCTGGATCTTTTCTAGGCTCAGGAGGTCTTCCACAATCTCGCTACACAGAATAATGTTATTAAGATAAAAGGGAGAGGCTATGATATGAATGACATTTGAAGAAAGGGTTCCACTAACCCGTATCTCATCTGGATTAATATCCCCATCCCGATGGAATATTGGTGGAAAGTCAAACTTATTAAAGCTGAAGCAAGATTGGGGAAAAACACATTACATGATAACCAAAGCCGTTTGACAAGAAAACGAAATAAAAAAAAAGGGAAAATAAAGATTTGTGAACTGCATACATCATGTGATCTATGTTGGGATGGACGAAGCGCAACTCTAAGGGAAACCGAAACCGGTATGGATCTCTTTTTGCCTGGAAAAGAAACAGAAGAAGAAACATGAGCATGGAAGATTGCCATTTTAGCTTTTATCAAGGTGCAAAAGAGAGTTATGTCTAAAAAGTACCGTGATCTCAACGATAACATGCATCCCAACTCTTATGAAATGCCTGATCCAAAACCAGTCGTTACCTTTAATAGGAACCCACCTGCATAGCAATGAGAATGAGCATATGAAACTTCTTTCATTGACAAGAGAAAACAATTAACCAGATTATACAACAATCACAGAAAGTTTTAACTAAAAAAGAACAGGGTAGATATACCCTTCATGAACACCTCCAATGTCAACAAATGCTCCCTGATACAGATGCAAAGTGGTAACCGTGCCTTCGCAAATCTGCATGGACATAATGATATCTCACTTATATAATCAATCATCTGATTGACAAATAGTTAATAAACAAGGCATAGGAGAAGGATTCTTACCATCCCCGGATAGTAAAAGGGAAGCTCATACTGCAAACAAAGATAGAGCAATTAACTTCAAACACATTTCTTTAGCTAAAGTCAAGTAATCAAACAACTTTTACCATCCCATCTTTGTAATCCTTCCCTCTTATCCTTCTACCTGGATAAAAATCTTGATCATACTGCACAAATAAAAACCTCATCTTGGTTACATAAGACACTAAGCTAACAAGTGTCTCATTTAAAAAAAAAAAAAGAAAACGGAACCTTGTAAGATTCTTCCTCAAGCCTGTCTTTATTAGCTTCGACCCATTCAGTGTATTGCTTCAAGAAAACCTTAAACCTCTCCAAACACATCTTATCAACAGCAGCATCCTCACCCACCTTCAAGTCCTTATCCAAATCCTCTAACCACACCCTCTCAGCCATCAACTTATGAGCTTCCCTTATGAACTCAAGCTCCTCCCTATCAACCTCCCAACCTTTAGGCGGCCAATCACGCGGCGGAATCTGCCTAACCACCAACGGACCAGCCCAGGAGGTGTCGAGAGGCGGCGGTTTATCACCTCTGATCTCGAACTGCTTAGCGTACCATTCATCCTCCGTTATACCCATCTCCTTGATCTTCTTCTTCCGGTACGAAGGTCTCAGCATCTTGAACGCCTCGATTGCCTCTGGCGACTGAAGCGGAACCTCCTCGCCTTCGTTCAGAGACTTTCGAGCGAAATCGGCTTCGGGTGTGAGGATCTCCTCCCATGGAGCCCACCCCCGCTCGATCCAGTTGCGCCGGCGAGCTTCGTCCTCTGTGTCTTTGTCCTTGGGTCCGAATTTCTCGAGGAAGGTTTCGTCGACGGGGAACTCGTCGGAGCTGAAGCCACGGCAAGGCGGTAAGGTGACGCGGCGAGGGGGTTGGAAGCTTGGGAAGAGAGGTTTGGGTTTGCAGAAATTAGGGTTTGTGGGATTGGCAAAGGTGAAGGTTAGCGTTGTTTGGCAAATCTGCATAATTCTTCTTCCTCTTCCTCTACCTCTTCCTCAGGGGTTTAAGAGAGTGAAGAAGTCTGTGTGTGTGTGGATAAGGGTCGGGGTTTATAATTCATTTGCAATGAAGAAGAGAGGTTTGTTTACTTATGGATGAACCCCCATATTTACTAAAACATTTTGTTTTCGCCACCAGGGTCTTTTTGGTTACCAGTGAGACCCATAGTATATGTCCATAATTACAGATTTTACACATCCGTCCAATGAGAGTAGTTCTCTCTCTTCTTTCCTTTCCTCCAACTTCTCTCTAGAGAGTTCATCATAAGCATCTCTTTCCGGTAGCTGGTGGCGTTGTCGTCGGTCACCAAACCTTTTGTTTTTTGTTTCTTTACTGTAAATACTTTCGCTTGGCGAGTCTCCCCTTCCGCTTGTCGGATTAAAACTTGGCATGGCGACTTTTGATGTGTTTGTCGGTACAATCAAGGTTGTTCGTCAAGATTTTTTTTTTGTCCCTGTTTTTGAAATGATTAGTAACCATCCGATCTATATGATTGGATCATCGTTTGTTTTCGCTTTTCACTTGGAGCTTAATTTTATCCCGTTAAATTCTTGATCAAATATTTTCTTCACCGCTCACTCTGATTTCTTCTTAAGAGAGTCAGTCTCTGCTATCTTTGTTAGCCGTTCATGGCGTTCAGGTGGAGCATCTCCAAGAGAGAGAAAGACGAGGTTTATGGGTACAGGGAATCGTGTACGAGGGAGATTCAGGAGAACCGGCGTTGTCTTCAACGGTCCGGTAAATGGTCTTACTTCGACTTGATTTCAGTTTCCTCAGTGTTGAATCCAGTGGATCGAGGTCCCTTTGCTCAAGTATTTGCGGTTAAAGTGGAAAGCATAAGAATTTGGTATAGGTTTGGCGGAATGGTTTCAGATGCTACAACGGCGGTGATTGAAAGAACAGAGGCGTAGAAGAGGATTTACACGGTGGAGAAACTTTCTGAAGGCCTAGAATGCCGTTTTCTCCGCGAAAGACACGTGGTGTCAATAGTAACTTTTTTCTCTTGGCACGTGGAGAATGATGAAGCAAGCATCGCTTTCGGTTTTAGGCTTATTGTGATATTTTCTCTGGACCTTTTTTTATAACAATCCAATACCAAATTGTAAAAGCCCATTGGATTAGTTTCTAATGAAACAATGTTGACAAAAAAAAAACATATCCGTCAAAGATTTCACTCCGCAAAAAATTATTTTTATCAATATGAAACCCAACTACATTGCATTGAGGCCCAAAATTATGCAGATTATAGATCAATTTAGAAAGAATGCATATGATAACACACATGTTCAATATTTTAGAAATTTAACCCAATCCATACTAGCAACAATATCAAAAACAATTGTTAAGAGTTTATGAAGAACTAAACTCAAATCACAACAATTAAATCAATAAACTTTTGTTGCAGAGGCTACTATGTGTAGATCTTAGAATTCCAAATCTCTTTGCGAATCAGTTCAGATAAGCATTAAGAACATGTTTGATAAGTTCACTAAATCTCTAAACCAAATCTCTTTGCATATATGTAGTTAGATCATTTAAGATGAGTTAAGGTAATCAATAACACTCTTGTGTCTACCAATTATTCTAAGATCAAGCTTTGAAGATGTCAATCTAAATCTAGCATTAAGAACAATCCAGATGAAGAATATAAGATACCCTTAACAATTCAGTCTAACAATTCATCATTCTTCGAAGAATACTAAATCTAACAGATGGTTTACTCAAACATGATAGCAGGAACACAAACTATATTATGAATAAATTCCATTAAAAATCAAAAGAGTAAATAAGGGAATTCAAAATCTTTTCTATGAAAAAGTTTTGAGTTGTCACTCCAAATCTCTCTAAGATAAAATAAAGTGTAACCTAAACAATGGTTTTAGAATAGATAATATAGGTCTAAATCATGTATTGAACTTCTTTGAAAATAAGGAAACTTTTAGGCCAAACTATTTGAAACTTCATTAAAGACTCGAAAATTTACTGATACAATATGGGTGTAGATCGACACCATTGGTGGGGTTGATCGACACCATCTTCAAATACATGCTTAGAGTTTGTCTTTTCAGAATCAATTCACTTTAAGCTCCAAAATTCTCTAGAACCTTCAAATTTGTCCAAAATGTACTTAAACCTACAAAGACTCTAAAAATGATTCGAAACATATAATATAGACTATAAAATAAAACATATATCATGGTCAAAACTCATTAAAACAATGATATATCAGTATGCCTCTTTCATCAAAGCGAGATCATCGACGGGATTACCATCGCTTAGCTTCAAATGCTATTCTACTAGCTAAAGTGCATGCTTAATCGTGTTGGTCTCATGCTCTTTATTAAAAACTATATGTTTTTATCATCATAGATTGTAAATTCTTTTTATGCATTTCGATATAAAACTGCTTTCAAAAACATTAATTATGTACCTTTTATATATCTAAAATTGGATTAAAATTAAATATTGTTAAATTTTTGTTTCACTAGGGGTTTACCCGGCGCTTTGCGCATGAAATTTATATTTCTGGTTTAAAACTTCGCTTTTATATTTTTGATATGAATTTGATTTTATTTTCTATTAAACTGACATTATATTATTTAATTATTATCATACATTTTTATTTAGTGAAAACAGTTCTTTATCTTCATATATATATCTGAGTATGTTCTTCTTACAGTTAAAATGAATTTAGTATAAGATATAATCTTATTTTAGATGTGATATAATGTAAATAATAAATTTATTTATTTCAGTTTGATGTACTGTGTACTCTCATAGTTTTCTTTTCATGTGGCATTACATTGTAAAATCTAATGAGCATTTGAAAATGTATAGTTTTCTCTCTTTGAAAATAACTATAAGTTTTGCTATGTATGTTTTTATTCTTATTAGAGATACTTATCTAACAATTCAAAATAAGTTCATGTATATTATTTTAAACATTATTTAATATTTACTAGATAGTTGCTGTGATTTCGTGGGTATGAATTTTTTATGAAAATATATATTATATACACATTGATATTCAAAGGTTAGAAATATTAGCTTCAATTAATTTGAAAATTAAAAATTTTAACCTAAGTCATTAAAAATATTTCTTGTACATAGTTCTGATCAAATGATTAACCTTAGTCTGTTGAAAATTTAATATCGATTAAAATGACTTAATTAAACAGATATGTTTAAATAAGCTTAGAAATAATATTTTAAAAATGAATAAAATCTAGAAAATTGTTTAACAAGAAAACTTAATGTAAAATGCTATTATAATGTAAATTCAGATATAACCTAAAATAAATAAGTGCTTAAACTCAAAAATATTTTAAAAATAAACATAAAAGTTAAAGGTAAAACCCTAAACATGTTGTTACTAGAAATATGAATCACCCATACCCGATAATAGTGGGGGTGTCAATCGGGTTGGCCCGGCCTGGCCTAAACCCCGCAAAGCCCATCGCTATTTAATCCTGATCCATTCTGGCGCGCAAAAAAATTGGGATTATATTTCAAAGCCAATCCCGGCCTTAAAAAGGCTTTAGGACTTTTCGGGTTTTTCAGACTTTTAAAAACGAAATTAAAATTGAATACATTAGTTTCAATATTAAAATTAATTTAATTTCAAATTTAAATTACCGTCTGTATGTACATAAAATCTACACTAAAATAAATTTCTTACTTAATAAAATCAAATAAACAATAATAGTGAATATAAATAAAACAAAATATTTTCAACTCTAAGCAGAAAAACCGATAGGATCAAGATCTTGATGTTCTTCGGTGACTTCCACATTCTCATCATCATCACGAGTTACATTTAAAATTTTAAAAATATTAAATTTTGACATATATATCAATATATATATATATATATTTAAAAAAAAAAACTAGATCAAAACAAAAATCATTACAACTAAGAATGTGTACATATCAATGCTTCAACATGTATTGGTAAGAGAAAAGTTCTATATTTATTTTTAAGAAATGTACATCAAAGCTAAAAATAAACTTTGACTTCGTTATAGTTATTGGAATCCTATATTTGTTTAAGACATTAGCACTAATTTTATATTTGCTTATACAAGTGTCTTAAGATGGACCAGCACTCACCAGAACACAGAGTCAACTAAGACTACACTTGCCATCTATAAAACCATTTTGGGAATCATTGGCCATCAATTTCCAACAGCTCTTTCCATGTCAAGGCTGCTACTGACCAAGACTTCATCATCGAAAATGTTCCTAAGAAGCTAACATATGCCCTCAAACCTCCCAGATTCAAAGCCATAAGCACATCCCTTAAATCAAACCTTTCACTACAGGAAATAAGGGTAGTAATAGCGGACGGAAAATGCTATGAATCATGTATAATAGCGCTTCCTTGTCCGCTCTGACAGCGCCCGTTATAATAGGTCTGACACTTTTAATAACGGTTTTCGTTTATGCTATAGTTAACCATACAACAATAGCATTTTTATTTACGCAATTGTTAATATTTATAATAACGTTTTACAAATGTTAATAAAACTTATCAGTTTGATTTTTCCAATAGCAAAGATAGCAAATGTTTCGTAATTAGTTTTTAAATTATCCAAAATTTTATTAGTATATAAAAATTACGAATTGATTTTATTTTCTAATGTGATATTTAATTCGAATATTTATCATAAAAACAATTTAAATTATTAAAAAATCTAATAAATATTAAATTATTTAAAAACCCATAAAACATTATCTTGTTCATACAAACCACCACACAAACTATCAATCTACTACTAATAACCCTTCACCATCATCTCTAATATCTCTGCTCTTCCACCACTATCAAGCTTCTCATCTATCTCTTCCCTCGCTTCTGAACCAACTCCATCTCCTCTCTTCTATCTTACTCGACTCCAACTCCATCTAATGTCCTCACCGCTAACTGTAGGTCAAAAATACAAATCTGCTCAGCTCAATATCAAACTCGGGAGAAAAAAATGCGGTAAGCTCAGATTAAGAAAGAATACAACCAGTAAAGTAGCAGTCTTGGCAGTGCTGATTTATTGCCATGGTTCCTGAAACACAATAAAGAATACAACCAGTAAAAAGTTCTGAAAGAAACAGACACAAACGCTAGATATAAACACAGCAGAGAATCATTGCAGGTTTTTGATTTTAAAAACAGAACATTTTTGATGAAACTTTTACACTATATCAAATCGAAACTCAGATCCTTAGCCGCTCATATAAATTTAGAAATTGTCTTAAGCTTAAAAATATCAATTGAAATAAGATCAATCATAAACAGAAACATATTAATCACTCTTCTCAAACCCAAACAGAAACAGATAACACATATTCTACGCAAGCAAACACATGTCTGATTTCTGTGCAAGAATATGAAAAGTCTAAACTCAGAGCTCTGATCAAAGAACTCTATTTTATCAAATTTCAACAACACAAACAACAGATCTACTAACTCTCAGCATAATATGAAAGGACCAAACGAAAATCAGAGAGAAAGATGAAGACATATTTCAATAAAAGAGATTATTTTGTAGAGGCTTTCTTCAAACATGAAACCCAAAGAAAGACAAGTTTGAAATCATACTAATAGGAGACTGCAGGAGTGGCTGATTAGGGGTTCTTACCTGCAAATCATTGGAGACCTCGACATCGCTGATGGTAGTGAGAGAAGAGAGGTAGCGGTCGGCTTCAGGCAACACGGCGTTGATTAATTCCGCGAGGTCAACCGGAGCCGTTGATTGCGGCTTCGAGGTTCATTTCAAAGAGAGGCTGACCGGCCGAACTCCATCTCTCCTCTCTATTCTCTCGGTCTCTCTCTCTCTCTCTCTCTCTCTCTCTCTCTCTCTCTCTCTCATCTCTCTCTCTCTCGGTCTCTCTCTCTCTCTCTCTCTCTCTCTCTCTCTCTCTCTCTCTCTCTCTCTCTCTCTCTCTCTCTCTCTCTCTCTCTCTCTCTCTCTCTCTCTCTCTCTCTCTCTCTCTCTCTCTCTCTCCCAAACACGAGATCTGTTCGGATCTGTTCAGATCTCAGAAAAAAGTAATAATAAATTGAACAATTAATCTCAGTCGTTGATTTTCAATATCATCCAATTGTGCAAAAAGTTATCCATGCCAAACCAATAGAAAACAGGCATGCGGATAGATAAAAAATTGATTCTAGACCATTGATTTTGAATAAATCAATGGCACAAACAAAAAACAATATAAATTGTAATTTTTGTATTTATAACATTTATAAAATTATTAAAACTTTGAATAATTTGATATCATAATTTAAAATTCATATATAAATGAAATTAAATGTTTGAAATTATTATTTGGGGTTAAGAAAATAGTGTTAAATTTAGATTTAGGGTAAGATAAATAGTTTGAAATGTTAAATGGTTCAATATCTAGAAGATTAACTAAAACTTTTATTTCATTCAACAATTAAGTTATATATTTGCATTTATGAAAATAAGATGGAAGATTAACAAAATGATTAGATTACACTTTGTATAAGCAATTTTAAATTGGATAAAACTAATGATGAAAATTAACAAACTGATTAGTGAGTTTAGGGTTTGGAATATAGTTTTTGGGTTTAGATTTAGAGTTATCTATATGGTTTGAGTTTTAGAATAGACTTGGAGTTTAAGTTTAAAATTTATATTATAAGTTTGAAAAGAATAGATTTATTTATGACTTAGTATTTAGTGTTTAAGTTTGGGGTTTAGGGTATTAGATATAGAGTGTAGATTTAAGATTTAGTGTTTCAGGTCTAGAATATAAATTTATGATTAGATTAAAATGATTAAATTTTGAGTTCGAATTTATGTTTGAGATTGGATTGAAGTTTTGAAGTTTATGATTATGGTATAAAAACATGTTTAGGGTTTAGGGTGATAATATTTAATGATTTTTTTTAAAAAATATTAAAATTTGAATAAAACTTAAGATCTTAGTTTGAGTTTTAGAATATACTTGGAGTTTTTTATTTTTAAGTTTACAATTTTATATGATAAGTTTAAAACATTTAGAATTATGACTCTGTTTATAGGGTTTAAGTTTGGAGTTTAGAGTATTAGATTTATATATGAAATTAAATTTTGGGTTTATGATTTGAAATTTGATATAAGATTTGGAATTAAGTTTTGGGGTTTCAGAATTTAGGATATATACCTCCAAGATATTATATAAAAAATATTTTTTTTATCAAAACTCAAATTATCATTTTTATCCTTTATTTTTATCAAACATATAAATTCAACTAGAAAATTTTGATCTACTTAAAATATAAAATTAAAATTCATTGAAAATTTAATTTTACACTTAAACCATATAATAAATTACGAAATCTAATAATCATTTTAAACCATGTATTATTAATCTCGAACTTGTATCCTCTTTGTCTCACGATTCTCGCAATAACATCTATTTATATAAAAAGAGGTTTGCTCTCTCCTCTTTAAGACACGTCGGATACCACATCAAAAATTCGAGATACGTACTTGCGACACGTGTCCTATTTTATTAAAGCGCATCACTTCATTAATTTTGGACTATGATGGGCTTTGTTTCAATTGTTTCACTTCGAAACCCTGGCCATTCCAGTTTTTTTTTTTTTAGCAACTCGCCATTCAAGTTCTCCTTCCCATTGAAACGTATGCAGTTATGAAAATTGATGGTAGGACTTTTCAGGGTCCCTAACCAAATGTTGTAATATAAGAGATGTCAAACTAGTTCTAAGTGATCACAAAGCAAAGGGAATGCAAGTCTTGCTTAATCTAAATATAACCATTAAGTGAGATGATGTTTAAACTAAGACAATGCTAAAAATGCAATAAGAGATGAAACTTTCTTTGATTATAAGATGGGAGAACTCATGGGCTAAGGGAATTGACCTTGGGTGATTAAGTTTCAATCTAAAGGTGGCAGCTTTCAATCAATGTAACAACCTTAGGCCTAGACGCAATCCTAAACAAACTCTATCTCTAGATGAATGCTCATTTGCAAAGATAACTCAAGCATCTAATCTCTTAGGTTGAATATTATCTAAGCAATCATTAAGAACAAGTCTAATAGCCATCTTAACACCTTTAACAACAAATTTCTTTGTTAAAGAATGTTAAAAGCTTAGGAGAGTTGGTTCAGGCATTTCATCGAACACCTTTCCGGCATGAAATGCCTAAAGCTCAACTTTAGAGTGGCCAGCTCTAAAATAGCATTAAAAGTACTCTACTAGCAAGGAACAAGATAGATCTATACTAAAACACCTTAGATCTAGCCTAATCACCCTTAGTCTCCCTAACCCATGAATCCAAAAGTGGATTACTCACTAATCATCATGATTCCTCTCAAACCCATGGTGGATTTAAGCTTAATCATGTTAAGAAAGGAAGATGAGAAATTAAAATCAATCAAGAACACAAGAACAATAAGATGATTTGATTCAAGATTAGAACTTTCACCCAAAAGCTTTTTGTGTTTCTTAAGAGATAATAAGATAGATCTCACAAAAGAGATTACAAAAGTATTTATACTTAGGCTTAGAAAGCCCTAAAATATTAAAACAAAATGACTAAAATGCCCTTGAAGACCTAATGGTTTGACCAATCAGAAAACTTTATAAAAGGAAGAAGCTTGGACACCCGGGTCGGGTGGTGCTGGACCAGGCTGGGTACAGCCAGCCCGCGTGCCTCATCGCATCCTGTCCATCAAACCTGGTCGGGTGCCTTGAGTCGGGTGCCTTCTCGCGTCGGGTAGGTTGAGGCCGAGTGTGGATGTCACGCGGATGATCCAGGCCGGGTGGATGAGGCCACATGAGGATGCCGTGCAGGTGCTTTTGGCCGCATGCCTCACCCCGGGTACGTAGGTCATGCGGGTCCTTCAGGCCGCATCCTCCAAGGCCGCGTGCTGTCCTCTTCTCAGTTTGTCATCAGGCCGCGCGGGTGGTCTAGGCCGGGATGGACTCAACCATCTTTATTTTCTCATTGTTTTGTCTTGGCTACACGTCATTCTTCACTTCTTTTAAGGTTTTAAAGCTCTCAAACACCTCAAATGACACCATAGGCTGCTCCAAAACCTGATAGGGACAAATGTATGCAAAATGGATCCTAAACATGTCTAAATCATAATTTATATGATCAAAATGCATAAAAAGGAAAACTAAAACAATGAAAATATGCAAGACATCAACTCCCCCACACTAGTCCTTTACTTGTCCACAAGTAAACTTTCAAGAACCATGGAAGAGAAGTTTGAAGGTGGGGACTCATAACCAAAAGAAACTCTTCTTAATTTTCAAACTAATAACCTTGCATAATTATACTAAATAGCAAGAGCAAAGACTTTTTCTAGCTCTAACTTCTTTAGGCCTATCTTGACTCCTTTGACCTCTACAGTCATCATCATGAATCCACAAACCACAAATCCATCAACTCTCTTACAATCATTAATCAAACTCAATAGAAATCTTGCAAATGGTCAAATCGTCCAAGTCATTTGGTTTGGTGAGAAAAGGTTTTTATGCAAAGTGAAACAAGAGGTTCAAAGGGACTTTTCATTGGGTGGTTCACTCTCAGAACAAGTAGCCTTGACATTGCACATAATTTATCTAAGAAAGGGATCAACTCATGCATACAATGCTCAATCTCCATTGTTCTACCCTTTTCCCAAACATAAATCAAGTATTACTCTTATCTACAATGCCAAACCCAACTCACATCACTCACCCAAAGGATTTTCCCAAGAACTCAAAACACTTTTTCATATAGAACTCTTTCCTTTTGAAGTCTAACAAGGGATTTTTTTTTCTTTCTTTTAAACACTCTCTAACTCTTTATTTTTTTACTTTGCTAGCCCCCTTTCTTTATTCTTTTTTTTTATTCTTTTTTTTTTCTTTGGGGGCCAAGACTATCTTTATAACTATGAGCTAAAGAGTTTCTTTTCTTATCCCAAAACACTACAAGAAAACGTTGCTTTAGCGACCAACAATTACGACCAGAAAAAGTTGGTCGTAATTTTGGGTCTAATTTACGACCAACTTACGACTAGAAAACAATTAGTCGTAAGTTGGTCGTAAATTTGCAACTAAGAAGGCTAGTCGTAAATGAGTCGTAAATTTATATCTAATTTACGACTAGTATATCCTTTAGTCGTATATTAGATGTAAATTTACGACTCAAATACGACTAAATAGCAGAGTCGTAAATTTACATCTAATTTACGACTAATGTTTCATGTAGTCGTAAATTGGTTGTAAATTTACGACTTATTTACATCCAATATTTTATACATCTAATTAAAGACTAATGTACGAGCAATGTAGTTGCACTTTGATTAAACGTAAATACGTTGTAACATTACTACCTACCAAAATCGAAATTTCTCTATAAATATGATGTTCTCCCTCATTCTTAAGATGCACAAAAAGCGAAAAAGGAAAAAAAGCAAAAGAGTAAAAAGTGTCTGGATATATTTATGAGGTTCGAGTTGGATGCATGCGATAAAGATTCAAGGGGAAGAGTGGCGGCGAATTTCTCAGCGGGCAGAGATATTCATGTACCAGGCGGACAGGCGCCTCTCACAAAGGAAACAGGTAAAATGTTACGTCCTGTCGTAAATGCAACAATCTGAAGTTTGCTGCTAGTGAAACCGTTTGAAACATATAGTAAGTAGAGGATTTACTCCACATTACTATATTTGGTTTAACCACGGAGAGGGTGATAATAGGAGCGAAGCTAGTAGTAGTAATCAGGTTGAAAATGTTAAGTAACGAGATGAACCACATTTGCCTTACGAAAGTGTCATTCAAGAAGATCATATGGTAGATCATGATAGAATGCATGATATGGTTACCGATGCATTTAGGTGAAACAACATCAGTAATAGAGGAGGTCGAAAATGTAGAGGGGCCTAACTTGGATGCAAAAGATTTTATGAAATGCTAGCAGCGCTAATGAGCCAATTTATGAAGGTTGTAGAGAAGGTCTTTCTAAATTATCATTGGCAGCTAGGATGATGAATATCAAAACTGATCATAACTTACCTGAAGTTTGTATGGACGCATGGGCTGAGTTGTTTAAAGAGTATTTGCCTGAAGTGAATTTGTGTGCTGAATCTTATTATGAGATTCAGAAACTTGTTGATAGTCTTGGCTTACCTTGAGAGATGATTGATGTGTGTATAGAAAACTGTATGATATACTGGGGAAAAGACGTAGAATTGTTAGAGTGTAAATTTTGCAAGAAGCCACGATATAAACCGCAAGGACGTGGGCGGAATAGGGTGCCGTACCAGCGGATGTGGTACTTACCTATGGGATAGATTGAAGAGATTATATCAATCTGCGAAGGCGGCAGCATCGATGAGATGGCATGCGAACATGATCGAAGGAAGGAGAGATCAATCATCCCTCGATGCAAAAGCGTGGAAACACTTGAATTGGTGTACCCTGATTTTGCAAGCAACCCATAGCGTTTATCTTGGGCTCTGCACAGATGGCTTTAGTCCATTTGGAATGTATGGAAGACAATACTGCGCTTTGGCCAGTCTTCTTGGCCATACAACCTTCCACCGAGATGTGTATGGAAAAGAATTGCTTTTCATGAGTATATTGATACCTGGACCAATACATCCTAAGAGGTCCCTTGATGTTTTCTACAACCTTTGATAGAAGAATTGAAGGAATTGTGGTCAACAAGCGTGCTGACATATGATTGTTCAACGAAAACAAACTTTACAATGCAAGCAGTTCTATTGTGGACTATTAGTGACTTTCACGCATATGGGATGTTGTCGGGTTGGACGACGCATGGAAGGCTATCTTGTCCATATTGTATGGGAAGCACAGGCGCATTTCAGTTGAAGAATGGTAGGATGACGTCCTGGTTTGATTGTCATCGAGATTTCTTCCCATTAACCATCCGTACCGAAGGAACAAGAAATTGTTTGGTCAAAAGGGTTGTACGGGACACGCTCCACCATATTTATCCGAGAGGAAATCGAGAAGGATATTGATTACTATGGTGGACTAAGCACAGTCAGCAAAGGTGGTAATTGGCATACTCCTCCAAATATGCCTGATGGTTACGGGACTCAGCATAATTGGCACAAGAAGAGTATATTTTGGGAACTTCCATATTGGAAAGATCTACTTCTGCGCCACAATCTTGACGTGATGCATATAGAGAAGAACTTCTTTGACAACATCATCAATACATTGTTGAACGTCCCCAGCAAGACAAAAGATAACAAGAACTCAAGGTTGGATTTGCCGGGATTATATTCTCGGATTGAGCTGCATATTAGAAACGATGGGAGAATTCCAGTTCCTATTTTCAGATTGTCAGCAGAAGCAAAAGCGGCGTTGTTAAAGTGGGTGGCATCAGACGTGAAGTTTTCTGATGGATATGTTTCAAATCTATCAAGATGTGTTGATCATCAGGGACAAAAGTTTTCAGGGATGAAGAGTCATGACTGTCATGTTTTTATGCAACGACTTCTACCATTTGCATTTGCGGAGTTGCTTCCAAAAAATGTTCACGAAGCACTTGCAGGTAACAAATAATTAATGTTATTTAATTATTAATTCCATCTTGTTGGAAAAAAACTTATAATTGTAAATTATTTGTAGGCATCAGAGCTTTTTTCAGAGATCTTAGTGCACGCACCTTAACTGTAGATGTCATCAGACAACTTGATGAGAATATCCGGATCTTGATGTGCAATTTGGAGAAAATTTTTCCTCCGTCCTTTTTTGACGTCATGGAACATCTGGTTATCCACCTTCCGTATGAGGCACTGCTTCGTTGACCTGTTCATAATGGATGGATGTATCCTTACGAGCGAGCTATGAAATATTTGAAAGGGAAAGCAAAAAATCTGGCAAGGGTGGAAGGTTCAATAGTTGCTGGGAGTTTGAATGAGGAAACATCTCACTTTACGTCATACTACTTTGGGTCACAAGTCCGGACACGGAAAATGACTACGAGCAGATATGATGATGGTGGTGTTATGCCGACATATTTTGGTGAAGATGTTCCAGACATATTCTGTCAGATTGGACGTCTAGGTGGAAAACTGAAAGAAGTTTGGTGGTCGAGTTCAGAAGACGCTCATAGCGCCCACACATATATACTCCTTAACTGCGAGGAGATTGAATTATTTGAAAGGTAATTAAATTAATTATTTTGCTATTAAATTTTACCACACACATATATCGTGCTTTAATGATCATTTTGTTTTAAAACAGCGATATTGTTGCCCAAGTCGAAGAAGCTATTCGGGAATATCAACCAATGATCTCAACAAAAGGAAAGACCAACACTTTGTGAAATTGTTAAAAATGCTGGTATACATATCACAATTTATATAATTAACAAATATATTCAGTGAAGTAATATATTTATATATATATGTTGATGTTCCAGGTTGAGTATGATGATCAATTTTATCCTCGGTGGTTTCCGCAATTGATACAAGGTCCGGTCGGTAAGGTCACGACAGCATCTATGTATTTCTGCGAGGATACACATTTCACACTACGAATATGGAAGTCGAGCAACAATGAATTATGGAGTATGTGTAAAAGGTGAAACAGATTTCTATGGAATCTTACAAGAGATCATCGAAGTGGAGTTTCAGTAGTAAACCTGAAATCGTTCTCTTCAAATGTGACTGGTTTGACCCAACCGTCAATAGAGGTGTTCGGTATAGCAAGTTTGGTGTTGTTGATATAGATGCTACATGGAGGTACAACAAATTTGAACCATACATTTTGGCTTCTCAAGCGGACCAAGTTTGTTTTGTTCCATACCGAGGATCAGACAATCTGGAATATCTTGGTTAGCCTAATAAAGTTACACCTCGGGGCGAGTATTGAGTAGTGATGAACAACCGCCTTTACAAGAAGATGCGTGAATGAAGTAGAAGTACCGAACAAGCTACGATGCTATCTTACTTATTGATCCACATAATCCGAGATATGAAGAACTTCCGGATGATGCGAATGAAAGCCAACGAAGATGAATTTGAAGAAAATGATGAAGTGGATGATGTTTACGATGATGACGAGTGATCAAGTTTCATTGTGTTTTACTATTATCAATTAAGTTTCTTTGTATTGCATTTCAAATAATATATATAACTTATCATCATGTTTGCTCAATTATATATGAATTTAGTTTTTTTTTAAATTGTATTTTGGAGTATGAAAGTGTTTAAAACCCAGAGAGGTTTGGGGTTTGGGGTTTGGGATTTGGGGTTTGGGAATTAGGATTTTGGGTTTGGGGTTTAAATGTACGAAAGTGTATAAAACTTAAGAGGTTTGGGGTTTGGGGTTTAGAGTTTAGGATTTGGGGTTTAGGGTTTAGGGTTTAGGGGAAAATGAAGCTCATTGGTTGTAAATGTACAACCAATGTTCGACCAATCACAAGCATGGTCGTAAATTGGTGGTACATTTACGACCAATGTACGACGAATCACATGACTGGTCGTAAATTGGTGGTAAATGTACGACCAATGTACGACCAAGCATGTCATTGGTCGTAAATTGGTGGTACATTTACCACCAATGTACGACTAATTTCTCTATTAATTTCCTATATATACCCACTAATTATTTTCTCAAATCATAGAAAAATGTTTAGAAATCTTATAAAAATAAAGAAAAGAAAGATCTGGAATCATAAGTGGAAAAAGACATTCGTAGATTTCGTGTTTTCTATTTCCACTTGTGATTCCAGTATCTTTCTTCTTTTTTTTTCGTAAAATTTAAAGTGGACCGTTGTTCATAGAGGTTTATCATGACTTTTGATAAACCTCTTCTCATTTTTCGAAAAACACTTTTAGTCACAAATTGGTTGTAAATATAAACTTGGTCGTATATTAACCACTCGTATACGACCAATGCTTCTTTAGTCTCACATTGGTCGTAAATTAACCACCTTTTTACGACTAAATCAACTTTAGTCTCTCATTGGTCGTAAATGTACAACCAATGTTCGATAATCACAAGCATGGTGAAGTAAATTGGTGGTACATTTACGACCAATGAGAGACCAAGGCAAAATTCTATATAAGGCAAGCAAATCGTAGCCATTTGGTTGCTCACTCCCATCTCTCTCCCCTCTCCCTTACAACCATTTGCCTTCTCTCTCAAGGTAATTTTTTTTTGTTTTAGTTCTAGGTGGTTAGTTAGGTGATTAGATTAGGTTTGGAATTAGTTTAGGTGATTAGATTATGTTGGAATTAGTTTAGGTTGTAATTAGTTGAGGTGATTACATTATTTATAATAATAATAATTATTTGAATTTTTTATAACCATTCTTGTTTTTTTTCAATTTTTTTTTTCAGATTGACGCTATTGTAGTTATGGCTGGCGGTAGAAACAGACTTAGAAACCGTGGCAGAGGGACCTCTTACGGGAGTACATTTCTCGGTCAGACGGATCCATCTGCAGCTTCTACCTCCCGCACCCCAGACAATGTCCCCGATAGCCAAATTCCTAGCGTTCCGTATGTGCGTCCGCAAGCTGTCGATCATGTAGCTCCATACATTCCGCAGTATGATGATGCTGCATACTTTACTTATGAGGAGCCTCGGCATGATCCGCAGCCACATGATCCGCAGCCGCATGATCAGCAGCCGCCGCATCAGCAGCCTCATGATCAGTATCATCCACAGCCTGCTTCACAGCCTGCTTCACAGTCTGCTTCACAGCCTGCTCCATACCAGCCTCCACACCAGGTCCCACAGCCTGCTGCATACCAGCCTCCACACCAGGCTCCTGCAGCTCCAGGTCTTCATCCAGATTTGTTGGTGCCACCGAATGCACTGTATGCAAGATATTTCGTGGAAGATATTCTCCAGATGCCGGGACGAGAAGGTTTACCCATCCTTGATCCAGATCTACGACCCAACACAACTTGGTAATTAATTTTAAATTAATTAAATATAATTTTAAATTTATATATAACAATTAATTCTATATATATATTCTTTCAAATTTTGTAGGTTTAAAGGGAACAATGTGGTGGGCCAGAACGTTGGGAATGTCATCAGATCAAACTTCCGGGAAGCGCATCCAAACTGGACTCTTACACCGGACCACGTTCGCATTACTTGGTTCAAGTGCTTCGCGGTTAGTTATAATTTTTTTTTTAATTTAAATAAAAATAATTTGGTTAAGTAATTAATATTTTTTCATTATTTTTTTGTAGCAAAAATTGAATTGGTCTATTGGGGTCAATGAGACGGTGAAGGCAGCGTTCAACAAAAAGGTGATGGCTCGCCTTAAGAACATTGTTGGCGACTGGAAGGAAAAGTGGAAGTATTTGGGGGATGACGCAAAAGAGACCTACCTCAGCGATTAGGTTTGGACTGGTTTGAAGGCCTATTGGATTTTGCCCGACTCAGTCCAAAGGTCTCTCACTTGCTCTGCGGCCCGGATGATCCGAGGTGCTGATGGTAACCTGCTAATACCTCACTTGCTCATACGTATACCAGGAATCGGGAGTGTGAACGATGTCCCCAGGGCGAGAGTTGAATATGCTGCTAGAAGGGAAGAAGAGTCCTCGCTCCGGAAGGATTTGGAAAATGCGAATCGAGCCATAGCCGACAACAACGACAAATGGAAGGCTATAACAAGCGTTTTCGATATGATGCTAGCCTCAACCCCCAACGTCAACCCGTCGGTTACGTCAGCGTGGCAGACCCTACGTTCGACTTTTGCCGTCTCCGACCCTACTCCCGAAGAGCAAGCGGATTTGCATCGGCGTGCGAAACAGAGGAGTTCTGAACTTTTAGATGAAATAAACCTAAATTCTTAGTTTTTTTCGTTTTTAATTATTTTGTATTTGAATATGTTAATTTTATGAATGTCATATATTATTTTATTATGGAATTTTATCAAATTCATAAAAATATATCAAATTTTAAATTATTAATTTTTTATTTTATTTTATTTTTTAAAAATAAAATATTTCGTAAATAAATTCAGTAAATTGTCATAAATTAACGACTAATGTACATCTCTATTAGATGCACAATAGTCGTTAATTTACGACTGATTTACTTCTACATTAGATGTAATTTAGTCGTAAATTTATGACTATATTACATCTAATTTACGACTACAAGTTTAACTACTAATTTACGACTACCTGTTTTACATCTAATTTACGACCAACATTGGTAGTCGTAAATGTACATCTAATTTACGACCATCTCTGGGAGTCGTAAATGTACAACTACTTTACGACCAATATTGTTAGTCGTACATTTACGACCAAGTTACTACCAATTAGTGATTACGACCAGCGTATAACGACCAAACACAATTGGTAGTAACCTGGTCGTAATTCCCTTTTTACGACCAAGTTACTACCAATTGTGTAGTTGTTAAAGCCCTGTTTTCTTGTAGTGAAAGACCAATGCTTTGAGCTCTAAGAGTCTATTCTTTTCTTTCACAATCCTTTTCAAAATTCCCAAATAAATCTTTTCAACACTCACCCCCCAATCCTAGAAGCTAGACAATAGAGTGTCTAATCTAGCAAGAATGGAGACTAAGCATTGTTGTTCCCAATACTCTCAAGATTATGTGCATGTATGACTTTCAGAAAAAGGCCTCACTCATGCTTGAAAGGAAAGAAGGGGTTATGGGAGTGGAGTACCACTTGAGTATGTCTAAAAGGTAGGCAAAGAATGGGAGAGACAACTCAAGTGTTCTATCTATGACTAAGCACACAAAGGACCATAAGTGATGAAAGGACTTTTCAAGGGTCCTAATCAAATGATGTAGTATATAAGATTGTCGAACTAGTTCTAAGTGATCACAAAGCAAAGGGAATGCAAGCCTATGCTTAATCTAAATGCAATCATTAAAGGAGATGATTATTAAACTAAGACAATATCTAAAATGCAACAAAATATAAAACTTTCTTTCTTTATGAGGAGATGAGATCCATGGGTATAGGGACTTGATCTTAAATGATTAAGGTTCAATCCAAGATGCCAACTTTTCAATCAATCTAAATCCTTATGCCTAGACACTATGCTTGAACAAACTCTATCCCTAGATGAATGCTCTTTTGCAATGATCACCCAAATACATCAAATCCCTTTGACTGTAATGATCAAAGCAAACATTAAGAATGAGTCTAATAGCAATTCTAGCTTCTTTAACAACTAATCCCTTAGGTAAAGCAAGCTAAAAGCATAGATGAGTTGGTTCAGGCATTTCATAAAACACCTTCCGGGCATGAAATGCCTATGGCTCTATGTTTGAGAGGCCAACTCAAATATAGCATTAAGAACACCAAATCATGCAAGGAAATGATAGATCTAACACTAAGCACCTTGGATCTACACTTAATCACTCTCAATCACCCTAACCCATGAATCTTAAATGGATCTACTCACTAATCCACATGCTTACTCTTAAACCCATAAGAGATTCAAGCTTAAACATGTAGAGAAAGAAAAGAGATGAAATCAAACAATCAAGAACACAGAGATGAGATGAGATTATGAATCAAAGATAAAGCTTTACTCAAAGGTTTGTGGTCTTAGAGAGAAAATAACATAATCCCACTTAAGGGTTAACAAGGTTATTTATACTAGGCTTAGAAAACCTAGATACATCATGAAAAATTACTAAAAAGTCCTTGGATTCAAATGAGTCTCAACCAATAGGAAGGTAGCAAGAAATTCGGTCTTGGTAGACCGAAAATCACCATCCCGGTCCGTGGTACCCGGTCTGGTCCTGTTCTGGCCGTTGTTCAGCCCGACCGGGTTCAGCATCCCGGTCCGTCCTTCCCGGTCGTCCGGACGTCCTGCTCGTGTGCTTCTCCCGACCGGGTTCATCACACCGGTCCATCCATCCCGGTCGTCCGGATGCGTCTTGATCAGCTTCTTCCCGACCGGGTTTATGAAGCCGGTCCATCCTCCCCGGCCGTCCGTTCTGCTGGCATTCTTCCCGACCGGGCGTGTCTAGCCGGTCCGTCCTCCCCGGTCAGACGCGTCTTGATCGATCTCCAGCCGACCGGGTATGTGTACCCGGTCTGGTCTCCCCGGTCCATCTCTCCATCTCATGATTTCACTTCTCTTTTCATTGCCAAACTTGAATCTTCACTTCTTCTTGGGTCATAAGGCTTCCAAACACCCCAAATCACACCAAAGCATACTCCAACACCTGATAAGGAAAAATGAATGCAAAATGATCCTAAAAATGCCTAAACCTTAGCCTACAAGACAAAGAATGCAATATAAAGATGGCTAAATCAATGAAAATATGCAAGACATCAACTCCCCCACACTAGTCCTTTACTTGTCCACAAGTAAACTGGCAAGGACTAAGGAGGAGAGGTTTGAAGGAGGGGACTCATAACCAAAAGAATGCTCTTCTTAGTTCTCAACTCGATAACCTTGTATAATCATACCAACTAGCTAGAGCAAACACTTTATCCAACTCTAACTTCTCAAGGCCTATCTCAACTCTTTTGATCCCTACACTCATTCATCATGAATCCACAATCCACAAATCCATTTGCTTTCAAACAATCATTAAGCAAACTCAAAAGATCTCTTGCAAATGGTCAAATGGTCCAAGTCATTTGGTTTGGTGGAAAAGGCTTTGATGCAAAGCAAATCAAGGGGTTCAAGAAGGATTTTTAAAGGTGGGTTACTCTCAAAACAAAGTATCTTTGACATTGCACATAATATATCTAAGAAAGGGATCAACTCATGCATACAATGCTCAATCTCCATTGTTCTACCCTTTTCCTAAATACATAAGTTACATCCTTATTCCCAATGTCAAAAATACCACTCACACCTCTCACCCAAAGATTCTCCCAAAACACTCAAAGATACTTTCTCACTTAGAACTCTTTCTTATTGAAGTCCACAAGGGATTTTTCACATTTTAAACTCTTATCAGCTCTTTCTAAACATTGCTAGCCCCCTTTTCATTATTCTTTCTCTTTTTTTTTTCTTTTTCTTTTTTTTTTATATGGGGGCCAAGACTTTCTTATTAACTTAGAGCTTACAATTTATCATTTCTCTTATCCCTTCTAGACTTAATGACTTATAACTTTAGAGTCCCATGAGTCAACCTTTTCTTTCATAAACCTTTCACATTCCCAAGATCACACCATACAACACTCACCCCCATCCTAGAAGCTAGACAATATGAGTGTCTAATTTAGCTAAAATGGAGACTAAGCATTGTCGTTCCCAATACTCTCAACATTGTGCACATGTAAAGCTTTCCAAAGAAGGCCTCACTCAACAAACAATGAAGGCTTGAAAGGAGGAAAGGGTTTAAGGGAGTGGAGTACCACTTGAGTTTGTCAAAAAGATAGGTAAAGAATGGGAGAGACAACTCAAGTGTTCTATCCATGACTCAGTACACAAGGGACCATGGGCAAGAGACTTAGAGTCTAAATATGACAGAAGCAAACTTCAAAGAGAGAGCATCAATCAATCAAATGAGCTTTAGGAAGAGTTTTCAAGGCTTGAAGTTTACAAGCTATCCTAAGATTGCTCAAGCTACTTACTATGATTATAAAGGTTATCACTTTAAGAACTTAGCATGAGCATCTTTACAAGGCAACTATCATCCTTGTTCCCCTATGCATGATGCAACCTATATGATGATTTTCTTCTTTTTTTTTAATGCAATTGAATGATCTAGACTCAATCCTAATGCAACTACATGATTCTTTTTGTGTTTTTCAAAATTTTCAAATTTTTTTTTGGTTTTTCTATGCAATAACTATCTACAAATGCATGCATATGACATAAAATACAAAACTATCAGCAACTTGACACCCCTCCCCCCCACACTTAACTCACACAGTCTCTGTGTTTGTTAAATGTAGAGAAGGGCCCAAAAGAGGAAAGATAAATGCAATGAGAAATGGTATATACAATGATAAGGTGTTGGAGTACCTCTATGGAGCGTGGGATGAGGCTGATGCCTCACCCTCAGAATCATCTTCATCAGCAGTGTGTCTAGAGAAGGAGACTGGTTTCCGGACTCGGATTGGGCGATGTATGGGTTCCTCAAGCGGCGGAGAGCTTGCTTCTTGGTTTGTGGCACAGTGGGGTCATGAAGTGGCTGAGGAGGGGGTGCATTGAAAGCAGCAAGATCAAAGTCCTCAGCCTTACAGCCAGCTACAGCTCCCCTAGCTAGAACTTCAGCTACTTTCCTCATAAACCTAGCTGAAGCTTCAGCTTGCCTCTTCACAGTTCTTTTCAGCTCTTTGCACTGGTTGGTGAGCTTGAAAATAGTCCTATCTTGAGCCCTGTTCCACCTCTGGAGAGTGCTAATCTGGTCATGAGCTTGGCGAATGGGCCCAAGAGGCAAAACACCGGTGCATTGCTCGAACTTGTAACGAGGAGGACCAAAGAGATGTGCAGTGGCTCTTCTGGTGTGTTCCTGATCATAAACAGACACTTTTCTTGCTGCCTTCTCACCCTTGGGAAGGGCCATAGGGCCAAGGGCTCCATGACTCCTAAGGAGGTGCTGCTCACTGATGTCAAAGCTGATGTCTCCTGAAGTGTCCAATGAGGTGAGCTCAGAGTTAGGAAGCAACAGCTCAGCCCTTTTGCCACCTCTCGAATAGGAATAGACACATCACCCATTAAACCTACCACTTAGGAACTGAGCCTTCTTCAGGTAAGATCCATCCAAGAAAGTAGGACCTACTCCATCATCACCCAAATCAATTCCCTGGTAAGCCAATAATGGAGTTATCCATCCACCAATACCAATCTGAGGACCTGAGTCACGGTTTGTCCAAGCCCAACTCTTGTAGTGCATTAGGCGCTGAACAAGGAAGCCAACCATACCAAAATCTGAGTAGAAGTCATCCGGGACAACAGGGAGCTGAGGAAAGGAGGCAAAGTGTCGGGCGGTTTGGTGAAGGAATCTCAGCTCTTATGTGTGAACCGAAATTCACACCGTCGAGTTTCAGTCAATCAGAGGGAAACCAAGTAAATCTAGTCTCCCCTAAAGGTCACGGCTATCTACTGGGCCACACACAACACAATTAGTACGACGAAAATATTAAGGTATAAAATTGTAAGATAAAAAGAAGGGAGAGCAAAAGGGGATCTTATTTCCGAATTCGCGTTTGAGCGTGAACAACGGGTAAGAGCCTTGGCTACGAGAGCTGTCGGCAAGTTCGCTAGTCTAACAACCTAAGTTCTAAGCTAGTTGAGTCGCAGCTCGATAGTAAAAACGGAAAAATGCCTAATTTACTCTAAGTGCTAAGTTTTCTCTGAGAAAGCTATCCTTTGCTCCTCGCCTCAAGCTCTCCTTATATACTTCCTCTAGTTCGGTTTGCCTCTCTTTTTGGGCCGGATTTGTCGCAAGTCGGGCTTTTTCATTTTTCCTTCATGATTATCTTCGGAAACTTAACATTTATCTTTGCGGAAATTTGACATTTATCTTCGCGGAAATTTGGCATTTATCTTCGCGGAAACTTGACATTTATCTCTTTCCGCGAATGAGATAAACCGTCGTTCTAATCTTTGGGCTCAAGTCTCTTTGGACCGTAGGTTGGCCGTTGTCTACAATTCGGAACCTCTTTGGACCGTATTGAGACTTAAGCATTTTACTCGCTGGCGTCCGCTGGCATAGGTACGATCCTTCTAACGAAACTCCGCTTCTTCATACCGAGGTGGTTGATGTTGAATTAATCGTAACCCGCCCTACCACGAAGAGTGGAAACCGCTCGAGACTTAACCTTCCCAATTTCCGAAAGCTTTTGAAGATATTCCTAGATGGAACGTCGACGTTATATCCGTGCACCTGAGGATTGAGTTATGGAAATTTCAGACGAAGACGCATGGTCACGGATAAGACCGATTCAGAAATAATCGTCAATATCGTGTTTCGCTGGGCGAAGCTCTCCTATGCCTCGCCGAACTCGCCTGGCAAGCTGATCCATGACAGGGCTGTACTCGCCGGGCGAAGCTGACCCATGTCATGGTCGAGCTCGCCGCGTTGACCATGCTCGCTAGGGGACCTCCCCTTGTCTCGGCGAGCTCGCCGCTGGTTGGGTCTGTCGCCGCAGCTCTTTGTCTTAGCGAAGTTCGGCTCCACGCCACCGGCGAAGCCTCCTTTGTTCCGGTGTTAGCGAAGCCGGTCTGCTCGCTGAGCGAAATTCGTTGGCAGCCCTCGTTTTCCTTGGGCGAGCTCGCCTTGGCGAAGCTTGGTCTGGCGGTTTCGCCGGGCGAAGCTCTCCTATGCCTCGCCGAACTCGCCTGGCAAGCTGATCCATGACAGGGCTGTACTCGCCGGGCGAAGCTCTCCTTGTCTCGGCGAGCTCGCCGGCGAAGCTGGTCTGCTCGCCGGGTGATCCGCTTCGCTACTGCTTTCGTTTTGCCCGATTTGGTTCTTCCGAGGATTTTTGTGCATCGATTCCGTCGTGGCCGATTTTGACCCCAACAGTTAGCCCCAGCTAGCTAGGTTCCGTGGAATTTTGGTAACAGGTCCTAGCTCGCGGTATAGCTTGTGAGGAGAGTGTAAAGACGTAATCGCTGTCGAAAATCCGAGAGTAAATAGTAAATCTCTTTTACTACTTATATAGGTGGAGTAAGTTTTTAATCATTCCAAACTTACTCCTTACTAGATCTTACCTTTAAGATAGGCATATTTATTTTCTTTCTCTCCTTGCTTTAAAGAAAATGTCTTCAAGCAAAGGATCTTCAAAGAGACACTTTTCCTCACATTCATCTTCGGATGACTCTTCTGCTAATGAGGTGGTCATTCCGAAGGAGGAGTTTGGAGTCGATGAAGACGCAAAGGATGCGTACTACAAGGCTCTTTGCGGCTCGTTTCCTTCTCTGCAAGATATCCCGATCCCCAAGAGGCCTGTGAGGTCGCCAAATGCCTCTCACGCCGAAAGCATGGTTTCTCCGCTACCTTGCTACTCTGAAGTTTTACCAGGTCCTGCGAAGTTGTGTTCGGATCGGCGGCAATGAGGCGCAAGGAATCCTCGGAAGGTTTCTTCACTGCGATGAAGCCTTTCGTCGTATTGCCGCATGTGGTTCCCGATCCCCAGCATCATTGTTCGCGCATTCGCCGCTTCGAAGCTGATCAGTCAGCTGAACGCTCCGCTTTACAGCATTGGCTCGAGTGTTGATCGCGAAGTTACGAAGTTAGGATGGATCTTAACCATGGCGACTTCGAGGGCCTTTGGGCTACGACCAACGGGATTGATGGCTCGCTTTCGCGTAAATGGAATCAACAAAACATATAAACCGTAAACACCTTTACCCCAAACATGGTTTTCTTCGCTCAATCAGATGGGAACTCCGCCGAGAGAGTGGAAAACGTTCGAGACTTAACCTTCCCAATTTCAGCTTTTGAAGATATTCCTAGATGGAGCGTCGGCGTTATATCCGTGCACGAGGATTGAGTTATGGAAATTTCAGGCGAAGCGCATGGTCGCGGGATAAGACGGATTCAGAAATAATCGTCAATATCGTGCTGTTGGTGACTCTCTATCCGGCGAACTTCGCCTGGCAAGCTGATCCATGACAGGGCTGTACTGGCGGGCGAGCTGATATGTCATGGTCGAGCTTCGCCGGCGAGCTCTCCCTTGTCTCGGCGAGCTTCGCCGGCGAGCTCTCCCTTGTCTCGGCGAGCTTCGCCGGCGAGCTGGCCAGCGCTTCGCCGGCGAGCTCTCCCTTGTCTCGGCGAGCTTCGCCGGCGAGCTGGCCAGCGCTTCGCCGGCGAGCTCTCCCTTGTCTCGGCGAGCTTCGCCGGCGAGCTGGCCGTGCTTCGCTGGCGAGCTGGCCAGCGCTTCGCCGGCGAGCTCTCCCTTGTCTCGGCGAGCTTCGCCGGCGAGCTGGCCGTGCTTCGCTGGCGAGCTGGCCGTGCTTCGCTGGCGAGCTGGCCAGCGCTTCGCCGGCGAGCTCTCCCTTGTCTCGGCGAGCTTCGCCGGCGAGCTGGCCCGTGCTCGCCGGGTGATCGTTCGATTACTTCGTTTTGAAGTTTTGCCGAGATTTGGTTCTTAGAGGATTTTTGTGCATCGATTCGTCGTGGCGATTTTGACCCCAACAGTTAGCCCCCAGCTAGCTAGGTTCCGTGGAATTTTGGTAACAGGTCCTAGCTCGCGGTATAGCTTGTGAGGAGAGTGTAAAGGCGTGTCGTTTGCGAAAATCCGAGTAAATAGTAAATCTCTTTTACTACTTATATAGGTGGAGTAAGTTTTTAATCATTCCAAACTTACTCCTTACTAGATCTTACCTTTAAGATAGGCATATTTATTTTCTTTCTCTCCTTGCTTTAAAGAAAATGTCTTCAAGCAAAGGATCTTCAAAGAGACACTTTTCCTCACATTCATCTTGGATGACTCTTCGCTAATGAGGTGGTCATTCGAAGGAGGAGTTTAGTCGATGAAGGCGCAAAGGATCGTACTACAAGGCTCTTTGCGGCTCGTTCCTTCTCTGCAAGATATCCGATCCCCAAGAGGCCTGTGAGGTCGCCAACGCGCCTCTCACGCCGAAAGCATGGTTTCTCCGCTACCTTGCTACTCTTGGAAGTTTTACCAGGTCCCAAGCGAAGTTGTGTTCCGGATCCCGAGCGGCAATGAGAGCGCAAGGAATCCTCCGGAAGGTTTCTTCACTTGCGATGAAGCCTTTCTGTCGTATTGCCGCATGTGGTTCCCGATCCCCAGCATCATTGTTCGCGCAATTCGCCGCTTCGAGCTTTCGATCAGTCAGCTGAACGTTCCGGCTTTACAGCATTGGCTCGGAGTGTTGATCGCGAGTTACGAGTTAGGGATGGATCTTAACCATGGCGACTTCGAGGGCCTTTGGGCTACGAGACCAACGGGGATTGATGGCTCGTTTCGCATGGCACCGAATAAAAACATGGCTATAATCCAGGGGCACACTTCGCACCCCAAGACATGGTTTGAGCACTTTTTCTTCGTTCGAATAGATGGGAAATCCGTCGAGGAGAGCTATCTCCACCTATTCCGTCGGGAATGAAACTTCAAACGCGGTAATACGACTTGTGACGTTTTTATTTTTTTTATTTTTTTATTTTTTTATTTTTTATTTTTTTTATTTTTTTTAGTGTGACGATGGTTTTTGATTTTATTTTATATCTTGCAGCGAACAGGATCCTTCCGCCAATTCCTGCCGATCTTTTCGCCAAGCGAGATCTCCTCCGCAGCAGACCGTTCTTCTGGAATTCCTTTACCGTTGAACAGATCCGAAGTGCGACGGAGCTCCATCGATCTCGAGCCGTCTCCCAGCTCCTTGATGTTCCGTATGAGGAGGAGCCGGTCGCTGGTGTCTTGCTACTTAGAGGCGGAGAAACAGGTCCCGGAAAGGAAAAGAAGTTGCTTCTGAGACCGTTTCGGGAGATCCTCCGCTGCCTGGATGGAAACCAAGTTTTACTCCAGGGGAAAAGAGTGGAGCCAACGAGGTTCCCTTCCTAGTGATTTTTTCGCTGACCTTCCTCCCGGTTTTACTACTCACGAGTCGCTGAATGAAGAGTCGAGGCGGAAAGTGGTCGCTGAAGGCTCTCGTTAAATCAACGAGGTTTATCCCTTGAACTTTGATCTGAATTTTGGTATATATATACATATATAGTTTTTTAATCTTAAGTTCATGCAGGGGATGAGGGTGTTTAATGCGGCGCTTGACGGGAGTTTCCGGGAGTCGCGCATCTCTCACTTTAAAGCCGAGGAGGCTGAAAGGGAACTCTTTCGGTTTCGGAAGGAGGTCGAGGAACAGAGCCAAAGACAGGCTGAGCTCCATTCTCGGGCTCTTGTTCGCGCGGAGAGGAAAGGAAGGAGGATGATTGTCGCCGAGATGAAGCGGAGGCCACTTCGTTCGCCACCGAATCCGTAGGCGATTTTCGCAAGTGTCGTGGCTCGGTTGCCACCCTCTACAAGTCGCAGAACCAGGAGTCTCCTTTCCTGCCGAGGTCGCTGAGATGTCGGTCCTTATGGACGGGTGCGCCCACGCTGAATCCCTGGTTCCTCCGATCAAAGGAAGGGTCCGACAGCTTTGGGATCCCATCGAGGTCTCGGAGGACACGACAGATGCGGGAGCCGGTGTTGGCAACGGAGGTGCCGGAGTTGCGGACGGAGATTGATATACCATGGATTTTACCCGTTTTTACCCATGGTATATGAGTGTTTTTACTACTATTATCTATGTTTTGGAGTCTATTAGGTATGTTTTCAGGTTCAAGCATTTTGGAGAAAAGTGATGTTTTAGGTGCCTTTTGGAGCTTAAAGAAGAGTTCACCGTGATCAAGACAAGAGGTCGACACCAGAGTTACACATCGTCGATGCACACTCTGTGCAATCGATCGACACACATCTTGACGGCGATACGTCGAGACTATAATCGATCGATGTACACCTGTACTATCGATCGATCTTGAAGCGGCAGAAAGACAAGTTGGACCTGGCGAACTTGAAGCCCAAGATATCACATTTTACAAGAATGCCCACGGCGAGTTTTTAACCTAATGAACTCATATATTTATATGCCTAAGTGTTTTGGCAAGATATACAAGCTTTTACATACAAGATATACAAGTTACAACAAGTTTTCATAAGTTTTCTAAGATTTTCTTCTTCTACTTATTTCTTTTCAGTTCTTTTGTTAACAAAGGTTATAGAATTCTAGACCTATGTTGGGGTCAAAACGGTTATCTCAAATCTACGGCCAAAGATCCTTCCAAACTCGAAGATTTCCGCATCTAACGACTACCGGGGAAATATCGAGCAACGGAAAACCCACGGACGGCAAGATCGCTCTGCCGGGCGGCACGCTGGACGCTGGCTGGCCTGGCGCCGGTGGCACCGTCCGTGGGCGGCCTTGCGCTGGCGGCACCCGACCTGGCGCCGGCGGCACCCGCCACGCTGGCCGGCCTGATTGCCGCACTCGGCTCATGCCGGGCGTCACTCGCCTTGCCGCGCACCGCCACGCTGGCCGGCCTATGCCGGGCGCACCCTGGTCTGGCGCCGTCCACGGCCCTCGCCCTGGTCTCGTCCCATTGTGCTCGGTCCAATCCCATCTTGGCTTGTTCGATCAGTCCTCGTGAGTTTGGTACAATCAAGGCTACAGAATAAACATCTTTCGATTCGGTTGGAACCATCCTCAATGTTTTACGATGGAAACTGGAGGTTGGATTTCTAGAAGATATCGTGATAAAACAAAGATCGATTAACTTGAACATCGATCCTTTAAGCTATACGGTTTATTCTCCGAGAAAGATCATCTTTCCGAGAAATCGTATAAAACGTTTAACGACTTAAGACAAGTCCACGGACTTACTTACGATTTTTCAGAATTCAGGCCCAATCATGCTATGACGGTTTATCCGATTTCAAACGCCGGATAAACATCAAGTCATCGAAAGATAGTGGAAAACTCGGGATGATTATTAAAGACCCATTAAAATGGAACATTTCCTGAAGAGATAAGCTTGGGCCCAAAGGCGAGTCCCATCATCCTAAGGCAAACCGACCTAGGAGTGGATATATAAGGAGAGCAAGAGCAGAGGAGAAGAGCATCCCGAAAATCAGAGAATTAGACTTAGAGCATCCTGCTAGCTTAGAAGAACTAGGGTTTAGGTGGTTAGACTAGCGGAGCAAGGCTTAGGACGTTTGGCTGCCTGCAACTCTATCTTTTTCTTTAAATCGCAAATCTCTTTGTCTTTCGGAGAATCCTTGTACTCGTTTCTCTTATCTAATAAAACGCCTTCGGGCAAATATTTCAATTCCCATTTTTTGTCTTCTGTTTACTTTATCGATTTTGTGTGGCAATGCAGAGAATCCGGACCTTCAAGGAAAGTCGGGTTTACTTGGCTTTCCTCCGCAATCTTACTTATCAGAAATTGACGGTGTGAATTTCGGTTCCCACAGTTTGGCGCTAGAAGGAGGGGGGGACGGATTCTCTAACTCGAAAACCACCGATCGATCGAAGTTCAGTATGACTTCTTCGCCAGCCCGCAACATCGTATCTTTCGAGGATCGAGCAATGGCCCGTACGGCCAAACCTCACAACGATCTCCTCGTAATAGAACTCACGATCCAGGATATTGACGTAGCAAGGGTATTAGTCGACACCGGATGCTCGGCTAATATTATCTACAAAAGCACCCTCGAGAGGATGGGCGTCGATCTAAGCATCCTTACAGATGACCCCAGCCCAGTATTTGGACTCTCGGGAGAAATTATGACCCTCGGCTCGACTAACCTCCTAGTCAAAGCGGGGCGTCGCAAAACGCGAATTCCTGGTGATCGATGGTCCAACATCCTACAATGCGATAGTTGGAACTCCCTGGCTAAACTCCATGAGAGCGATCCCATCAATATTCCACCTATGCCTCAAGTTCCCAACGCCTTTCGGGGTCGAAACAATACATGGAAGTCACGGAGCAGCGCAGATCTACCTCGCTACCAAACTAAAACGGAAAAACTCCGAAATCGAGACCTCTCGGAAAAAGCAAACGATTCACGACTCGCCGGAAACCTTCTGGCAGTCCCAAAGAGCTGAGGCCCTGGAAGGAAAGCGTGAACCAACCTGCGAACCGGTGGTCTCAGTTTGTCTCAACGATTCTTTCCCGGAACGGTGTGTCGAGATCGGAGCTAACCTCCGCGAACCAATAAAAGCAGAGCTCATCGCGTGCCTCAAAAAGAACCTCAGTACGTTCGCTTGGGCTGCGGAGGATATGCCGGGAAACGACATTAGCGTAACATGTCACGAACTTAACATCGACCCAACTCACAAACCTGTAAAACAAAAGAGACGAAAGCTGGGACCTGAGCGTGCCACCGCAGTCAATGACGAAGTCGAAAGACTCCTCAAAGTAGGGTAGATAACAGAAGTCACGTATCTGGACTGGCTTGCCAACCCTGTCGTGGTAAAAAAGAAAAACGGCAAGTGGCGAGTCTGTGTCGATTTCACGGATCTGAATAAAGCCTGTCCAAAGGATTGCTTCCCGCTCCCACAAATCGACCGACTGGTCGAAGCAACCGCGGGAAACAAGCTTCTGTCATTCATGGACGCTTTTTCCGGAAACAGTCAGATCATGATGAATCCCGACGACCGCGAAAAAACTGCATTCATCACAGACCGCAGAACGTATTGCTACAAGGTAATGCCTTTCGGTCTTAAAAACGCAGGTGCAACATATCAGCGACTCGTCAACAAAATGTTTGTCGAGCAACTCGGAAAAACTATGGAAGTATACATCGATGATATGCTCGTAAAATCTCTTGACGAACACGATTATGTAGCCCACCTAGAGGAATGTTTTGCACGACTAAACCAGCATAACATGAAACTCAACCCGGCAAAATGTAGATTCGCGGTGGCATCGGAGAATTCCTCGGATACCTCGTAACGCATCGCTGAATCGAGGCCAACCCTAAACAAATCGACGACTGATAGAGATGGCCTCCCGAGAACCAAGCGAAGTCCAGAGGCTAACCTGAAGAGTCGCGGCTTTGAACCGTTTCATCTCGCGCTCCACGGATAAGTGCCTACCGTTTTACGAAACATTGAAGGGAAACAAGAAGTTCGAATGGTCCGAGCAATGTGAAAAAGCTTTCCAACAATTGAAACATTACCTGGCCACTCCACCAGTCCTCGCAAAACCGTGGAAGGTGAACTCTTTTCCTCTATATCGCAGTTTCCGCAACGGCGTCAGTGGCGCCTTGATACGAAGAACGCTTAACAAAAGCCAATCTTTATGTAAGCAAGACGCTACTGGATGCGAAACTCGATACCGCTAATGGAAAATTAGCGTTAGCCGTCATAACCTCGCAAGAAAACTAAGACCATACTTCCAGTCTCATACTATAGTGGTTCTCACCACGTTCCCACTGCGGATAATCCTGCATAGTCCGAGTCAATCCGGTAGGCTCGCAAAATGGGCAATCGAACTGAGTGAATACGACGTCGAATATCGCCCAAGGACGTGTGCAAAGTCCCAAGTACTTGCGGATTTCTTGGTAGAGTTACCCACTAGAAGCATGACTAACGAGGAACCAAACTCGACTTGGGTCCTCCACGTCGACGGATCTTCATCCAAACAAGGATCCGGAATCGGAATACGACTCACCTCTCCTAACGGGGAAATCCTAGAACAGTCTTTCCGATTGGCTTTTCATGCTTCAAACAATGAGGCAGAATACGAAGCACTCATCGCAGGCTTGCGGCTGGCCCATGGGTTAAAAATCCGTAATATTCACGCTTACTGCGATTCTCAGTTAGTCGCCAATCAATACAGCGGAGAATATGAGGCAAGAGACGAAAGGATGGACGCATATCTAAAACTCTTCCAAGAACTGGCTCGAAATTTCGACCAGTTCGTCCTGATCAGAATTCCTCGCTCGGAAAACGTCCAGGCCGACGCCTTGGCTGCCCTCGGCTTAAGCTCAGATCCAGGGCTCCAAAGAGTAATCCCGGTCGAATTCATCGAGCATCCAAGCATCGGACCACCAGTGGTCGTCAATCTAATCCGAGACGAGATTGAAGATGCGGAAGAAGTCGAGGATCAACCGGAAGCGGATGTGAACCCGACCGAGTATGGCTGCGACAGCCCTTGGTTAGAACCAATCCGAGCCTATATCGTGAATGGAACCTTGCCCGCCGAAAAATGGGCGGCTCGTAAAGTGAAAACCCAAGCGGCACGGTACGTCACGATAGAGGGAGAAATTTATAAGTGGTGTTTCTCTGGTCCTCTCATGGCATGCGCAGAAGGGGAAAGAGCGAGAAGAATCATGAAGGAGGTCCATTCTGGATCATGCGGAAATCATTCTGGCGGAAGATCTCTCGCGGTCAAAATCAAACACCACGGTTATTATTGGCCAACCATGGTAAAAGACTGCGAGAAATTCGCCCGGAAGTGCGAGAAATGCCAAAGGCATGCTCCAACAATCCATCAACCCGCGGAGATCCTCTCCTCAATCTCGTCCCCCTATCCTTTCATGCGATGGTCCATGGACATCGTCGGACCTATGCACCCATCAAAACAAAAGCGCTTCCTCCTAGTCCTTACGGATTTCTTTTCCAAATGGGTAGAAGCAGAATCCTACGCAAGTATCAAAGACACACAAGTCGAGAACTTCGTCTGGAAACATATCATAACTCCCGTACGAAATTGTAACAGATAATGGATCTCAATTTATCTCTACTGATTTGAAGCATTCTGCTAAAATGGAAAATAATGACTTACAAAGTCAACTCCCAGATATCCGCAATGCAACGGACAGGCAGAAACCATCAACAAACCGCCCTGACGGACTCAAGAAATGCCTAGACGCCAAGAAGGGCGATGGGCAGAGGAGCTCGAATGAGTTCTTTGGTCGATCGCATAACCCCAAGACGGCTACGGTGAAACTTCATTCGCCTCGCTTACGAACGGAATGTATGATCCCCGCGAAAGTAGAATTCCCCGGAGTACGGAGAAGATTCCTCCCCGAAAGAGAGGATGTAAACTACGCTATGATGCTGGACAATCTCGATCTCATCAATGAGCGCCGCGACCAGGCACTCATTCGAATCCAGAATTACAAGCACGCTGCCGCAAGGTACTACAACTCAAACGTACGCCATCGCAGGTTCAAAGAAGGCGATTTAGTCTTACGCAAAGTCTTCCAAAACACTGCTGAACGAAATGCAGGAAAACTGGGAGCAAACTGGGAAGGACCGTACAAAGTCATAAAAGTAGTCCGACCAGGCTAATACCAAATCGCAAACATGCAAGACGTCAAAATCCCGATAACTTGGAATGCGATGCACCTCAAAAAATACTACCACTAAACAATAAAACGTGGTACAAAAGAACTACGAGATGGCTTGATCCGTAGACAAGGGTACGTAGGCAACTCGCCAATCGGCGGATTCAGCTATCCCCCCAATTTAAAAAGGGGAGGGTACGATACTGTGATACTCCCACAAATTTCGAAGACTCTAAAATTTTCGAAACTTTTTCACGACTTTTTCAAAATCGGCCGAAACAGCCACAACAACGGATCTAGTATCCACTAAGCGATTATCACATCCAAAAACAAATCCCGGATGGCCAACACTTCACGAAGCACTGTGAATGTAGGCGCTTCTCCACAGGTCAAACTTACGCGACCCCTTGGTCCCGGCCCAAAACGGAAACAAAGTTTTCTGGATGCGAACATTCGCAAAAGACATCTCCAAAGCCCGCAAGCGTTTCAACACGAGATGCGGCATAAGGAAAAATCAACCTTCAGCACTGCGAGACGTCGCTAACGATTGAAGGACATTTTTTTCCGCAAAACATTGCAGACGAAATCTTCGTCTCTGAACATACAAACGCACCTCAAAACGGTATCATTTCGTTGTTGCTGATCACAACAAACGAACCCTAACGTCCTAAACAGACAAATAGCCGCCCTTCAAGGGGTAGGCTCTCTTACATCCGACAAGGATAAACATAGCGCGCTATATAAGAAATCCAAAATTTTGGTCTAGCTCTTCAGAAGGAAGTAGCTCGACTCACGCCAAACAAATCATATAAGCCGACAACAATTAGCGGATTTTAAGCGGTGCGAGTCAGGTTAAAATCGCAAACAGGCAAAACGAAGCCGATTTGTCATCGCAAAGCCTCAGTCCGAGTAAACCTAGGTCTTGCCCTAAACCCAGCCACGCTAGATCTTGACATCTCACAGACATAGTATGGTATACGAGATCCAAAAATTTTTCTCTTCACTTAAGCCTATTCGTTTCACGACTTTTTTCCGTAAATCGGTAAACCGCGGAAAATCTCGCTTTATGCAGACAATAGGTACGGTGATCATCGGGGAACTAGGAATGAGACGACAACTCACACCCTCTTTCTCATACTTCGAAAAACTGAAGTTCATAAATAATCGAAAACTTTTCATAGATTGAGACTGTCGAATTCAAACAAAACCCCAAAAGGGCAGGGATTCGCCACCAACGCCAGTCCCGTAATACATCATGGCCTCTTAAACGGCCAAACACATAAAAACGAAATCCCAGAAGGGATTGATAAACCTAGACGCTCCCAGGAGCGTCATCTTCATCCTCACTCGCGACAGGGATAGCCTCGCCATCGCCTCCTTCAGTCGCATCGCCACTACCCGCCTCGTCCGCGCCAACCTCGCATCTTCTCCCGCTCCTGATCTTCTGAGTTTTCGAGGTTGGAGCTGTGGTGCATTCGGCTTGCAGGCCGGCGAGGATCGAATCGAAATCTCCCTCGGTGGCCGCCCACTCTCCTTTACAGGACGATAATCTGGCTTCCTCCAAGTCCAAAGACGGGGCCTCATTACCTCGATCCCGCTAAAGCCAGGTCCCTCTTGCGGATGGCTATCAAGGACTCAAACAGGATGGCCATCCTCGCCGACGACCATAGAAGTCGCCGCTGGCATCGGTAACCTCGAGGATCTACGGCGCCATCTCCTCGTGAGCCTGAACCTTCTCACGAAGGCGGCGGACTTCGAGGATTTACCTCTTCTCTTTCTTCACCTTGAGTAACGAACTCGCGGTCTTCCCAGGTCGCGCTCAAGATCGCTGATACAAACCTCAAGCTGGGACGTCTGGGCAGCATGGGTGTCCTCGACAGTCTGCAATGCAGCCTTAGTACGCTTCAGCGCTTCCTGCGACGACTCCAGTTCCTTCGATAGACGAATGACTTCCGACCCGCACTCGCCAAGCATTCCGTCAATCAGCGACACAAACTGCCCGCAAAAAGGAAGGAGTAAGTATCATCGTAAAAAACGGTGCAAGAATTGCGGACAAATTAAAATCGAACCTTGGAACGATGACGCGCCAACGGCTCGAGTTCGCTTCCTCGCCACCTCGCTTTTTCTCCGGACGCCGCGCCAGCCCTTGCCCTTCCTTGGGCAACGGCGCTCACCAGCCGCTGGCAGTCCTAAGACGAGTTCCTCTTCGCTGGGGAAGAGGTGCAGATTCTATCGCGTCCTCTCTTCCGGAGATCACGATCGGAGCAGTCGAAGAACCCGATGGATGGATCTGAACATCAAGAGTCTGTTCAGGAACAATAACCCCTTCTGTAGACGGGAGGGCATCGGATGGGACTTCGGGGCTGGGAACCGAAGGAGCAGGCAAAGGAGTTGGAGCCGCGGAAGGAACATCGGGCATCTCAGTCCTCGCCCGCTTTGAGCCTTTCGCAGCACTACGCCGGGATAGCTTAGCCTTGAATGAATCAAACCCATCAGTCAGGGACGGAGTAGCCTCTTGAACGGCCTGAACGGCGGAGCTTGACTGGCCGGAACCGACGGAGCTTGGCCGGCCTCGCCCATCTCAACATCAGAATCACTCTTTTCAACTTGGGATGAAGACATTTTCTTTCTTGAGAGAGAAGAAGAGAGAATTTGAAAAGATGTGAAGAATGAGAAGGGAAGGCTGGCTATTAATAAGAAAAAGGGGGTGATGACACAGGTTTCCTGCGGAAAAATCCTTAGCCGAAAATTTCGATTTTCAAAAAATTCAAATCACTCGCCCGCAAAATCGTCTCCGATCTTACGAGTTGGGGGCTAACTGTTGGGGTCAAAACGGTTATCTCGAAATCTACGCCAAAGATCCTTCCAAAATCGAAGATTTCCCGCCTGAAACGACTAGCGGGGAAAGATCGAAGCAACGGAAAACCCACAGACGGCAAAGCGGCCTGGCGCCGGCGGCACTCGCCACGCTGGCCGCCTGGCGCCGGCGGCACTCGCCTGGCACCGGCGGCACTCGCCTGGCCGGGCGGCACTCGCCACGCTGGCCGCCTGGCGCCGGCGGCACTCGCCACGCTGGCCGCCTGGCGCCGGCGGCACTCGCCACGCTGGCCGCCTGGCGCCGACGGCACCCGCCACGCTGGCCGCCTGGCGCCGGCGGCACTTCGCCACGCTGGCCGCCTGGCGCCGTAAACGCCCTCGCCCTGGTCTCGGTCCCATTGTGCTCGGTCCAATCCCATCTTGGCTTGTTCGGATCAGTCCTCGTGAGTTTGGTACAATCAAGGCTACAGAATAAACATCTTTCGATTCGGTTGGAACCATCCTCAATGTTTTATGATGGACACTGAGGGTTGGATTTCGTAGAAGATATCGTATAAAACAAAGATCGATTAACTTGAACATCGATCCTTTAAGCTATACGGTTTATTCTCCGAGAAAGATCATCTTTCCGAGAAATCGTATAAAACGTTTAACGACTTAAGACAAGTCCACGGACTTACTTACGATTTTTCAGAATTCAGGCCCAATCAGGCTATGACGGTTTATCCGATTTCCAAACGTCGGATAAACATCAAGTCATCGAAAGATAGCGAAAACTCGATGATTACAAAGACCGACGAAAATGGAACATTCCTTGAAGAGATAAGCTTGGGCCTAAAGGCGAGGCCCATCATCCTAAAGCAAACCGACCTAGGAGTGGATATATAAGGAGAGCAAGAGCAGAGGAGAAGAGCATCCCGAAAATCCGAGAATTAGACTTAGAGCATCCTGCTAGCTTAGAAGAACTAGGGTTTAGGTGGTTAGACTAAGCGGAGCAAGGCTTAGGGCGTTTGGCTGCCTGCAACTCTATCTTTTCTTTAAATGCAAATCTCTTTGTCTTTGAGAATCCTTGTACTTTCGTTTCTCTTATCTAATAAAGCGCCGGGCAAATATTTCAATTCCCATTTTTGTCTTCTGTTTACTTTATCGATTTAGTGTGGCAAGCGAGAGAATCCGGACCTTCAAGGAAAGTCGGGTTTACTTGGCTTTCCTCGCAATCTTACTTATCAGAAATTGGCGGTGTGAATTTAGGTTCCCTAACCTAGAGGAGAGATCCAAAGATATTTGTGATTGGAACCTAAGTGTTCACCCTCTAATAAGTCATGAATTTCTATTATTACCTTGTTGCTATGAACTACTTAGCCATGTCTGAGTAGATTCATTTGTTAGATTAGGGTTTAAATAGGATATGAGAGATTAGCTGACCTATAATTGCTATAGTTGTGATATTTATTGTTAGGATTGTTCACTAATGCTTTTCTAACTTAGCTACCTAGAACATGAACTTGGATTGCATTTTTATTACATGCAATACCTAACAACATCTAAACATGCTATGACCCTCTTGAGATATCACGAGATCTAAGATCATGGTGAGCATTGTATCAACTTCGGCATAAAGCTTGCTTAGAGCCGTATCGTCGATACTCCTATAGATGTCGATCGGCGTAATAGAGGTGTATCGGTCGATATTCCTATCGAACCATCGATCGATACCATCGGCAGAGTAGCCGACCGCAACACCATTTAGTATCTAAGTAATAGATGGTCTAAATAATCGCGAGAGCTGAGTGTTGAGCTCGACATATCATGCAAGCAACTTGTTAGCCTTTATAGTATTTATAATCTTGAATTCCTGAATACTTACGAATCTAACTACTTTTCTTTACTGTTTCAAAACCAAATCCTTTCAACTGGTAATCTTATCTTTACTCAACAAACCACAAATTACTTTACCTATTTTCAACCTAGCATAATCATTAAGATTACATCTTATTTGTACACTAGCTCTGTGGATTTAGAATACAATACTACAACGAACCTCTTATTTGAGAGAGAGTAAAGTCACTCCTTAGGGTAATTTGGTGATATCAAATTTGGAGCGTTGCGGGGAGCTTTGATACAATAAGATCTAATCTGATTAGGTCCTAGGTTATTTCTATTTTATTAATTTGTTTTCGACACAAAATTTTTTCTTGTCTTTTGGGTATGCCAGCGAGCACCAGAAGCAACAAGGTGATAGTGGAAGTTTTCAAGGCTCCCAAGTCAAATGATAGTATAGAAAGGTTGTTAGAACCCACAGAGAACTAGAGACTTATAGCACCAAGAATACACAAGCTTCCTTAATAAGCAAACAAGAAGATGGATGAAGGTAACAAGCTAAGATCCAAAAATATAAACAAGGTGATCTCAAATCCAATCAAGAAACAAGTGCCTGAACTCAATCAAATGCTAAGGTGGAATCCATGGGACTAGGAATTTGACTTTAGGTGATGCAGATCCAATCTAGGGTGGCAAGCTACCAATCAAACACTCTCCTTATGCAAACAACAAAACTAAGCAAGCTCATCCACAGATGAATGCTGCAATGATCACCCAAGTACACCAAATCCCTTTGGCTGTAATGATCAAAGCAAACATTAGAATGAGTCTAATAGCAATCTAGCTCCTTAAACAACTAATCCCTTAGGTAAAGAGACACCTTCGGGTGGAAATGCCTATAGATCTATTTTGATATGATCCGAATCAAAATAGCATTAGAAACCCTCAACAAGCAAGGAAACAAGTAGATCTGATCTAAAGGTGGCAGCTTTCAATCAATCTAACAACCTTAGGCCTAGGCACAAGTCTAAACAAACTCTATGGTCAAGAAGAATGTTCATTTGCTAACACATCTCAAACATCAAATGGTCATTGGCTGAATAACATGCAAGCAATCATTAGAACAAGCCTACTAGCCATCTTAACACCTTTACAACAAATGGTCTTTGGTAAAGAATATTAAAAGCTTAGTAGAGTTGGTTCAGACATTTCATAGAACACCTTGTGGTAGGAAATGTCTAGAACTCAACTTTGAGAGACTGACTCAAAGAAGCATTAAAAGCACTCTACTAGCGAGGAACAAGATAGATCTACACTAAAACACCCTAGATCTTCCTTAATCACCCTAATCACCCTAACCCATGGATCCAAAGTGTGTCACTCACTTATCTCCATGAAAAACCTTAAATCTATGTGAGATTCAAGGCTAATCATGTTTGTGAGAAGGAGAAACAAGATATAAGATGAAGAGCTTCCTTAGATTGATAAAAGATTCAAGCTTTTACAATATGAGGCAAAGTCTTGAGAGAAAATGAGATAAGTCCCAAATTGGGAGATATAAGAGTATATATACAAGGCTTGAAAGCCCTAGAAACATAAGCAGAAATTACTAAAGGTCCTAGGGTCAATTAGGCTTCAACCAATAGGAAACCAGCAAATTGGTCAGGGGTGGAGGAAATGACCCAACCGGTCCAACTAACCCGGACCAGCCTTGTTCTGGCCGTCCAGCTTCTCCGACCGGCGTAGATCATCCCAGACCAGCCTACCGGTCCTGCCTCCCAGCCTGGTCGTCCAGCGTTCCGACGGAGTGCGAACCCGGACTGATCTACCCGGCCAACGATATGCTTCTAGTAAACTGATCATAACTCCTCCAATATAGCTCCAAATGACTTGAAACCACTTCCATTGGAAAGCTAACTCAATTTTCTGTGTTTCCACAAAATCTTAGAAGCAGAAGATATCTCTAAGGTATCCGTCCATTCTCATCTTTGTCTCGACCAGATCATGGATTGACTTTTCTTTTCATGACCAAACTTGATTCTTCACCTCTTTTTGGGCCATAAGGCTTCCAAACACCTCAAATCACACCAAAGCACACTCCAACACCTGATAAGGACAAATGAATGCAAAATGGACCTAAACATGCCTAATGCCTAACTTATATGATCAAAATGCACAAGATATGGATGCTAAAAACATGTAAATATGCAAGATATCAACTCCCCACACTAGACCTTTACTTGTCCTCAAGTAATCTTTTCAAAACACAAGGAGGAGAGACATAGAGATGGGAGCAAAGCCAAAGAAACACTCATAGCACTCAACTTGACATCCTAAAGAAACATAGCAAAAGCATGAGCAAAAACTTCTATTATGCTCTAGCTTCACAAGAAGCTATCAATGACTCTTATGCCTCTACACAAGATGCAATGCTTATCAACCAACAAGTTCTCTTAACCAGCCCTCACATTGATTCACACACACACAGGTGAAGCCTCACAAATGGGCACATGATCTCAATCATTTGGCTAGGTGATCAAATGGTCCTATGGGTGAAAATGAGGGATGCATCTTTTAAGGTGACTATCACTCCAGAATCAAGGAGCTTGATCATTATGCAAAATTTATCTAAGACTGGGAGCAATTCATGCATACATGGATCTATCCTCATCATTCTACCCAATTCCTAAGTGATTACAAGATCTACACCTTTTATTCATCCCATAACAAAAATGAAAAACATTCTCACATCACTCACCCCATGAACAACTTTCTTTCCTATGAAATTCAACCACTAAGGACCTCATTCACTTTTCTAAGCTCTAACTCTTTAAGTTTTTCCTTCCCCACTATCTTATTGAATCTTTCTTTTTTTTTTTTCTTTTCTTTTCTTTTCTTTTCTCTTTTCTTTTCTTTTCTTTTTATATACATGAAGGAAGGTCAAAAACATCAATCAGAGCTTCTTATCTTTTTATTTTAGGTCCCTAGGGTTCTTCTTTCTTATGATACTCATTTGTTCATCAATCTCAACAATGTTACACTCAAACCCAAGGTACAAATCATTAAGTAACAAACACCTCACTCACCATCCTAGAAGCTAGCTCGAATGGAGACCTTATGCTAGCAAGAGATGAGAACAAATCCATGTAGCTCCCAATACTCTCAAGATTTTGCACATGACAAGCTATCAGAAAAGGCCTCACTCATGCAAATCAATGTAGGCTTCAAAGAATGGATAGGGTTCAAGGGTATGGAAGTGCCATTTGGGTTAACAAAGAGTGGTACAATGGAAAAAGATAAATGTGTATGAGATCCATGATCAAGTATGCAAATGCCAATATGCAAGAGAAATTAAGTTCATTCAAGTCTAAGTTCAGGATGGAGCTGGTTTCAAGAACAATGCCAATATCAAGCAAGCAAGCAAGTTTCAGAAGAGTTTTCAAGGCTCAAAGCATGCAAGCCTTTCAAAGATGTTTAAGCTACTTGATATGTTTAACTAGGGTGCCAAATTCAGTGCAAACAGGTATTCTTTACAAGGCAATGCTCCATATGCAAATGAATGCAACCTATATGCAGACTCAATCTTAAGGATGCAGTGATGCAATCTACATGATTCAAAAAATTTAATTTTTTTTTCAGCAAATATGAATGTACAATGCAATGATGAGACTCAAAATCAAAACCAAACATGATCAAATACTTGCCTCCATCCACACAGTCTCTGTGTGAGTGAAAGAAGGAGATATCCCAACAAGACAAAACAAATGTATATACAAGAAGGGTTGGAGTGATACATACTTGGAGTTATTGGCTGAATTGGGTGGTAGAGGACCCTGGCCTCCGGATTTGTGCCACGGGAGAGATAGGCTGAAGCGAATAAGTGAAGGCGGGTGTCAAGTTGCAATGCTTGGCAGCCTTTCACCTTTTGGGCTAGCCTAGATCCATCATGAAAAACCTCAACTATCCTTATTAAAAGCTTCAAAAGAAAGAAAGATAAAAAATATATAAAATGGATAAACATGGGAATGCCTCCCAGCGGCGCTGTTTTAAGTCTCTAGCTTGACTTTGTGTGCTTGCTAATCATAAGTATCAAAGGTTGAGCCAATGCACCTTTTGTCCTTCTCTATGAGAACAAGGAACCAAGTATGCAAAGGAGCACACTACTGTCCATAGAAAATAGACAGATTTTTCATCAAAGCTTCACTAAAGATGCATCATGAATCATGAGATGCTCTTTGAGGTTCAAATAGTCATGAGAATCAAAAGCATTTGGTGGAAACACAAAGTCAACTACAGGCTCAAGCGAAGTTTTAACAAAGTAGTCAACTCATCTCCATCAACCAAATAATACACAATGTTCACATTCTCATGATAATTTTCAGCATGGGGTTTTCTATCTCAAGTAAGAGCTTATCCACATCAAGTTCATCCCTAGATCAGCAAGTGCAAGAAAGAGGTCTAGGTTCATTAAGAATGAAAAACTCAGATTCAAGATCAAATGAAGCACATAGATAACTCTTGTCAAAACAAACTTCAAATGATCTCTAACAAGCTTTTTATTCTCAACTCATCTAGTTTCCTAATTTCACATATCAGATCAAGACATTCATTGATGAGCTCAAGAGAATCAAGATCATGGGCAATATTCTCACCACAAGGCAAGCAAATTTCCTCAAGTTGAAGTTCTAAAGTGGAAATGCTTGTACCTTCCAACTGGAACCCGATACATTACCTCTTTAAGGTCATAAGCAACATCAAACTCATGTTGTGTAACCTCCCTTTCTTCAAACTCTGCTCGATCCAATGAGGTGTGCCGGATCATTCATGCCAGGGATCTCATTGGCTGCCCAAATTCTCTTTCATTCTCTGAAGGCGATGCAACTCCACCCTTTGGTCTGGTGTGTGTGCATATATCAAGGTGGTGGTTCCACATAGACATATGGCTCATCTTCAATGTGATATTCCTCTTCTTGTGGCTTTTCAAGGTAGCTTGAAGCCATGAAGTAAAGGTTAGTAACTATACAAAAGCAAAAGAGAAAAGAAATGAAGCTTAGTCTCAAGAAAGATTGAAATCCTAATGATAAATCTACTAGTTCCCCGGCAGGTAATTTGATAGTGGAAGTTCTTAAGGCTCCCAAGTCAAATGATAGTATAGAAAGGTTGTCGAACCACAGAGAACTAGAGACTTATAGCACCAAGAATACACAAGCTTCCTTAATCTAAGCAAACAAGAAGATGGATGAAGGTAACAAGCTAAGATAAAAATATAAACAAGGTGATCTCAAATCAATCAAGAAACAAGTGCAAGAACTCAATCAAATGCTAAGGTGGAATCTATGGGATTAGGAATTTGACTTTAGGTGATGCAGATCCAATCTAAGGGTGGCAAGCTACCAATCAAACACTCTCCTTATGCCTAAACAACAAAGAGCTAGCTTGCTCATGCTAGATGAATGCTCATGATCACCCAAGTACAAATCCCTTTGGCTGTAATGATCAAAGCAAACATTAAGAATGAGTCTAATAGCAATCTAGCTCCTTAAACAACTAATCCCATAGGTAAAGAACAAGCTAAAAGCATTGAAGAGATGGTTCAGACATTTCATCGAACACCTTAGGGTGGAAATGCTATATATCTATTTTGATATGATCAAGATCAAAATAGCAATAGAACCCTCAACAAGCAAGGAAACAAGTAGATCTGATCTAAATGTGGCAGCTTTCAATCAATCTAACAACAGGCCTAGGCACAAGTCTAAATAAACTCTATGGTCAAGAAGAATGTTCGCTAACACATCTCAAACATCGAATGGTCATTGGTGAATAACATGCAATCGATCATTAAGAACAAGCCTACTAGCCATCTTAACACCTTTACAACAAATGGTCTTTGGTAAAGAATGTTAAAAGCTTAGTAGAGTTGGTTCAGACATTTCATAGAACACCTTGTGGTAGGAAATGTCTAGAACTCAACCTTTGATAGGCTGACTCAAAGAAGCATTAAAAGCACTCTACTAGCGAGGAACAAGATAGTCTACACACTAAAACCCTAGATCTTCCTTAATCACCTAATCACCTAACCCATGGATCCAAGTGTGATACTCACTTATCTCCATGAAAAACCTTAAATCATGTGAGATTCAAGGCTAATCATGTTTGTGAGAAGGAGAAACAAGATATAAGATGAAGAGCTTCCTTAGATTGATAAAAAGATTCAAGCTTTTACAATATGAGGCAAAGTCTTGAGAAAATGAGATAAGTCCCAAATTGGGAGATATAAGAGTATATATACAAGGCTTGAAAGCCCTAGAAACATAAAAGCAGAAATTACTAAAAGGTCCCTAGGGTCAGTGGAAGCTGGCAATAGGAAACCAGCTTGAAATTGGGTTAGGGGTGGAGGAAATGATGGCCGGTCAACAACCTGGACCAGCCTTGTTGCAGCGTCCAGCTTCTCCGACCGGGTAGCTCATCCCAGACCAGCCTACCCGGTCCTGCCTCCCAGCCTGAGGTGGTCCAGCGTTCGAGCCGGTGCTCGAACCCGGACTGATCTACCAGCCAGCTTGATATGCTTCTAGTAAACTGATCATAACTCCTCCAATATACAAATGACTTGAAACCACTTCCACTGGAAAGCTAACTCAATTTTCTGTGTCTCCAAAAATCTTAGCACCAGAAGATATCTCTAAGGTCTCCGTCCATGCTCATATTTGTCTCGACCAGATCATGGATTGACTTTTCTTTTCATGACCAAACTTGATTCTTCACCTCTTTTTGGGCCATAAGGCTTCCAACACCTCAAATCACACAAAAGCACACTCCAACACCTGATAAGGACAAATGAATGCAAAATGGACCTAAACATGCCTAATGCCTAACTTATATGATCAAAATACACAAGATATGGATGCTAAAACATGTAAATATGCAAGATATCTCAAGGAATCCCAACTTTTGTTCTCAGAAGACCCTGCTAGCTTGGAGCGTTCAATCCATAAAGGAAATCTGTTCGCATCGATCAGCGCCATCAACTGCTTGTTGACTGATACCGGCGCACCCATGCCAGACACCGTCTTCGTCGTGATACTCGCACCTTCCGTCGGCCGACACTACTTCACCGTCGACCGACATCTTTCATCGACATCAATGATACCCTAACCGTATATCGTCGATACTACTCCGCGAGTCATGGTTTGCCTATTATTCTCACCGCGAGATGAGAATGGAGACTTCGTGACCAAGAAGGTCACCCGTGTAAAGCAGGTCAAAACTCAGCCTTCGAGAATGAAGTAATCCTGAGCCAGAAACTGCACCTGCGGGCTGTTCAACTTGTAGAAGAGGCTTTCGGACACTAGCTGACTACAACCGTCCAGATCAGTTCTACACCAACAGATCAGCCATTAGTCCCCTCTTTGAAGTGACTTGAGCTCAAGCGCAATACTACACCCTGGGACAGACACCTTACTATGGGCTGTCGGTGAATCCATGGACCATCTGGAAGGTTCGAGGATCTCATATCTGCTATCAAAGCCAATGGAGTCCACATGGACTATCTTCTCTGTAAGCTCTGAGCACTCTTTATCTTGAGAAGCTTTCGGTGGCAGAGCTACCACCAGGATCTCTTACATCATGGAGCGACATCAAAAGCGCATTTTTCGTAACTTCTTTGATGATTAAGCGCTGAAGACTTAAGGAGGAAAATTGCCACATTCAATCAGGGGCACGGAGAGTCATTGAGGATACACGGATCAGATTGAAGTCTTACCGCGAGACTGCCCACACCATGGATTCAACAAAGTGCAGCTGCTCTGCCCTTTCCTCGAGAGGCATCGCACTGAAATATCAGATGGCTCTAGACACTGCAGTGAAGGCAACTTCACCACAAGGAATCACGAAGATGCTGTGAAGCTAATAGACAACCTAGCATCGAAACGGCACAAAGAAACATCGTTAAAAGCAAGATCTGCGTTCCTTGGAAAGGAACATATAAATGAGTACAAGCTACACTTGACAATGTTCAGAAGCTGCTAAACAAGCAAAATCAGCTCAGTGGAGGATGCAGAAACTGATGAAGAAGATAAACTACGCTGAAGCAAGTCATTGGATCGGTGGAAGCGGTTCAAATCTGGAAACCAAGGAAGCGGCTTCAGCGGGGCCGAGAGAAACAACAGCAGCAACCCAACAACAGGAGGAGTTATGGAAAATCATCTTACATGAAGCCACCACACCCACCCATAAGGAAAGCTAGAAGACATGCTTTCGAAAGTTCTTGAAAGCCAGCCGGTTAGAGGTGAGCGTCGATGAAAAGATCGGCGCTGTCTACTTTAAACACAAGATTGATGCTTTGAGTACCCATGAAGAAAGAGACTCAAGTGATTCAGACAGGAGAGAAGCTGTTAAGAAGGAAGCTTTAGGAAAAGGACGGGAGAAACAACAGGCCACAGCGTCGGTCTATCATAGAGGATTATTTGGAGAGTGGTAAAGAAAGAGTCGCAGGGGAGACTTCCATATCCGAAAATGGCGGCAACTACTGGAATCGATCGATGTCAGATCACCACATGATTGATATGCATGCCCATCGTCGATGCAACAAAAGCGAGCATCGACCAATGGATCTTGAAGGATCTACCAAGCGAGTGCAATCCGTGAAGATACTTACTCAAGGAGTTCGCAAAGCACCCACATCCGCCCAGCCCTTATCACATCGACCGACCGGACAGGCGCCCATCGTCGACCGATTGATAAAGAAATCGATCAACACTCCGAAGCTGTCGATCGATATTCAGTTATCACCGCCCGAGTGCAACTTCCCAAGATAGATGTTGCGACTTAATCACTCGGGAGCAATCTAAGCCCAGAAACCCATAACGCTTAATGAAGAAACCCACGAATATTATTGATCAATGGAGATAGAAAAGGAAAAAGATGTGAGTTCTGAGAAAAAGGAAGAAGGTTCTAAACACCTTAAAGAGGTTAATGAGAAGCGGTTGGCAAGTTTGAGAAGAGAGTTCTAAGGATACCTCTGAGAAACCCTTTGAAGAAGCCTACTTTTCACCGCAGTTGTGGATGTTTTCAGAGAAACTAAGGAGCGAAGAAGACATCAAGAGGATGTTCAACCAAGTCGAGAGAAAGTATGAAGAAGGATCAAACTAGAGAAGGGGTGATCGGGAAAGTTTGTTGTTCCTTCCTCGATCAGGGATCAACTTCCCGCGTGCCTTATGTGACCACGGGATATGGAGTTAGCATCTTACCCAAGGTGATAGCAGTATCTAGGTGCGAAGATAGAGCCTCTTGAAGAATGGTTCATCTTTGTGGATTGTTCTCAGCGAACCTACGGAAAATTGTAAGAAACGGAGGTTACCATTGGAGAAGCTAATTCCGTGGAATTTCCATGTCTTGGGCGTCAAGATAACCTAACTACTTCTTTGCTGCTTGGAAGAGCCTTCACAGCAGGGTTGGAGCAGTGCGCAGCCTTGAACAAACAAGCGTTGCCTAACCTAATCAACCTTACGGTCTGCTATGATCTGTCACGAGTCATCAAGGTCCACTAAGAAGATCAAGGCGGCTCAGACCTTGTAGTTGTTTGCTATTGTGAAGATGAATCACGAATCACAAACGAGCGAAGGCCTTGAAGTCGTCGATAGTAGCCTTTGTCATCGATCATCTACGGTGAACCGACATCGATCGACAGCCGCACATGGTCATCGATCGATTCACTATTCAATCAGATCGAGGAGGTTTTAGAAGGTGATTTCAAAATAAAATGTGGGAGAAGCGACTACTACATCCCACCACATGCTGCAAATACTACTCACATTGAGTATCCCGATGATTACGAGGAGGAGAGCTATAGAGTGTCCCAACCTTCCGAAAATGAAGATGGACTTCTCCACCACAACCTCAAAATTCGACATCGATCGACAGGACCACATCCCCATCGATGATACTATTTACCTCGCATCATTTGACAACCCCGATCAACAACCTGCGAGGCGGAGACTACTGTCAATGGGGGCTGGGCAAGCAACTACCAGTCTGGAGAGCCGGATCGAACCGCCCGCACCAACATACATCACCCAACCGAAAAGTCTCGCCGATCCACCGCGGCACCCGATACAATCGACCGATCGGCCTGAACGACCATCGGACCCGATTCAGAACTGTGCCATCGACCGATCATACACAACCATCTAGGTAACAAATTCAAATGTACTTAATTTGGGTAATCTAATCTCCGGATGAGTTTGGTATTTTCAGGGATTCACAAGGCTTTGCATGCTTAATGGATGGGCCGAACCTCCACATATCCGAAGACATTGCGGGCGTCCTACGGTTAGCCAATGGATCCCACAACCTATTCCAGCAACGCGCTGACGGACCAGACCACCATTATCAGCACCAGGCGAACCTGACAACGAGCAAAGGAAAGGCGAGGATAACCATCTGAATAAAGGATCCTTATCTTCAGCGAAATCGTCGATCAGTGTGTTGCATCGATCGATAAAGTGTCCCAGTCGGAAAAGAGCATTCGATATGGAGTTGAAATTATTTTGGGAATGAAGATGAGTATAAGGGTCTACAGAGAACAAGAATGGCTTTGCTAGAGGAATAGATGGTGGCGTCATCAAATTTCTACGACATCAGCTGCTCCAAAAGAACTTCAATGGACGGCGGCTCTACATCTGTCTACGAGCATGCTAGTTCATTTACAAGAAGCGGAGTGGTGCGAAACCTACACCAAAGCGAGATCAGCGAGATGTTCACGGTTTACTTGGAAGCGCCAAATGGAAAAACTCTCCATGGAAAAGAGTTTAAAGAGGCCCGAGACAAGCAGTGAGATGAACTGGATGTTCAGTGCAGACCAGGATTACTCAAGAAGGTTCAGCGTCTTGAGCTGGAACTTGAAGATCTTCGCGCCGCCGAGACCATTGCCAGAAAAGATCAATATCGTCGGCGGGTAACATCCACATCGATCGTCACGAATTCCACCATCGACCACTTACTCAAAACATGAGGTTGATGAATCTCGGAGATATCTGGAAAAGAATTGGAAAAGCGAAGCGCGTCTCAGCAGCAAACTCACCAAAACACAGAACTTATCTTCCAACTGGGGATCACAGCATCGCGCAGAGAATAAAGAGATCTATCCGCCTTATCAATAAAGCACATGCAGATGAACCCGCTGCACCTTGCAGTCCTTTTGGAGGATTGACTTCGTGCAGGCGGTTGAGAAAAATGCTGATATATACACTTCTTAGTAGACAAAGAGAACTTCCTCTGAATAGTGACTGACGAGGAGGTTGAAGTTCAAAGCGTCAACTTGATTATCAGGCTGCATCGATTGCATCGTCGGCCGAGCTCAACCTCACATCGATCGATAGGCGTTTGACTGAAATCGGCGGCCAGATGAAGCTCTTTGCAGAGGCTTCCGGAAAGTGAAAGCGAAAAAATCGGCCGATGAACAACCTGTTGCATCGTCGATATCTGAACCGAATCCGTGCAGAGCGATTTGGAAAAATTAGCTGATGAATCCATAGCAATAACTGGCGTGGATGATTCAAAAATGAGGCGTCTGACCAGCGTAATTACAGCTTGTTAACAAGGTTGGAAGCATGGAATCTAGCATAGAAGGGATGCAGAAGAAATTAAACCATTGAGGAGCTTCGCGAGCAGACCTGCAGAATCGAGCGACAGAAGGTCAAGCGCGTCGTCGATGGACTTCAACAATCGACCAACATTTCAACAAAGGAATCGTCGATACCAGCTCCATCGACAAAATGATCCAGCAACTGTTGATACTGGCCGGGCTCGGTGATCTTCCAGAACCATGCAACAAATTAGGATAGCCGCGAGTTCAGCATTGAAGGTCATGAAGAAAATTCAAAGGATCGATGAGTTGATTGAGATAAAGAAAAGCGAACCAGAATATGAAGCCACAAGAAGCCTATTTGGCCTTGGTTGTGAGAAAGAAAAGATCAGAGGATACTTGTTTCTCAACAAAGTACCTGGACTTCATCTCCATAACTCATTCCATCTAAAGTCAAGCTAGATGACTATAATCAAAGCTGAGTGGGAAGTGAAACCACTGTTAGGTAGTTTTCATCTTATTTTATCTTTAGGATTTTATTTTTTAATTATTTGTTTTCTTTGCAGTTACAACTAGATGATTGCCATTGAAATCGTCGAGATGACACTGTCGATATTGATCGACATGAACCACCTGAAGCGATGAAGCGGCGACTCATCATCGATCGTGCATCGTGATCAGGTATATTGTTCTCAACTTTTTGATATCAAGTGTACTTTATTATTGCTATGCCTTCTTTGGACTGGTTATGGGGACATTGTATGATTTAAGTCTGGGGATGATTATGATGCTGTTTACCTTTGATTTCATCCAAAATGTTTTTCAAAATGGTTTTATTGAGTCGAAAGAAAGGGATAATGATAATTTTAAACTTTTTATCTAACCAATCTTTTTAGGCACCATTCTTAGATTTGTTGATGCGAATGTACGCAGATGCTAAAGTTGATCACATATCAGCTATGACACTTTCATTGATTGTCCGGAGGGCAAAGCTGATTTCAACCTAACTTGACAATTCTTTGCTTGTCTTGGGGCTTGGTATACATGGGATGGGATGCTTCAAACAAGTCACGGAAAGATAAAAGCCTTGTGTGCGAATAGTTTTGTCTCTCTCTCCATTTTGAAATTAGATTTAATTTTTAATTTCGTTTTTTACTTATTAAAATTATCTAATTTGAAAATGAGAGAGAGTGATAAAACTATCACACAAGGCTTTTACCTTCCGGACTTCCCTGAAGCATCGATCCATGTATACCAAGCCCAAGGACAGCAGAAGCTGGATTAGGTTGGAAATCAGCTTTGGTTCCTCGGACAATCAATGAAAGTGTTGTTGGCAGCTGACATGTGATCGACTTCATGGTACGTGCATCTTGAAATCTAAAATGGTTGCCTAAAAGATTGGTTAGATAAAAGTTAAAATTTAAATTATCATTATCCTTTCTTGACTCAATAAAACCATTTTGAAAACATTTTTGGATGAAATCAAAAGGTAAACAGCATCAGTAATCATCCCCGGACTTAAATCATACACTGTCCCCGATTATTATAGCAATTATTGACAATAATAAAGTACACTGATATCAAAAAGTTGAGCAATATGCCTGACCGCGATCGCGTGTCGGTCGATGATGAGTGATCTTTGTCGATAAACTACAATGGTTCGTATGCGATCAATATCGACGGTGTCATCTCGATCGATTTCAATGCTGATCATCTGGTTAACTTTCGAAAGAAAAACAAATCTGAAAAATAAAATCCTAAAGATAAAATAAGATGAAAAACTACCTAACGGTGGGTTGCCTCCCACTCAGCGCTTTGATTATAGTCATCTAGCTTGACTTTAGATGGAATGAGCTCTGAGATGAAGTCAGGTACTTGTTGAGAAACAAGTATCCTCGTATCTTTCGCCCGAACCATCGTCAAATAGGCTTCTTGTGGCTTCATATTCTCTGGTTCGTTTCTTCTTTATCTCCAATCAACTCATCAGTGATCCTTTGAATCCTTTCTTCATGACCTTCAATGCTGAACTTCGTGCCATCTAATTTGTTGTAGGCGTGTTCTGAAAGATCACTGAGCTCGCTTGCATTGAATGGTTTGGATCATTTTGTGCGTGGATGGAGCTGGTATCGTCGATTCCTTTGTTGAAATGTTGGTGGATGGCTGTTGAAGTCCATCGTCGATGCGCTGGACCTTCTGTGGATTCGATTCTAAAGGTGCAGGTCTGCTATAGCTGCCTCTGAATGGCTTTAATTTCTTTCTGCATCCCTTCTATGCTGGATTCCATGCTTCCAACCTTGTTAACAAGCGGTAATTACGTTTGGTTACGAAGCGTCTATCTTTGAATCATCCGCGCTTGTTATTGCTATGTAGACTTCATCAGCTAATTTTTCCAATCGGCTCTGATGCGGATCTCCGAAGTCGTATATCGTCGATGCGATAGGTTGTTCATCGGTCGATTTTTTGCTTCTGCAGATTCTGTGAAGCTTCCTGCAAAGAGCTTCATCTGGCGTCGATTTCAGTCAACGCCTATCGATCGATGTGAGGTGAGCTGGTCGATCGATGCAATCGATGCAACCTGATAATCAAGTTGGCGTTGGAACTTCTCAACCTCACGCTTCATAGTCACTATTATAGTCGCGAGTTCCTCCACTTCTTTGTCTACTAAGAAGTGTATATCAACAATTTTCCTCTCAGCTGCTTTGGCGAGTCAATCCTCCAAAAGGACTGCAAGGTGCAGCGGGTTCATATCTGCATGTGCTTTATTGATAAAGGCGGATAGATCTCTTTATCTCTTACGTGCAGATGCTTAGATCCCCTAGGTTGTGGAAGATAGGTTCACGGGTTTTGGTGAGTTTGCTGCTGAGGCGAGCTTACGCTTTCTTCAATTCTTTCAGATATCTCCAAGAGATTCATCAACCTCATGTTTTGAGTAAGTGGTGATGGTGTGGGCTCGTATCGATCGATGTGGATGTTACTCCGTCGATCGATATTGATCTTTCTGGCAATGGTTACGTGGTCGCGAAGATCTTCAAGTTCCAGCTCAGGCGTTGAACCTTCTTGAGTAATCCCTGTCTGCGAACATCCAGTTCATCTCACCGGCTTGTGCGTAGCCTCTTTTAAACTCTTTTCCATGGAGAGCTTTTCCCATTTGCGTTCTCCAAATAAACCGGTGAACATCTCGTTGATCTAGTCTTTGGTGTAGGTTTCTTGCACCAATTAAGCTTCTTGTAAATGAACTAGCATGCTCGGTAGACAGATGTAGGGCTTCGTCCATTGAAGTTCTTTGGAGCAGTTTCTTGATGTCGGTCTTTAGAAATTCTGATGGCGTCACCATCTATTCCTCTAGCAAAGCCATTCTTGTCTCTGTAGACCCCATACTCATCTCTGCTCCCAAAATAATTTTCGAACTCCATATCGAAATGCTCTCTTTCGAGTGGGACACTTATCGTCGATGCAACACTGTGTCGATGGATTTCCGATGAATAAGGATCCTTTATGTTCAGATGGTTATCCTCACTTCCTTTGGCTCGGTTGTTTGTCTGCCTCCTGGTGCTGATAATGGTGGTCTGGTCGTGGCGTTGTTGCTGGAATAGGTTGTGGGATCCATTGGCTTTGCGTAGGGCGTCTGCAATGTCTTCTCTGGATATGTGGAGTGTTCGTCCATCCATTAAGCATGCAAAGCCTTGTGAATCCCTGAAAATACCAAACTCATCGAGATTAGATTACGAAATTAAGTACATTTGAATTTGTTACCTAGGATGGTTGGGTGTATGTATCGGTCGATGTACGAGGTTGAATCGATTAGATGGTTGTTCGAGGCGATCGATTCGATTGTCTGGTGCCGTGTGGATCGATGAGACTTTTGGGTTGGGTGATGTATGTTGGTCGCGGTCTCGACCGAAGCTCTAAATCTTGGTAGTTGCCCAGCTCGATTGAGTAGTCTCCGTCTCGGCGTGTTGTTGACTTGTGTTGTCAAATGATCACGAGGCAAATAGTATCGATCGATGGGGATGTGGTCGTCGATGTAAGTAATTTGAGGTTGTGGTGGAGAAGTCGATCTTCATTTTGGAAGGTTGTGACACTCTATAGCTCTCTCTCCTCGTAATCATCGGTATACTCCTCAATGGTAGTATTTGCAGCATGTGGTGGGATGTAGTAGTCGTTCTCCCACATTTTTTTTGAAATCACCTTCGGAAACTCCTCCTCGATCTGATTGAATAGTGAATCGATCGATGACCATCGTACTGATCGATGTCGGTTCACGAGAGATGATCGATGAGGCGATCTACTATCGATCGATTCTGCGGTCTACGTCACCGTATTAAGCCTTGTGATTAAGTATTCATCTTCACAATAGCAAACAACTACAAGGTCTGAGCCGTCTTGGATCTTCTTAGGGACCTTGATTTCGTACTAGATCATAGTAGACCGTGGGTTGATTAGGGTTAGGCCGTTTGTTTGTCGAAGGTTGCGACTTGCTCAATGTGGCTAGGAAGGCTCTTCAAGTAGCAAAAGTAGTTAGGGTTATCTTGGCGTCCAAGACATGGAAATCACGGAATTAGGGCTTCTCCAATGGTAACCTCAAGGTTTCTTACAATTCTTCGAGTTACGCTGAGAACAATCCACAAAGATGAGCGATTCTTGGTAGGCTCTATCTTCAGACCTAATGATAGTCTGTATCACCTTGGGTAAGATGCTAACTCCATATCCTGTGTCACATAAGGCAGTGGGAAGTTGATCCCTGTCTGAGGAAGGAACAACAAACTTTCTGGATCACCCTTCTTCTCTAGTTTGATCCTTTTCTTCATACTTTCTCGACTTGGTTGAACATCCTCTTGATGTCTTCTTGTCTCCTTAGTTTCTCTGAAAAACATCCACAATCTGTGTGAAAAGTAGGCTTCTTCAAAGGGTTTCTCTGTAGGTATCCTTAGAACTCTCTTTCTGAAACTTGCCAACTGTTTCTCATTAACTCCTCTTTTAAGGTGTTTAGGAACCTTCTCTTTCCTTTTTCTCAGAACTCTGCCATCTTTTCCTTTTCTATCTCCATTGGATCAATAATATTAGTGGGTTTCTTCATTATGGCGGTTGGTGGGTTTCTGGAAGGCTTAGATTGCTCGGTGCATTAAGTGCGTGCGACATCTATCTTGGGAAGTTGCTTTCGGTGAATGATAACTGAATTCGCTTCTGGAGTGTGTTGATCGATTTCTTTATCAATCGATCGTCGATGGGGCGTCTGTCCTGTCGATTCGATGTGATAAGGAGCTGGCGGATGTGGGTGCTTTGCTGCGAACTCCTGGTGAGTAAGTATCTTCCGCGGTATTACTTCGTTGGTAGATCCTTCAAGATCCATTGGTCGATGCTTTCGTTTTGTTGCATCGATCGATTGGTGTGGCGTACATCAATCGATGTGGTGATCTTGACATCGATCGATTCCAGTAGTTGCCGTAATACTTTCGATATGGAAGTCTCCCTCTTGCGAGACTCTCTTTCTTTACCACTCTCAAAAATAATCCTCTATGATAGCGTTGTGGCCTGTTGTTTCTTCTCCTGTCCCTTTTCTAAAGCTTCCTGCTTCTTAACAGCTTCTCTGTCTGAATCACTTGAGTCTCTAGTTTCTTCACATGGGTACTCAAAGCATCAATCTTTGTGTTTAAAGTGGTAGACAGCGTCGATCTTTCATTGGCGTTCACCTCTAGCTGCTGCTCTTCAAGAACTTTGCTGAGCATGTCTTCTAGCTTTCCTTATGGGGTGGGTGTGGGTGGCTTCATGTAAGATGATTTTCCATAACTCCTTGTTGTTGGGGTTGCTGCTGTTGAAGTTTCCTCGTCTGCGAGTTTCCCTTGGTTTCAGTTCTGAAATCCGTTTCCAGCGATCGGTTGACTTCTCGCTACATGTAGTCATCTTCTTCATCAGCTTCTGCATCCCACTGAGCTGATTTGCTTGTTTAGCAGTTTCTGAACATTGTCAAGTGTAGCTTGTACCTCATTTATATGTTCCTTTCCGAGGCGTTGCAGATCTTGCTCTTACGATGTTCTTTGTTTCTGGATGCTAGGTTGTCTACATTAGCTTCGGCATCTTGAGGATTCCTTGTGGTGAAGTTGCCTTCACTTGCAGTGTCTAGAGCCATCTGATATTTCAGTCGCGATGCCTCGAGGAAAGGCGAGCAGCTGCACTGTTGAATCCATGGTGTGGGCAGTCTGCTGGTAAGACTTGAATCTGATCCGGTATCCTTGAATGACTCTCGGGCTCTGATTGAATGTGGCAATTTTCCTCCTTAAGTCTTCAGCGTGCGAATCATCAAAAGTTAAGCAAAAATGCGTTTTGATGTAAAGCTCCATGATGTAAGAGATCTGGTGGTAGCTGTTAAGCCACAAGATGAAGAGTGTTTGTAGAGCTGGAGAGAAATACCACGGGGGCTCCATTGGGATATATGAGGCTCCTCGAATGGTCCATGGGATGCTCCTGGGACAGCCCATAAAGTGTGTCGTCCCACGGGGTGTAGTATTGCGGCTTGAGCTCGCTTCCCTCTGAATAGCGAGGGGCCGAATGGCTGATCTGTTGGTGTAGAACTGATCTGGGCGGTTGTAGTCAGCTAGTGTCGAGCAGCCTCTTACAGGTTGAACAGCTCCAGGTGCAGTTTCTGGCTCAGGGATTACTTCATTGGCGTTGAGTTTCTGACCTGCTTCATTACGAAGGTGACCTTCTTGGTCGCATGAAGTCTCCATTCTCATCTGTGTGAGAATAATAGAAGCACTCCATGACTTCGCGGAGTAGTATCGATCGATATCACGGTTAGGGGTATCGATTGATGTCGGATGAAAGATGTCGATTAACGGTGGTAATTAGTGTCGGTCGGCGTGAAGGTCGCGGTATCGATCGTGAGCGGTGTCTCGGATCGGCATGGTGCGTCGGTATCGTCAACAAGCAGTTGATGGCGTTGATCGATCGCGGAACAGATTTCCTTGCGGATTGAGCGTTCCAAGCTAGCAGGGTCTTCGAGAACAAAAGTTGGGATTCCTTGAGATATCTTGCATATTTACATGTTTTAGCATCCATATCTTGTGTATTTTGATCATATAAGTTAGGCATTAGGCATGTTTAGGTCCATTTTGCATTCATTTGTCCTTATCAGGTGTTGGAGTGTGCTTTGGTGTGATTTGAGGTGTTTGGAAGCCTTATGGCCCAAAAAGAGGTGAAGAATCAAGTTTGGTCATGAAAAGAAAAGTCAATCCATGATCTGGTCGAGACAAATATGAGCATGGACGGAGACCTTAGAGATATCTTCTGGTGCTAAGATTTTTTGGAGACACAGAAAATTGAGTTAGCTTTCCAGTGGAAGTGGTTTCAAGTCATTTGGAGCTATATTGGAGGAGTTATGATCAGTTTACTAGAAGCATATCAAGCTGGCCGGGTAGATCAGTCCGGGTTCGAGCACCGGTCGGGCGGGGCGACCAGGCTGGGGAGGCAGGACCGGGTAGGCTGGTCTGGGATGAGCTACCGGTGGGAATGGGCGGCCAGAACAAGGCTGGTCAGGTTGGTTGGACGGGTTGGGTCATTCCTCCACCCTAAGAATTTCAAGCTGGTTTCCTATTGGTTGAAGCCTAATTGACCCTAGGGACCTTTTAGTAATTTAGTTTTATGTTTCTAGGGCTTTCAAGCCTTGTATATACTCTCTTATATCTCCCAATTTGGGACTTATCTCATTTTCTCTCAAGACTTTGCCTCATATTGTAAAAGCTTGAATCTTTTTATCAATCTAAGGAAGCTCTTCATCTTATATCTTGTTTCTCCTTCTCACAAACATGATTAGCCTTGAATCTCACATAGATTTAAGGTTTTCATAGATAAATGAGTAGACACACACTTTGGATCCATGGGTTAGGGTGATTAGGGTGATTAAGTGAAGATCAGGGTGTTTTAGTGTAGATCTATCTTGTTCCTCGCTAGTAGAGTGCTTTTAATGCTTCTTTTGAGTTGGCCTATCAAAGGTTGAGTTCTAGACATTTCCGCCCAAGGTGTTCTATGAAATGTCTGAACCAACTCTAAACTTTAACATTCTTTACCAAGACCATTTGTTGTAAAGGTGTTAAGATGGCTAGTAGGCTTGTTCTTAATGATTGATTGCATGTTATTCCGCCAATGACCATTTGATGTTTGAGATGTGTTAGCAAATGAACATTCTTCTTGACCATAGAGTTTATTTAGACTTGTGCCTAGGCCTAAGGTTGTTAGATTGATTGAAAGCTGCCACATTTAGATCAGATCTACTTGTTTCCTTGCTTGTTGAGGGTTCTTATTGCTATTTTGATCTTGATCATATCAAAATAGATCTATAGGCATTTCCACCGGAAGGTGTTGATGAAATGTCTGAACCATCTCTTCAATGCTTTTAGCTTGCTTTACCTAAGGGATTAGTTGTTTAAGGAGCTAGGATTGCTATTAGACTCATTCTTAATGTTTGCTTTGATCATTACAGCCAAAGGGATTTGGTGTACTTGGGTGATCATTGCAAAGAGCATTCATCTAGGGATAGAGCTTGCTTAGTTTTGTTGTTTAGGCATAAGGAGAGTGTTTGATTGGTAGCTTGCCACTTTAGATTGGATCTGCATCACCTAAAGTCAAATTCTAATCCCATAGATTCCACCTTAGCATTTGATTGAGTTCTTGCACTTGTTTCTTGATTGGTTGAGATCACCTTGTTTATATTTTTAGGATCTTAGCTTGTTACCTTCATCCATCTTCTTGTTTGCTTAGATTAAGGAAGCTTGTGTATTCTTGGTGCTATAAGTCTCTAGTTCTCTGTGGGTTCGACAACCTTTCTATACTATCATTTGACTTGGGAGCCTTAAGAACTTCCACTATCAAATTGAAGCCGTTCTTGAGAACTAGTAGATTTATCATTAGGATTTCAATCTTTCTTGAGACTAAGCTTCATTTTCTTTCTTTTGCTTTTGTATAGTTACTAACCTTTACTTCTAGCTTTTGATCTTGCAGTGATGGCTTCAAGCTACCTTGAAAAGCCTGAAGAGGAATATCACATTGAAGATGAGCCATATGTCTATGTGGAACCACCACCCTTTGATATATCACACCAGACCAAAGGGTGGAGTTGCATCGTCTTCAGAAGAATGAAGAATTTGGGCAATGAGATCCCTGGCATGAATGATCGGGTACACCTCATTAGGGATCGAGCAGAGTTTGAAGAGGGAGGTTACACAACATGAGTTTGATGTTGCTTATGACCTTAAAGAGGTAATGTATTGGGTTCCACCACTCCAGCTGGAAGGTACAAGCATTTCCACTTTAGAACTTCAACTTGAAATTTGCTTGCCTTGTGGTGAGAATATTGCCCATGATCTTGATTCTCTTGAGCTCATCAATGAATGTCTTGATCTGATATGTGAAATTAGGAAACTAGATGAGTTGAGAATAGAAAAGCTTGTTAGAGATCATTTTTTTGACAAGAGTTATCTATGTGCTTCATTTGATCTTGAATCTGAGTTTTTCATTCTTAATGAACCTAGACCTCTTCTTGCACTTGCTGATCTAGGGGATGAACTTGATGTGGATAAGCTCTTACTTGAGATAGAAAACCCCCATGCTGAAAATTATCATGAGAATGTGAACATTGTGTATTATTTGGTTGATGGAGATAGAGTTGACTACTTTGTTAAAACCGTTTGAGCCTGTAGTTGACTTTGTGTTTCCACCAAATGCTTTTGATTCTCATGACCATTTGAACCTCAAAGAGCATCTCATGATTCATGATGCATCTTTAGTGAAGCTCTTTGATGAAAAATCTGTCTATTTTCTATGGATGATAGTGTGCTCTGCATACTTGGTTCCTTGTTCTCATAGGAGAAGGACAAAAGGTGCATTAGCTCAACCTTTTGATACTTATGATTAGCAAGCACACAAAGTCAAGCTAGAGACTTAAAACAAAGCGGCAGGAGGCATTCCCATGTTTATCCATTTTATATATTTCTTTATCTTTCTTTCTTTTGAAGCTTTTAATAAGGATAGTTGAGGTTTTCATGATGGATCTAAGGCTAGCCAAAAGGTGAAAAGCGACCAAGCATTGCAACTCTGACACCGCGCTTCACTTATTAGTTTCAGCCTATCTCTCCGGTGGCACAAATCGAGGCCAAGGGTCCTCTACCACCCAATTCAGCCAATAACTCCAAGTATGTATCACTCCAACCCTTCTTGTATATACATTTGTTTTGTCTTGTTGGGATATCTCCTTCTCTCTTACTCACACAGAGACTGTGTGATTTAAGGGGAGGTACCAAGTATTTGATCATGTTTGGTTTGTGATTTTGAGTCTCATGCATTGCATTGTACATTCATATTTAGTAGAAAAATCCAAAAAATTAAATTTTTGAATCATGTAGATTGCATCACTTGCATCCTTAAGATTGAGTCTAGAGCATATAGGTTGCATTCATTTGCATATGGAGCATTGCCTTGTAAAGAATACCTGTTTGCACTGAATTTGGCACCCTAGTTAAACATATCAAGTAGCTTAAACATCTTTTGAAGGCTTGCATGCTTTGAGCCTTAAAACTCTTCTTGAAACTTGCTTGCTTGCTTGATATTGGCATTGTTCTTGAAACCAGCTCCATCCTGAACTTAGACTTGAATGAACTTAATTTCTCTTGCATATTGGCATTTGCATACTTGATCATGGATCTCATACACATTTGGGTTATCTTTTTCCATTGTACCACTCTTTGTTAACCCAAATGGCACTTCCATACCCTGAACCCTATCCATTCCTTGAAGCCTACATTGATTTGCATGAGTGAGGCCTTTCTGATAGCTTGTCATGTGCAAAATCTTGAGAGTATTGGGCGACATGGATTTGTTCTCATCTCTTGCTAGCATAAAGGTCTCCATTTGAGCTAGCTTCTAGGATGGTGAGTGAGGTGTTTGTTACTTAATGATTTGTACCTTGGGTTTGGAGTGTAACATTGTTGAGATTGATGAACAAATGAGTATCATAAGAAAAGAACCACAGGGACCTAAAATAAAAAGATAAGAAGCTCTTGATTGATGTTTTGACCTTCCCCTTCATGTATATAAAAGAAAAAGAAAGAAAGAAAAGAAAAGAAAAGAAAAGAAAAAAAAAAGAAAGATTCAATAAGATAGTGGGAAGGAAAAACTTAAAGAGTTAGAGCTTAGAAAAGTGAATAGAGGTCCTTAGTGGTTGAATTTCATAGGAAGAAAGTTGTTCATGGGGTGAGTGATGTGAGAATGTTTTTCATTTTGGGTTATGGGATGAATAAAGGGGTGTAGATCTTGTAATCACTTAGGAATTGGGTAGAATGATGAGGATAGATCCATGTATGCATGAATTGCTCCCAGTCTTAGATAAATTTTGCATAATGATCAAGCTCCTTGATTCTTGAGTGATAGTCACCTTAAAAGATGCATTGAACCCTCATTTTCACCCATATTAGACCATTTGATCACCTAGCCAAATGATTGAGATCATGTGCCCATTTGTGAGGCTTCACCTTGTGTGTGTGTGTGAATCAATGTGAGGGCTGGTTAAGAGAACTTGTTGGTTGATAAGCATTGCATCTTGTGTAGAGGCATAAGAGTCATTGATAGGCCTTGTGAAGCTAGAGCATAATAGGAAGTTTGCTCATGCTTTTGCTATGTTTCTTTAGGATGTCAAGTTGAGTGCTATGAGTGTTTCTTTTGGCTTTGCTCCCATCTCTATGTCTCTCTCCTTGTGTTTTGAAAAGATTACTTGAGGACAAGTAAAGGTCTAGTGTGGGGAGTTGATATCTTGCATATTTACATGTTTTAGCATCCATATCTTGTGCATTTTGATCATATAAGTTAGGCATTAGGCATGTTTAGGTCCATTTGCATTCATTTGTCCTTATCAGGTGTTGGAGTGTGCTTTGGTGTGATTTGAGGTGTTTGGAAGCCTTATGGCCCAAAAAGAGGTGAAGAATCAAGTTTGGTCATGAAAAGAAAAGTCAATCCATGATCTGGTCGAGATGAGAATGGACGGATACCTTAGAGATATCTTCTGCTTCTAAGATTTTGTGGAAACACAGAAAATTGAGTTAGCTTTCCAATGGAAGTGGTTTCAAGTCATTTGGAGCTATATTGGAGGAGTTATGATCAGTTTACTAGAAGCATATCAAGCTGGCGGGTAGATCAGTCGGGTTCGAGCACCGGTCGGGCAGCTGGACGACCAGGCTGGGGAGGCAGGACCGGGTAGGCTGGTCTGGGATGATCTGCAGCGGTCGGAGAAGCTGGACGGCCAGAACAAGGCTGGTCGGGGTTGGACGAGGGTTGGATTCCACCCTGACCCGAATGAAGCTGGTTTCCTATTGGTTGAAGCCTAATTGACCCTAGGGACCTTTTAGTAATTTAGTTTTATGTTTCTAGGGCTTTCAAGCCTTGTATATATACTCTTATATCTCCCAATTTGGGACTTATCTCATTTTCTCTCAAGACTTTGCCTCATATTGTAAAAGCTTGAATCTTTTTATCAATCTAGGAAGCTCTTCATCTTATATCTTGTTTCTCCTTCTCACAAACATGATTAGCCTTGAATCTCACATAGATTTAAGGTTTTCATGGAGATAAGTGAGTAGACACACTTTGGATCCATGGGTTAGGGTGATTAGGGTGATTAAGTGAAGATCTAGGGTGTTTTAGTGTAGATCTATCTTGTTCCTCGCTAGTAGAGTGCTTTTAATGCTTCTTTTGAGTTGGCCTCTCAAAGTTGAGTTCTAGACATTTCCATACAAGGTGTTCTATGAAATGTCTGAACCAACTCTACTAAGCTTTTAATATTCTTTACCAAAGACCATTTGTTGTAAAGGTGTTAAGATGGCTAGTAGGCTTGTTCTTAATGATTGCTTGCATGTTATTCAGCCAATGACCATTTGATGTTTGAGATGTGTTAGCAAATGAACATTCTTCTTGACCATAGAGTTTGTTTAGACTTGTGCCTAGGCCTAAGGTTGTTAGATTGATTGAAAGCTGCCACCTTTAGATCAGATCTACTTGTTTCCTTGCTTGTTGAGGGTTCTTAATGCTATTTTGATCTTGATCATATCAAAATAGATCTATAGGCATTTCCACCGAGGAAGGTGTTCTCTTTACCTAAGGGATTAGTTGTTTAAGGAGCTAGGATTGCTATTAGACTCATTCTTAATGTTTGCTTTGATCATTACAGCCAAAGGGATTTGGTGTACTTGGGTGATCATTGCAAAGAGCATTCATCTAGGGATAGAGCTTGCTTAGTTTTGTTGTTTAGGCATAAGGAGAGTGTTTGATTGGTAGCTTGCCACCCTTAGATTGGATCTGCATCACCTAAAGTCAAATTCCTAGTCCCATGGATTCCACCTTAGCATTTGATTGAGTTAGTGCACTTGTTTCTTGATTGGATTTGAGATCACCTTGTTTATATTTTTAGGATCTTAGCTTGTTACCTTCATCCATCTTCTTGTTTGCTTAGATTAAGGAAGCTTGTGTATTCTTGGTGCTATAAGTCTCTAGTTCTCTGTGGGTTCGACAACCTTTCTATACTATCATTTGACTTGGGAGCCTTGAAAACTTCCACTATCACCTTGTTGCTTCTGGTGCTGCTGGGCATGTACCGAAAAAGACAAGAAAAATTTTGTGTCGAGAAAACAAATTAATAAAATAGAAATAACCTAGACCTAATCAGATTAGATCTTATTGTATCAAAGCTCCCGACAGCGGCCAAATTTGATATCACTCAAATTACCCTAAGTGTTTACTCTCTCTCAAATAAGAGGTTAGGTTGTAGTACTTAGGGCTCGAATCCTGAGAGAGCTAGTGTACAAATAAGATGTAATCTTAATGATTATGCTAGGTTGAAAATAGTGTAAAGTAAATTGCAGGTTTGCTGAGTAAAGATAAGATTACTCAGTTGAAAGGATTTGGTTTTGAAACAGTAAAGAAAAGTAGTTAGATTCAGGGTAAGTATTCAGGAATTCAAGATTATAAATACTATAAAGGCTAACAAGTTGCTTGCATGATATGTCAGAGCTCAACACTCAGCTCGCATTATTTAGACCATCTATTACTTAGATACTAAATGGTGTTCGATCGGCTTCTGCCGATGGTATCGTCGATGGTTCGATAGGAATATCGACCGATACACCTCTATCGTCGATCGATTACTCTAGAATTATCGATCGATCTGACTCTAAGCAAGCTTTATCTTGTGAGTTGATACAATGCTCACCATGATCTTAGATCAGCTTTGCATATCTCGAGAGGGTCATAGCATGTTTAGGATGTTGTTAGGTATTGCATGTAATAAAAAATGCAATCAAGTTCATGTTCTAGGTAGCTAAGTTAGAAAAGCATTAGTGAACAATCCTAACAATAAATATAACTACTTTTCTTTACTGTTTCAAAACCAAATCCTTTCAACTGAGTAATCTTATCTTTACTCAGCAAACCTGCAATTTACTTTACACTATTTTCAACCTAGCATAATCATTAAGATTACATCTTATTTGTACACTAGCTCTCTGTGGATTCGAGCCCTAAGTACTACAACTGAACCTCTTATTTGAGAGAGAGTAAAGTCACTCCTTAGGGTAATTTGAGTGATATCAAATTTGGCGCCGTTGCCGGGGAGCTTTGATACAATAAGATCTAATCTGATTAGGTCTAGGTTATTTCTATTTTTATTAATTTGTTTTCTGACACAAAATTTTTTCTTGTCTTTTCAGGTACATGCCCAGCAGCACCAGAAGCAACAAGGTGATAGTGGAAGTTTTCAAGGCTCCCAAGTCAAATGATAGTATAGAAAGGTTGTCGAACCCACAGAGAACTAGAGACTTATAGCACCAAGAATACACAAGCTTCCTTAATCTAAGCAAACAAGAAGATGGATGAAGGTAACAAGCTAAGATCCTAAAAATATAAACAAGGTGATCTCAAATCCAATCAAGAAACAAGTGCACGAACTCAATCAAATGCTAAGGTGGAATCCATGGGACTAGGAATTTGACTTTAGGTGATGCAGATCCAATCTAAGGGTGGCAAGCTACCAATCAAACACTCTCCTTATGCCTAAACAACAAAACTAAGCAAGCTCTATCCCTAGATGAATGCTCTTTTGCAATGATCACCCAAGTACACCAAATCCCTTTGGCTGTAATGATCAAAGCAAACATTAAGAATGAGTCTAATAGCAATCCTAGCTCCTTAAACAACTAATCCCTTAGGTAAAGAGAACACCTTCCTCGGTGGAAATGCCTATAGATCTATTTTGATATGATCAAGATCAAAATAGCATTAAGAACCCTCAACAAGCAAGGAAACAAGTAGATCTGATCTAAAGGTGGCAGCTTTCAATCAATCTAACAACCTTAGGCCTAGGCACAAGTCTAAACAAACTCTATGGTCAAGAAGAATGTTCATTTGCTAACACATCTCAAACATCAAATGGTCATTGGCTGAATAACATGCAAGCAATCATTAAGAACAAGCCTACTAGCCATCTTAACACCTTTACAACAAATGGTCTTTGGTAAAGAATATTAAAAGCTTAGTAGAGTTGGTTCAGACATTTCATAGAACACCTTGTATGGAAATGTCTAGAACTCAACTTTGAGAGGCCAACTCAAAAGAAGCATTAAAAGCACTCTACTAGCGAGGAACAAGATAGATCTACACTAAAACACCCTAGATCTTCACTTAATCACCCTAATCACCCTAACCCATGGATCCAAAGTGTGTCTACTCACTTATCTCCATGAAAACCTTAAATCTATGTGAGATTCAAGGCTAATCATGTTTGTGAGAAGGAGAAACAAGATATAAGATGAAGAGCTTCCTAGATTGATAAAAGATTCAAGCTTTTACAATATGAGGCAAAGTCTTGAGAGAAAATGAGATAAGTCCCAAATTGGGAGATATAAGAGTATATATACAAGGCTTGAAAGCCCTAGAAACATAAAACTAAATTACTAAAAGGTCCCTAGGGTCAATTAGGCTTCAACCAATAGGAAACCAGCTTCATTCGGGTCAGGGTGGAATCCAACCCTCGTCCAACCCCGACCAGCCTTGTTCTGGCCGTCCAGCTTCTCCGACCGCTGCAGATCATCCCAGACCAGCCTACCCGGTCCTGCCTCCCCAGCCTGGTCGTCCAGCTGCCCGACCGGTGCTCGAACCCGACTGATCTACCCGCCAGCTTGATATGCTTCTAGTAAACTGATCATAACTCCTCCAATATAGCTCCAAATGACTTGAAACCACTTCCATTGGAAAGCTAACTCAATTTTCTGTGTTTCCACAAAATCTTAGAAGCAGAAGATATCTCTAAGGTATCCGTCCATTCTCATCTCGACCAGATCATGGATTGACTTTTCTTTTCATGACCAAACTTGATTCTTCACCTCTTTTTGGGCCATAAGGCTTCCAAACACCTCAAATCACACCAAAGCACACTCCAACACCTGATAAGGACAAATGAATGCAAATGGACCTAAACATGCCTAATGCCTAACTTATATGATCAAAATGCACAAGATATGGATGCTAAAACATGTAAATATGCAAGATATCAACTCCCCACACTAGACCTTTACTTGTCCTCAAGTAATCTTTTCAAAACACAAGGAGAGAGACATAGAGATGGGAGCAAAGCCAAAAGAAACACTCATAGCACTCAACTTGACATCCTAAAGAAACATAGCAAAAGCATGAGCAAACTTCCTATTATGCTCTAGCTTCACAAGGCCTATCAATGACTCTTATGCCTCTACACAAGATGCAATGCTTATCAACCAACAAGTTCTCTTAACCAGCCCTCACATTGATTCACACACACACACAAGGTGAAGCCTCACAAATGGGCACATGATCTCAATCATTTGGCTAGGTGATCAAATGGTCTAATATGGGTGAAAATGAGGGTTCAATGCATCTTTTAAGGTGACTATCACTCAAGAATCAAGGAGCTTGATCATTATGCAAAATTTATCTAAGACTGGGAGCAATTCATGCATACATGGATCTATCCTCATCATTCTACCCAATTCCTAAGTGATTACAAGATCTACACCCCTTTATTCATCCCATAACCCAAAATGAAAAACATTCTCACATCACTCACCCCATGAACAACTTTCTTCCTATGAAATTCAACCACTAAGGACCTCTATTCACTTTTCTAAGCTCTAACTCTTTAAGTTTTTCCTTCCCACTATCTTATTGAATCTTTCTTTTTTTTTTCTTTTCTTTTCTTTTCTTTTCTTTCTTTCTTTTTCTTTTATATACATGAAGGGGAAGGTCAAAACATCAATCAAGAGCTTCTTATCTTTTTATTTTAGGTCCCTGTGGTTCTTTTCTTATGATACTCATTTGTTCATCAATCTCAACAATGTTACACTCCAAACCCAAGGTACAAATCATTAAGTAACAAACACCTCACTCACCATCCTAGAAGCTAGCTCAAATGGAGACCTTTATGCTAGCAAGAGATGAGAACAAATCCATGTCGCCCAATACTCTCAAGATTTTGCACATGACAAGCTATCAGAAAGGCCTCACTCATGCAAATCAATGTAGGCTTCAAGGAATGGATAGGGTTCAGGGTATGGAAGTGCCATTTGGGTTAACAAAGAGTGGTACAATGGAAAAAGATAACCCAAATGTGTATGAGATCCATGATCAAGTATGCAAATGCCAATATGCAAGAGAAATTAAGTTCATTCAAGTCTAAGTTCAGGATGGAGCTGGTTTCAAGAACAATGCCAATATCAAGCAAGCAAGCAAGTTTCAAGAAGAGTTTTAAGGCTCAAAGCATGCAAGCCTTCAAAAGATGTTTAAGCTACTTGATATGTTTAACTAGGGTGCCAAATTCAGTGCAAACAGGTATTCTTTACAAGGCAATGCTCCATATGCAAATGAATGCAACCTATATGCTCTAGACTCAATCTTAAGGATGCAAGTGATGCAATCTACATGATTCAAAAATTTAATTTTTTGGATTTTTCTACTAAATATGAATGTACAATGCAATGCATGAGACTCAAAATCACAAACCAAACATGATCAAATACTTGGTACCTCCCCTTAAATCACACAGTCTCTGTGTGAGTAAGAGAGAAGGAGATATCCCAACAAGACAAAACAAATGTATATACAAGAAGGGTTGGAGTGATACATACTTGGAGTTATTGGCTGAATTGGGTGGTAGAGGACCCTTGGCCTCGATTTGTGCCACCGGAGAGATAGGCTGAAACTAATAAGTGAAGCGCGGTGTCAGAGTTGCAATGCTTGGTCGCTTTTCACCTTTTGGCTAGCCTTAGATCCATCATGAAAACCTCAACTATCCTTATTAAAAGCTTCAAAAGAAAGAAAGATAAAGAAATATATAAAATGGATAAACATGGGAATGCCTCCTGCCGCTTTGTTTTAAGTCTCTAGCTTGACTTTGTGTGCTTGCTAATCATAAGTATCAAAAGGTTGAGCTAATGCACCTTTTGTCCTTCTCCTATGAGAACAAGGAACCAAGTATGCAGAGCACACTATCATCCATAGAAAATAGACAGATTTTTCATCAAAGAGCTTCACTAAAGATGCATCATGAATCATGAGATGCTCTTTGAGGTTCAAATGGTCATGAGAATCAAAAGCATTTGGTGGAAACACAAAGTCAACTACAGGCTCAAACGGTTTTAACAAAGTAGTCAACTCTATCTCCATCAACCAAATAATACACAATGTTCACATTCTCATGATAATTTTCAGCATGGGGGTTTTCTATCTCAAGTAAGAGCTTATCCACATCAAGTTCATCCCCTAGATCAGCAAGTGCAAGAAGAGGTCTAGGTTCATTAAGAATGAAAAACTCAGATTCAAGATCAAATGAAGCACATAGATAACTCTTGTCAAAAAAATGATCTCTAACAAGCTTTTCTATTCTCAACTCATCTAGTTTCCTAATTTCACATATCAGATCAAGACATTCATTGATGAGCTCAAGAGAATCAAGATCATGGGCAATATTCTCACCACAAGGCAAGCAAATTTCAAGTTGAAGTTCTAAAGTGGAAATGCTTGTACCTTCCAGCTGGAGTGGTGGAACCCAATACATTACCTCTTTAAGGTCATAAGCAACATCAAACTCATGTTGTGTAACCTCCCTCTTCAAACTCTGCTCGATCCCTAATGAGGTGTACCCGATCATTCATGCCAGGGATCTCATTGCCCAAATTCTTCATTCTTCTGAAGACGATGCAACTCCACCCTTTGGTCTGGTGTGATATATCAAAGGGTGGTGGTTCCACATAGACATATGGCTCATCTTCAATGTGATATTCCTCTTCAGGCTTTTCAAGGTAGCTTGAAGCCATCACTGCAAGATCAAAAGCTAGAAGTAAAGGTTAGTAACTATACAAAAGCAAAAGAAAGAAAATGAAGCTTAGTCTCAAGAAAGATTGAAATCCTAATGATAAATCTACTAGTTCTCAAGAACGGCTTCAATTTGATAGTGGAAGTTCTTAAGGCTCCCAAGTCAAATGATAGTATAGAAAGGTTGTCGAACCCACAGAGAACTAGAGACTTATAGCACCAAGAATACACAAGCTTCCTTAATCTAAGCAAACAAGAAGATGGATGAAGGTAACAAGCTAAGATCCTAAAAATATAAACAAGGTGATCTCAACCAATCAAGAAACAAGTGCAAGAACTCAATCAAATGCTAAGGTGGAATCTATGGGATTAGAATTTGACTTTAGGTGATGCAGATCCAATCTAAAGTGGCAAGCTACCAATCAAACACTCTCCTTATGCCTAAACAACAAAACTAAGCAAGCTCTATCCCTAGATGAATGCTCTTTGCAATGATCACCCAAGTACACCAAATCCCTTTGGCTGTAATGATCAAAGCAAACATTAAGAATGAGTCTAATAGCAATCCTAGCTCCTTAAACAACTAATCCCTTAGGTAAAGCAAGCTAAAAGCATTGAAGAGATGGTTCAGACATTTCATCAACACCTTCCGGTGGAAATGCCTATAGATCTATTTTGATATGATCAAGATCAAAATAGCAATAAGAACCCTCAACAAGCAAGGAAACAAGTAGATCTGATCTAAATGTGGCAGCTTTCAATCAATCTAACAACCTTAGGCCTAGGCACAAGTCTAAATAAACTCTATGGTCAAGAAGAATGTTCATTTGCTAACACATCTCAAACATCAAATGGTCATTGGCGGAATAACATGCAATCAATCATTAAGAACAAGCCTACTAGCCATCTTAACACCTTTACAACAAATGGTCTTGGTAAAGAATGTTAAAGTTTAGAGTTGGTTCAGACATTTCATAGAACACCTTGGGCGGAAATGTCTAGAACTCAACCTTTGATAGGCCAACTCAAAAGAAGCATTAAAAGCACTCTACTAGCGAGGAACAAGATAGATCTACACTAAAACACCCTGATCTTCACTTAATCACCCTAATCACCCTAACCCATGGATCCAAAGTGTGTGTCTACTCATTTATCTATGAAAACCTTAAATCTATGTGAGATTCAAGGCTAATCATGTTTGTGAGAAGGAGAAACAAGATATAAGATGAAGAGCTTCCTTAGATTGATAAAAGATTCAAGCTTTTACAATATGAGGCAAAGTCTTGAGAGAAAATGAGATAAGTCCCAAATTGGGAGATATAAGAGAGTATATACAAGGCTTGAAAGCCCTAGAAACATAAAACTAAATTACTAAAAGGTCCCTAGGGTCAATTAGGCTTCAACCAATAGGAAACCAGCTTGAAATTCTTAGGGTGGAGGAATGACCCAACCCGTCCAACCAACCTGACCAGCCTTGTTCTGGCCGCCCATTCCCACCGGTAGCTCATCCCAGACCAGCCTACCCGGTCCTGCCTCCCCAGCCTGGTCGCCCCGCCCGACCGGTGCTCGAACCCGGACTGATCTACCCGGCCAGCTTGATATGCTTCTAGTAAACTGATCATAACTCCTCCAATATAGCTCCAAATGACTTGAAACCACTTCCACTGGAAAGCTAACTCAATTTTCTGTGTCTCCAAAAAATCTTAGCACCAGAAGATATCTCTAAGGTCTCCGTCCATGCTCATATTTGTCTCGACCAGATCATGGATTGACTTTTCTTTTCATGACCAAACTTGATTCTTCACCTCTTTTTGGGCCATAAGGCTTCCAAACACCTCAAATCACACCAAAGCACACTCCAACACCTGATAAGGACAAATGAATGCAAAATGGACCTAAACATGCCTAATGCCTAACTTATATGATCAAAATACACAAGATATGGATGCTAAAACATGTAAATATGCAAGATATCTCAAGGAATCCCAACTTTTGTTCTCGAAGACCCTGCTAGCTTGGAACGCTCAATCCGCAAGGAAATCTGTTCCGCGATCGATCAACGCCATCAACTGCTTGTTGACGATACCGACGCACCATGCCGATCCGAGACACCGCTCACGATCGATACCGCGACCTTCACGCCGACCGACACTAATTACCACCGTTAATCGACATCTTTCATCCGACATCAATCGATACCCCTAACCGTGATATCGATCGATACTCTATAGAAATGTCGATCGGCGTATTAGAGGTGTATCGGTCGATATTCCTATCGAACCATCGATCGATACTATTTGCCTCGTGATCATTTGACAACACAAGTCAACAACACGCCGAGACGGAGACTACTCAATCGAGCTGGGCAACTACCAAGATTTAGAGCTTCGGTCGAGACCGCGACCAACATACATCACCCAACCCAAAAGTCTCATCGATCCACACGGCACCAGACAATCGAATCGATCGCCTCGAACAACCATCTAATCGATTCAACCTCGTACATCGACCGATACATACACCCAACCATCCTAGGTAACAAATTCAAATGTACTTAATTTCGTAATCTAATCTCGATGAGTTTGGTATTTTCAGGGATTCACAAGGCTTTGCATGCTTAATGGATGGACGAACACTCCACATATCCAGAGAAGACATTGCAGACGCCCTACGCAAAGCCAATGGATCCCACAACCTATTCCAGCAACAACGCCACGACCAGACCACCATTATCAGCACCAGGAGGCAGACAAACAACCGAGCCAAAGGAAGTGAGGATAACCATCTGAACATAAAGGATCCTTATTCATCGGAAATCCATCGACACAGTGTTGCATCGACGATAAGTGTCCCACTCGAAAGAGAGCATTTCGATATGGAGTTCGAAAATTATTTTGGGAGCAGAGATGAGTATGGGGTCTACAGAGACAAGAATGGCTTTGCTAGAGGAATAGATGGTGACGCCATCAGAATTTCTAAAGACCGACATCAAGAAACTGCTCCAAAGAACTTCAATGGACGAAGCCCTACATCTGTCTACCGAGCATGCTAGTTCATTTACAAGAAGCTTAATTGGTGCAAGAAACCTACACCAAAGACTAGATCAACGAGATGTTCACCGGTTTATTTGGAGAACGCAAATGGGAAAAGCTCTCCATGGAAAAGAGTTTAAAAGAGGCTACGCACAAGCCGGTGAGATGAACTGGATGTTCGCAGACAGGGATTACTCAAGAAGGTTCAACGCCTGAGCTGGAACTTGAAGATCTTCGCGACCACGTAACCATTGCCAGAAAGATCAATATCGATCGACGGAGTAACATCCACATCGATCGATACGAGCCCACACCATCACCACTTACTCAAAACATGAGGTTGATGAATCTCTTGGAGATATCTGAAAGAATTGAAGAAAGCGTAAGCTCGCCTCAGCAGCAAACTCACCAAAACCCGTGAACCTATCTTCCACAACCTAGGGGATCTAAGCATCTGCACGTAAGAGATAAAGAGATCTATCCGCCTTTATCAATAAAGCACATGCAGATATGAACCCGCTGCACCTTGCAGTCCTTTTGGAGGATTGACTCGCCAAAGCAGCTGAGAGGAAAATTGTTGATATACACTTCTTAGTAGACAAAGAAGTGGAGGAACTCGCGACTATAATAGTGACTATGAAGCGTGAGGTTGAGAAGTTCCAACGCCAACTTGATTATCAGGTTGCATCGATTGCATCGATCGACCAGCTCACCTCACATCGATCGATAGGCGTTGACTGAAATCGACGCCAGATGAAGCTCTTTGCAGGAAGCTTCACAGAATCTGCAGAAGCAAAAAATCGACCGATGAACAACCTATCGCATCGACGATATACGACTTCGGAGATCCGCATCAGAGCCGATTGGAAAAATTAGCTGATGAAGTCTACATAGCAATAACAAGCGCGGATGATTCAAAGATAGACGCTTCGTAACCAAACGTAATTACCGCTTGTTAACAAGGTTGGAAGCATGGAATCCAGCATAGAAGGGATGCAGAAAGAAATTAAAGCCATTCAGAGGCAGCTATAGCAGACCTGCACCTTTAGAATCGAATCCACAGAAGGTCCAGCGCATCGACGATGGACTTCAACAGCCATCCACCAACATTTCAACAAAGGAATCGACGATACCAGCTCCATCCACGCACAAAATGATCCAAACCATTCAATGCAAGCGAGCTCAGTGATCTTTCAGAACACGCCTACAACAAATTAGATGGCACGAAGTTCAGCATTGAAGGTCATGAAGAAAGGATTCAAAGGATCACTGATGAGTTGATTGGAGATAAAGAAGAAACGAACCAGAGAATATGAAGCCACAAGAAGCCTATTTGACGATGGTTCGGGCGAAAGATACGAGGATACTTGTTTCTCAACAAGTACCTGACTTCATCTCAGAGCTCATTCCATCTAAAGTCAAGCTAGATGACTATAATCAAAGCGCTGAGTGGGAGGCAACCCACCGTTAGGTAGTTTTTCATCTTATTTTATCTTTAGGATTTTATTTTTCAGATTTGTTTTTCTTTCGAAAGTTAACCAGATGATCAGCATTGAAATCGATCGAGATGACACCGTCGATATTGATCGCATACGAACCATTGTAGTTTATCGACAAAGATCACTCATCATCGACCGACACGCGATCGCGGTCAGGCATATTGCTCAACTTTTTGATATCAGTGTACTTTATTATTGTCAATAATTGCTATAATAATCGGGGACAGTGTATGATTTAAGTCCGGGGATGATTACTGATGCTGTTTACCTTTTGATTTCATCCAAAAATGTTTTCAAAATGGTTTTATTGAGTCAAGAAAGGATAATGATAATTTAAATTTTAACTTTTATCTAACCAATCTTTTAGGCAACCATTTTAGATTTCAAGATGCACGTACCATGAAGTCGATCACATGTCAGCTGCCAACAACACTTTCATTGATTGTCCGAGGAACCAAAGCTGATTTCCAACCTAATCCAGCTTCTGCTGTCCTTGGGCTTGGTATACATGGATCGATGCTTCAGGGAAGTCCGGAAGGTAAAAGCCTTGTGTGATAGTTTTATCACTCTCTCTCATTTTCAAATTAGATAATTTTAATAAGTAAAAAACGAAATTAAAAATTAAATCTAATTTCAAAATGGAGAGAGAGACAAAACTATTCGCACACAAGGCTTTTATCTTTCCGTGACTTGTTTGAAGCATCCCATCCCATGTATACCAAGCCCCAAGACAAGCAAAGAATTGTCAAGTTAGGTTGAAATCAGCTTTGCCCTCCGGACAATCAATGAAAGTGTCATAGCTGATATGTGATCAACTTTAGCATCTGCGTACATTCGCATCAACAAATCTAAGAATGGTGCCTAAAAAGATTGGTTAGATAAAAAGTTTAAAATTATCATTATCCCTTTCTTTCGACTCAATAAAACCATTTTGAAAAACATTTTGGATGAAATCAAAGGTAAACAGCATCATAATCATCCCCAGACTTAAATCATACAATGTCCCCATAACCAGTCCAAAGAAGGCATAGCAATAATAAAGTACACTTGATATCAAAAAGTTGAGAACAATATACCTGATCACGATGCACGATCGATGATGAGTCGCCGCTTCATCGCTTCAGGTGGTTCATGTCGATCAATATCGACAGTGTCATCTCGACGATTTCAATGGCAATCATCTAGTTGTAACTGCAAAGAAAACAAATAATTAAAAAATAAAATCCTAAAGATAAAATAAGATGAAAACTACCTAACAGTGGTTTCACTTCCCACTCAGCTTTGATTATAGTCATCTAGCTTGACTTTAGATGGAATGAGTTATGGAGATGAAGTCCAGGTACTTTGTTGAGAAACAAGTATCCTCTGATCTTTTCTTTCTCACAACCAAGGCCAAATAGGCTTCTTGTGGCTTCATATTCTGGTTCGCTTTTCTTTATCTCAATCAACTCATCGATCCTTTGAATTTTCTTCATGACCTTCAATGCTGAACTCGCGGCTATCCTAATTTGTTGCATGGTTCTGGAAGATCACCGAGCCCGGCCAGTATCAACAGTTGCTGGATCATTTTGTCGATGGAGCTGGTATCGACGATTCCTTTGTTGAAATGTTGGTCGATTGTTGAAGTCCATCGACGACGCGCTTGACCTTCTGTCGCTCGATTCTGCAGGTCTGCTCGCGAAGCTCCTCAATGGTTTAATTTCTTCTGCATCCCTTCTATGCTAGATTCCATGCTTCCAACCTTGTTAACAAGCTGTAATTACGCTGGTCAGACGCCTCATTTTTGAATCATCCACGCCAGTTATTGCTATGGATTCATCAGCTAATTTTTCCAAATCGCTCTGCACGGATTCGGTTCAGATATCGACGATGCAACAGGTTGTTCATCGGCCGATTTTTTCGCTTTCACTTTCCGGAAGCCTCTGCAAAGAGCTTCATCTGGCCGCCGATTTCAGTCAAACGCCTATCGATCGATGTGAGGTTGAGCTCGGCCGACGATGCAATCGATGCAGCCTGATAATCAAGTTGACGCTTTGAACTTCAACCTCCTCGTCAGTCACTATTCAGAGGAAGTTCTCTTTGTCTACTAAGAAGTGTATATATCAGCATTTTTCTCAACCGCCTGCACGAAGTCAATCCTCCAAAAGGACTGCAAGGTGCAGCGGGTTCATCTGCATGTGCTTTATTGATAAGGCGGATAGATCTCTTTATTCTCTGCGCGATGCTGTGATCCCCAGTTGGAAGATAAGTTCTGTGTTTTGGTGAGTTTGCTGCTGAGACGCGCTTCGCTTTTCCAATTCTTTTCCAGATATCTCCGAGATTCATCAACCTCATGTTTTGAGTAAGTGGTCGATGGTGGAATTCGTGACGATCGATGTGGATGTTACCCGCCGACGATATTGATCTTTTCTGGCAATGGTCTCGGCGGCGCGAAGATCTTCAAGTTCCAGCTCAAGACGCTGAACCTTCTTGAGTAATCCTGGTCTGCACTGAACATCCAGTTCATCTCACTGCTTGTCTCGGGCCTCTTTAAACTCTTTTCCATGGAGAGTTTTTCCATTTGGCGCTTCCAAGTAAACCGTGAACATCTCGCTGATCTCGCTTTGGTGTAGGTTTCGCACCACTCCGCTTCTTGTAAATGAACTAGCATGCTCGTAGACAGATGTAGAGCCGCCGTCCATTGAAGTTCTTTTGGAGCAGCTGATGTCGTAGAAATTTGATGACGCCACCATCTATTCCTCTAGCAAAGCCATTCTTGTTCTCTGTAGACCCTTATACTCATCTTCATTCCCAAAATAATTTCAACTCCATATCGAATGCTCTTTTCCGACTGGGACACTTTATCGATCGATGCAACACACTGATCGACGATTTCGCTGAAGATAAGGATCCTTTATTCAGATGGTTATCCTCGCCTTTCCTTTGCTCGTTGTCAGGTTCGCCTGGTGCTGATAATGGTGGTCTGGTCCGTCAGCGCGTTGCTGGAATAGGTTGTGGGATCCATTGGCTAACCGTAGGACGCCCGCAATGTCTTCGGATATGTGGAGGTTCGGCCCATCCATTAAGCATGCAAAGCCTTGTGAATCCCTGAAAATACCAAACTCATCCGGAGATTAGATTACCCAAATTAAGTACATTTGAATTTGTTACCTAGATGGTTGTGTATGATCGGTCGATGGCACAGTTCTGAATCGGGTCCGATGGTCGTTCAGGCCGATCGGTCGATTGTATCGGGTGCCGCGGTGGATCGGCGAGACTTTTCGGTTGGGTGATGTATGTTGGTGCGGGCGGTTCGATCCGGCTCTCCAGACTGGTAGTTGCTTGCCCAGCCCCCATTGACAGTAGTCTCCGCCTCGCAGGTTGTTGATCGGGGTTGTCAAATGATGCGAGGTAAATAGTATCATCGATGGGGATGTGGTCCTGTCGATCGATGTCGAATTTTGAGGTTGTGGTGGAGAAGTCCATCTTCATTTTCGGAAGGTTGGGACACTCTATAGCTCTCCTCCTCGTAATCATCGGGATACTCAATGTGAGTAGTATTTGCAGCATGTGGTGGGATGTAGTAGTCGCTTCTCCCACATTTTATTTTGAAATCACCTTCTAAAACCTCCTCGATCTGATTGAATAGTGAATCGATCGATGACCATGTGCGGCTGTCGATCGATGTCGGTTCACCGTAGATGATCGATGACAAAGGCTACTATCGACGACTTCAAGGCCTTCGCTCGTTTGTGATTCGTGATTCATCTTCACAATAGCAAACAACTACAAGGTCTGAGCCGCCTTGATCTTCTTAGTGGACCTTGATGACTCGTGACAGATCATAGCAGACCGTAAGGTTGATTAGGTTAGGCAACGCTTGTTTGTTCAAGGCTGCGCACTGCTCCAACCCTGCTGTGAAGGCTCTTCCAAGCAGCAAAGAAGTAGTTAGGTTATCTTGACGCCCAAGACATGGAAATTCCACGGAATTAGCTTCTCCAATGGTAACCTCCGTTTCTTACAATTTTCCGTAGGTTCGCTGAGAACAATCCACAAAGATGAACCATTCTTCAAGAGGCTCTATCTTCGCACCTAGATACTGCTATCACCTTGGGTAAGATGCTAACTCCATATCCCGTGGTCACATAAGGCACGCGGGAAGTTGATCCCTGATCGAGGAAGGAACAACAAACTTTCCCGATCACCCCTTCTCTAGTTTGATCCTTCTTCATACTTTCTCTCGACTTGGTTGAACATCCTCTTGATGTCTTCTTCGCTCCTTAGTTTCTCTGAAAACATCCACAACTGCGGTGAAAAGTAGGCTTCTTCAAAGGGTTTCTCAGAGGTATCCTTAGAACTCTCTTCTCAAACTTGCCAACCGCTTCTCATTAACCTCTTTAAGGTGTTTAGAACCTTCTTCCTTTTTCTCAGAACTCACATCTTTTTCCTTTTCTATCTCCATTGATCAATAATATTCGTGGGTTTCTTCATTAAGCGTTATGGGTTTCTGGGCTTAGATTGCTCCCGAGTGATTAAGTCGCAACATCTATCTTGGGAAGTTGCACTCGGGCGGTGATAACTGAATATCGATCGACAGCTTCGGAGTGTTGATCGATTTCTTTATCAATCGGTCGACGATGGGCGCCTGTCCGGTCGGTCGATGTGATAAGGGCTGGGCGGATGTGGGTGCTTTGCGAACTCCTTGAGTAAGTATCTTCACGGATTGCACTCGCTTGGTAGATCCTTCAAGATCCATTGGTCGATGCTCGCTTTTGTTGCATCGACGATGGGCATGCATATCAATCATGTGGTGATCTGACATCGATCGATTCCAGTAGTTGCCGCCATTTTCGGATATGGAAGTCTCCCCTGCGACTCTTTCTTTACCACTCTCCAAATAATCCTCTATGATAGACCGACGCTGTGGCCTGTTGTTTCTCCCGTCCTTTTCCTAAAGCTTCCTTCTTAACAGCTTCTCTCCTGTCTGAATCACTTGAGTCTCTTTCTTCATGGGTACTCAAAGCATCAATCTTGTGTTTAAAGTAGACAGCGCCGATCTTTTCATCGACGCTCACCTCTAACCGGCTGGCTTTCAAGAACTTTCGAAAGCATGTCTTCTAGCTTTCCTTATGGGTGGGTGTGGTGGCTTCATGTAAGATGATTTTCCATAACTCCTCCTGTTGTTGGGTTGCTGCTGTTGTTTCTCTCGGCCCCGCTGAAGCCGCTTCCTTGGTTTCCAGATTTGAACCGCTTCCACCGATCCAATGACTTGCTTCAGCGTAGTTTATCTTCTTCATCAGTTTCTGCATCCTCCACTGAGCTGATTTTGCTTGTTTAGCAGCTTCTGAACATTGTCAAGTGTAGCTTGTACTCATTTATATGTTCCTTTCCAAGGAACGCAGATCTTGCTTTTAACGATGTTTCTTTGTGCCGTTTCGATGCTAGGTTGTCTATTAGCTTCACAGCATCTTCGTGATTCCTTGTGGTGAAGTTGCCTTCACTGCAGTGTCTAGAGCCATCTGATATTTCAGTGCGATGCCTCTCGAGGAAAGGGCAGAGCAGCTGCACTTTGTTGAATCCATGGTGTGGGCAGTCTCGCGGTAAGACTTCAATCTGATCCGTGTATCCTCAATGACTCTCCGTGCCCCTGATTGAATGTGGCAATTTTCCTCCTTAAGTCTTCAGCGCTTAATCATCAAAGAAGTTACGAAAAATGCGCTTTTGATGTCGCTCCATGATGTAAGAGATCCTGGTGGTAGCTCTGCCACCGAAAGCTTCTCAAGATAAAGAGTGCTCAGAGCTTACAGAGAAGATAGTCCATGTGGACTCCATTGGCTTTGATAGCAGATATGAGATCCTCGAACCTTCCAGATGGTCCATGGATTCACCGACAGCCCATAGTAAGGTGTCTGTCCCAGGGTGTAGTATTGCGCTTGAGCTCAAGTCACTTCAAAGAGGGGACTAATGGCTGATCTGTTGGTGTAGAACTGATCTGGACGGTTGTAGTCAGCTAGTGTCCGAAAGCCTCTTCTACAAGTTGAACAGCCCGCAGGTGCAGTTTCTGGCTCAGGATTACTTCATTCTCGAAGGCTGAGTTTTGACCTGCTTTACACGGGTGACCTTCTTGGTCACGAAGTCTCCATTCTCATCTCGCGGTGAGAATAATAGGCAAACCATGACTCGCGGAGTAGTATCGACGATATACGGTTAGGGTATCATTGATGTCGATGAAAGATGTCGGTCGACGGTGAAGTAGTGTCGGCCGACGGAAGGTGCGAGTATCACGACGAAGACGGTGTCTGGCATGGGTGCGCCGGTATCAGTCAACAAGCAGTTGATGGCGCTGATCGATGCGAACAGATTTCCTTTATGGATTGAACGCTCCAAGCTAGCAGGGTCTTCTGAGAACAAAAGTTGGGATTCCTTGAGATATCTTGCATATTTACATGTTTTAGCATCCATATCTTGTGTATTTTGATCATATAAGTTAGGCATTAGGCATGTTTAGGTCCATTTTGCATTCATTTGTCCTTATCAGGTGTTGGAGTGTGCTTTTGTGTGATTTGAGGTGTTGGAAGCCTTATGGCCCAAAAAGAGGTGAAGAATCAAGTTTGGTCATGAAAAGAAAAGTCAATCCATGATCTGGTCGAGACAAATATGAGCATGGACGGAGACCTTAGAGATATCTTCTGGTGCTAAGATTTTTGGAGACACAGAAAATTGAGTTAGCTTTCCAGTGGAAGTGGTTTCAAGTCATTTGTATATTGGAGGAGTTATGATCAGTTTACTAGAAGCATATCAAGCTGGCTGGTAGATCAGTCCGGGTTCGAGCACCGGCTCGAACGCTGGACCACCTCAGGCTGGGAGGCAGGACCGGGTAGGCTGGTCTGGGATGAGCTACCCGGTCGGAGAAGCTGGACGCTGCAACAAGGCTGGTCCAGGTTGTTGACCGGCCATCATTTCCTCCACCCCTAACCCAATTTCAAGCTGGTTTCCTATTGCCAGCTTCCACTGACCCTAGGGACCTTTTAGTAATTTCTGCTTTTATGTTTCTAGGGCTTTCAAGCCTTGTATATATACTCTTATATCTCCCAATTTGGGACTTATCTCATTTTCTCAAGACTTTGCCTCATATTGTAAAAGCTTGAATCTTTTTATCAATCTAAGGAAGCTCTTCATCTTATATCTTGTTTCTCCTTCTCACAAACATGATTAGCCTTGAATCTCACATGATTTAAGGTTTTTCATGGAGATAAGTGAGTATCACACTTGGATCCATGGGTTAGGTGATTAGGTGATTAAGGAAGATCTAGGGTTTTAGTGTGTAGACTATCTTGTTCCTCGCTAGTAGAGTGCTTTTAATGCTTCTTTGAGTCAGCCTATCAAAGGTTGAGTTCTAGACATTTCCTACCACAAGGTGTTCTATGAAATGTCTGAACCAACTCTACTAAGCTTTTAACATTCTTTACCAAAGACCATTTGTTGTAAAGGTGTTAAGATGGCTAGTAGGCTTGTTCTTAATGATCGATTGCATGTTATTCACCAATGACCATTCGATGTTTGAGATGTGTTAGCGAACATTCTTCTTGACCATAGAGTTTATTTAGACTTGTGCCTAGGCCTGTTGTTAGATTGATTGAAAGCTGCCACATTTAGATCAGATCTACTTGTTTCCTTGCTTGTTGAGGGTTCTATTGCTATTTTGATCTTGATCATATCAAAATAGATATATAGCATTTCCACCCTAAGGTGTTCGATGAAATGTCTGAACCATCTCTTCAATGCTTTTAGCTTGTTCTTTACCTATGGGATTAGTTGTTTAAGGAGCTAGATTGCTATTAGACTCATTCTTAATGTTTGCTTTGATCATTACAGCCAAAGGGATTTGTACTTGGGTGATCATGAGCATTCATCTAGCATGAGCAAGCTAGCTCTTTGTTGTTTAGGCATAAGGAGAGTGTTTGATTGGTAGCTTGCCACCCTTAGATTGGATCTGCATCACCTAAAGTCAAATTCCTAATCCCATAGATTCCACCTTAGCATTTGATTGAGTTCTTGCACTTGTTTCTTTGATTGATTTGAGATCACCTTGTTTATATTTTTATCTTAGCTTGTTACCTTCATCCATCTTCTTGTTTGCTTAGATTAAGGAAGCTTGTGTATTCTTGGTGCTATAAGTCTCTAGTTCTCTGTGGTTCGACAACCTTTCTATACTATCATTTGACTTGGGAGCCTTAAGAACTTCCACTATCAAATTACCTGCCGGGGAACTAGTAGATTTATCATTAGGATTTCAATCTTTCTTGAGACTAAGCTTCATTTCTTTTCTCTTTTGCTTTTGTATAGTTACTAACCTTTACTTCATGGCTTCAAGCTACCTTGAAAAGCCACAAGAAGAGGAATATCACATTGAAGATGAGCCATATGTCTATGTGGAACCACCACCTTGATATATGCACACACACCAGACCAAAGGGTGGAGTTGCATCGCCTTCAGAGAATGAAAGAGAATTTGGGCAGCCAATGAGATCCCTGGCATGAATGATCCGGCACACCTCATTGGATCGAGCAGAGTTTGAAGAAAGGGAGGTTACACAACATGAGTTTGATGTTGCTTATGACCTTAAAGAGGTAATGTATCGGGTTCCAGTTGGAAGGTACAAGCATTTCCACTTTAGAACTTCAACTTGAGGAAATTTGCTTGCCTTGTGGTGAGAATATTGCCCATGATCTTGATTCTCTTGAGCTCATCAATGAATGTCTTGATCTGATATGTGAAATTAGGAAACTAGATGAGTTGAGAATAAAAAGCTTGTTAGAGATCATTTGAAGTTTGTTTTGACAAGAGTTATCTATGTGCTTCATTTGATCTTGAATCTGAGTTTTTCATTCTTAATGAACCTAGACCTCTTTCTTGCACTTGCTGATCTAGGGATGAACTTGATGTGGATAAGCTCTTACTTGAGATAGAAAACCCCATGCTGAAAATTATCATGAGAATGTGAACATTGTGTATTATTTGGTTGATGGAGATGAGTTGACTACTTTGTTAAAACTTCGCTTGAGCCTGTAGTTGACTTTGTGTTTCCACCAAATGCTTTTGATTCTCATGACTATTTGAACCTCAAAGAGCATCTCATGATTCATGATGCATCTTTAGTGAAGCTTTGATGAAAAATCTGTCTATTTTCTATGGACAGTAGTGTGCTCCTTTGCATACTTGGTTCCTTGTTCTCATAGAGAAGGACAAAAGGTGCATTGGCTCAACCTTTGATACTTATGATTAGCAAGCACACAAAGTCAAGCTAGAGACTTAAAACAGCGCCGCTGGGAGGCATTCCCATGTTTATCCATTTTATATATTTTTTATCTTTCTTTCTTTTGAAGCTTTTAATAAGGATAGTTGAGGTTTTTCATGATGGATCTAGGCTAGCCCAAAAGGTGAAAGGCTGCCAAGCATTGCAACTTGACACCCGCCTTCACTTATTCGCTTCAGCCTATCTCTCCCGTGGCACAAATCCGGAGGCCAGGGTCCTCTACCACCCAATTCAGCCAATAACTCCAAGTATGTATCACTCCAACCCTTCTTGTATATACATTTGTTTTGTCTTGTTGGGATATCTCCTTCTTTCACTCACACAGAGACTGTGTGGATGGAGGCAAGTATTTGATCATGTTTGGTTTTGATTTTGAGTCTCATCATTGCATTGTACATTCATATTTGCTGAAAAAAAAATTAAATTTTTTGAATCATGTAGATTGCATCACTGCATCCTTAAGATTGAGTCTGCATATAGGTTGCATTCATTTGCATATGGAGCATTGCCTTGTAAAGAATACCTGTTTGCACTGAATTTGGCACCCTAGTTAAACATATCAAGTAGCTTAAACATCTTTGAAAGGCTTGCATGCTTTGAGCCTTGAAAACTCTTCTGAAACTTGCTTGCTTGCTTGATATTGGCATTGTTCTTGAAACCAGCTCCATCCTGAACTTAGACTTGAATGAACTTAATTTCTCTTGCATATTGGCATTTGCATACTTGATCATGGATCTCATACACATTTATCTTTTTCCATTGTACCACTCTTTGTTAACCCAAATGGCACTTCCATACCCTTGAACCCTATCCATTCTTTGAAGCCTACATTGATTTGCATGAGTGAGGCCTTTTCTGATAGCTTGTCATGTGCAAAATCTTGAGAGTATTGGGAGCTACATGGATTTGTTCTCATCTCTTGCTAGCATAAGGTCTCCATTCGAGCTAGCTTCTAGGATGGTGAGTGAGGTGTTTGTTACTTAATGATTTGTACCTTGGGTTTGAGTGTAACATTGTTGAGATTGATGAACAAATGAGTATCATAAGAAAGAAGAACCCTAGGGACCTAAAATAAAAAGATAAGAAGCTCTGATTGATGTTTTTGACCTTCCTTCATGTATATAAAAAGAAAAGAAAAGAAAAGAGAAAAGAAAAGAAAAGAAAAGAAAAAAAAAAAAGAAAGATTCAATAAGATAGTGGGGAAGGAAAAACTTAAAGAGTTAGAGCTTAGAAAAGTGAATGAGGTCCTTAGTGGTTGAATTTCATAGGAAAGAAAGTTGTTCATGGGGTGAGTGATGTGAGAATGTTTTTCATTTTTGTTATGGGATGAATAAAAGGTGTAGATCTTGTAATCACTTAGGAATTGGGTAGAATGATGAGGATAGATCCATGTATGCATGAATTGCTCCCAGTCTTAGATAAATTTTGCATAATGATCAAGCTCCTTGATTCTGGAGTGATAGTCACCTTAAAAGATGCATCCCTCATTTTCACCCATAGGACCATTTGATCACCTAGCCAAATGATTGAGATCATGTGCCCATTTGTGAGGCTTCACCTGTGTGTGTGTGAATCAATGTGAGGGCTGGTTAAGAGAACTTGTTGGTTGATAAGCATTGCATCTTGTGTAGAGGCATAAGAGTCATTGATAGCTTCTTGTGAAGCTAGAGCATAATAGAAGTTTTTGCTCATGCTTTTGCTATGTTTCTTTAGGATGTCAAGTTGAGTGCTATGAGTGTTTCTTTGGCTTTGCTCCCATCTCTATGTCTCTCCTCCTTGTGTTTTGAAAAGATTACTTGAGGACAAGTAAAGGTCTAGTGTGGGGAGTTGATATCTTGCATATTTACATGTTTTTAGCATCCATATCTTGTGCATTTTGATCATATAAGTTAGGCATTAGGCATGTTTAGGTCCATTTTGCATTCATTTGTCCTTATCAGGTGTTGGAGTGTGCTTTGGTGTGATTTGAGGTGTTTGGAAGCCTTATGGCCCAAAAAGAGGTGAAGAATCAAGTTTGGTCATGAAAAGAAAAGTCAATCCATGATCTGGTCGAGACAAAGATGAGAATGGACGGATACCTTAGAGATATCTTCTGCTTCTAAGATTTTGTGGAAACACAGAAAATTGAGTTAGCTTTCCAATGGAAGTGGTTTCAAGTCATTTGGAGCTATATTGGAGGAGTTATGATCAGTTTACTAGAAGCATATCGTTGGCCGGGTAGATCAGTCCGGGTTCGCACTCCGTCGGAACGCTGGACGACCAGGCTGGGAGGCAGGACCGGTAGGCTGGTCTGGGATGATCTACGCCGGTCGGAGAAGCTGGACGGCCAGAACAAGGCTGGTCCGGGTTAGTTGGACCGGTTGGGTCATTTCCTCCACCCCTGACCAATTTGCTGGTTTCCTATTGGTTGAAGCCTAATTGACCCTAGGACCTTTAGTAATTTCTGCTTATGTTTCTAGGGCTTTCAAGCCTTGTATATATACTCTTATATCTCCCAATTTGGGACTTATCTCATTTTCTCTCAAGACTTTGCCTCATATTGTAAAAGCTTGAATCTTTTATCAATCTAAGGAAGCTCTTCATCTTATATCTTGTTTCTCCTTCTCACAAACATGATTAGCCTTGAATCTCACATAGATTTAAGGTTTTTCATGGAGATAAGTGAGTGACACACTTTGGATCCATGGGTTAGGGTGATTAGGGTGATTAAGGAAGATCTAGGGTGTTTTAGTGTAGATCTATCTTGTTCCTCGCTAGTAGAGTGCTTTTAATGCTTCTTTGAGTCAGTCTCTCAAAGTTGAGTTCTAGACATTTCCTACCACAAGGTGTTCTATGAAATGTCTGAACCAACTCTACTAAGCTTTTAATATTCTTTACCAAAGACCATTTGTTGTAAAGGTGTTAAGATGGCTAGTAGGCTTGTTCTAATGATTGCTTGCATGTTATTCAGCCAATGACCATTTGATGTTTGAGATGTGTTAGCAAATGAACATTCTTCTTGACCATAGAGTTTGTTTAGACTTGTGCCTAGGCCTAAGGTTGTTAGATTGATTGAAAGCTGCCACCTTTAGATCAGATCTACTTGTTTCCTTGCTTGTTGAGGGTTTCTAATGCTATTTTGATTCGGATCATATCAAAATAGATCTATAGGCATTTCCACCCGAAGGTGTCTCTTTACCTAAGGGATTAGTTGTTTAAGGAGCTAGATTGCTATTAGACTCATTCTAATGTTTGCTTTGATCATTACAGCCAAAGGGATTTGGTGTACTTGGGTGATCATTGCAGCATTCATCTGTGGATGAGCTTGCTTAGTTTTGTTGTTTGCATAAGGAGAGTGTTTGATTGGTAGCTTGCCACCCTAGATTGGATCTGCATCACCTAAAGTCAAATTCCTAGTCCCATGGATTCCACCTTAGCATTTGATTGAGTTCAGGCACTTGTTTCTTGATTGGATTTGAGATCACCTTGTTTATATTTTTGGATCTTAGCTTGTTACCTTCATCCATCTTCTTGTTTGCTTATTAAGGAAGCTTGTGTATTCTTGGTGCTATAAGTCTCTAGTTCTCTGTGGGTTCTAACAACCTTTCTATACTATCATTTGACTTGGGAGCCTTGAAAACTTCCACTATCACCTTGTTGCTTCTGGTGCTCGCTGGCATACCCAAAAGACAAGAAAAAATTTTGTGTCGAAAACAAATTAATGTAGAAATAACCTAGGACCTAATCAGATTAGATCTTATTGCACCAAGAATACACAAGCTTCCTTAATCTAAGCAAACAAGAAGATGGATGAAGGTAACAAGCTAAGATCCTAAAAATATAAACAAGGTGATCTCAAATCCAATCAAGAAACAAGTGCACGAACTCAATCAAATGCTAAGGTGGAATCCATGGGACTAGGAATTTGACTTTAGGTGATGCAGATCCAATCTAAGGGTGGCAAGCTACCAATCAAACACTCTCCTTATGCCTAAACAACAAAACTAAGCAAGCTCTATCCCTAGATGAATGCTCTTTTGCAATGATCACCCAAGTACACCAAATCCCTTTGGCTGTAATGATCAAAGCAAACATTAAGAATGAGTCTAATAGCAATCCTAGCTCCTTAAACAACTAATCCCTTAGGTAAAGAGAACACCTTCCGGGTGGAAATGCCTATAGATCTATTTTGATATGATCAAGATCAAAATAGCATTAAGAACCCTCAACAAGCAAGGAAACAAGTAGATCTGATCTAAAGGTGGCAGCTTTCAATCAATCTAACAACCTTAGGCCTAGGCACAAGTCTAAACAAACTCTATGGTCAAGAAGAATGTTCATTTGCTAACACATCTCAAACATCAAATGGTCATTGGCTGAATAACATGCAAGCAATCATTAAGAACAAGCCTACTAGCCATCTTAACACCTTTACAACAAATGGTCTTTGGTAAAGAATATTAAAAGCTTAGTAGAGTTGGTTCAGACATTTCATAGAACACCTTGTGGGCGGGAAATGTCTAGAACTCAACTTTTGAGAGGCCAACTCAAAAGAAGCATTAAAAGCACTCTACTAGCGAGGAACAAGATAGATCTACACTAAAACACCCTAGATCTTCACTTAATCACCCTAATCACCCTAACCCATGGATCCAAAGTGTGTCTACTCACTTATCTCCATGAAAAACCTTAAATCTATGTGAGATTCAAGGCTAATCATGTTTGTGAGAAGGAGAAACAAGATATAAGATGAAGAGCTTCCTTAGATTGATAAAAAGATTCAAGCTTTTACAATATGAGGCAAAGTCTTGAGAGAAAATGAGATAAGTCCCAAATTGGGAGATATAAGAGTATATATACAAGGCTTGAAAGCCCTAGAAACATAAAACGAAATTACTAAAAGGTCCCTAGGGTCAATTAGGCTTCAACCAATAGGAAACCAGCTTGAAATTCGGTCAGGGGTGGAGGAAATGACCCAACCCGGTCCAACTAACCCGGACCAGCCTTGTTCTGGCCGTCCAGCTTCTCCCGACCGCGTAGATCATCCCAGACCAGCCTACCCGGTCCTGCCTCCCCAGCCTGGTCGTCCAGCGTTCCGACCGGGTGCTCGAACCCGGACTGATCTACCCGGCCAGCTTGATATGCTTCTAGTAAACTGATCATAACTCCTCCAATATAGCTCCAAATGACTTGAAACCACTTCCATTGGAAAGCTAACTCAATTTTCTGTGTTTCCACAAAATCTTAGAAGCAGAAGATATCTCTAAGGTATCCGTCCATTCTCATCTTTGTCTCGACCAGATCATGGATTGACTTTTCTTTTCATGACCAAACTTGATTCTTCACCTCTTTTTGGGCCATAAGGCTTCCAAACACCTCAAATCACACCAAAGCACACTCCAACACCTGATAAGGACAAATGAATGCAAAATGGACCTAAACATGCCTAATGCCTAACTTATATGATCAAAATGCACAAGATATGGATGCTAAAAACATGTAAATATGCAAGATATCAACTCCCCCACACTAGACCTTTACTTGTCCTCAAGTAATCTTTTCAAAACACAAGGAGGAGAGACATAGAGATGGGAGCAAAGCCAAAAGAAACACTCATAGCACTCAACTTGACATCCTAAAGAAACATAGCAAAAAGCATGAGCAAAACTTCCTATTATGCTCTAGCTTCACAAGGCCTATCAATGACTCTTATGCCTCTACACAAGATGCAATGCTTATCAACCAACAAGTTCTCTTAACCAGCCCTCACATTGATTCACACACACACACAAGGTGAAGCCTCACAAATGGGCACATGATCTCAATCATTTGGCTAGGTGATCAAATGGTCTAATATGGGTGAAAATGAGGGTTCAATGCATCTTTTTAAGGTGACTATCACTCAAGAATCAAGGAGCTTGATCATTATGCAAAATTTATCTAAGACTGGGAGCAATTCATGCATACATGGATCTATCCTCATCATTCTACCCAATTCCTAAGTGATTACAAGATCTACACCCCTTTTATTCATCCCATAACCCAAAAATGAAAAACATTCTCACATCACTCACCCCATGAACAACTTTCTTTCCTATGAAATTCAACCACTAAGGACCTCTATTCACTTTTCTAAGCTCTAACTCTTTAAGTTTTTCCTTCCCCACTATCTTATTGAATCTTTCTTTTTTTTTTCTTTTCTTTTCTTTTTCTTTTCTTTTCTCTTTTCTTTTCTTTTTCTTTTTATATACATGAAGGGGGAAGGTCAAAAACATCAATCAAGAGCTTCTTATCTTTTTATTTTAGGTCCCTAGGGTTCTTCTTTCTTATGATACTCATTTGTTCATCAATCTCAACAATGTTACACTCCAAACCCAAGGTACAAATCATTAAGTAACAAACACCTCACTCACCATCCTAGAAGCTAGCTCAAATGGAGACCTTATGCTAGCAAGAGATGAGAACAAATCCATGTCGCTCCCAATACTCTCAAGATTTTGCACATGACAAGCTATCAGAAAAGGCCTCACTCATGCAAATCAATGTAGGCTTCAAGGAATGGATAGGGTTCAAGGGTATGGAAGTGCCATTTGGGTTAACAAAGAGTGGTACAATGGAAAAAGATAACCCAAATGTGTATGAGATCCATGATCAAGTATGCAAATGCCAATATGCAAGAGAAATTAAGTTCATTCAAGTCTAAGTTCAGGATGGAGCTGGTTTCAAGAACAATGCCAATATCAAGCAAGCAAGCAAGTTTCAAGAAGAGTTTTCAAGGCTCAAAGCATGCAAGCCTTTCAAAAGATGTTTAAGCTACTTGATATGTTTAACTAGGGTGCCAAATTCAGTGCAAACAGGTATTCTTTACAAGGCAATGCTCCATATGCAAATGAATGCAACCTATATGCTCTAGACTCAATCTTAAGGATGCAAGTGATGCAATCTACATGATTCAAAAATTTAATTTTTTTTTGGATTTTTCTACGCAAATATGAATGTACAATGCAATGCATGAGACTCAAAATCACAAACCAAACATGATCAAATACTTGGTACCTCCCCCACACTTAAATCACACAGTCTCTGTGTGAGTAAGAGAGAAGGAGATATCCCAACAAGACAAAAACAAATGTATATACAAGAAGGGTTGGAGTGATACATACTTGGAGTTATTGGCTGAATTGGGTGGTAGAGGACCCTTGGCCTCGGATTTGTGCCACCGGGAGAGATAGGCTGAAACGAATAAGTGAAGGCGGGTGTCTAGAGTTGCAATGCTTGGCCGCCTTTCACCTTTTGGCTAGCCTTAGATCCATCATGAAAAACCTCAACTATCCTTATTAAAAAGCTTCAAAAGAAAGAAAGATAAAGAAATATATAAAATGGATAAACATGGGAATGCCTCCCAAGCGCGCTTGTTTTAAGTCTCTAGCTTGACTTTGTGTGCTTGCTAATCATAAGTATCAAAAGGTTGAGCCAATGCACCTTTTGTCCTTCTCCTATGAGAACAAGGAACCAAGTATGCAAAGGAGCACACTACTGTCCATAGAAAATAGACAGATTTTTCATCAAAGAGCTTCACTAAAGATGCATCATGAATCATGAGATGCTCTTTGAGGTTCAAATGGTCATGAGAATCAAAAGCATTTGGTGGAAACACAAAGTCAACTACAGGCTCAAACGAAGTTTTAACAAAGTAGTCAACTCTATCTCCATCAACCAAATAATACACAATGTTCACATTCTCATGATAATTTTCAGCATGGGGGTTTTCTATCTCAAGTAAGAGCTTATCCACATCAAGTTCATCCCCTAGATCAGCAAGTGCAAGAAGAGGTCTAGGTTCATTAAGAATGAAAAACTCAGATTCAAGATCAAATGAAGCACATAGATAACTCTTGTCAAAACAAACTTCAAAATGATCTCTAACAAGCTTTTCTATTCTCAACTCATCTAGTTTCCTAATTTCACATATCAGATCAAGACATTCATTGATGAGCTCAAGAGAATCAAGATCATGGGCAATATTCTCACCACAAGGCAAGCAAATTTCCTCAAGTTGAAGTTCTAAAGTGGAAATGCTTGTACCTTCCAGCTGGAGTGGTGGAACCCAATACATTACCTCTTTAAGGTCATAAGCAACATCAAACTCATGTTGTGTAACCTCCCTTTCTTCAAACTCTGCTCGATCCCTAATGAGGTGTACCCGGATCATTCATGCCAGGGATCTCATTGGCTTGCCCAAATTCTCTTTCATTCTCTGAAGACGATGCAACTCCACCCTTTGGTCTGGTGTGAGTGTGCATATATCAAAGGGTGGTGGTTCCACATAGACATATGGCTCATCTTCAATGTGATATTCCTCTTCTTGTGGCTTTTCAAGGTAGCTTGAAGCCATCACTGCAAGATCAAAAGCTAGAAGTAAAGGTTAGTAACTATACAAAAGCAAAAGAAAGAAAGAAAATGAAGCTTAGTCTCAAGAAAGATTGAAATCCTAATGATAAATCTACTAGTTCCCCGGCAACGGCGCCAATTTGATAGTGGAAGTTCTTAAGGCTCCCAAGTCAAATGATAGTATAGAAAGGTTGTCGAACCCACAGAGAACTAGAGACTTATAGCACCAAGAATACACAAGCTTCCTTAATCTAAGCAAACAAGAAGATGGATGAAGGTAACAAGCTAAGATCCTAAAAATATAAACAAGGTGATCTCAAATCCAATCAAGAAACAAGTGCAAGAACTCAATCAAATGCTAAGGTGGAATCTATGGGATTAGGAATTTGACTTTAGGTGATGCAGATCCAATCTAAGGGTGGCAAGCTACCAATCAAACACTCTCCTTATGCCTAAACAACAAAACTAAGCAAGCTCTATCCCTAGATGAATGCTCTTTTGCAATGATCACCCAAGTACACCAAATCCCTTTGGCTGTAATGATCAAAGCAAACATTAAGAATGAGTCTAATAGCAATCCTAGCTCCTTAAACAACTAATCCCTTAGGTAAAGCAAGCTAAAAGCATTGAAGAGATGGTTCAGACATTTCATCGAACACCTTCCGGGTGGAAATGCCTATAGATCTATTTTGATATGATCAAGATCAAAATAGCAATAAGAACCCTCAACAAGCAAGGAAACAAGTAGATCTGATCTAAATGTGGCAGCTTTCAATCAATCTAACAACCTTAGGCCTAGGCACAAGTCTAAATAAACTCTATGGTCAAGAAGAATGTTCATTTGCTAACACATCTCAAACATCAAATGGTCATTGGCGGAATAACATGCAATCAATCATTAAGAACAAGCCTACTAGCCATCTTAACACCTTTACAACAAATGGTCTTTGGTAAAGAATGTTAAAAGCTTAGTAGAGTTGGTTCAGACATTTCATAGAACACCTTGTGGGCGGGAAATGTCTAGAACTCAACCTTTGATAGGCCAACTCAAAAGAAGCATTAAAAGCACTCTACTAGCGAGGAACAAGATAGATCTACACTAAAACACCCTAGATCTTCACTTAATCACCCTAATCACCCTAACCCATGGATCCAAAGTGTGTCTACTCACTTATCTCCATGAAAAACCTTAAATCTATGTGAGATTCAAGGCTAATCATGTTTGTGAGAAGGAGAAACAAGATATAAGATGAAGAGCTTCCTTAGATTGATAAAAAGATTCAAGCTTTTACAATATGAGGCAAAGTCTTGAGAGAAAATGAGATAAGTCCCAAATTGGGAGATATAAGAGTATATATACAAGGCTTGAAAGCCCTAGAAACATAAAACGAAATTACTAAAAGGTCCCTAGGGTCAATTAGGCTTCAACCAATAGGAAACCAGCTTGAAATTCGGTTAGGGGTGGAGGAAATGACCCAACCCGGTCCAACCAACCTGGACCAGCCTTGTTCTGGCCGTCCAGCTTCTCCCGACCGGGTAGCTCATCCCAGACCAGCCTACCCGGTCCTGCCTCCCCAGCCTGGTCGTCCAGCTGCCCGACCGGTGCTCGAACCCGGACTGATCTACCCGGCCAGCTTGATATGCTTCTAGTAAACTGATCATAACTCCTCCAATATAGCTCCAAATGACTTGAAACCACTTCCACTGGAAAGCTAACTCAATTTTCTGTGTCTCCAAAAAATCTTAGCACCAGAAGATATCTCTAAGGTCTCCGTCCATGCTCATATTTGTCTCGACCAGATCATGGATTGACTTTTCTTTTCATGACCAAACTTGATTCTTCACCTCTTTTTGGGCCATAAGGCTTCCAAACACCTCAAATCACACCAAAGCACACTCCAACACCTGATAAGGACAAATGAATGCAAAATGGACCTAAACATGCCTAATGCCTAACTTATATGATCAAAATACACAAGATATGGATGCTAAAAACATGTAAATATGCAAGATATCTCAAGGAATCCCAACTTTTGTTCTCAGAAGACCCTGCTAGCTTGGAACGTTCAATCCGCAAGGAAATCTGTTCCGCATCGATCAACGCCATCAACTGCTTGTTGACTGATACCGACGCACCCATGCCGACCGAGACACCGTCTTCGTCGACCGATACTCGCACCTTCACGTCGACCGACACTACTTCACCGTCGACCGACATCTTTCATCCGACATCAATCGATACCCCTAACCGTATATCGATCGATACTACTCCGCGAGTCATGGTTGCGCCTATTATTCTCACACGAGATGAGAATGGAGACTTGCGTGACCAAGAAGGTCACCTTCGTAATGAAGCAGGTCAGAAACTCAACGCTCAGAATGAAGTAATCCCTGAGCCAGAAACTGCACCTGCAGGAGCTGTTCAACCTGTAGAAGAGGCTGCTCGGACACTAGCTGACTACAACCGTCCAGATCAGTTCTACACCAACAGATCAGCCATTCGTCCCCCTGCTATTCAGAGGCGACTTCGAGCTCAAGCCGCAATACTACACCCTTGTGGGACAGACACCTTACTATGGGCTGTCCAGTGAGCATCCCATGGACCATCTGGAAAGGTTCGAGGATCTCATATCTGCTATCAAAGCCAATGGAGTCCCTGTGGACTATCTTCTCTGTAAGCTCTACAAACACTCTTTATCTTGAGAAGCTTTACAGTGGCTTAAGCAGCTACCACCAGGATCTCTTACATCATGGAGCGACATCAAAAACGCATTTTTGCGTAACTTCTTTGATGATTCGCACGCTGAAGACTTAAGGAGGAAAATTGCCACATTCAATCAGGAGCCTGGAGAGTCATTCAAGGATACCTGGATCAGATTCAAGTCTTACCAGCGAGACTGCCCACACCATGGATTCAACAAAGTGCAGCTGCTCTGCCCTTTCCTCAGAGGCATCGCACTGAAATATCAGATGGCTCTAGACACTGCAAGTGAAGGCAACTTCACCACAAGGAATCCTGAAGATGCTGTGAAGCTAATAGACAACCTAGCATCCAGAAACAGCACAAAGAACATCGTAAGAGCAAGATCTGCAACGTTCCTTGGAAAGGAACATATAAATGAGGTACAAGCTACACTTGACAATGTTCAGAAACTGCTAAACAAGCAAATCAGCTCAGTGGAGGATGCAGAAGCTGATGAAGAAGATGACTACATAGAAGCAGAAGTCAACTGGATCAGTGGAAACGGATTTCAGAAATCTGGAAACCAAGGAAACAGAAACTTCGCAGGACAGAGAGGAAACTTCAACAGCAGCAACCCCAACAACAACAGGAGTTATGGAAAATCATCTTACATGAAGCCACCCACACCCACCCCATAAGGAAAGCTAGAAGACATGCTCAGCAAAGTTCTTGAAAGCCAGCAGCAGTTAGAGGTGAACGTCAATGAAAAGATCGACGCTGTCTACACCACTTTAAACACAAAGATTGATGCTTTGAGTACCCATGTGAAGAAACTAGAGACTCAAGTGATTCAGACAGGAGAAGCTGTTAAGAAGCAGGAAGCTTTAGGAAAAGGGACAGGAGAAGAAACAACAGGCCACAACGTCAGTGCTATCATAGAGGATTATTTTTGGAGAGTGGTAAAGAAAGAGAGTCTGCAAGAGGGAGACTTCCATATCGAAAGTATTGGCGGCAACTACTGGAATCGATCGATGTCAAGATCACCACATCGATTGATGTACGCCAACACCAATCGATCGATGCAACAAAACGAGCATCGACCAATGGATCTTGAAGGATCTACCAACGAGTGCAATACCGTGAAGATACTTACTCACGAGGAGTTCGCAGCAAAGCACCCACATCCGCCCAGCCCTTATCACATCGAATCGACAGACAGACGCCCCATCGACGACCGATTGATAAAGAAATCGATCAACACACTCCAGAAGCTGTCGATCGATATTCAGTTATCACACGCCGAGTGCAACTTCCCAAGATAGATGTTGCACGACTTAATGCACTCCGGGAGCAATCTAAGCCTTCCAGAAACCCACCAACCGCCATAATGAAGAAACCCACGAATATTATTGATCCAATGGAGATAGAAAAGGAAAAAGATGGCAGAGTTCTGAGAAAAAGGAAAGAGAAGGTTCCTAAACACCTTAAAAGAGGAGTTAATGAGAAACAGTTGGCAAGTTTCAGAAAGAGAGTTCTAAGGATACCTACAGAGAAACCCTTTGAAGAAGCCTACTTTTCACACAGATTGTGGATGTTTTTCAGAGAAACTAAGGAGACAGAAGAAGACATCAAGAGGATGTTCAACCAAGTCAGAGAAAGTATGAAGAAAAGGATCAAACTAGAGAAGAAGGGTGATCCAGGAAAGTTTGTTGTTCCTTCCTCAGTACAGGGGATCAACTTCCCACGTGCCTTATGTGACACAGGATATGGAGTTAGCATCTTACCCAAGGTGATAGCAGACTATCTAGGTCTGAAGATAGAGCCTACTGAAGAATCGTTCATCTTTGTGGATTGTTCTCAGCAGAACTCTGGAAGAATTGTAAGAAACCTTGAGGTTACCATTGGAGAAGCCCTAATTCCAGTAGATTTCCATGTCTTGGACGTCAAGATAACCCTAACTACTTCTTTGCTACTTGGAAGAGCCTTCCTAGCCACAGTTGGAGCAGTCTGCAACCTTCAGACAAACAAACTGTGCCTAACCCTAATCAACCTTACGGTCTACTATGATCTAGTACGAGTCATCAAGGTCCCTAAGAAGATCCAAGACGGCTCAGACCTTGTAGTTGTTTGCTATTGTGAAGATGAATACGAATCACAAGGCGAATACGAGACAGAGACCGCAGAATCGATCGATAGTAGCACTGTCTCATCGATCATCTCTGGTGAACCGACATCGATCGACAGCCGCACATGGTCATCGATCGATTCACTATTCAATCAGATCGAGGAGGAGTTTCCAGAAGGTGATTTCAAAATAAAAATGTGGGAGAACGACTACTACATCCCACCACATGCTGCAAATACTACTCACATTGAGGAGTATACTGATGATTACGAGGAGGAGAGAGCTATAGAGTGTCACAACCTTCCAGAAAATGAAGATCGACTTCTCCACCACAACCTCAAAATTACGACATCGATCGACAGGACCACATCCCCATCGATCGATACTATTTGCCTCGCATCATTTGACAACACAGTCAACAACACGCGAGACGGAGACTACTCAATCGGGAGCTGGGCAAGCAACTACCAGTACGAGAGCTTCGCGGTCGAGACCGCCGCACCAACATACATCACCCAACCCGAAAAAGTCTCATCGATCCACACGGCACCAGTACAATCGACCGATCGGCCTGAACAACCATCGACCGATTCAGAACCTGTGCCATCGACCGATACATACACCCAACCATCCTAGGTAACAAATTCAAATGTACTTAATTTCGGTAATCTAATCTCGGATGAGTTTGGTATTTTCAGGGATTCACAAGGCTTTGCATGCTTAATGGATGGACGAACACTCCACATATCCAGAGAAGACATTGCAGACGTCCTACAGTTAGCCAATGGATCCCACAACCTATTCCAGCAACAACGCTACGGACCAGACCACCATTATCAGCACCAGGAGGCAGACACAACAACCGAGCCAAAGGAAGCTGAGGATAACCATCTGAACATAAAGGATCCTTATCTTCAACGGAAATCGATCGATACAGAGTGTGTTGCATCGATCGATAAGTGTCCCGAATTCGGAAAGAGAGCATTTCGATATGGAGTTCGAAAATTATTTTGGGAGCAGAGAGATGAGTATGGGGTCTACAGAGACAAGAATGGCTTTGCTAGAGGAATAGATGGTGACGTCATCAGAATTTCTAAAGACGACATCAAGAAACTGCTCCAAAGAACTTCAATGGACGAGCGCTCCTACATCTGTCTACCAGAGCATGCTAGTTCATTTACAAGAAGCGAATTGGTGCAAGAAACCTACACCAAAGACGAGATCAACGAGATGTTCACCGGTTTACTTGGAGAACGCAAATGGGAAAAGCTCTCCATGGAAAAGAGTTTAAAAGAGGCCACAGACAAGCTTCGCAGTGAGATGAACTGGATGTTCAGTGCAGACCAGGGATTACTCAAGAAGGTTCAACGTCTTGAGCTGGAACTTGAAGATCTTCGCACCGCACAGAACCATTGCCAGAAAAGATCAATATCGATCGACGGAGTAACATCCACATCGATCGATACGGAGCCCACACCATCGACCACTTACTCAAAACATGAGGTTGATGAATCTCTTGGAGATATCTGGAAAGAATTGAAGAAAGCAGAAGCTCGTCTCAGCAGCAAACTCACCAAAACCTGTGAACCTATCTTCCACAACCTAGGGGATCTAAGCATCTGCACAGAAGAGATAAAGAGATCTATCCGCCTTATCAATAAAGCACATGCAGATATGAACCCCGCTGCACCTTGCAGTCCTTTTGGAGGATTGACTCGTCTGAAAGCAGTTGAGAGGAAAATTGCTGATATACACTTCTTAGTAGACAAAGAAGTGGAGGAACTCGCACTACGAATAGTGACTATGAAGCAGGAGGTTGAGAAGTTCCAACGTCAACTTGATTATCAGGCTGCATCGATTGCATCGATCGACGAGCTCAACCTCACATCGATCGATAGGCGTTTGACTGAAATCGACGGCCAGATGAAGCTCTTTGCAGGGAAGCTTCACGAGAATCTGCAGAAGCAAAAATCGACCGATGAACAACCTATTGCATCGATCGATATACAGACTTCGGAGATCCGTACCAGAGCCGATTTGGAAAAATTAGCTGATGAAGTCTACATAGCAATAACAAGCGTGGATGATTCAAAAGATAGACGTCTAGACCAAACGTAATTACCGCTTGTTAACAAGGTTGGAAGCATGGAATCTAGCATAGAAGGGATGCAGAAAGAAATTAAAGCCATTCAGAGGCAGCTTGCGAGCAGACCTGCACCTTTAGAATCGAACGACAGAAGGTCCAGCGCATCGATCGATGGACTTCAACAGCCATCGACCAACATTTCAACAAAGGAATCGATCGATACCAGCTCCATCCACGACAAAATGATCCAACGCCTTGATTCAATGCAAGCGGAGCTCAGTGATCTTTCAGAACACGCCTACAACAAATTAGGATGGCACGAGTTCAGCATTGAAGGTCATGAAGAAAGGATTCAAAGGATCACTGATGAGTTGATTGAGATAAAGAAGAAACGAACCAGAGAATATGAAGCCACAAGAAGCCTATTTGACGCATGGTTCGGCGAGAAGAAAGATACAGAGGATACTTGTTTCTCAACAAGTACCTGGACTTCATCTCAGTAGCTCATTCCATCTAAAGTCAAGCTAGATGACTATAATCAAAGCGCTGAGTGGGAGGCAACCCACTGTTAGGTAGTTTTTCATCTTATTTTATCTTTAGGATTTTATTTTTCGTATTTGTTTTTCTTTGCAGTTACAACTAGATGATTGCCATTGAAATCGATCGAGATGACACTGTCGATATTGATCGACATGAACCACACAGAAGCGATCGACGAAGACGACTCATCATCGATCGATACGCATCGCGGTCAGGTATATTGTTCTCAACTTTTTTGATATCAGTGTACTTTATTATTGCCTATGCCTTCATCGACTGGTTATACACCGGGACAGTGTATGATTTAAGTCCGGGGATGATTACTGATGCTGTTTACCTTTTGATTTCATCCAAAAATGTTTTCAAAATGGTTTTTATTGAGTCAAGAAAGGGATAATGATAATTTAAATTTTAACTTTTTATCTAACCAATCTTTTAGGCACCATTCTTAGATTTGTTGATGCAGAATGTACTATAGATGCTAAAGTTGATCACATGTCAGCTATGACAACACTTTCATTGATTGTCTGGAGGAACCAAAGCTGATTTCCAACCTAACTTGACAATTCTTTGCTTGTCTTGGGGCTTGGTATACATGGGATCGGATGCTTCAAACAAGTCTGGAAGGTAAAAGCCTTGTGTAGATAGTTTTATCACTCTCTCTCTCATTTTCGAAATTAGATTTAATTTTAATAAGTAAAAAAAAACAAATCGAAAATTATCTTAAATTTATGTTCTAGGATTAGTTAGTTATTAACTAGGAAGGAATTCGAACAGGGCTTGGCGGTTATCCCCCTCAAGACTTGATTCATAAGAATTCTATAGGTAAAGGGTTCGAACAGGGCTTGGTGGTTACCCCCTTCAAGACTTGCTTCGCAATGAATCCTAGGATATAGATCAAAAAGAAGTGAACAGGACTTGGTGGCTGCAACCATTAAGACTTGATTCATGGAAGCCTGTCCAATCTTGGTCAAATGTCTTGCAAATGAAGCAGACTTGACTAGGAGAGAAATAGTAGAGAGAGAGGATATGAACTAACTTTTACCTGCAGGTCCAGATACTTGTTTGAGCAACCTTGCATCCTGTGATCGATACTCCCAAGGTAAAGCCTGCACTTTTATCTTTATGTACAGAAATGAAATCAGTAGAGGGCTTAGTCAGACATGATTGCTAAGTTGTTGGCTAGATGATCAAGGTTGTTTAATTAGGATATTGCATAAAGTGCTTCTGTGATTGACAGACTCTTAGATGTTGTTTGCAACAAAGTAGAGGTTATGATTCTAAGTTTGAATTTGATTTAGTCCCTGCTTTTCAAAACCTCTTTCATAAAGACTGCCTGTGTGTTTGCTTGAGGACAAGCAAAAGGTTAAGTCTGGGGGAGTTGATATACCATGGATTTTACCCGTTTTTACCCATGGTATATGAGTGTTTTTACTACTATTATCTATGTTTTGGAGTCTATTAGGTATGTTTTCAGGTTCAGAAGCATTTTGGAGAAAAGTGATGTTTTAGGTGCCCTTTTGGAGCTTAAAGAAGAGTTCACCCGTGATCAAGACCAGAGGTCGACACCAGAGTTACACATCGATCGATGCACACTCTGTGCAATCGATCGACACACATTAGCCGAAGGATGATACGTCGAGACTATAATCGATCGATGTACACCCTGTACTATCGATCGATACTGAAGCGGCAGAAAGACAAGTTGGACCTGGCCGAACTTGAAGCCCAAGATATCACATTTTACAAGAATGCCCCTGACGAGTTTTTTAACCTAATGAACTCATATATTTATATGCCTAAGTGTTTTGGCTAGATATACAAGCTTTTACATACAAGATATACAAGTTACAACAAGTTTTCATAAGTTTTCTAAGATTTTCTTCTTCTACTTATTTCTTTTCAGTTCTTTTGTTAACAAAGGTTATAGAATTCTAGACCTAGAGGAGAGATCCAAAGATATTTGTGATTGGAATCCAAGTGTTCACCCTCTAATAAGTCTATGAATTTCTATTATTACCTTGTTGCTATGAACTACTTAGCCATGTCTGAGTAGATTCATTTGTTAGATTTAGGGTTTAAATAGGATATGAGAGATTAGCCCCAACCTATAATTGCTATAGTTGTGATATTTATTGTTAGGATTGTTCACTAATGCTTTTTCTAGCTTAGCTACCTAGAACATGAACTTGGGTTGCATTGTTTATTACATGCAATACCTGGCAACATCCTAAACATGCTATGACCCTCTTGAGATATGCGAAAGCTGATCTAAGATCATGGTGAGCATTGTATCAACTCGCGCATAAAGCTTGCTTAGAGTCAGACGATCAATACTCCTATAGAGTAATCGATCGACGAGCTAGAGGTGTATCGGTCGATATTCCTATCGAACCATCGACGATACCATCGGCAGAGTAGCCGATCGCTAACACCATTTAGCATCTAAGTAATAGATGGTCTAAATAATGCAGAGCTGATGGATTCATTTAATAAGTGTTGAGCTCGACATATCATGCAAGCAACTTGTTAGCCTTTATAGTATTTATAATCCTGAATTCCTGAATACTTACCCTGAATCTAACTACTTTTCTTTACTGTTTCAAAACCAAATCCTTTCAACTGAGTAATCTTATCTTTACTCAGCAAACCTGCAACTTACTTTAAACTATTTTTAACCTAGCATAATCATTAAGATTACATCTTATTTGTACACTAGCTCTCTGTGGATTCGATCCCTAAGTACTACAACTGAACCTCTTATTTGAGAGAGTAAAGTCACTCCTTAGGGTAATTTGAATGATATCAGAGAGGGAGAGGTCGATCAGCCCGCGAACTCGTTTGGCATTTCGATGTATGGGTATGTAGATTTCGATTATTTGGGATAGATTTCCCTTATCCTTTATTTGTATCGTTGAGTTTTTAGGCCGACTGTGGCCTGTTTATATGAGTGTGCTATGGCCTTTCGGGGCCATATGACTTTATTTGTGGGACTGGCCGTTGGTGGCTTTTGAATCCCAGCCGTTTTGCGGTTTTTATATATATGATGAATATTTTTATCATTCTGTGAATTTTAGTTTATACTTCTGTCAAGTGTTTGAGGGAAAGATACGAGTAGTCACTTCGTATCTTAACTCTTAGTTTGTCGTCCTCTTTGTTTGCTCTTATAGGACGAGGGTATTCGGAACGCTTAGGAGTTTCAACGGCTCGCGGAGCATTTGACGATGAGACATGTTTTACGATCTCGATCAGTTCTGATATCATGCCTTGAGATGTTAATGTGCCAGTAGGACTGGGCTTAGGCAAGACCTAGGTTTACTCTCGCACTAAGGCTCTGCGATGACTAATCGCTTTCGCTTTGCCTGTTGGCGATTCCTACCTGGTTCTTCCGCTTTAAAGTCCGCTGCTTGATGCCGCTTATACGACTTGTATGGGAAGAATCGAGCATCTTCCGAGTCCGCTCCGAGTGCTGACCAAAATTTCGATTTTTGTATAGCTATGATATCCTTTGCCGGATGTAAGAGAACCTTTACTTTTATGAAAGGTTTGATTACGAAGTTCCTTTTGGAGAACGTTTACAGGTATGTTCGCCGGGCCAATCGACGCATCATTGTTTTAAAGTCGTGGATGGACTGTGAACTTAGATAAGATCTTTCATGGATTGTTGGCGACGCCAGCGAAAGATATATCTTTACGGAATGGTTTCGATCTTCTTCGAGAAGACAGGTGCATTTTAGGTCTTGCTTGACCGTGGCTGTTTAAAATAGAACCGCTTTTCATTCAAGGATTGTTTGGACGGTGTAGAGGCTTATTGCGAGTGATTCGTGAAATCGGAAAAAAGAAGTTTTATTAAAAAGTTTCGAAAATTTCGGGTAAAAGGACGGATATTTCGAACTTTATGGGAGTATATGAGTATACGTGCCCACTCCCCCCCCCCCTTTTTGGAGAGGGAAATAGCTGAACTTGTCAACAGGACAAGCTGCCTACGTACCTCTTTCGAGGATCAAGCCATCTCGTAGTTCTGCTGGTTTCCACGGGTGTTCCCACTCTCTGGAGGAGGTCGCCTTAGTCGCTTCAGCTACTGGGGCCGAAGCTGGGTCGACAATTGTTTCCGGAGTAGGGTCGTCCGCTGGTGAGGTGATGGATTCGGGGATGATGCTATCATCCCGAGTTGCCTGATCCGGTAGTTCCGGATTGCTTTTTGCGGAGCTCTGGTAGGAGTTCTGAGTTTTCCTCGATTTCTTCGGGTCGACCGCTGGGGCGTTCCGAGTTAGTGGAAGTTTATGTTCGGCCAAGTAGTAGAGCCTCGACTATTTTTGGCATCCCCAGATTACTGATGTTCCGCTTGGGGTTGGGAATTTGATACTGAGATGGTAAGTCGATGGTATTGCTTTCATGGCATTGATCCAGGGGGTTCCCATGATGACGTTATAGATGGCAAGAGTGTCGACCACCATGAAGTCGACAATTTTCGTCACATCTTTTGCCATCACGGGAAGTTTGATGGATCCGAGGGTCATTGACATCTTACCCGAGAAACCTGTGAGAGGTTTCGGTTCCGGGACGACTTCGCCGAGTTCGATACTCATTCTTCAAAGCGTATCGCGGTAGATGACATTGACCGTGCTTCCTGTGTCAACAAGGATCCTTGCGACTTCGAGGTCTCGGATCACCAAATCGATGACTAGCGGGTCGCAGTGCGGTTTGTCGATGTCGATGGTTTCATGTTCTTCGAAGGTGATCGTATCGTTCGGGGATCGATTTTCCCAGTTAGAGCTTGTCTCGGCCTTCCATCTATAAGACTAGATCGAAGAGACCGAATCGTGATAGAATTGCGATCCTCCGATGATCATGTTGACCCTTCGACGGTTGCTGTTGTTTCCTTGGTTGTCTTGTCTTCTTCCGCGTTTCTCGTCCGACTGATTTTCGCGTGCGTCCCTTTTGGGAGACTCTTTGTCAGTTTTGGGAGGCCGATCGGAATCCAAGACAAGATCTTTTATGCTCGTAACCTTCGAGAGTTTGCCGGTGAGAAGTTTCGCGGCGAGCCTCGCGCCGAGAACCTTGCATTTCGTAGTAGAATGTCCTCTGGTCTCGTGGAAATCGCAGTAGGAGTTATCCTTGAACTGGTTCCTGGTCCAGGTGTTCCCGGAGGTCTTCCCTTGTTCGGAACTGATGGCGTAATTGTGCTCGCCTTGGAGATCTTCCCCTTCATGGTGGATGTATTTATCGTTACGAGAGTTCTTCCTTTTCGCGGACGTTTTCTGCGGGTTGTGCTTCTGGGAGAGGATTTTCATCTCTTCATCCATTATGATGAAGTCCGTTGCCTTGTGCAGAGCATCCTGGATCGTTCTCAGTTTTTCTAGAGATATCCACTGGCGGAGTTTAGATCGGTACCAGAGAGTTCCCGCAGAGCGTCGATCGCTACTTTGTCGCTGATTCCGGTGACTCTTGCCATTACTAGCTTGAATCTGTTCATGAAATCGCGGAGTGGCTCGTCTTCCCTTTGAGATAGACTCCAGAGATCGACGTCCGAGGTCTTCCTGTCTATGAACATGGAGTACTATTTGAGGAACTCCGGCGAAGTTGTAAAAGCTTCCGATAGAGTTTAAACTTTAGGCGAAAACCATTCGAAGCAGCTCCTTTGAGGTTTTCGACAAAGAGGAGGCAGTAGCCGCGCTTTTCGCTCCTTGAGTTTGCATCTTCCCATCGCGATCTGGAACGACTGCAGATGCGCCTTTGGGTCGGAGGTGCCATCGTAGACGGGAATTTTTATCTTCCCTGGATCCGAGATGCGGGTTTCTGTGATCCGGGCGGTGAAAGGAGTCTTGCGTGCTTCCTCGAGTAGTCTGTCGATTTCGGGTGCAGCGCCAAGTGGTGAATCAGCGATTTCACCGCTTTGACTTCTGCCGTTTTCGCGAATGTACTCGAAAGTAGGTCGTGGATTTCACCGGGCTCCTGTGATGCCCTTCGAAGTCCGACGGTGCTGGCTCCGTGGATTCTGGCTTGTTTTCCAGCCAGCTCCTCCTGTTCCACCCAATAGAGGTTTTCTTCTTCCTCCGCCATGGGTTTTCGCGACGCTCTGCCGAAAGGACTGGCTTTATGCTCTTCTTGGGTGGATATCCACATCATGGTCCGAGCCATCGGACTGGTCACTTATATCCAGATCGAGCGCGCTCAACGCCGCCCCTCGCCGCCTCGAGGAGGTGGTAGTTTCTCCACGACCGCTGTGCATCGGACGGGCTGCTTCGCTAGGGTTTTACCCGAGGACGCTTCTGTCGCCTCGCTGCCTGGTCGTTTGGAGTCTCGAAGTTGAGTCTTCTGCTGCCGTGGGTCCTGGTAGTGCCGCGCGGGATTTTACTCATAGCCTTCGCAGTTAAGGTTTACACCTGTTTTTCGAGAGCGGCGACGAGTTTATCCTGTTCGTCCGACTTTTTCTGAGCAGAAGCGAACAGTTCTTTCATCTGGGCTAATGCCGCGGCGTCCGTAGTTACCGTCGACATGTTTCCAGCTGGATTTTGATTGACACCGGATTGACGGAGGTCTGGCCGGGCTTCGTTTGTCTTAATCAGTGTCCGTAGCCATATCTGACTGAGCGTGCGTGGTTGCGTGAAAGATAGATTGGTATCCCCATCCTTCTAGCGCCAAACTATGGGAACCGAAATTCACACCGTCGAGTTTCAGTCAATCGGAAGAAAACCAAGTAAACCTAGTCTCCCCTAAAGGTCATGGCTATCTGCTGGACCACACACAACACAATCAGTACGACGAAAATATTAAGGTATAAAATCGTAAGATAAAAAGAAGGGAGAGCAAAAGGAGATCTTATTTCCGAATTCGCGTTTGAGCGTGAACAACAGGTAAGAGCCTTGGCTACGAGAGCTGTCTGCAAGTTCGCTAGTCTAGCAACCTAAGTTCTAACCTAGTTGAGTCGCAGCTCGATAGTAAAAACGGAAAAGCCTAATTTGCTCTAAGTGCTAAGTTTGCTCTGAGAAAGCTCTCCTTTGCTCCTCGCCTCAAGCTCTCCTTATATACTTCCTCTATGTCGGTTTGCCTCTCTTTTTGGGACGGATTTGTCGCAAGTCAGGCTTTTTCATTTTTCCTTCATGATTATCTTCGGAAACTTAACATTTATCTTTGCGGAAATTTGACATTTATCTTCGCTGAAATTTGGCATTTATCTTCGCGGAAACTTGACATTTATCTCTTTCCGCGAATGAGATAAACCGTCGTTCTAATCTTTGGGCTCAAGTCTCTTTGGATCGTAGGTGGGCCGTTGCCTAAAATTCGGACCGTCTTTGGGCCCTATTGAGACTTAAGCGTTCTTACTCGCGAAGTGTCCGTTGGAATAGGTACGATCCCTTCTAACGGAACTCCGTTTCTTCGTACAGTAGAGGTGGTAGATGTTGAATTAATCGTAACCCGTCCTACCACGAAGAGTGGAAAACCGTTCGAGAGACTTAACCTTCCCAATTTCCGAAAGCTTTTGAAGATATTCCTAAATGGAACGTCGAGGTTATATCCGTGCACCTGAGGATTGAGTTATGGAAATTTCGGACGAAGACGCATGGTCACGCAATAAGACCGGATTCAGAAATAATCGTCGATAGGTAGATCGTGCTCACTGGGCGAGCTCTCCTGTGCCTCGGCCGAACTCGCCTGGCGAGCTGATCCATGACAGGGCTGTTCTCGCCGGGGGAGCTCCCCCTTTGTCTCGGTCGAGCTAGCCGGCGGGCTGGCCCGTGCTCGCCGGGCGAGCTGGACTGCGTTCGCCGGGCGAGCTCTCCCTTGTCTCGGGCGAGCTCGGGCCAGCTGGCCAGCGCTTCGCCCGGCGAGCTCTCCTGTCTCGGGCGAGCTTCGCCCGGCGAGCTGGCCCGTGCTTTCGCCGGGTGAGCTGGCCAGCGCTTCGCCGGGCGAGCTGGCCAGCGCTTCGCCCGGCGAGCTCTCCACTGTCTCGGGCGAGCTTCGCCCGGCGAGCTGGCCCGTGCTTTCGCCGGGTGAGCTGGCCAGCGCTTCGCCGGGCGAGCTGGCCAGCTTCGCCCGGCGAGCTCTCCTGTCTCGGGCGAGCTTCGCCCGGCGAGCTGGCCCGTTCTCGCCGGGCGAGCTGGCCAGCTTCGCCCGGCGAGCTCTCCTGTCTCGGGCGAGCTTCGCCCGGCGAGCTGGCCCGTGCTTTCGCCGGCGAGCTGGCCAGCGCTTCGCCGGGCGAGCTCTCCTGTCTCGGGCGAGCTTCGCCCGGCGAGCTGGCCCGTGCTCGCCGGGTGATCCGTTTCGGTTACTCATTTTCGAAGTTTTCCCCGGGATTTGGTTCTTCCGAGGATTTTCGGGCATCGATTCCGTCGTGACCGATTTTGACCCCAACATCTTCTTCAGCAACATTCCCTATCTTTTTCTTCTGGGAGAGGGTGTGGTTAGGCAGCCTGTGGAGATAACGAACAGTGGGATGTCTAATAGAGCCGTTCTTCTCTTTCTTGTTGCCTCCTCTCCCTTGTCGTGTTAACAAGGTCCACATTGATTCAGCAATGGTCTTCTCCTTAGGGGCTGTCTTGAGTGTGGGAAGTAAAGGGTTTTTCTGATCCTCAAGGCCAAGAACTTCACCAATCTCTGTGAAAGACATGGAGTACACCTCGCCCTCAATCTTGAATTTGATCTCCCCCCATCCTTGCTGTGCATGCTTGGAAGTGTGGAAGGTTGCTTCCAGTGAAGCCAAGAATTGGCAAAAGACTTCTTTGTGAGTAGGGTAAGCTACTGTGTAGAGACTTCCCACCTTCATGTGCTCAAGCATGGTTTTAACATCATCATCAAAGTACATCTCTTGCAAGATCATCTTATCAACAAATCTGGTAGGGAGCCAAGCAATGCCATACCTCAAGAGATCTACCAGCTCATCCTCAGTAGGTGCCTTGGACCTGTCCCACTTGTCATACTTCGATTTAAGATCAGCATGCTCATCATCAGAAGACATCTCATCCTCTTCACCTTCACTCTCTTCAACTATTGGCTTCTTGCCTTGCTTCTTTGCTCTAGCCCTAGCCAACTTCTCTTCCATGGTGTGCTGATTAAGGTTTTCTACATTCTCTTGCACAAGATCTGGTGCTCTCTTAGGTGGAGTCATAGCCCTCATAGTGGGAGCAAGTGCATGATCACCTTTGTTGTTGGTTTTCTCCTAAACAAGAGCTCCCACACTAGAGTTTCTTTGTGCCTTAGCTCTCTTGGGAGGAGTGATATCACTCAAATTACCCTAAGGAGTGACTTTACTATCTCAAATAAGAGGTTCAGTTGTAGTACTTAGGGATCAAATCCACAGAGAGCTAGTTTACAAATAAGATGCAATCTTAGTGACTATGCTAGGTTGAAAATGGTTTAAAGTAAAATGCACGTTTTTGAGTAATGGTAAGATTACTCAGTTGAAAGGTTTTGGTTTTTAGACAATAAAGAAAAGTAGTTAGATTCAGGGTAGGTATTCAGGAATTCAGGATTATAAGTACAATAAATGCTAACAAGTTGCTTGCATGATATGTCAGAGCTCAACACTATTAAATGAATCCATCATCTCTCGCAATATTTAGACCATCCATTACTTAGATGCTAAATGGTGTTTGCGGTCAGCTATATCGTCGACATTATCGATCGATTATTCGATAGGAATATTGACCGATACACCTCTAGCTACGTCGATCGATTATTCTATAGGAGTATCGATCGATACGGCTCTAAGCAGAACTTATGCGCGAGTTGATACAGTGCTCACCATGATCTTATATCAGCATTCGCTTGTCTCAAGAGGGTCATAGCATGTTTAGGATGTTGTCAGGAATTGCAATGAATGATTAATGCAATCCAAGTTCATGTTCTAGATAGCTAATCTAGAAAAAGCATTAGTGAACAATCCTAACAATAAATATCACAACTATAGCAGATATAGGTTGGGGCTAATCCCTCATATCCTATTTAAACCCTAAATCTAACAAATGAATCTACTCAGACATGGCTAAGTGATTCATACTAACAAGGTAATAATAGGAGTTCATAGATCTATTAGAGGAGTGAACACTTAAGTTCCAATCACAAATCTCTTTGGATTTCTCCTCTAGATCTAGAATCCTATAACCTTTGTTAAGAAGAACAAGTAAAGAACTGAATAGAACTTTACTGAGAACTTGCAAAGTAATGAAACAATGGTAAAAGAAATGAGTAGAAAAGATGGAGGTAAAAAGCTTGTTTGTTGCTCTGGTGCCAAAACACTTAGGCACATATAAATATGAGTTGATTAGGTTAAAAACTCGTCAGGGGCAATCTTGTAAAAATGTGATGTTGTGGCCTTCAAGTCCGGCCGAGTCCAACTTGTCTTCTACCGCACGATATCGATCGATAGTACAGGGTGTACATCGATCGATTATGACCTCGATGTATCGTCCTTCGGAAAATGTGTGTCCATCGACAGCACAGAGTGTGCATCTGTCGATGTGTAGCTCCGGATGTCGACCTCTGGTCTGATCTCGGGTGAACTCTTCTTTAAGCTCTAAAAAGGCACCAAAAACATCACTTTTCTCCAAAATGCTCCTGAGCCTGAAAACATACCTAATAGATTTCAAAACATAGATAATAGTAATAAAAATACTCATATACCATGGGTAAAAACGGGTAAAATCAATGGTATATCAACTCCCCCAGACTTAACATTTTGCTTGTCTTCTGATACCACTCAAATTACCCTAAGGAGTGATTTTACTCTCTCAAATAAGAGGTTCAGTTGTAGTACTTAGGGATCGAATCCTGAGAGCTAGTGTACAAATAAGATGCAATCTTAATGACTATGCTAGGTTGAAAATAGTTTAAAGTAAAGTGCAGGTTTGCTGAGTAAGGATGAGATTACTCATTTGTAAGGATTTGGTTTTGAAAACAATAAAGAAAAGTAGTTAGATTCAGGGTAAGTATTCAGGAATTCAGGATTATAAATACTATAAAGGCTAACAAGTTGCTTGCATGATATGTCAGAGCTCAACACATATTAAATGAATCCATCAGCTCTCGCATTATTTAGACCATCTATTACTTAGATACTAAATGGTGTTGCGGTCGGCTACTTCTGCCGCTGGTATCGCTCGATAGTTCGATAGGAATATCGACCGATACACCTCTAGCTACGTCGATCGATTACTCTATAGGAGTATCGATCGTCTGACTCTAAGCAAGCTTTATCATGAAGTTGATACAATGCTGACCATGATCTTAGATCAGCTTTAGCATATCTCAAGAGGGTCATAGCATGTTTAGGATGTTATCGGTATTGCATGTAATAAATCAATGCAATCCAAGTTCATGTTCTAGGTAGCTAAGCTAGAAAAGCATTAATGAACAATCTAACAATAAATATCACAACTATAGCAATTATAGGCTGGGGCTAATCCCTCATATCCTATTTAAACCCTAAATCTAACAAGTGAATCTACTCAGACATGGCTAAGTGATTCATACTAACAAGGTAATAATAGGAGTTCATAGATCTATTAGAGGTGAACACTTAAGTTCCAATCACAAATCTCTTGGATTTCTCCTCTAGATCTAGAATCCTATAACCTTTGTTAAGAAGAACAAGTAAAGAACTGAATAGAACTTTACTGAGAACTTGCAATAATGAAACAATGGTAAAAGAAATGAGTAGAAAAGATGGAGGTAAAAAGCTTGTTTGTTGCTCTGGTGCCAAAACACTTAGGCACATATAAATATGAGTTGATTAGGTTAAAAACTCGTCAGGGGCAATCTTGTAAAAATGTGATGTTGTGGCCTTCAAGTCGGCCGAGTCCAACTTGTCTTCTACCGCGCGATATCGATCGATAGTACAGGGTGTACATCGTCGATTATATTTCGTCATGTCGTCCGGAAAATGTGTGTCCATCGACAGCACAGAGTGTGCATCTGTCGATGTGTAGCTCGGATGTCGACCTCTGGTCTGATCTGGGTGAACTCTTCTTTAAGCTCAAAAGGCACCAAAACATCACTTTTCTCCAAAATGCTCCTGAGCCTGAAAACATACCTAATAGATTTCAAAACATAGATAATAGTAATAAAAATACTCATATACCATGGGTAAAAGCGGGTAAAATCAATGGTATATCAACTCCCCGGACTTAACATTTTGCTTGTCTTCGATACCACTCAAATTACCCTAAGGAGTGATTTTACTCTCTCAAATAAGAGGTTCAGTTGTAGTACTTAGGATCGAATCCTGAGAGCTAGTGTACAAATAAGATGCAATCTTAATGACTATGCTAGGTTGAAAATAGTTTAAAGTAAAGTGCAGGTTTGCTGAGTAAGGATGAGATTACTCATTTGTAAGGATTTGGTTTTGAAAACAATAAAGAAAAGTAGTTAGATTCGGGGAGTAAGTATTCAGGAATTCAGATTATAAATACTATAAAGGCTAACAAGTTGCTTGCATGATATGTCGAGCTCAACACATATTAAATGAATCCATCAGCTCTCGCATTATTTAGACCATCTATTACTTAGATACTAAATGGTGTTGCGGTCGGCTACTTCTGCCGCTGGTATCGCTCGATAGTTCGATAGGAATATCGACCGATACACCTCTAGCTACGTCGATCGATTACTCTATAGGAGTATCGATCGTCTGACTCTAAGCAAGCTTTATGCTAGTTGATACAATGCTGACCATGATCTTAGATCAGCTTTAGCATATCTCAAGAGGGTCATAGCATGTTTAGGATGTTATCAGGTATTGCATGTAATAAATCAATGCAATCCAAGTTCATGTTCTAGGTAGCTAAGCTAGAAAAGCATTAATGAACAATCCTAACAATAAATATCACAACTATAGCAATTATAGGCTGGGGCTAATCCCTCATATCCTATTTAAACCCTAAATCTAACAAGTGAATCTACTCAGACATGGATAAGTAGTTCATAACAACAAGGTAATAATAGGAGTTCATAGATATATTAGAGGAATGAACACTTAAGTTCCAATCACAAATCTCTTTGGATCTTTCCTCTAGATCTAAAATCCTATAACCTTTGTAAATAAAGAACTGAAAGAACATGAGTAGAAGTAGAAGAAACTCTTAAAACTTCTATTACTGTAAAAGATTGTATATCAAAGAGACTTGAATAAAAAGAAAGCTTGTTTTTAATGCCAAAACACTTAGGCATATAAATATATGAGTTCATTAGGTTAAAAAACTCGTCAGGGGCATTCTTGTAAAATGTGATATCTTGAGCTTCAAGTTCGGCCAGGTCCAACTTGTCTTTCAACCGCCTCAGTATCGATGGATAGTACAAGGTGTACATCGATCGATTAATGTCTCGATGTATCGTCCTCCGGCTAATGTGTGTCGATCGACGTAACTGTGAGTGTGCATCGATCGATGTGTAACTCTGATGTCGACCTCTGGTCTAGATCTCGGGTGAACTCTTCTTTAAGCTCCAAAAAGGCACCTAAAACATCACTTTTCTCCAAAATGCTTCTGAACCTGAAAACATACCTAATAGACTCCAAAACATAGATAATAGTAGTATAAACACTCATATACCAGGGGTAAAAACGGGTAAAATTCATGGTATATCAACTCCCCCAGACTTAACCTTTTGCTTGTCCTCAAGCAAACACACAGGCAATCTTTATGAAAGAGGTTTTGAAAAGCAGGGACTAAATCAAATTCAAACTTAGAATCATAACTCTACTTTGTTGCAAACCACATCTAAGAGTCTGTCAATCCAGAAGCACATTATGCAATATCCTAGTTAAGCTACCTTGATCATCTAGCCAACAACTTAGCAATCATGTCTGACTAACCCCTCTACTGATTTCATTTCAGTACATAAAAATAAAAGTGCAGGCTTTACCTTGGGAGTATCGATCACAGGATGCAAGGTTGCTCAAACAAGTATCTGGACCTGCATGTAAAAATTAGTTCCTATCCTCTCTCTCTACTATTTCTCTCCTAGTCAGGTCTGCTTTCATTTGCAAGACATTGACCAAGATTGGAAAGGCTTCCATGAATCAAGCCTTAATGGTTGCAGCCACCAAGTCCTGTTCAATTCTTTTTAACCTATATCCTAGGATTAATTGCGAAGCAAGTCTTGAAGGGGGTAACCACCAAGCCCTGTTCGAACCCTATACCTATAGAATTCTTATGAATCAGGTCTTGTGAGGGGTAACCGCCAAGTCCTGTTCGAATTCCTTCCTAGTTAACATCTAACTATTCCTAAAACATAAATTTAAGCTAATTTTCGATTTTTTTTTTTAGAAGTAAAAAATTAAATCTAATCTCGAAAATGAGAGAGAGAGAGGGTGATAAAATTATCTACACAATGCTTTTACCTTCCAGACTTGTTTGAAGCATCAGATCCCATGTATACCAAGCCCCAAGACAAGCAAAGTCTTGCCAGGTTAGGTGGGAAATCAGCTTTGGTTCCTCAAGACAATCAATGAAAGTATTGTCATAGCTGATAGGTGATCAACTTTAGCATCTATAGTACATTCTACATTAACAAATCTAAGAATGGTGCCTAAAAGATTGGTTAGATAAAAAGTTAAAATTAAATTATCATTATCCCTTTCTTGACTCAATAAAAACCATTTTGAAAACATTTTTATGAAATCAAAAGGTAAACAGCATCAGTAACATCCCCCCCAGATTTAAATCATACACTGTCCCCAGTGTATAACCAGTCCAGTGAAGGCATAGGTAATAATAAAGTACACTGATATCAAAAAGTTTAGAACGATATACCTGACCGTGTTGCGTATCAATCGATGTTGAGTCATCTTCGTCGATCGCTTCTTTTTGGTTTATGTCGATCGATATCGACAGTTTCATGTCGGTCGATTTCAGTGGCAATCGTCTAATTGTAACTGCAAAGAAAAACAAATACGAAAAATAAATTCCTAAAAATAAAAATAAAATGAAAACTACCTAACGATTGGGTTGCCTCCCACTCAGCAGCTTTGATTATAGTCATCTAGCTTGACTTTGGATGAGATGAGCTACTGAGGTGAAGTCCAGGTACTTGTTGAGAAACAAGTATACTCCGTATTTTTCTTCTCTCCGAACCATGCATCAAATAGGCTTCTTGTGGCTTCATATTCTCTGGTTCGTTTCTCCTTTAACTCAATCAACTCATCAGTGATCCTTTGAATCCTCTCTTCATGACTTTCAATGCTGACCGCGTGACATCCTATCTTCCTGTAGGCATGTTCTGAAAGGTCACTAAGCTCTGCTTGCATTGGATCAAGGCGTTGGATCATCATGTCTTGGATGGAGCTGGTATCGATCGATTCCTCGGTTGAAATATTGGTCGATGGCTGTTGACGTCCATCGATCGATGCGCTGGTTGATCGATCGATCGATTCTAAGGGCGCAGGTCTGCTTGCAAGCTGTCTCTGAATGGCTTTGATTTCTTTCTGCATCCCTTCTATGCTAGATTCCATGCTTCCAACCTCGTTAACAAGCGGGAAATACGTTTGTTCTAGACGTCTATCTTGTGAATCATCCACGCTTGTTATTGCTGTGTATACATCATCAGCTAATTTATCCAAATCGGCTCTGGTACAGATCTCTGAAGTTCGTGTATCGATTGATGCAACTGCTTGCTTATCGGTCGATGTTTGCTTCTGCATATTCTCGTGAAGCTTCTCTGCAAAGAGCTTCATCTGGCCGTCGATTTCAGTTAACCGCCTATCGATCGATGTGAGGTTGAGCTTCGTCGTCGATGCAATCGATGCAACCTGATAATCAAGTTGGCGTTGGAACTTCTCAGCCTCTGCTGCGTAGTATCTATCGTGAGTCGCGAGTTCCTCCACTTTTGTCTACTAAGAAGTGTATATCAGAAATTTTCCTCTCAACTGCTTTCGACGGGTCAATCCTCGAAAGTTGCAAGGTGCAGCGGGGTTCATATCTGCGTGTCCTTCATTGATAAAGGCGGATAGATCTCAGCTCTTACGTGCAGATTCTAAGATCTGCTAGGTTGTGCAAGATCCCCTCACAGGTTGTGGTTTGTTTGATGCTGAGGCAGGCTTCGCTTTCTTCAATTCTTTCCAGATATCTCGAGACTCATCAACCTCACGTTTTGAGTAAGTGGTTGATGGTGTAAGTTCGGTATCGATCGATGTGGATGTTACTCCGTCGTCGATATTGATCTTTCTGGCTATGGTTTGCTTTGCGAAGATCTTCAAGTTCCAGCTCAAGGCGTTGAACCCTCTTGAGTAATCCTTGGTCGACCGCAGACATCCAGTTCATCTCACTGCGAAGCTTGTCGTGGCCTCTTCCAAACTCTTTTATGGAGAGCTGTTCCCATTTCGTTCTCCAAATAAACGGTGAATATCTGTTGATCTGCGTCCTTTGTGTAGGTTTCTTGCACCAATTCTCTTCTTGTAAATGAACTGGCGTGCTCTGGTAGACAGATGTAGGGCTTCGTCGTGAAGTTCTTTGGAGCAGTTTCTTGATGTAGTCTTTAGAAATACTGATGATATCACCATCTATTCCTCTAGCAAAACCATTCGTCTCTGTAGACCCCATACTCATCTCTCTGCTCCCAAAATAATTTTCGAACTCCATATCGAAGGCTCTCTTTCTGAATTGGGACACTTATCGTCGATCGCGACACAATCTGTATTGTAGGGAACGAAATTCACACCGTCAATTTTAATGAATAAGATTGGGAGGAAAGCCAATTAACCGACTTTCCACTGAAGGTCAGTTCTCTCGACAGCCAACGACAAGTGACCGAATAAATACGAGGAAAAGGTTTTGTTAAGATTTGGGACTGGACCTTAGAAAGGCTGCCTCATGTACTTCGAGGATCAAGTCGGACGTAGTTCAGTTTAGGTGTAATTGAACAAGAGATCGAACCGTCTGGGCGGGTTAGATCTAGTATGGCGTTTCTCATAGAAACAGGCATATCGAAGATAGCGCCTAGGGTTTCTATGTCGGACTCTTAAGTAAAAATTGTCCGATCCTTCGAGAATGAGGAGATTCTTGGGCAGAAGGGCTGCCAGGCGTTCCAGGTTCTGGTTATTCAGTATGGCGTTGGTCATAAAGCGGGCATGTCGAAGGTATGCACTAGGGTTTCTATGGCGGAGCTCAGTAAAAGTATAGTTAGATCCTTAGAGGAGAACGGGGTCTCTTGAGGAAGATGAAACTAGAACAGAGTGACCAGGCGTTCTAAGTCCTGCCTGGCTGGCCAACACGCCCTAAGTTCTAAGTTCTCTAAGTCTAGATTCTGGATTTTCGGATCCCCTTCTCTTCTGCTCTTGCTCTCCTTATATACTCACTCCTAGGTGGTTTGCCTTAGGATGATGGACCTACCCCTTTGGGCCCAAGTTTATCTCTTAGGAAATATTCCATTTCCGTCGTCTTCGTAATTATCCTCGAGTTTTCCCCTATTTTTGGTGGCTTAATGTTTATCCGATGTTAGGAAGTGGATAAACCGTCATAGTCTGATTGGGGCTGAATTCTTAAAATCGTAAAGTAAGTCGCTTGTCTTAAGTCGTTGAGCGTTTTATCGATTTCTCGAAAAGACTATCTTTCGTAAAATAAACTGCTTATAGCCTAAAGGATCGATGTTCAAGTTAATCGATCTTTGTTTTATCTGATATCTTCGAGAAATCCAATCCTTCTAGTTTTGTGCGTAAAACATCGAGGGCGATTCAATCGAGTCGAAGGATGTTTATTCCGTAGCGTGATCGTCCCAAACTCATGATGATTGATCCAAACAAGCCAATGGGATCAGGCCGAACCGATGATGGGACGAGACCAGGGCGAGAGCGTCGACCGGCCAGGCGAGTGCCGCGGCGTAGGCCAGCCAGCAGCGGCCGGGTGCCGGCGCCAGGCCAGCCAGCGGCGGGTGCCCGGCGTCAGGCAGGTGCAGCGGCGCCAGGCCAGCCAGCGGCATGCCGCCCGCCGCCCAGGCAGTGCCGCCGTATGAGCCAGCCGATGTAGTGCCGTGCGGCATCAGGCGGCCAGCGTCCGCGGAGTGCCGCCCGGCAAGGTCGAATGCCCAGCGGCGGCGGCGGCCAGCGTGGCCAGTGCGCCGGCGCAGAATGCCGCAGAGTCAAACGGCCCGTGTCACGAGTTCGCGAGCCAGGCGAGTGCCGCCGGCGCCAGGCGGCCAGCGTCATAGTTTATGGCGCCAGGTCGAGATGCCCGGCGCTTGATCAGTCGCCGGCGCCAGTCGAATCGCCGGCATAGTCCAACCAGCGTGGCGGGTGCCGCATGGGCGATGCGCCGGCATGGCTGAAGATCTCGGCGAGGCTTGATTTGATATCTTGATCGTTTTCTGGTTCCTCCGCGGTTTGAAAAGCGACCTTTTGAGTTCGAGGCGATTCTTTTGTGTTTAGTGTTTTGTGGTGATCAATCTTGATGTCCCCAGGCGGCGGACCGATCTTTCGGGGACTCGTCCGTGCTGCGCCCGTAGTCTTCGATCTCACAGAGAGTGGATATTCTAATTTGAAAATCTATAACTTCTTTTCAAATTATCAGGACTTTTGTTTCAGAAATACTTTCTAGAGACTTTTCAGTCATTGATTCGTCGTGACCGATTTTGACACCAACAGTTAGCCCCAGCTCGTTAGAACCTTTGTGATGTTCTTGCGGCGATAAGACTGTCAGGTAAGATGGCGGAATTAATGGTTGAAAGGCTCCGTTGAAAGTGGTAAGATTGGGGCTCTGCGCCTTTGAAGGCTGCCTCGTTACCCTTGTTGTAGGGATCAAGCCTTCCGTGGTTAGTTTTGGAGTTTAAGACCCTTGTGATCTGTTTTCGGCGAGACTTATATGGTCTGGTTATGTGTCATGAGACTTTTCGAGCATGATGCTGTATTTGTTTTTAGATTATTTATGAACTTCAGTTTTGAGTATGAAAAGAGGGTGTGAGTTGTCGTCTCATTCCTAGTTCCTGATGATCACCGTACCTATTGTTTGCATAAAGCGAGATTTTCCTTGATTTACCGATTCTGCGGAAGGAAAGGTAAATGAATAGGCTTAAGTGAAGAGACAAATTTTTGGATCTGTATACCATACTATGTCGTGAGATGTCAAGATCCAGCGTGGCTGGGTTTAGGGCAAGACCTAGGTTTACTCTCGGACTGAGGCTTTGCGATGACAAATGGCTTCGTTTTGCTGTTTTGCGATTTTAACCTGACTTCGTGCCGTTTAAAATCCATGAATTGTTGTCGGCTTATATGATTTGTGCGAGTGAGTCGAGCTACTTCCTTCTGAAGAGCTAGACCAAAATTTTGGATTCGCTATGTTTATCCTTGTCCGGATGCAAGAGAGCCTACCCTTTTAAAGGTGGCTATTTGTGTTTAGGGCGTTAGAGTTAGTTTGTTGTGATCAGCAACGAAATGATCTGATTTAGAGGCATGTTACCGTTTAGAGGTGTGTTTGTATGTTTTGAGTTCTAGAGGCGAAGATTTCATCTGGAGCGTTTTGAGGAAAAGAATGTCCTTGGCGTTAGCGGCTACGCGAGTGCTGAAGGTCGAGTTTTCCTTGTGCATTCGTGGTTGAAATGTTCGCGGGCTTGGAGATGTTTTGCGAATGTTTTCAGCCAGAAACTGTTGTTTGGTTTGGGCGATAGGACCAAGGGGTTCGTAAGTTTGACCAGGGAAGCGTCTACATTCACAGTGCTTAGTGAAGTGTTGGCCTTGGGATTTGATTGTATATATTAAGGATGACTTCATATAACTCTTGGAGCCTTCCACGGCGTTTCTTTTCATGCGTGTTTGGAGTATAGAACAATTGATTGGCGATAAGTTTAAATCTTCCGTTAACCATATGGTTTAGGACTGAGTTTTGGTATGAAGAGTTTATCGTATGATTTCCGATTCTGGGTTATATGACAAATTGCTTGCGTAATAGTCACTTGGCGTTCTATGAACAAATGGTGGATTGTTGTTTTAGCGTTAAGTGATTGGGCGGTGCTGCATCAGTAGCTTTGGATTGGCATGGAGGCTAGATTCAGCCGTATCGCCAAGGAAGTTGTTGGTAAGCGATCAGACCATGACCCTTATTAAGGTCATGTTAGTTTCTGATTGTCCTTAATGGGGATGCGAATTCAGGTCCGGGCTTTACGAAGGCGTAGTTGGCGAGGGCAAATAAGCGTTTGCGAGATAGACATGCCAAGCATAGGCGGAGTTTTCTGAGTTATGGCTGATGGCTTTAGAAGCGATCTTCCACTTTAGGTCTCAGTTATCACGATGAATGGTTCATTATAAAATTTTTTTGTTGCATGAAAATCGTTTCATTTTATCGAGGGGAAAAAGTTTAAAGGATGGCGCCAGGACGCGTCGCGGGTTCGTCTGCGTGATTATTTCCTGCTTTCGGAAATAACCCTGAGGGGAGTGGCAGGAGCCAGAAACCTTGTGGAGCGAAAACTGTCTATGTCGATTACCGTTGGACCCATTATGTTTATTTCACGAAAGTTGCTTTGTATGAATTATTTCGACCATACAGAGGATTTTTCGTAAAAGTGATAAGGGGTTTTCGCAAAGGTAACCGGCGTTTCTCACAAAATTACTTGCGATATTAGCGACCACGGTTATGTTTTCCTCATTCACTTTTGCGTACTGCGAAATCGTTTTGCATGAGACCGATCATGTTTTTCCATAGGCTGTTTTGTTTTAAAATGTTCTTGTTATCAAAGTAATGGATGACCGGTTTCATGGAGATAGAAAATGAATTGTTAAAGTAGCGATGTTCCGCGGATTACAGGAGATGTTTCGCTATGATTTCGACCTTTGGGCTGGCTGCCGAACTACTCGGTGGTTTTACGAAGGTTATTCGTTATTTTTAGTAGTTCACCGTCGTGATATTAGTCTGGCGTTGGTTTGCGTTTTAGTCGCGAGTTTGCGGCGAGTGACATAGAGTTTTCAGGACTATGTTTGTAGCGGTTGGGCTATGCAGCTAAGCGTTTTAAGGCGAATCTTATTGCTCGCGAGTTTGCTTTGTCAAAGCGTTGTCTTGATGCTGAAGCAAAAGTTTTGAAGATGGGATTATCTGGGATATAGTATGCATTACCTACTTCCCTTTTCTTTTCGAAAGAAAGCGGGTTAGCCGTTCGAAGGCTTGGTATGCGTTTTCTTTCTTTTAGGAAGCGGGATGAGTATGCTTTTAGAGCGTGGCGATAGTTTCGGTTTTGAGAGACTAGATCGGTTTGCATGTTCTGCCTGGACAATCAAGGAGCGATGGAACAAGACTGGAAATTTTGCCTAAGACTTAGCTTGCTAGACTATCCACCTAGATCCTAAGTTCCCTAAATTCTGGCAGTTTTCAAGGCGTTTTGTTCCTGTCCTACAGAGAATTAAAACCTTTACAAAAATTTTGAGAAAATAGTCTTTTGAAGGTTTAGGCATTTCGAAGGAATCCTATTTCCTCATATAGTCGAGGCGATTGGTGTTTAGAATAACCGTGATCGTACCAAACTCACGAAGATTGATCGAACAAGCCAAGAGGGGATCAGGCCGAAACGCGATGGGACCGAGACCAGGGCGTGGACCGGCACCAGACGGGTTGCCGCCCGGCGCCAGACCCGGGTTACGCGGCGCTAAGGCCGGCCAGCGTGGCGGAGTGCTGCCCGGCGCCAGGCGAGTGCCGCCCGGCGCCAGCGCCGAGTGCGCCGGCGCCGGCGAAATACGCCGGCGCCAGGCGGCTCAGCGTGACGCGATGCGCCCGGTGCCAGGCCGTCTTGCCGTCCGTGGGTCTTCCGTTGTTCGATCTTTCCTCCGTTAGTCGTTAGTGCGGAAATCTTTGAGTTTGGGAGGATCTTTAGCCGTAGATTTCCGGTGTCGTTTCTTACCGGGAGACTCCTCGAGTATCGGGATTGATATGGACTTGGATTAAGTAGACTTCCCGTTTGAGGTTTGAATAATGAGCTTGAACTTAGATTTTAAAATCACGAACTTTGTTAAAAATGCGAAGGCTTTGCGAGGAAGAATCGTCGTGTTTTGAACAATTCGAACATGGGTTTAAGGGACGAAGATGTTGCCGTTGCCGAGATCCGGTGACGGCTGCATGGATGCGCCGGGACCCTTGCCCGGCATCGCCGGCCAGCGTGTTGATGCCGCCCGGCATGGAAGCGGCCAGCGTGTCAGCGTGCAGCGGCATGAGCGGGTTCCGCCGGCGCCAGGCCGCCAGCGTGTCAGCGTGCGCCCGGCCAGCGGGGCGGTACCAGCGTGTCGCGTTGCGCCCGGCGCCAGGGCGCGGCCAGCGTGTCGCGTGCCCGGCGTAGGCGGCACCCGTGTCGTGCGCGGCATGGGCGAGTGCCGCCCGGCATGGGGCGGCCAGCGTGTCGCGTGCCCGCCGACACCAGGCGAGGAACGCGCGGCATGAGCCGAGTGCCGCCCGGTATGAGCCGGCTTGCCGCGTGCGTGTCCAGCGTCGCGGCAGCTGCTGCTGCTGCGCCTTGGTCGATCCCGGGGCTCCACGGACTCAAAAGTCGAGTTACAACTCAGGCAAAGATGCATGGTACTGAGCCAGGACGGTCTGCGTCCTATGGCGGGACAGAGATCCTTCTCATGGGCGAGGTGGTCGAGACAGCGATATTGTTTTCTTCGTAAAATCTCAGCGGAAGCTCGATTGAGGCGAAGCGAAAACCATCATGACCTAGACTCAAAGGAGAGCAAAGTGAGGTTTCTACAGGCGAGGTGGCCATGGGCGAGGTGACCTTGGTGATTGTTGTTCTCGTCCACGGGCGAGGTGGCGGGGAGAGTGATTTTGTTCCCGCCGGTAAAATCTCAAGCGGAAACTCCGATTGAGGGAGCGAAAGCAGCCACTTTGATCTAGACTCAAAAGGATAACGAAGGTGAGTTCGCCTTGTGGCGGTAGCCATGCGGGGTGAGGTGGCCTCGGTAATGTTTGTCCTTGCCCGGTGGTGGGAGACAGTGACTTTGTTCTTTTAGTAAAATCTCAGCGGAAACTCCGATTGAGATGAAACGCCGATTGACCTAGACACAAAGGAGAAAAAGTGGGCTCCTACTAAGGCGGACTGGGAAGACTGATTTTACCCTATGGCAAGTCGTCCTAGTAAGATTAAGGTCCAACCTCCTTTAGTTTTCCGTTTATTCCTCGAGAGTTGTTTTGTAAGTATGGCAGTGGGAATCGGTGAACCGATTTGCCGTGCTTCTGTTCTCGCGAGTAATATAGGGTTTCCCCAAGGTTTGAGGAGAATAAGTTTTATTTTCGAGAGGTTCGAAGGAAGCGTTTTTAGTAGAAACCTTGCTCGTTCGCGATTTCTCTAACTTGGTAACAAGGCGAATTTTTGGGGTTTGATAGATTTTATCGTTGCCCTCTGTTTAGATAGAAATTGCGAGCTTCGTTTTGTGCTCTTCCTGTGGCGGAAAGCAGCGGCTAGTTTGATTTGCTTGAGCACCGTGGCGTTTCGCGTGGCGTTGGCCGTGGAACAGTAAGCTGCTGGAGTTGTTTTACCATCGTTGGCGCAAACTTCAACTTTTTTCTTTCATTTCGGACATCGGTTCGATCAAGCGCTGCGGCAGTATGAGTAAGAGTAATCCGTCCCTCCTCCTTCAGCGTAAGCTGTGGGAACCGAAATTCACACCGTCAATTTTAATGAATAAGATTGGGAGGAAAGCCAAGTTAACCCGACTTTCCACGAAGGTCAGTTCTGCGACAGCCAAGACAAGTGACGAATAAATGGAAAAGGTTTTGTTAAGATTTGGGACTGGACCTTAAGAAGGCTGCCCTCGCCCCTTCGAGGATCAAGTGGGGCGTAGTTCAGTTTAGGTGTAATTGAACAAGAGATCGAACCGTCGGGCGGGTTCGTCTAGTATGGCGTTTCTCATAGAAACAGGCATATCGAAGATAAGCCTAGGGTTTCTATGTCGCGGGCTCTTAAGTAAAAAGAATTGTCCGATCCTTCGAGAGGAATTCTTGGGCAGGAGGCTGACCAGGCGTTCTAGGGCCTGGTTAGTCAGTATGGCGTTGGTCATAAAGCGGGCATGTAGAAGGTAATGCCTAGGGTTTCTATGGCGGAGCTTTGAGTAAAAGTATAGTTAGATCGCCAGGAGGAACAGGGGTCTCGCGGAGAAGATGAAACTAGAACAAGAAGTGAGGCGTTCTAAGTCCTGCCATGGCCTAACGCTAAGTTCTAAGTTCTCTAAGTCTAGATTCTAGGATTTTCGGATCCCCTTCTCTTCTGCTCTTGCTCTCCTTATATACTCACTCCTGGTCGGTTTGCCTTAGGATGATGGACCTGCCTTTGGGCCCAAGTTTATCTCTTGGGAAATATTCCATTTCCGTCGATCTTCGTAATTATCCTCGAGTTTTCCACTATTTTTTCGTGGCTTAATGTTTATCCGATGTTAGGTGGATAAACCGTCATAATCTGATTGGGCCTGAATTCTTAAAATCGTAAGTAAGTCCGTGGACTTGTCTTAAGTCGTTGAGCGTTTTACGATTTCTCGAAGACTATCTTTCTCGTAAAATAAACGTATAGCCTAAAGGATTGATGTTCAAGTTAATGCGATCTTTGTTTTATCTGATATCTTCTACGAGAAATCAATCCTTCAGTTTTTGTGCGTAAAACATCGAGGGCCGATTCAATCAGTCGAAGGATGTTTATTCGTAGCATGATGCGTCCCAAACTCATGATGATTTATCCAAACAAGCCAAGATGGGATCAGACCAAACCGCGATGGGACGAGACCAGGGCGAGGAGCCGTCGGCCGGCGCCAGGCGAGTGCGCGGCGCAGCCAGCGCCAGCAGCGGCGGGTGCGCGGCGCCAGGCAGATGCAGCGGCGCCAGGCAGCCAACCAGCGGCAGTGCCGCCCGGCGCCAGGCCAGCCGATGTGGCAATTGCCGCCCAGGCGGTCATCACCGTACCCGTGGCGCCAGGCCAACCAGCGTGGCGGGTGCGCCGGCGCCAGGCCGGAGTCGCCGTATGAAGCGACCGATGTCACGATTGCCGCCCGGCGCCGGGCAGTGCCGCCGGCGAGCCGGCCAGCGTCCGCGAGTGCCCGGCGGCGTCGGTCAGTGCGCCCGGCATAGTCAACCAGCGTGGTGCGCCGGCGCCAGGCCGGATGCCGCCCAGCCAGGCTAGATCTCGGCGAGGGCTTTGATTTGATATCTTGATCGTTTTCTGGTTCCTCACGGTTTGAAGACGACCTCTTGAAGTTTGAGGCAGATTCTTTTGTGTTTAGTGTTCGTCAGCGCCGCGCCCGTAGTCTTCGATCTCCAGAGAGTGGATATTCTAATTTGAAAATCTGCATTATAACTTCTTTTCAAATTATCGAGACTTTTGTTTCAAGAAATACTTTCTAGAGATTTTCAGTCATTGATTCCGTCGTGACCGATTTTGACACCAACATGTATCAATCGATTTCTGTTGAAGATATGGATCCTTCCTGTTGAGATGGTTATCCTCAGCCTCCTTTGGCTCGGTTGTTGTGTCTGCCTCCTGGTGCTTTGGTAATGGTGGTCTGGTCAGCGTTGTTGCTGGAATAGGTTGTGGGATCCATTGGCTAAGCGTAGGGCGTCACGCAATGTCTTCTTTGGATATGTGCTGTGTTAGATCCATCCATTGGCGTGCAAAACCTTGTGAATCCTGAAAATACCAAATTCATCCGATATTAGATTTCGAAATAAAGTATATTTGAATGTGTTACCTCGGATGGTTGGTTGTATGAATCGATCGATTGCTGGTTCTGAATCGGTCGATGGTTGTTCAAACTATCGATCGATTGTTGCTGGTGCCGTGTCGATCGATGAGACTTCTTGAGGTTGGGTGATGTATGTTGGTGCGGCGGTCTCGAATTGCGAAGCTCGTACTGGTAGTGGCTTGCCGCTCGATTGAGTAGTCTCAGATCTGCGCTTGTTGTTGACTGTGTTGTCGAATGATGCGAGGCAAGTAGTATCGATCGATGGGGAGAAGGCCTGTCAATCGATGTGTTTCGAGGTTGTGGTGGAGAAGTCGATCTTCATCTTCGAAGGTTTGACATTATAGCTCTCTCTCCTCGTATTCATCGAGTATACTCCTCGAGATGAGTAGTTTGCAACATATGGTGGGATGTAGTAGTCGTTCTCCCCGTGTTTACTTCGAAATCACCTTCTGGAAACTCCTCCTCGATCTGATTGAATAGTGAATCGATCGATGACCATGTGTGGCTGTCGATCGATGTGGGTTCACCGAGATGATCGATGAGGCGATGTTCTATCGATCGATTCTTGGTCTGTCTGTCGTAGCCTTGTGAGTGGTATTCATCTCCACAATAGCAAGCAGCTACAAGGTCTGAGTCGTCTTGGATCTTCTTAGAGACCTTGAGGACTCGTCTTGGATCATAGTAGACCGTGGGGTTGATCAGGGTTAGGCGGTTTGTTTGTCGGAGGTTGCGGACTGCTCAAGCGTGGCTAGGAAGGCTCTTCAAGTAGCAAAGAAGTAGGTAGGGTTATCTTGGCGTCCAAGACATGGAAGTCCAGGGAATTAGGGCTTCTCCTATGGTGACTTCAAGGTTTCTCACAATTCCTCGAGTTACTGCTGAGAACAATCCACAAAGATGAGCGATTCTTTAGTAGGCTCTATCTTGAGACCTAGATGATCTGCTATCACCTTGGGTAAGATGCTAACTCCAGATCCTGTATCACATAGGGCGTGGGAAGTTGATCCCATGGACTGAGCAAGAACACGAACTTCCACTGGATCACCCTTCTTTAGTTTGATCCTCTTCTTCATACTTTCTCGACTTGGTTGAACATCCTCTTGATATCTTCTTACGTATCCTTGATCTCTCGAAGAACATCCACAATCTTGTGAAAAGTAGGCTTCTTCAAGGGTTTCTCTGTGGTATCCTTAGAACTCTCTTTCTGAAACTTGCCAACTCTTTCTCATTAACTCCTCTTTTAAGGTGTTTGGAAACCTTCTCTTTCCTTTTAGAGAACTTCACCATCTTTTCTTTTCTATCTCCATTGGATCAATAATATCAGTGGGCTTCTTCATTATGGCGGTTGGTGGGTTTTGGAAGGCTTAGATTGCTCGGTGCATTAAGGCGTGCAACATCTATCTTGGGAAGTTACACCGGTGTGAATAACTGAATATCGATCGACAGCGGGTGTGTCGATCGATTTTTTATCAATCGATCGTCGATGGGTTGTCTGTCTGTCGATTGGCGTGGTAGAAGCTGGGCGGATGTGGGTGTTTTGCTGCGAACTCCTCGTGGTAAGTATCCTCAGACATTACTCGTTGGTGGATTCTTCAAGATCCATCGGTCGATACTCGTCTTGCTCCATCGATGTTGATTGGCGTTGGCGTCGATCGATAAAGGTGATCGACATCGATTCGATTACATTGGTAGCGTAATTGTTTTGATCTGGAAGTCTTCCTCTTGCAGCTTCATGATTACTGGCGTTGTGGCTTGTTGTTTCTTCTCCAGTCCCTTTTCCTAAAGCTTCCGCTATGCGGCTTCTCTGTCTGAATCACTTGGTTCTCTAGTTTCTTCACATGGGTACTCAAAGCATCAAGCTTTGTATTCAAAGTTATTAATGAACAGCGTCGATCTTTCCATTGAAGTTCATCTCTAACTGCTGCTGGCTTTCAAGAACTTTGCTAAGCATGTCTTCTAGCTTTCCTTAAGGGTTGGTGTGGCTTCATGTAAGATGAGTTTCCATAACTCTTGTTGCTGTTGAGGTTCGCAAGTTTCCTCTGTCTGTGAAGTTTCTGTTTCCTTGGTTTCCCGACCTCTGAAATCGGTTCCAGTCGTTGCTTCGCTTTTATGTAGTCATCTTCTTCATCAGCTTCGCATCCTCCACTGAGCAGATTTGCTTGTTTAGTAGTTTGAACATTGTCGAGTGTAGCTTGTACCTCATTTATCTGTTCCTTTCAAGGAGCTGCAGATCTTGCTTTTACAATGTTCTTAGTGCTATTGCTTGATGCTAATTAGCTTCACAGCATCTTGAGGATTCCTTGTGCGAAGTTGCCTTCACTTGCGAGTATCGAGCCATCTGATATTTCAGTGCCTCACGAAGAAAGTGCTGAGCAGTTGCACCTTGTTGAATCCATGGTGTGGACAATCTGGCTGGTAAGACTTGAATCTGATCAGGTATCCTTGAATGACTCTCAGTCCTGATTGAATGTGGCAATTTTCCTCCTTAATTCTTCAGCGCATCATCAAAGTTACGCGAAGCGTTTTTGATGTGGCTCGAGATGTAAGAGATCCTGGTGGTAGCTGCTCAAGCCAACGTAATGCTTCTCGGATAAAGAGTGCTTGAAGAGGTTCTGAGAAGGTAGTCCACGGGGACTCCATTGGCTTTGATAGCAGATATGAGATTCGAACCTCTCGGATGGTCCATTGGATGCTCACGGACAGCCCATAGTAATTATCTGTCCCACAAGGGTCTAGTACTGCGGCTTGAGCTCGAAATAAATCTCTGAATAGCGGGGGCCGAATGGCTGATCTGTTGGTGTAGAACTGATCTGGGCGGTTGTAGTCAGCTAGTGTTGAGCAGCCTCTTCTACGAGTTGAGCGGCTCATGTAGGTGCAGTTTCTAGCTCGGGGATTACTTCATTACGGCGTTGAGTTTCTGACCTGCATTCTGAAAGGTGACCTTCTTAGTCCGCATAAGTCTCCATTCTCATCTCGTGTGAGAATAATAAAGCATAACCATGACTGGTGGTATCGATCGATATAATGTTAGGGGTATCGATTGATATCAGATGGAAGATGTCGGATCGAATGTGAAGTAGCGTCGGTCGGCGTGAAAGTCGCAGTGTCGATCGACAAAGCGGTGTCGGTCGGCGGTGCGTCGGTATCGGTCGACGAGGCGTTGATGGCGTCGATCGATGCGAACCGATTTCCTTCGCGAATTGAGCGTTCCAAGCTAGCGAGGTCTTCGAGAACAAAAGTTGGGATTCCTTGTTGCTTACGGTGGCTGGGCATATGTACGAAAGACAAGAAAAATTTTATTATCGAAAACAAATTAAGCGAAAATAAAATAACCTAGACCTAATCAGATTAGATCTATTGTATGTCCAAGCTCCCGGCGGCAAAATTTGATACCACTCAAATTACCCTAAGGGTGACTTTACTCTCTCAAATAAGAGGTTCGGTTGTAGTACTTGGGTATGAATCCATGATAGTGTACAAATAAGATGCAATCTTAATGACTATGCTAGGTTGAAAATAGTTTAAAGTAAAGTGCAGGTTTGCTGAGTAAGGATGAGATTACTCAGTTGAAAGATTTTGTTTTGAAAACAATAAAGAAAAGTAGTTAGATTAGGGTAAGTATTAGAATTGGATTATAAATACTATAAAGGCTAACAAGTTGCTTGCATGATATGTCGAGCTCAACACTTATTAAATGAATCCATCAGCTCACATTATTTAGACCATCTATTACTTAGATGCTAAATGGTGTTGCGATCGACTACTTCTGCCGCTGGTATCATTCGATAATTCGATAGGATTATCGACCGATACCTCTCTAGGTCGATCGATTACTCTATGGGAGTATCGATCGATCTGACTCTAAGCAAGCTTTATGCGAGTTGATACAATGCTGACCATGATCTTAGATCAGCTTTCTCATATCTCAAGAGGGTCATAGCATGTTTAGGATGTTATTAGGTATTTCATGTAATAAATCAATGCAATCCAAGTTCATGTTCTAGGTAGCTAGGCTAGAAAAGCATTAATGAACAATCCTAACAATAAATATCACAACTATAGCAATTATAGGCTGGGGCTAATCCCTCATATCCTATTTAAACCCTAAATCTAACAAGTGAATTTACTAGGACATGGCTAAGTAGTTCATAACAACAAGGTAATAATAGGAGTTCATAGATATATTAGAGGAATGAACACTTAAGTTCCAATCACAAATCTCTTTGGATCTTTCCTCTAGATCTAGAATCCTATAACCTTTGTAAATAAAGAACTGAAAGAAAATGAGTAGAAGTAGAAGAAACTCTTAAAACTTCTATTACTGTAAAAGATTGTATATCAAAGAGACTTGAATGAAAACAAAGCTTGTTTTTAATGCCAAAACACTTAGGCATATAAATATATGAGTTCATTAGGTTAAAAACTCGCCGTGGGCATTCTTGTAAAATGTGATATCTTGGCTGCAAGTTCGACAGGTCCAACTTGTCTTTCAGCCTAGTATCAATCGATAGTACAAGGTGTACATCGATCGATTATGGTCTCGATGTATCGCCCTTCTCGCTAATGTGTGTCGATCGATTGCACGAGTGTGCATCGATCGATGTATAACTCGATGTCGACCTCTGGTCTTGATCTCGGTGAACTCTTCTTTAAGCTCCAAAAGGCACCTAAAACATCACTTTTCTCCAAAATGCTTCTGAACCTGAAAACATACCTAATAGACTCCAAAACATAGATAATAGTAGTAAAAACACTCATATATCAGGGGTAAAAACGGGTAAAATCCATGGTATATCAACTTCAAGCAAACACACATGCAGTCTTTATGAAAGAGGTTTTAAAAAGCAGGGACTCAATCAAATTCAAACTTAGAATCATAACCTCTACTTTGTTGCAAACCACATCTAAGAATCACAATCACGTATACATTATGCAATATCCTAATTAAACAACCTTGATCGCCTAGCTTAACAACTTAGCAATCTGTCGATTAACCCCTCTACTGATTTCATTTCTGTACATAAAAATGAAAGTGCAGGCTTTACCTTGGGAGTATCGATCACAGGATGCAAGGTTGCTCAAACAAGTATCTCGACCTGCTGGTAAAAAATAGTTCCTATCCTCTCTCTCTACTATTTCTCTCCTAGTCAAGTCTGCTTTCATTTGCAAGACACTGACCAAGATTGGACAGTCTTCCATGAATCAAGCCTTAATGGTTGTAGCCACCAAGTGCTGTTCACTTCTTTTTGACCTATATCCTAGGATTCATTGCGAAGCAAGTCTTGAAGGGGGTAACCACCAAGCCCTGTTCGAATCCTTTACCTATAGAATTCTTATGAATCAAGTCTTGAGGGGGGTAACCGCCAAGCCCTGTTCGAATTCCTTCCTAAGTAATAACTAACTAGTCTTAGAACATATATTTAAGCTTATTTTCGAATTTTTTTTTTTAAACTGAATAAAATTAAATCTAAATTCAAAAATGAGAGAGGGTGATAAAACTATCTACACAAGGCTTTACCTTCCAGACTTGTTTGAAGCATCCGATCCCATGTATACCAAGCCCCAAGACAAGCAGAGAATGTCAGGTTAGGTTGGAAATCAGCTTTGGTTCCTCCAGACAATCAATGAAAGCGTTGTCATAGCTGATAGGTGATCAACTTTAGCATCTATAGTACATTCTACATCAACAAATCTAAGAATGGTGCCTAAAAGATTGGTTAGATAAAAAGTGAAAATTTAAAATATCATTATCCCTTTCTTGACTCAATAAAAACCATTTTGAAAACATTTTAGATGAAGTCAAAAGGTAAACAGCATCAGTAATCATCCCCCCAGACTTAAATCATACACTGTCCTCAGTGTATAACCAGTCCGGTGAAGGCATAGGCAAAAATAAAATATACTAATATCGAAAAAGTAGAACGAAATACCTGACCGTGATCTGTATCGATCGATGTTGAGTAGCAAATTCGATCACTATTGTTTGGTGTATGTCGATCGATATCGACAGTGTCATGTCGGTCGATTTCAGTGGTAATCGTCTAGTCGTAACTACAAAGAAAAACAAATACGAAAAATAAAATCCTAAAGATAAAAACTAAATGAAAAATTACCTAACAGTGGGTTGCCTCCCACTCAGCACTTTGATTATAGTCATCTAGCTTGACTCTGGATGGAAGGAGCTATTGAGGTGAAGTCCAGGTACTTGTTGGGAAACAAGTATCCTCTGTATCCTTCTTCTCACCGAACCATGAGTCAAATAAGCTTCTTGTGGCTTCATATTCTCTGGTTCGTTTCTTCTTTATCTCAATTAACTCATCATTGATCCTTTGAATCCTTTCTGCATGACCTTCAATGCTGAGCTCGTGCCATCCCAATTTCTCATAGGCATGTTCTGAAAGATCACTGAGCTCCGCTTGCATTGAATCAAGGCGTTGGATCATTTTATCGTGGATAGAGCTTGGATCGATCGATTCCTTTGTTGAATTGTCGGTCGATGGCTGCTGAGGTCCGTCGATCGATGTGTTGGTTCTTCTGTCGATCGATGCTAAGGATGCAGGTCTGCTTGCAAGCTGTCTCTGAATGGCTCTGATTCCTTTTTGCATCCCTTCTATGCTAGATTCCATTCTGCCAACTTTGTTGTTTAGTGGGAAATACGTCTGTCTTGCGAATCATCCACGCTTGTAATTGCCGTGTAGACTTCATCAGCTAACTTATCCAAGTCAGCTCTGGTGCAGATTTCTGAAGTCTGTATATATATCGATGCAACATTGTGTTAATCGGTCGATGTGTGCTTCTGTAGATTCTCGTGAAGCTTCTCGGCAAAGAGCTTCATCTGGCCGTCGATTTCAGTCAGTCGCTTATCGATCGATGTGAGGATGTACTCATCGATCGATGCGATTGATGCAGCCTGATAATCGAGTTGTCATTGGAACTTCTCAGCCTCCTGCTGCATAGTATCCATGCGTAGTGCGAGTTCCTCCACTTCTTTGTCTACTAAGAAGTGTATGTCAGCAAGTTTCCTCTCAGCTGCTTTTAGGCGAGTCAATCCTCCAAAAGGATTGCAAGGTGCGAGGTTCATATCAGCATCGCCTCATTGATAAGGCGGATATATCTCTTCATCTCTTCGGTGCAGATGCTTAGACCCCCTAGGTTGTGGAAGATAGGTTCACAGGTTTTGGTGAGTTTGCTGCTGAAACGATCTTCTGCTTTCCTCAGTTCTTTCCAGATATCTCCGAGAGACTCATCGACCTCACGTTTTGAGTAGGTGGTCGATGGTGCAGGCTTCATATCGATCGATGTGGATGTTACTCCGTCGATAGATATTGCATTTGTCTGGCCGTAGTTCTGGGTGTTGTGAAGATCTTCAAGTTCTAGCTCAAGACGTTTAACCTTTTTGAGTAATGTCTGGTCTGCACTGAACATCCAGTTCATCTCGCTGCGAAGCTTGTCTGTAGCATCCTCTAAACTCTTTCCATGGAGAGCTTTTCCCACTTGCGTTCTCCAAGTAGACCAGTGAACATCTCGTTGATCTCATCTTTGGTGTAGATTTCGTGCACCAAATCTCTTCTTAATAAATGGTAGTGCTCTACAGTAAACAGATGTAAACGGCTTCGTCCATTGAAGTCCTTTGAAGCAGTTTCTTGATGTCCTCTTTAGAAACTCTTATGACGTCACCATCTACTCCTCTAGCAAATCCTTTCTCGTCCCCGTAGACCCCATACTCATCTCTCTGCTACCAAAAGAATTTTCGAACTCCATATCGAAAAGCTCTCTTTCCGAATTCAGGACGCCTATCGATCGATGTCATGTACTCAATATCGATTGATGTCCGTTGAAAATCTTGGTCCTCCGTGTTGAGATGACTAACCCTAGCTTCCTTTGGCTCGGCTGTTGTGGCTGCCTCCTGGTGCTGATGATGGTGGTCTGGTCTGTAGCGTTGCTGCTGGAATAGGTTTTGGGATCTGTTGGCTAACTGTAGGACGTCTTCAATGTCCTCTCTGGATATGTGGAGTGTTCGTCCATCCATTGAGCGTGCAAAACCTTTTGAATCCCTGAAAATACCAAACTCATCCGGGTTAAATTACGCAAACTGCGGCATTACGTGAATTTGTTACCTGGGATGGTTTGATGAATGTATCGGTCGATGGCACATGTACGGGATCGGTCGATGGTTGTTCAGGCCTATCGGTCGATTGTGGTAGTGCCGTGTCGATCGATGAGACTTCCTCGGGTTGAGTGATGTATGTTGGCGTTGCGGTCTCGATCGCGAAGCTCTCGTGCTGGTAATCGCTTGCCCAGCTCCCGATTGAGTAGTCTCCGTCTTGCTTGTTGTTGACTGTGTTGTCGAATGATGCGAGGCTAGTAGTATCGATCGATGGGGAGAAGGTCCTATCGATCGATGTGTTGATTCTGAGGTTGTGGTGGAGAAGTCGATCTTCATCTTACGGAAGGTTGTGATACTCTAGAGCTCTCCTCCGCGTAATCATTAGTATACTCCTCAGTGTGAGTAGTATCTACAGCATATGGTGGGATGTAGTAGTCGTTCTCCCACTTGTTTACCTCAAAGTCACCGTCTAGAAACTCCTCCTCGATCTGGTTTAAGCGCGTATCGATCGATGACCATGTATGTTTGTCGATCGATGTCTTTTCACGAGAATTGTTCGATGAGACAGTGCCACTATCGATCGATTCATCGTACTCTGTCTCGTATGCGTCTTGTGAATCGTATTCATCTCCACAATAGCAAACAGCTACGAGGTCTGAGCCGTCTTGGATCTTCTCAGGAACCTTGATGACTGCATACCCATCATGCGAACCGTAGGATTGATGCGGGTTAGGCACGCTTGTTTGTCCGAAGGTTGCAGATAGCTCCAACCGTGGCTAGAAGGCTCTTCCAAGTAGCAAAGAAGTAGGTAGGTTTACCTTGACGTCCAAGACATGGAAGTCTACTGGAATTAGGGTTTCTCCTATGGTGACCTCCAGGTTTCTTATGATTCCTCCAGAGTTCTGCTGAGAACAATCCACAAAGATGAACGATTCTTCAGTAGGCTCTATCTTCAAACCTAGATGGTCTGCTATCACCTTGGGTAGGATGCTGACTCCAGATCCTGTGTCACATAGGGCACGTGAGAAATTGATCCCATGGACTGAGTAAGGAACAACGAACTTCCTTGGATCACCCCTCTTCTCCAATTTGATCCTCTTCTTCATACTGTCTCTGATTTGGTTGAACATCCTCCTGATGTCTTCTTCTGTCTCCTTGGTTTCTCTGAAAAACATCCACAATCTGTGTGAAAAGTAGGCTTCTTCAAAGGGTTTCTGTGTAGGTATTCTTAGAACTCGTTTTCTGAAACTTTCCAGCTCCTTCTCATTAACTCCTCTTTTAAGGTGTTTAGGAACCTTCTCTTTCCTTTTTCTGAGAACTCTGCCATCTTTTTCCTTTTCCATCTCCATTGGATCAATGATATCCGTGGGCTTCTTCATGATGGCGGTCGGTGGGTTTCTGGAACATCTATCTTGGGAAGTTGCACTCGGCGTGTGATAACTGAATATCAATCGATAGGTTCTGGAGTATGTCGATCGGTTTCTTTATCATTCTGTCGATCGATTGGACATCCATTCTGTCGATCAATTTTGTAAGGGCTGGGCGGATGTGGGTGCTTTGCTGCGAACTCCTTGTGAGTAAGTATCTTTACGGCGTTGCACTCGTGAGTGGATTCTTCAAGGTCCATCGGTCGATGCTCATCTGAGTCCATCACTCGATTTGAGTTGGCATATGTGGGAACCGAAATTCACACCGTCAATTTCCGATAAACGATTTGGAGGAAAACCGAGTTAACCTGATCTTCCTTAAAGGTCCCGGATATCTGCTGGGCCACACACGATACAATTAATGGAGATTAAAGTTGTAAAAATAAAAAGCGTCAGAATAGAGAGAAAGAGATCTTATTTCTGAATTCTCGTTTGAGCGTGTACAACAAGCAAAGAAATCGGCTACAAAAGCTGTCGAAAAGTCCGCTAGTCCGGCCTCCTAAGTCTATCCTAGTTGGGTCGCAGCTCACTAGTGGAAAACAGAAAAGAATGCTAAAATCGCTCTAAGTGCTAAGTGCTCTGGAAGTTTTTGTGATGATTTGCTCCTCGCCCAAAGCTCTCCTTATATACTCCTCTTAAGACAGTCTATCTTCCTTCGGGCTGAATCAGGCTTTTTCCATTTTCGTCCATCTTCGTGTTTACCGGGAAACTTGACATTTATCTTCGGAAAACTTGACATTTATCTTCTGGAAACTTGACATTTATCTCTTATGTGAGGATAAGGATAAACCGTCATAGTTATCCTTCCTTTTCGGAAAATCGTAAGTGGGCTGTTTTGGTCATATCGGGCTACTTAGATGTTTTTACGGTTTTTCGAAAGAATAGTCTTTGAAGGTTTCGACATTTCCGAAGGAACCCCAATTCCTCGTTTAGTCGAGATGTTTGGTGTTCAGAATAACCGTGATCGTTTTATACGACGAATTGAGATCCATTCATCGTTCGAACCTTTTAAGATCTTCCGAGATTCCTCGAGTATCGGGATCGAGATGGACTTGGATTCATAGACTTTCCGTCTTCAAGGGATTGAGTAATGAGGCTTCAAACTTAGAAGTTCAAAATTTGAACTTTTAAACAATCGAGAAGGCTTTGCGGAAGAATCATTGTAGTTTTTGGACAATCCGGACATGGGTTTAAGGGACCAAGATGCTGCCGTTGCCGAGATCCGCGAGGCGATTGCACAGATGGCGCCAGGACCCTAGCTGCGGCCAGGCGAGAGGCGACAGGCCTGCCGCCCGGCGTGAGAAGGAGAAGACGGCGTGCCGCCCGGCGTAAACCTGGCGGCTTACCGCCAGCGAACGCGGCGTGGTCGTCCTACCGCCCGGCGCCAAAACGGCGTGAAGCGTGATACCGCCCGCGCCAGAACGGCGTGAAGCGTGATACGCCCGGCATGAACATCCTTCGCCCGGCGCCAAAACGGCGTGAAGCGTGATACCGCCCGGCGCAAAGGCTGGCGTGGAAGTCCTGCCGCCCGGCATGGCCAGCGGTGTGGAAACCTACGCGGCCGGAGCGTGCTGACCGTCGATACCGTGTCCCTCGTCGCCGGTGCATGCTGTTGCTTGCCTTCGTTGATCCCTGGGGCTCGCGGTCCGTTCATGCCTTTCCGTGAGTTCATCGAGTGACGATCCGTTTCTTGGTTTTGATCGTCACTTAGTTTTCTTTCGAGGACTTTGGTGGCGATTTAAGTCGTTGACGGTTTGACCCCAACAGTTAGCCCCAGCTAGCTAGGAACGTAATGCCTTTGGTCCTGGCTTGCGGTATAACCGTATGGGAAGGTGTAGAGACGTAGTCGTTTGCGAAAGTCGGGGTAAATAGTGATTTTACCTCCTTTATAAGGATGGAGTAAGAAATCTCATTCATTCTTACTTCATCATAAAAAGTTCATCTCTCTCAAGAATCCCTTCTCTCTCTTTAAGAACAATGTCTTCAAGATCCTCCAAGAGAAATTCTTCTTCCCATTCATCCTCGGATGACTCTCCTGCCATGTGGCGGTGAAGCAAGAGGAGTTAGTCGAGGAGGCGAAGAATCGCGTATTACGAGCCCTTGTGGGTTCGGCTCCATCACTGCCTGATGTCCCTGTTCGAGAGACCTTTGAGGATGCGGGTGCTTCCTTTACGTCGAGCTTGGTTTCACATAAATACCTCAGGACTCTTCGGGATTTCTACCAGATTCCCGATGGAGTCAAATTCGGATCCCTGTCGGTAGCGAGTCGCGAGGAATCCTCGGAAGGTTTCTTTACATGTTCTGAGGCTTTCCTTACGTTTTGCATGTGGTTCCCGATCCCGGTACCATTGTTAGATGCGCTTGTCGCACTTGAACTTTAGATCAACCAGCTCAGCGTTCCTGCCTTAGAGTTGGTTGACTTACTGATTGCAAGTTATGAGCTGGGATCGATCTCAGTCCGATGATTTGAAGGTCTTTGGAGCACTTCGCTAGCGAGGAAGCGGCGGTTACTACTCCATGGTGCCAAAGAAGGATATGGCCATAATTCAGGGAATACTTGAACCCTAAATTAAGTGGCAGGGCGTTTCTTCTATGTCCAAATAGATGGTGAGTGCAATAGGAGAGCTGCCTCCAACTATTTCATACGCATGGAACTTCAGCCGAGTATCTGATGAAAACTTGTTGTCTATTCTATCATTCGGAAGTCGCGAGTTTTAGTGAAAAAGTTTTGCTTTGTAGAAGCGGGGTTGTTGCACATTTGCATGGTGATCTTTTTGAAGGCGGATCTCCTTCGTCAAAGGCGTTTTCTGGAAGTCCTTCACTCTTGAGCGGATTGAGGCGCAGTGAGCTTTACGGTCTCGAGACCCTGTCCCAACATCGCGATGCGAACGGTTATGAAGCCCGACTCAGAGGTGTAAGCAGAGATCTCGTAAAGGGAAAAATCGGCGGTGGGGAAGGTTGGAAGATCCTTCACCGTTGGGGAAAACCAGTTTTGTTCCAACAGAAAAGCGAGCCAGCGATTTTCCACTTCCCAACAATTTCTTTGTGGCCTTCCTCCGGAGTTTGTTACTGGCGAGTGGCTGGAGGATGAGGAGAAGCAACGGGTTTTGCTGAGGGTTCCCAGCGGGTCAGCGAGTTTTGCCCTTTGAACTTCTTAACGTATTTTTGAATCTGCATATATGTATGTTTGTTGATCTTGAATTTATGCAGGGACTAAGAGTGTTTAGCAATGCGCTTGGCTCAAGTTTCCATAAGTCTAGGATTGCTAACTTCAAGACCAAAGAAGCTGGCGAGAGCTCTTCGATTCGACAAGAGGTAAAAGGCGAACGCAAACCAAGCTGAGCTTCATGCTCGAGCTCTTGTTCGGCGGAAAGGAGAGGAAGGAGAATGGTGCGTGGCGAGGTGGCAAGGCAGGCGAATCGTTTGCTGCTGAGTTTCAATGTTTTAAAGAGGCTCGGGGAGTTTGTTGGCGATTTCGCGGTGCGGGGCTCGGTCGTAAACCTTTACAAGTCTCGAACCGGTTCTCCTTTGATTCGAGATTGCTGAGATGAAGGACTTCATGGCCGAAAGTGTGCTCATGCTGAGTCCTTGGTTCCTCCAGTCGAAGAAAGAGCCGGAGACTATGGGAACCTATCGAGGTTTCGAGGATACGGTGGAGGCCGGAGTCGATGAGAACGCCAAGTGGGCGAACAAGGCAAGGAAACGAGGAAGTGGACCAGCCTGCAGGTTCATTCGGGATTTCCGCATCTGGATTTCTCAATGTTGACTTCCTTTTGTGAATCGTATGTTTTGGCCGTGTGTAGCCGTTTTTTAGGAGTTTTATTCTACGACCGTTGGAGGTTGCATTCTTATGTTTTGGGACTGGCCGTTGGTGGCTTAGAATCCCGCCGTCTTTCGCGGCCTTTATGAATATGAAAATTTCGCGAGATTTAGTCTTTTGTTTTGATTTATACTTTCGTCAAGTGTAGAGGAAAGAATCGAGTAGTCGCCATTATCCTAGCTCTTTTTGTCGCTTGGTCCGTATGCTACTTTTAGCGGCGTTTTAGGTATAGCGATAAGAGACATGTTTTGGGATCTCGTATACGATACTATGTCTGTGAGATATCAAGATCCAGCAAGACTGGGTTTAGGGCAAGACCTAGGCTTACTCTCAGCTTTAAGGCTGTACGATGACTGATCGGCTTCGTTTTGCCTGTTAGTGATTTCTTCCTGATTCTTTTCGTTTAAAGTCAGCGACTAGTCGCCGCTTATATGACTTGTGTTAAAAGAATCGAGCTATCTTCGGAGTTTATCGAGGCGCTAAACCAAAATTTTGGGTTTCTTGTATAGCTATGATATCCTTGTCGGGTGTAAGAGGACCTTGTAGGTCTGACTACGGGTTTGTATTGAGTGAAATGTTTCTGTGTGCGTCCGTCGGGGCCAATCGACGGGCGTAAGTTTTTGAAGTTGCAGGTGGACTGTTTTAGCGGATGATACGAGTTTTGTTATCTTTTCAGAAGTTCGCGGCGTCGTGTTTCTTTGAAGATATGATTTTCGTTTTCGAAGTTTTAGCGTTAAGTGAGCATAAAAGATAGAAAATTTTATTAAAATTTGAAAAGTTCGAGTACATGTGCGGATATTTCGCGTTTTTGTGGGAGTATAGGAGTATACATACCCAGTCCCCCCCCCCCTTTTTGGTGAGGGGGATAGCTGAACTCGCCGGGTTTCGACGAGCTGCCTCACGATACCTCTTCGAGGAACAAGCCATCGTAGTTCTGATAGTTACGCCAGGCGTTTTTACTCCCGTCGTTGCCGTTCGAGCGTGCTGGTCGGATCGGTGGTTTGTCGCGAGGGTCGAGCTATCTGCTTTTACGGCGGTGGACTCGGAGGCTTTGTCGCTGTCTTGAATCGTTGCCTGTTGGATGATTCTGGATCATCTTTTGAGTCTTCGGGAATGTTGTGTGATTCCTTTGCTTTCGTTTTGGGTTGGCGCTGGGGCGTTCGATCTTTTCGCAGTTTGAACTTCGGCTAGGTAACAGAGTCTCGATTGTTTCTGACTACCTCAGATGACTGCGGTTCGGTGGGAGTCGGAAATTTGATGCGAGTGATATGTGGGTGGTACTGCCTTCATGGAGTTGATCAAGGGTTCCCATGATGGCATTGTAGATGGCGGGTTGTCGACTACTGCAAACTTCGGCGATCTTTGTGACTTCCTTAGCCATGATGGAGCTTAATTCTCGAAGGTCATGGAAGTGGCGCCGAAAACCAGTCAAAGGTTTTGGCTCAGGGGCGACTTCCCAAGTGGGATCTTCATCCTGTAGAGGTGTCGCGGAAGATAGCGTTGACCGTACTTCCTGTATCGATGAGGATGCGGCCGACTTCAAGACCCTGGATTACCAGGTCGATAACCAAAGGATGCAATGAGGTTTGTCGATTCGGCGGTTTCCTTTTCTCAGCGATCGTGTGGTTAGGAATATAGCTATCCGGAAACCATTTGGAACTTGTCTCGGCTTTTAAGCCCGTGAGCTTTATCGACTAGACCGAGTCTTGGTAGAACTGCGATCCTCCGATGATCATGTTTACCCTCTGGCGACTGCTGTTGTTCCTTGGTCGTCCTGTCTCCTTCAGCTTTTCACCCGATTGATTTTCGATTAGCGGTCCTCGGAGACAGTTTTGTTGGTCTTTGGCGGTCGGAGTCAGGAGCAAGTCCTTTATACTCTTGAACTTTGATAGTTAAATCGGTGAGGAGCTTTGCGGCGAGCCGGGAGCCGAGAACCTTGCAGTTCGCAGTGGAGTGACCTCTGGTTTCGTGGAACTCGCAGTAGAAATTATCCTTGTACTGGTTTCTGGTCCAGGTGTTTCCGGAGGTTTTGCCTTGCTCCGAGTTGATGGCGTAGTTATGTTCGCCTTGGGCGTCTTCCCCTTCGTGATGGACGTTCTTGTCGTTACGAGAGGGTTTCTTCTTCGAGGACGTTTTCTGTGGTCCGTACTTCTGTGATAGAAGTTTCATCTCTTACTCCATGATGATGAAGTCCGTTGCTTTATGGAGAGTATCCTGGATTGTCCACGGCTTTTCCAGTAGTATCCACTTTCGGAACTTCGACTTGTACCAGAGAGTTTACCTCGGGGCGTCGATTGCGACATTGTCGCTAATGCCCGTTACCCTGGCCATCACCAGTTTAGACCTTCGCATGAAGTCGCGGAGCGGCTCGTCTTCCTTCTGAGCTAGGCTCCATAGGTCCACGTCGGACGTTTCTCTGTCCATGAACATGGAGTACTGTTTGAGAAATGCCGAGGCCAGTTGGCGGAAGCTTCCGATGGAGTTCCTTTTGAGCCGGAGAACCATTGAGGCAGCGCCTTTGAGGTGCTTTCGGCGAAGAAGACAATGACCAGCGTCTCGTTAAGCTCGGGAGTTTGCACCTACCCATTGCGATCTGGAAGGACTGCAGGTGCGACTTAGGATCCGCCGTACCGTCATAGGCCGGGATTTTGATTTTCCACGGGTCTGAGATGTGTTTCCGTGATCCGAAGCGGTGAACGGTGTTTTCCGGCTTCCTCGAAGTCTATCGATCTCGGGCGGAACTGGTGGCCTGATGGATTTGCGATTTCACCGCTTTAACTTCGGCCACGGTCTTTTTGAGAGATTCGCGGAGATCATGGATCTCGCTACTGCTACCGGCGTTCGTCCGAGTTTGTCGGCGCTGGTTGCGATGGATCCGAGCTTGATCCTCCGCGAGTTCTTCCTGCTCAATCCAGTAGAGTTCTTCCTCCTCTTCTGTCATGGACCTCTCGAAGGATAACGTCTGCCGAGTGGACTGGCTTCGGGTCCTCCTAGGGTGGATGTCAGCGTCTTCATCGGAAGGATCCGATTGGTCGCTGATATCCAGATTGATGCGCCGACGCCACTTTCGTTTCCGAGCCGGGTGGAAGGTTGCGCGAGGTCGCTTGCTGTCCTTTGGAGCCGTTTCCTCGAGTGGGCTCTTCGAGGCATCTTTTCGTTCTCAGAGATTGAGTCGAGTCTTCTGCCGCGCCGTGCCTTGATGGATCCGCGCGGCAACTTGCTCCTCGCAGTTAAGGTATCGACCTGTTTTGCGAGCGAGGCTATCAGATTGTTCTGTTGTTCTGCCCGTTTCTGGGCGGAGGTGAACAGTTCCTTCATCTATCTGAGCGCATCAGTGTTTGCATCAGCAGTGACTGTGGACGTATCTTCAGTTGGAGTCTTCTCAACGTTGGCGTCGACGGGTGTTCCGTCTAGCGTTGGCTGGTCTTTGGTGACGTCAGTAGACATGATCGGCGTGTGCAGTTGCGAGATAGATAGATCCGTAACCCTCCCTCCTTCTAGCGCCAGCAGGAAGCAGAAATTCACACCGTCAATTTCCGATAAGCGATTTGGAGGAAAACGAGTTAACCGATCTTCCTTGAAGGTCCGGATATCTGCTGGGCCACACGATACAATCAATGGAGATTAAAGTTGTAAAATAAAAATCGTAAGAATAGAAGCGAAAGAGATCTTATTTCTGAATTCTCGTTTGGCGTGTACAACAAGCAAAGAAATCGCTACAAGAGCTGTCGAAAAGTCCGCTAGTCCGGCCGCTTTAAGTCTATCTAGTTGAGTCGCGGCTTCGCTAGTGAAAAACGAGAAAGAATGCTAAAATGCGCTCTAAGTGCAAAGTGCTCGGAAGTTTTGTGATAATTTGCTCCTCGCTCAAAGCTCTCATATATACTCCTCTTAAGGCGGTCTATCTTCCTTCGGGCTGAATCGGGCTTTTCCATTTTAAGTCCATCTTAATTATTTATCGGAAACTTGACATTTATCTTGGAAAACTTGACATTTATCTTCTGGAAACTTGACATTTATCTCTGATGTAAGGATAAGGATAAACCGTCATAGTTATCCTTCCTTTTCGGAAAATCGTAAGTGGGCCGTTTTGGTCATGTCGGGCTACTTAGATGTTTTTACGGTTTTTCAAAAGAATAGTCTTTGAAGGTTTCGACATTTCCGAAGGAACCCCAATTCCTCGTTTAGTTGAGATGTGTGGTGTTCAGAATAACGTGATCGTTTTATCTGACGAATTGAGATCCATTCATCGTTCGAACCTTTTAAGATCTTCCGAGATTCCTCGAGTATCGGGATCGAGATGGACTTGGATTCGTATACTTTCCGTCTTCAAGGGTTTGAGTAATAAGGCTTCGAACTTAGAAGTTCAAAATATGAACTTTTAAACAATCGAGAAGGCTTTGCGGAAGAATCATTGTAGTTCTTGGACAATCGGACATGGGTTTAAGGGACCAAGATGCTGCCGTTTCGAGATCACGAGGCGATTGCAAAGATGGCGCCAGGACCCTTTCGCCCGGCCGACGGAAGGAGAGCGACAGGCCTACCGCCCGGCGCCAAACGCAGCGTGGCGTCTGCCGCCCGGCGCCAAACGCAGCGTGGCGTCTGCCGCCCGGCGCCAAACGCAGCGTGGCGTCTACGCCCGGCGCCAAACGCAGCGTGGCGTCCTGCCGCCCGGCGCCAAACGCAGCGTGGCGTCTGCCGCCCGGCGCCAAACGCAGCGTGGCGTCCTGCCGCCCGGCGCCAAACGCGGTGTGGGCGTCCTGCCGCCCGGCGCCAGGCGCCACCACCGTCGCCAAGCGCGGCGTGAGGAAACCTACCCCGCGTGCCAAACCGCGGTAAGCGGCACCTAGTGCCACCGCGGAAACCAAACCAGGCGTGGCGTCCTGCCGCCCGGCGCCAAACGCAGCGTGGCGTCTGCCGCCCGGCGCCAAACGCAGCGTGGCGTCCTGCCGCCCGGCGCCAAACGCAGCGTGGCGTCCTACCGCCCGGCGCTAAATCTGCCGTCCGTGCGTGTCAGCGTCGTTGCTGTTGCTTGCCTTCGTTGATCCCGGGGCTCGCGGTCCGTTCATGCCTTTCCGTGAGTTCATCGGTGGCGACCCGTTTCTTGGTTTTGATCGTCACTTAATTTTCTTCGAGGACTTTCGGTGACGATTTCGCGTTGACCGATTTTGACTAACAGCATACATCGATCGATTGTCATTTCGGACATCGGTCGATACCAATAGTTTCGCCAATACTCATGGAACTTTTCGATCCGAAGTCTCACTCTTTCAGCTTCTCATGCTTCACTACTCCAAAAATCGCCTTCTATGATAGCATTGGCGTTGTGGCCTGTTGCTTCTTCTCCAGTCCCTTTTCCTAAGGCTTCCCGCTTTAACAGCTTCTCCTGTCTGAATCACTGAGTCTCTAGTTTCTTCACATGAGTGCTCAAAGCATCAAGCTTTGTGTTCAAGGTGGTGTAGACAGCGTCGATCTTTCCATTGAAGTTCACCTCTAACTGCTGCTGGCTTTCAAGAACTTTGCTAAGCATGCCTTCTAGGTTTCCTTCTGGGGTTGGTGTGGGTGGCTTCATGTAAGATAAGTTTCCATAACTTCGTTGTTGTTGGGGTTGCTGCAGTTGAAGTTGCCTTTCGTCACGAGAAGTTTACGTTTCCTTGGTTTCCAGATCTCGGAATCCAGCCCATTGATCCAGCTTGACTTCGCTTTTATGTAGTCATCTTCTTCATCAGCTTCGCATCATCCAGCGAGCAGATTTGCTTGTTTAGTAGTTTCTGAACATTGTCAAGTGTAGCTTGTACCTCATTTATCTGTTCCTTTCCAAGGAACGCTGCAGATCTTGCTTTTACAATGTTCTTCGTGCTATTGCTTGATGCTAATTAGCTTCACAGCATCTTCAGGATTCCTTGTGGTGAAGTTGCCTTCACTTGCAGTATCCAGAGCCATCTGATATTTCAGCGCGATGCCTCTGAAGAAAGTGCTGAGCAGTTGCACCTTGTTGAATCCATGGTGTGGACAATCTCGCTGGTAAGACTTGAATCTGATCCAGGTATCCTTGAATGACTCTCCAGGCTCCTGGTTGAATGTGGCAATTTTCCTCCTTAATTCTTCAGCGCATCATCAAAGTTCGCAAAAATCGTTTTGATGTCGCTCCAGGATGTAAGAGATCCTGGTGGTAGCTGCTCAAGCCACTGTAAAGCTTCTCCAGATAAAGAGTGCTTGAAGAGGTTACAGAGAAGGTAGTCCACGGGGACTCCATTGGCTTTGATAGCAGATATGAGATCCTCGAACCTCTCCAGATGGTCCATGGGATGCTCATTGGAAAGCCCACAGTAGGGTGTCTGTCCCACAAGGGTGTAGTATTGCGGCTTGAGCTCGAAATCGCCTCTCTGAATAACAGGGGGACGAATGGATGATCTGTTGGTGTAGAACTGATCTGGACGGTTGTAGTCAGCTAGTGTTCGAGCAGCCTCTCCTACAGGTTGAACAGATCCTGTAGGTGCAGTTTCTGGCTCAGGGATTACTTCATTCTGAGCATTGAACTTCTGACCTGCTTCTTCTGAAGGTGACCTTCTTGGTCACGCAAGTCTCCATTCTCATCTCGTGTGAGAATAATAATAGCAACCATGACTCACGGAACAGTATCGTCGATATAAGGTAGGGCTATCGATCGATGTCGGATGAAGCGATGTCGGTCGGCGGTGAAGTAGTGTCGGTCGACAGGAAGGTCGCAGTATCGGTCGGCGAAGATGGTGTCTCGATTCGACGAAGTGCGTCGGTATCGGTCGGCGAGTTGTTGATGTCGTCGATCGCGGAATGGATTTCCTTGCGGATTGAACGTTCCAAGATAGCAGGGTCTTCTGAGAACAAAAGTTGAGATGCCTTGTTACTTCTGGTACTGCTGGGCATGTACCTAAAAAGACATGAAAAAAAAATTGTATCAGAAAATAAATTAAAGTAAAAATAACCTAGACGTAATCAGATTAAATCCTATTGTATCAAAGCTCCCCGGAAACGGCGCCAAATTTGATATCACTCAAATTACCCTAAGGAGTGACTTTACTCTCTCAAATAAGAGGTTCAGTTGTAGTACTTAGGGATCGAATCCACAGAGCTAGTGTACAAATAAGATGCAATCTTAGTGACTATGCTAAGTTGAAAATGGTTTAAAGTAAAATGCAGGTTTTTGAGTAATGGTAAGATTACTCAGTTGAAAGGATTTGGTTTTTAAAACTGTAAAGAAAAGTAGTTAGATTCAGGGTGAGTATTCAAGAATTCAGGATTATAGATACTATAAAGGCTAACAAGTTGCTTGCATGATATGTCGAGCTCAACACTTATTAAATGAATCCATCAGCTCTGCATTATTTAGACCATCTATTACTTAGATGCTAAATGGTGTTAGCGATTGACTACTCTGCCGATGGTATCATTCGATAATTCGATAGGAATATCGACCGATACACCTTTATTACGCCGATCGATTACCCTATAGAATTATCGATCGATGCAATCTAAGCAAGCTTTATCTTGTGAGTTGATACAATACTCACCATGATCTTAGATCAGCTTTAGCATATCTCAAGAGGGTCATAGCATGTTTAGGATGTTATCGGTGTTGCATGTAATGAACAATGCAATCCAAGTTCATGTTCTAGGTAGCTAAGCTAGAAAAAGCATTAGTGAACAATCCTAACAATAAATATCACAACTATAGCAATTATAGGCTGGGGCTAATCCCTCATATCCTATTTAAACCCTAAATCTAACAAATGAATCTACTCAGACATGGCTAAGTAGTTCATAGCAACAAGGTAATAATAGAAGTTCATAGACCTATTAGAGGGTGAACACTTAGGTTCCAATCACAAATATCTTTGGATCTCTCCTCTAGGTCTAGAATTCTATAACCTATGTTAACAAATAAAGAACTAAAAGAAATATGTAGAAGTAGAAGAAACTTGAATAAAACTTGTATTGTAGAAAAGACTTGTAAAATTAAATTGTAAAGCTTTTATTGTGTGTTCTCTTTGCCAAAACACTTAGGCATATAAATATATGAGTTCATTAGGTTAAAAAACTCGTCAGGGGAATTCTTGTAAAATGTGATATCTTGGGCTTCAAGTTCGGCTAGGTCCAACTTGTCTTTATGCCGCCTCAGTATCGATCGATAGTACTGGGTGTACATCGATCGATTATGGTCTCGATGTATCGTCCTTCGGCTAATGTGTGTTGATCGATTGCACAGAGTGTGCATCGACCGATGTGTAACTCTGATGTCGACCTCTGGTCTTGATCTCGGGTGAACTCTTCTTTAAGCTCCAAAAAGGCACCTAAAACATCACTTTTCTCCAAAATGCTTCTGAACCTGAAAACATACCTAATATACTCCAACACATAGATAATAGTAGTAAAAACACTCATATTCCATGGGTAAAAACGGGTAAAATCCATGGTATATCACTTCTGCCACACGATATCGATCGATAGTACAGGGTGTACATCGATCGATTATGACCTCGATGTATCGTCTTTCGGCAAATGTGTGTCGATCGATAGCACAGAATGTGCATCGATCAATGTGTAGCTCCGGATGTCGACCTCTGTTCTGATCTCGGGTGAACTCTTCTTTAAGCTCCAAAAAGGCACATAAAATATCACTTTTCTCCAAAATGCTCCTGAGCCTGAAAACATACCTAATAGACTCCAAAACATAGATAATAGTAATAAAAATACTCATATACCATGAGTAAAAATGGGTAAAATCCATGGTATATCAAGGAGCCTGCTTGTTAGCACCATCAGTCACACTTTCCTCAACAGCTATTCTCTTTCCATCCCTCTTGGCTTGCTTGTGAGCACCATCAGCCACACCCTTATCAGCAACAACACTCTTCCCATCTTTCTTAGTTTGCTTGTGAGCACCAGCAGCCACACTTCTATCAACAACATCTCTCTTCCCATCTTTCTTCGCTTGTGCTTTCTTCCTTAGCATTGCCAAAGCTTGCTGTCGACGCTCCTCTTCTGAACCAGGCTGTGAACCCAAAATTTTCCCAAACCGAGCAGTGTGTCTTGCTGCAAGCTCTTGCTTCTCAACTTCTATCTCAGCTTCATTATTTCGCCCCATTGGTACCTTGCTATGGATGAAGGGAAATGAAGAAAAGACTCAGGGAAGTAGACTAAAGGATAAAAGACTTTGATTTAGGAAAAAGAATTGGGTGATTTGGTTGAGTTTGGAGAAAGTTATGGTGTTTTTTGTTCTTGGAAGCTAGAGAGGATTTTGATGTGAGGAAGAAGATTAAATGAGGAAAGAGAGGGTGAATTAGGGCTTTAGGGGTGGTCCAGGTGGGTCTGGGTCGGGTCTGGGTCAGGTTGGATGGGTCTGGGTCAGGTTTAGGGAAAGAAAACTTACCTGGGTTGCGGCTGGTTCTTGGAGCTCCGTGGGTCGAGGCGCGGGTCATGCGCGGATCCTGCTGCTGGATGCTGCCGACCGGGTGGGCTTCCCTGGACAGGCCATCCCGGTCCATCTTCTTGGCTTCCCGACCGCGTACGTCCATCCGGTCGCCTGTCCCCGGTCCGTCTCATCCAAGCTTTCACGACCGGGATGCTGAACCCGGACGCCTGCACCCGGTCCATCCTACCATGCTTTCTCGACCGGGTAGGTCACCCCGGTCCATCCTACCCGGTCCAAGTTCTAACCTTCTTTTTTTTTATTCAACCTCCAAGCCATCACCTTCCTATGGCCCCCAACACCTTCCAAAGGACTTTGAAAAGAAATCCTAAAGCAATATTTACAAGGATAACCATGGGACTTCCTCACAAGTGAGATTGTTTAAAGTCACTAGCTTGACTTTGCTTGCTTTGAGGTTAGGCAAGGGGAGCATCAGAGAATGGGGTTGATGTCCCATCCTCCGTTGGTATGGTGGCCATGTATTGCTTGAGTCTCTGGCCATTCACTGTGAAGTCTCCACCTTGTTTGTTCCAAAGCACAATGGCTCCATAAGGTCTCACTTCCTTAACCACAAATGGACCAGACCACTTTGACTTGAGCTTCCCTGGAAATATCTTCAGTCTAGAGTTATAGAGAAGAACTTGATCTCCAGCCTTGAACTCTCTCTTGAGGATGTGCCTGTCATGAAAGGCCTTAGTCTTTTCCTTGTAAATCCTTGAGTTCTCAAAGGCATCCATCCTTATCTCATCCAGTTCATTGAGTTGAAGAAGTCTCTTCTCCTTTGCACTCTTGATGTCAAAGTTTAGAAGCTTCACAGCCCGCAATGCCTTGTATTCAAGCTCAACTGGTAAATGGCAAGACTTCCCATAGACAAGGTTGAAAGGGGTAGTGCCTAGAGGAGTCTTGAAGGCTGTTCTATATGCCCAAAGAGCATCATCAAGCTTGTCTAACCAATCCTTCCTCTTGGTTCCCACAATCTTCTCTAAGATGCCCTTGATTTGCTTGTTGGAAACTTCCACTTGGCCACTTGTTTGAGGGTGATAAGGTGTTGCAACCTTGTGTTTCACTCCCTTCTTCTTGAGAAGACCCTCAAATAGCTTGTTGATAAAATGTGAACCTCCATCACTTATGACCACTCTTGGTACTCCAAATCTTGGGAAGATATTGCTCTTGAACATTTTGATCACCACTCTGGAATCATTTGTGGAACTTGCTATGGCTTCTACCCACTTTGACACATAGTCTACAGCCACCAAGATGTACTTGCTGCCATAAGAAGAAGGGAAGGGTCCCATGAAGTCTATCCCCCAAACATCAAACACTTCCACTTCAAGGATTGGGTTTTGAGGTATCTCATTCCTCTTAGTAATGTTCCCTCTCCTTTGGCAAGAGTCACATCTTGAGATGAAGTCTTGTGTGTCCCTGAACATGTGTGGCCACCAAAATCCAGCTTGTAACACCTTTGAGACAGTCTTGAAGGTAGCAAAATGGCCTCCATAGGAAGATCCATGGCAATGTGTAAGTATTCCTTCAACTTCTTCATCAGCCACCACTCTTCTATAGATCTGATCCTTGCAAAGAGTGTAGAGGTATGGTTCATCCCAATAGTATCTCTTCAAATCTTTGTAGAACTTCTTCTTCTCATACCCCGCAAGACCCAATGGCTCCTTTCCAGTGGCTAAGTAGTTAACCAAATCAGCATACCAAGATCCCTTCTCTTCAGCTGCCTTAACCTCTTCAATCTTCTTTCCAGTCTCAATAACTGCCACCACTGACATGATCGCCATGACATGCTCCTTTCTAAGTCTCTCATCAATAGGGATTCCACCTTCAATCCTCAACCTTGACAAGTGATTAGCAACTCCATTCTCAATCACTGGCTTGTCTCTAATCTCTAGATCAAACTCCTGAAGCAAAAGGATCCACCTCAGTAGTCTTGGCTTGGCATCCTTCTTTGCTAGAAGATGTCTCAAAGCTGCATGATCAGTATACACAATGACCTTGGAACCCACCAGGTAACTTCTGAATTTCTCAAAGGCGAAGACAATGGCCAGCATATCTTTCTCAATTGTGGCATACTACATCTGTGCATCATTCAGGGTTTGGCTCGCATAATAAATCACATGAGTCTTGCCATCCTTCTTCTGCCCCAAGACATCCCCAACAGAAAAGTCACTAGCATCACACATTATCTCAAAGGGGAGATCCCAATCAGGTGGCTGGACAATGGGAGCACTAACAAGTTCACCCTTTATTTTCTTGAAGGCTTCAAGACACTCTTCATCAAAGCTGAAAATGGCCTCCTTGCACAGCAACTTGGTCATTGGTCTAGCAATCTTTGAGAAGTCCTTGATGAATCTTCTATAGAACCCAACATGGCCAAGGAAGCTCCTGATGTCTTTCACTATCTTTGGTGGAGGCAAGCTAACCATCACTTCAATCTTAGCCTTGTCCACTTCAATGCCCTTTTCTGAAATCTTATGCCTAAGCACAATCCCCTCTTTGACCATGAAGTGACACTTCTCCCAATTCAGCACAAGGTTGGTGTCTTCACATCTCTGTAGGACCCTGCACAAGTTGGACAAACAAGCAGAAAACGAAGATCCGTAGACAGACTCCACTATATCCTCAATGAGATGTGAGAAGATAGACATCATGCACCTTTGAAAGGTTGCTGGTGCATTACATAACCCAAATGGCATCCTTCGATAAGCAAAGGTGCCATAGGGGCATGTGAATGTTGTCTTCTCTTGATCATTGGGATGTATGGGGATCTGGAAGAACCCTGAATACCCATCAAGAAAGCAATAGAAAGGATGGTTTTCAAGTCTGTCAAGCATTTGATCAATAAATGGCAATGGAAAATGATCCTTTCTAGATGCAGAGTTGAGTTTTCTATAATCAATACACATCCTATGGCCAGTTATGGTTCTAGTTGGTATCAATTCATCCTTGTCATTTTTAACCACAGTGATACCACCTTTCTTTGGGACAACATGTACAGGAGATACCCATTTAGAATCTGAAATAGGATAGATAACACCAGCATCTAAGAGTTTAAGAATCTCCTGCTTTACAACATCCTTCAGGTTAGGATTTAACCTTCTTTGATGCTTTATAGAAGTCATTGATTCATCCTCTAGATGTATCCTATGTATGCACAAAGAAGGTGATATCCCCTTAATATCATCTAGTGAGTACCCAATTGCTTTTCTAAACTTTTTAAGTGCATTTAAAAGTTGAGAAAGCTCAAGTTCAGTAAGTTCACTACTCACAATGACAGGATATGACTCATTAGGGCCTAGAAATGCGTACCTTACACCATGGGGAAGAAGTTTTAGCTCCACTTTTGGTGCCTTGAGCTCACTCCAATCATCTTGTTGGGTGTCCTCTTGTTGAGTGGCTGAAGCAGCTTGGTGAACCTCTTGTGTAAGCTCCTCATACTGGATTTCACCATCAATCTCCTTGTGAGAATCCAGCATTCTCACAATAGCATCACTCTCTTTGTTCTCAACCACTTGGATTTCTTTATCCACTGTCAAAGCATGTTGCAAGGGATCCTTTATTGCCAACTCTTCAAGTGCCAATTCCTCAAGAAGCTCATCAGCAAGAGCTTCCATCTCTTCAATGTAATACACTTGGCCTTGCACAGTTGACCTCTTCATCACTTCCTTGATGTCAAAATGGAGAGTGTGCTCTTTCCCCAAATAAAGATCAATCTTGCCTTCCTTCACTTTGATAAGGGCTCCTGCTGTGGCTAAGAATGGTCTTCCAAGGATCAAGGGGTCTCTAGCTTCTTCATCCATCTCTAGCACCACAAAATCAGTATGAATCTCACAATTTCCCACCATCACAGGGAGGTCTTCAAGGATACCAATAGAGAATTTGACTGAGCGATCAGCAAGCACCAAAGAGAGTTTACACTTCTGTATTGGCTGAATCCAAGCTTCTTGGCAACAGATAGAGGCATGAGACTGACACTAGCTCCCAAATCACATAGACACCTCTCAAACATCAAAGGACCTATAGCACAAGGCAGAGTAAAGCAGCCTGGATCCTCTAGCTTCTTAGGGATTGTCAATCTCTGGATGATGGCACTGCACTCATGAGTAAGAATCATCATGCCCTCCATTTCCTTCTTCTTAGCAGCCACAGCATCCTTCAAGAATTTGCTGTATTGAGGGACAAGCATGAAGGCATCAATGATGGGCATTGTGAATTGAACTACACTCATTTGCTTCTCAAAGAGTGCTTTGTACTTCTACGAAAGTTGCTTCTTGAATCTTCCAGGAAATGGTAGCTTAGGTTCATAAGGAGGAGGAACAAAGGAAGACTCTTTTGTTGGAGTGGCAACTTCACCATGTTTTAGTGTTCTCTTCTCTTCTCCAACCTTTCCTTTACCCTTAGCATCAACAATTTTTTCTAGAATCTCTTCATCAACCTTCTCATCTACAATCACAACATCATCATCAATGTTGATGGCCTCCCCCCCCCCCCACCTACTTGCTCACAATCCTTGGGGAGAGCTCTTGGAGGTAACTCTCTACCACTTCTCAAGGTGATCGCTTTTATTGGCTCCTTTGGGTTTTGCTCAGCCTTTCCTGGTAGTGTTCCTTGTTGGTGACTTGGCTGAGAGTTCATAGAAGCAAACTGGCTCTCCAAAGCTCTTATCTTGTTGTTTAGCTCAGTATAGCTGCTATCAATCTTGGAGTGAACAGTCTTGAACTCATGGCCAATGTCCTTTGTTGTTCTAGCTTGACCTTCCATTAGTTGTTTGAACATAGCTTCCATATTTGAATCTGGAGCTTTAGCTTGGGAAGAGCTACCTTGAGCTTGAGTAGGCTGATTGCCTTGATTGGTAAAACCAGGAGGAGGATTCTGTCTAGGCTGGTAGTTCCCTTGCTGAGTGTTTTGCTTGGGTTGATAGCCACCTTGCTGGTTGTCAGGATAAGACCTCTGCTTACTGAAAGTTAGGCTCCTTCCTGTACCAAGTACCATTGTTGTTGATGAAGCAAAGCTCTTCCTGCCCTTCTAAACCATCAACCTCATTAACCTTAGGAGGAGCTTCTTGACTAGGACCACCCACAAAGTTTATCTGCTCCTGTTTGGCTTGGTTAGCAATCAGCAAGTCTATCTTCTCCTGCAAGGATTTGATTTCCTTCTTGGTCTTGTTGTCATCAGCTCTGGTGGTTCTATCAGCTCTGTCGTGCTCTCCACTGTAAACTGAGTCAATCTTCACCATGTTGTCAACCAGCTCCTCAGTATCTTCTTCAGACCTGCCCAGGAAGAATCCATTGCTTGCTGTATCCAATCTAGCTCTGTACTTAGGAAGGGCACCTCTGTAGAATGTTCTTAGCAAGCTCTCCTTTGAGAAGCCATGGTGGGGGCATTGAGCTTGATAGCCTTTGAACCTCTCCCATGCTTCACTAAAGCTTTCCAAATTCTTCTGCTGGAAGCTAGAGATCTCATTTCTCAACTTGACTGTCCTTGATGTAGAGAAGAACTTCTCCAAGAAGGCTTTCTTGCAATCACCCCAAGTGGTGATAGAGTCACTAGGTAGAGATTTCTCCCATTGGCATGCCTTGTCTCCTAGAGAGAAAGGAAACAGCTTGAACTTGAAGGCATCTTCTGACACACCATTGGTCTTGGACAAGTTTGATAGCTAGGAGACAAGGCATCTATTGAGGACAAGCCACAATAGCTATCAAACTTGTCCAAGTGATCAAATGGGTCTTCTACAGCCAGGCCATGGTACTTGTTGTTCTCAATCACATTTAACAACCCTGACTTGATCTCAAAGTTGTTAGCTTCCACAGCTGGTGCGCGGATGCCCGTTCTATGACCATGAATGTGAGGACGGTCATAGGTGCCAATAGCTCTAGCTGGCCGTTGTGGGTGTTGTTGTTGGCGCTGTGGCCCAAGGTTGTCAGCTCCTTTACCATTGCCATCTTGAGCAACTCTGTATTGAGGTTGATGCTGGTGTTCATCCATCTCAAACCCCAACCGCTGAATATGAGCCTGTTGCTCTTCTTCTCTTCTCCTTCTTGCTATTTCCCTCTCAAGTGTAGCTATCTCTTCAACAGTGGGAACCAGGTTAGTTACATTCCTGCTTCTTGTGTTCATACACCTGAAAATCAAAGGAAGAGGCAAAAGGAGAATCAATATCACAAGAAAAGAAAAATTATTTAGTCTCAAGCAAGTGACTAAATCCCAATGTCACAATCAACTTAGAATTTGGCAACGGCGCCAATTTGATGGAAGGACTTTTCAAGGGTCCTAATCAAATGATGTAGTATATAAGATTTTCGAACCAGTTCTAAGTGATCACAAAGCAAAGGGAATGCAAGCCTATGCTTAATCTAAATGCAATCATTAAAGGAGATGATTATTAAACTAAGACAATATCTAAAATGCAACAAAATATAAAACTTTCTTTCTTTATGAGGAGATGAGACTCATGGGTATAGGGACTTGATCTTAAATGATTAAGGTTCAATCCAAGATGCCAACTTTTCATAATCTAAATCCTTATGCCTAGACACTATGCTTGAACAAACTTTATCCCTAGATGAATGCTCTTTTGCAATGATCACCCAATTACATCAAATCCCTTTGACTGTAATGATCAAAGCAAACATTAAGAATGAGTCTAATAGCAATTCTAGCATCTTTAACAACTAATCCCTTAGGTAAAGCAAGCTAAAAGCATAAATGAGTTGGTTCAGGCATTTCATAGAACACCTTCCAGGCATGAAATGCCTATGGCTCTATGTTTGAGAGGCCAACTCAAATATAGCATTAAGAACACTAAATCATGCAACGAAAGGATAGATCTAACACTAAGCACCTTGGATCTACACTTAATCACTCTCAATCACCATAACCCATGAATCTTAAATGGATCTACTCACTAATCCACATACTTACTCTTAAACCCATAAGAGAATCAAGGTTAAACATGTAGAGAAAGAAAAGAGATGAAATCAAACAATCAAGAACACAAAGATGAGATGAGATTATGAATCAAAGATAAAGCTTTACTCAAAGGTTTGTGTTCTTAGAGAGAAAATAAAATAATCCCACTTAAGGGTTAACAAGGATATTTATACTAGGCTTAGAAAACCTAGATACATCATGAAAAATTACTAGAAAGTCCTTGGATTCAAATGAGTCTCAACCAATAGGAAGGCAGCAAGAAATTCTGTCTGTGTAGACCGAAAATCACCATCTCGGTCCGTGGTACCCGGTCTGGTCCTGTTCTGGCCGTTGTCCAGCCCGACCGGGTTCAGCATCCCGGTCCGTCCTTCCCGGTCGTACGGACGTCCTGCTCCTGTGCTTCTCCCGACCGGGTTCATCACACCGGTCCATCCATCCCGGTCGTCCGGATGCGTCTTGATCAGCTTCTTACCGACAGGGTTTGTGAAGTCGGTCCATCCTCCCCGGCCGTCCGTTCTGCTGGCGTTCTTCCTGACCGGGCGTGTCTAGCCGGTCCGTCCTCCCCGGTCAGACGCGTCTTGATCGATCTCCAGCCGACCGGGTATGTTTACCCGTCTGGTCTCCCCGGTCCATCTCTCCATATCATGATTTCACTTCTCTTTTCATGGCCAAACTTGAATCTTCACTTCTTCTTGGGTCATAAGGCTTCCAAACACCCCAAATCACACCAAAGCATACTCCAACACCTGATAAGAACAAATGAAAGAAAAATGATCCTAAAATGCCTAAACCTTAGTCTACAAGACAAAGAATGCAATATAAAGATGGCTAAATCAATGAAAATATGCAAGACATCAATAAGCAAGAGACATCAAGTTCAAATAAGACTGGAGTTTACTTCAAAGGGCGAGCTTCAACAATCAATGAGTTTCAGGAAGAGTTTTCAAGGCTCAAAGTCTACAAGCATACTAAGGAATGCTCAAGCTACTTGCCATGATTACAAAGGTTATCAATTTGAAAACTTAGCATGATCTCTTTACAAGGTTGATATCCTCCTAGTCCCCTATATATATATATTATGCAACTAAATGAATGCTCTAGACTCAATCCTAATGCAACTAAATGATTCTTTTTGTAATTTTTCAAATTTTTATGGTTCTTCTATGCAATAGCTATCTACAAATGCATGCTTATGACAAGAAACACAAGATGATCAGCAAGTTGGCACCTCCCCCACACTTAATTCACACAGTCTCTGTGTTTGTTAAGTGGAGAGAAGGGCCTAAAAGAAAACTAAATGCAAAGACAAATGGTATATACAATGGTAAGGTGAAGGAATACCTCTATGGAGCATGGGAAGAGGCTGATGCCTCACTCTCAGAGTCATCTTCCTCATAGGTGGAGTCAAGTGAAGGTGATTCATTTCCTGATTCGGATTGGAGAGCTGGTGGGTTTCTTTTGCGGCGAAGAAGCTTCTTCCTTGTGCATGGTGCTGAGGGATCTACAAGTGGCCGAGGAGGAGGTGCAAGGAAGTCATCAAGGTCAAAGTCCTCCGATTTGCAACCAGCCCCAGCTCCTCTACTCAAAACATCAGCTACTTTCCTCATAAACTGAGCTGAAGCTTCAGCTTGTCTCTTCACAGTCCTACTCAGCTCTTTGCACTTGTGTGTGAGCTTGTAGATGGTCCTACTTGAGCTTTGCTCCACCTCTGAAGACTGCTGATATGATCATGAGCCTGGCGAAGGGGACCAAGGGGCAGAGAGGCAGTGCATTGTTCGAAGTGGTAACGAGGAGGACCAAAGAGGTGTGCAGTGGCTCTGCTAGAGTGACCCTCATGGAACACGAATGCCTTTTCTGCCGCCTTCTTAGCCTCGGGTAAGGTCATGGGACCAAGAGCGCCGTGACGGCCAAGGAAGTGCTGCTGACTGATATCAAATCTGATTGCTCCTGGAGTTCTCAAGGTGGTGAGCTCATAGATAGGAAGAACCAGCTCAACTGTTGTGGCACCTCTCAAGTAGGAATAGACACACTTCCCATTGAACCTCCCAGAGAAGTAGTGAGCTGAGCTCAAGTAGTTTAGATCTATGAAAGAGGGTCCAGTTGCATAATTGTTGGGGTCAAAATCGGTCAACGACGAAATCGTCACCCGAAAGTCCTCGGAAGAAAACTAAGTGACGATCGAAACCGAGAAATGGGTCGTCACTCGGAAAAACTAAGTAACAATCGAAACCGAAACGGATCATCACCCGACAAACTTACGGGAAGGCACGAACAGACCGTGAGCCCCGGGGATCGACAAAGGCAAACAACAGTGGCATCGGCGGGACCGGACCGCCCGCAGCGGTAGAGCGCTGGCGCCGTGGCGAACCAACCCGCGCACCTGGCGCCCGGCGGCAGACCGACCACGCCAGCGCCTGGCGCCCGGCGGCAGGCTTCGTCCTCTCCGTCTGGCGCCCGGCGGCGAACCGACCACGCCAGCGCCTGGCGCCCGGCGGCAGACCGACCACGCTGCGCTGGCGCTGGCGGCAAGGCGCTGGCGCCCGGCGGCAGGCTTCGTCCTCTCCGTCTGGCGCCGGCGGCAGGCCGTCGTCTCCGTCTGGCGCCGGCGGCAGGGTCCTGGCACCCATCCGTGCAGTCGTCACCGTGATCTCGAACAGCGGCAACATCTTGGTCCCTTAAACCCATGTTGGATTGTTAGAAACCACGGCGATTCTTCATAAAGCCTTCGATTGTTTAACAAAGTTCATATTTTAAAATCTAAGTTGAAGCCTCATTACTCAAACCCTCGAAGACAGGAAGTCACGAATCCAAGTCCATCTCGATCCGATACTCGAAATCTCGGAAGACCATAAAAGGTTCGAATGATGAATGGATTCGATTCATCGTATAAAAGCGATCCGCGGTTATTCTAAACACCAATCATCGACTATCACGAGTGGGATTCTTTGGAAATGCCAAAACCTTGAAGACTATTTTCTCGAAAAAGCGTAAAAGCGCCTAAAAGCCCGACATGACCAAAGCGGCCCACTACGATTTTCGAAAAGGAAGGATAACTATGGCGGTTTATCCTTATCCTCACATAAGAGATAAATGTCAAGTTTCCAAAAGATAAATATCAAGTTTCAGAAGATAAATGTCAAGTTTTTGAAGATAAATGTCAAGTTTCCGATAAACGAAGGCGGACGAAAATGGAAAAAGCCTGATTCAGCCGAAGGAAGATAGACCGTCTTAAGAGGAGTATATAAGGAGAGCTTTGGGCGAGGAGAAAATCATCACAAAATTTCCAGAGCAATTTAGCACTTAGAGCAAATTCAGCATTTCTTTTCTGTTTTCACCCGGTAGCGCGACTTCAACTAGGTTAGATTTAGGCGGCGGACTAGCGGACTTTTCGACAGCTCTTGTAGCGATTTCTTTACCTGTTGTTCCGCGCTCAAGCGAATCCGGAAATAAGATCTCTTTAGCTCTATTTTACGATTTTTATTTTACAACTTAAATTAGCATTGATTGTGTGCGTGTGGCCCAACAGATATCAGGGACCTTCAGGGAAGGTTAAGTTTACTTGGCTCACCAAATCAAGCGAAAACTTCGGCGGTCGAATTTTGGTTCCCCCGGTTGGCTAGAAGGAGGGTGGTTCACGGATCTATCTATCTACATAGCTGCACTTCGATCATGTCTCTGGCGCCACCAAAGACCAGCAAGCGGCAGCGGAACACCGTCATGCCAGCGTTGAAGACTCCAGCGGAGATCGTCCACAGTCACTGCTGATGCAAACAGAGGCGGCTTCGAGACGGATGAAGGAACTGTTCACCTCCACCGAGGAAGCGGCGAACAACGGACAAGCTGATAACCTGGCTTCATAAAACAGGTGCGGCACCTTAACTGCGAGAAGCAAGCTGCAGCGGATCCACAAAGCAGCGGTAGAAAGTCGACCGGATCTCGGGAGAGCGAGAATAAGATGCCCGAAGAGTCCACTCAGAAGCGGCTCCAAAAGGACAGCAAGCGACCTCATGAGAACCTTCCACCCGACTGGAAACAAAGAGAAGTGGCGTCGGCGCGCTCGATCTGGATATCAGCGACCAATCAGATCCTTCCGATGAAGCGCTGACATCCACCCAGGAGGACCGAAGCCAGTCCGCTCGGCGAGCGGTATCGCCGAGAGGCCATAAGAAGGAGAAGACCTCCTGGATTGAGCAGGAAAAGAACTTCGCGGAGGATCAAGCTTCGGATCCATCGCGACAAGCGCCGACAAACTTCGGAGGCGCGCCGGTAGCGCGAGATCCATGATCTCAGCGAATCTCTGAAGAAGCGTGTGGCGAGGTGAAAGCGGTGAAATCGCAAATCCACCGGCGACCAGTTCCGCCCGAGATCGATAGACTTCTGAGGAAACGCGGAAGCGCCATTCACCTTCGGATCGCGGAAACACATCTCAGACCGGAAAATCAAAATTTGGTCTATGGCGGTACTCTGGATCTAAAACCTGCAGTCTTCGGATCGTAATGGGTAGATCAAACTCTCGAGCCTTGAACAAGGCGGGTCATTGTCTTCTGCCGTCGAGCACCTCAAAGGTGCTGCTTCGAATAGTTCTCCGGCTCAAAAGGAACTCCATCGGAAGCTTCCGCCAATTGGCCTCGGCGTTTCTCAAACAATACTCCATGTTCATGGATGAGCGTCCGGCGTGGACTTATGAGTCTAGCTTCGGAAAGGAAGGCGAGTAAGCTCCGTGACTTCATCGCGAAGATTCAAACTGGTGATGGCGAGTAGGGCATCAGCGACAATGTCATAATCGGCTACGAGGAAAACTCTCGGTACAAATCGAAGTTCGAAAGTGGATATTCTGGAAAAGCATGGACAATCAGGATACTCTCCACAAAAGCGGACTTCATCATCATGGAAGAAGAGATGAAGCTTCATCATAGAGAAGCGGATGCGAAAACCACATCGAAGAAACCCACTCGTAGCGACAGTATGTCCATCCGCGAAGGGAAGAAGTTCAAAGCGAGCACTTCGCCATCAATCCGGAACGAGGTAAAACCTGCAAAACACCTGGGTCAGGAACCAGTTCAAGGTTAATTCTACTGCGAATTCCATGATACCGAGGTCACTCCACGCGAATTGCAAAGTTCTCGGCAGGCTCGCCGCCAAAACTTATCTCTAGCGAGCTGTCCAAAGTCAAGAGCATCAAAGACCTGCTCACGGACTCCGACCGAAAAACCGATAGGGCCACTTCGAAAACAGCACTTTCGAAAGTCAATGGGCGGAAGCGGAAGGAGGCGGGGCGAACAGGAACAACAGCCGCGAGGATAAACATGATCATTGGAGGATCGCGAGTTCTTCCAGACTTCGGTCTCGTCGATCAAAGCTTATGGTGACGAGACAAGTTCTAACTGGGTCCAAAGGATGACCTCCCCAGCGACTTGATCGTTTTGAGGAAGAAACCATCGGAATCGACAAACCTCATTTCGATCCTCTCGTCATCGACTTAGTGATCCAGGATCTGAAGTTGGTGCATCCTTATCGATACAGGAAATCACGGTCAACATTATGTTCAGCGACAGCTCCAAAGGATGAGCGTCCAGCTCAGCGAAGTCGTCCGGAACCGAGACCTCTTCACGGGATTCTCGGCGTCACCTCCATGACCCCGGAAGAATCCGGCTCCGATTATGGCCAAGGAAGTCACAAAGATCGTCGAGTTAAGCCATAGTCGACAACCCCAATCTACAAGCGTGATTATAGGAACCCCTGGATCAATTCCATGAGGCGGTACCATCCACATACCATCTGGCATCAAGTTCCCAACTAAAAGCGGAACTGCAGTAATGCAGGGAAGTCGAGAAGCGATCGAGGCTCAGCTTCCTGGCGAGCACAAACTCTGGAAGAATCAGACGCCCGGCTAACCGAAGCGAGTAAAGGAATCCGAGACATTCGAGAACTTCGGAAAAGGATGATCAAAGGCATCAAACGAGGCAGCGGCTGCGGACAGCAAGAACATCTCAGAGCCTATCGCCATAAAGGCGGATAATTCAACCCTTGAACCGCTACCAATCTAGCTATTACGGTCGAGTAGCAGCACCCAGGAATAAAAGCGTCGCAGCAACAATCAGAACTCTGAGATGGCTTGATCCTCGAAAGAGTGCGTAGGCAGCTTAAATTATCCGGCAAGTTCAGCTATCCCCTTAGCCAAAAGGGTGGAGTGCGTTATCTCTATACTCCCACAAAATTAGTGCATGGACATGTACTTGAAATTTTCGAAATTTTTCAATAAAATTCTTTCTATCTATTTTTATGCTCACTTAATATAGTAAGCGTAAACGCCGGAAAAAGCGAAAATCATATCTTCAAAGCGCGAGACGTTGCAACTTCTGAAAAAGATAACAAAACTTCATATCATCGCTAAAACAGTCCACCTGCGACTTAAAATAACTTCATGCCCGTCGATTGGCCCTGGCGGACGCCACAAAGCGTTCACTCAATACAAACTTCGTAGTCAGACCTATAAGGTCTTCTTACATCACAAAGGATATCATAGCGTATACACAAGAAACCAAAATTTTGGTTTAGCATCTCGGATAATCTCGAAGATAGCTCGATTCTTTTAACACAAGTCATATAAGCGGCTGATTAGTCGACTTTAAACGAAATGAATCAGGAAGAAATCACTAACAGGCAAAACGAAAGCCGATCAGTCATCGCACAGCCTTAAAGCTGAGAGTAAGCCTAGGTCTTGCCCTAAACCTAGTCTTGCTGGATCTTGACATCTCACAGACATAGTATCGTATACGAGATCCCAAAACATTTCTCTTATCGGTTACACCTAAAACGCCGCTAAAAGTAGCATACGCACTCGCGCAAAAAGGGTTAGGATCTGAAGTGACTACTCGCATTCTTCCCTCTACACTTGACGAAAGTATAAATCAAAACAAAAGACGAAATCTCGCAAATTTTTATATATTCATAAGGCCGCAAAAACGGCGGGATTCTAAGCCGCCAAGTCCCAAAACATAAGAATGCAACCTCCAATGGTCGCAGAATAAACTCCTAAAACGCCACACACGCCAAACATACAACTCACAAAGAAAAGTCAACATCGAAATCCAGACACGGAAATCCCGAATGAACCCGCAGGCTGGTCCACTTCCTCGTTCACACCTTGGCGTTCGCCACCCTCGGCGTTCTCATCAGCTCCGCCTCCACCGTATCCTCGAAACCTCGATAGGCTCCCATAGTCTCCGGACTCTTTCTTCGACTGGAGGAACCAAGGATTCAGCATGAGCACACTCGCCATGAAATCCTCATCTCAGCAATCTCGAATCAAAGGAGAATTCGGTTCTGAGACTTGTAAAGATTTATGCATCGGCACTCGCTGAAATCGCCAACAAACTCCTGAGCATCTTTGAAACATTGAAACTCAGCAGCAAACGATTCCGCCCGCTCCCACCACTGCCGACCATCCTCCTTCCTCTCTTTTCCACCCAAACAAGGGCTCGAGCATGAAGCTCAGCTTGCTTTATGCTCTGCTTCACGCCTTGTCGAATCGGAAGAGCTCGCCAGCTTCTTTGGTCTTGAAATTAGCAATCCTAGACTTGCGGAAACTTGAGTCAAGCGACGCCAAACACTCTTAGTCCCTGCATAAATTCAAGATCAATAAATATACATATATACAAATTCAAAAATACGGTTAAGAAGTTCAAGGGTAAAACCTCGTTGATCCGCTGGAACCCTCGGTAAAACCGTTGCTTCTCCTCATCCTCCAGCGACTTCGTCAGTAACGAACTCGGAGGAAGGCCATCAAAGAAATTGTTGGGGAGTGGAAAATCGCTGGCTCCGCCTTTTTCCGTTGGAACGAAACAAGGGTCTTCCGAGCCTTCTCCACAGTCGATTTCTTTCCCGTTCTGAGATCTCTGTCGTCTCGGTAGGAGCCGATAACCGGTTCGGCATCGCGTATGGGATAGGGTCACCGGGACGGTAAAGCTTTACGGCGTCTCGAATCCGATCCAACGGTGAAGGACTTCCAGAAAAGCGGCTTTTGCGAAGGAGATCCCTCTTGAAAAAAAGATCACCATGCGTATGCGCAACAATCCCGTTCACTACAAGCGAAAGTTTTTCATTAAAAACTCGCACTTCCGGAATGGTGAAATAAACAACAAGTTTTTATCGTATTACCTCGGTTGAAGTTCCATGCGTGCGGAAATAGATGGAGGCAGCTCTCCTCGACGGACTCACCATCTTTTCGGACATAGAAGAAACGCTCCTGCCACAACTTAGGGTTCGAAGTAGTCCCCTGAATTATGGTCCTATCCTTCTTTGGCACCATGGTGTAGTAACCATCGCTCCCCGTTGGCCGAGTGCTCCAAAGAAATTCGAAATCAGCAGGACTAAGATCGATCCCGAGCTCATAACTTTATGCGATCAACACGCCAAGCCAACTCTCTAAGACAGAAACACAGAGCTGGCTGATCGAAAGTTCGAAGCGACGAAGCGCACGAAAAATGGTACCGGGGATCGTGAACCACATGCGGCAGTACGTAAGGAAGGCCTCGTAGCATGTAAAGAAACCTTCCGAAGGATTCCTCGCACTCTCATTGCCGATAGGAATTCGGAATTTAACTCCATCAGGAATCTGGTAAAAATCCCGAAGAGTCCTGAGATATTTACGTGAAACCGAGCTCGGCGTAAAGGAAGCACCCGGCAGCCTCGAAGGTCTCTTCGGAACAGGAACATCTGGCAGAGGTGGAGCCGAGCCCACAAGAGCTCGGTAATACGCGTTCTTCGCCTCCTCATCGACTAACTCTTCTTGCTTCGGATTCACCATCACGTGGGCAGGAGAGTCATCCGAGGATGAATGGGAAGAAGAATTTCTCTTGGAGGATCTTGAAGACATTGTTCTTGAAAAAAAAAAGAGAAAGGATTCTTGAGAGAGATGAATTTTTTATGATGAAGTAAGAATGAATGAGATTTCTTACTCCATCCTTATAAAAGAGGTAAAATCACTATTTACCCCGACTTTCGACAAACGATTACGTCTCTACACCTTCCCATTCGGCTATACCGCAAACTAGGACCCGAAAGGCACTACGGTTCCTAGCTAGCTGGGGGGCTAACTGTTGGGGTCAAAATCGGTCAACGACGAAATCGTCACCCGAAAGTCCTCGGAAGAAAACTAAGTGACGATCGAAACCGAGAAACGGGTCGTCACTCGGAAAAACTAAGTAACAATCGAAACTGAGAAACGGATCATCACCCGATGAACTTACGGGAAGGCACGAATGGACCGTGAGCCCCGGGGATCAACGAAGGCAAGAAACAGCAGCATCGGCGGATGCGGGACACGGCACGGGCGGTAGGACGCCTGGCGTCGGCGGCAGACCGACCACGCCGCGCTTGGCGCCGGCGGCAGACCGACCACGCCGCGCTTGGCGCCGGGCGGAAGGCTCGCCCTCTCCCATCTGGCACCGTGGCAGGCCCGCTGCTCGCCTGGCGCCGCGCAAGGGTCTTGGCCCATCCGCGTCGCTCGCGGATCTGGCAGCGGCAACATCTTGGTCCCTTAAACCCATGTTCGATTGTTCGAGAAACACGACGATTCTTCCGCAAAGCCTTCTCGATTGTTTAACAAAGTTCATATTTTAAAATCTAAGTTCAAGCCTCATTACTCAAACCCTCGAAGACGGGAAGTCTACAAATCCAAGTCCATCTCGATCCCGATACTCGAGCAATCTCGGAAGACCATAAAAGGTTTGAATGATGAATGGATTTCGATTCATCGTATAAAACGATCACGGTTATTCTAAACACCAATCATCTCGACTATACGAGGAATTGGGATTCTTTCTGAAATGCCAAAACCTTCGAAGACTATTTTCTCGAAAAACCGTAAAAACGCCTAAAAAGCCCGACATGACCAAAACGGCCCACTTACGATTTTCCGAAAAGGAAGGATAACTATGACGGTTTATCCTTATCCTCACATAAGAGATAAATGTCAAGTTTCCAAAAGATAAATATCAAGTTTCCAGAAGATAAATGTCAAGTTTTTCGAAGATAAATGTCAAGTTTCCCGATAAACACGAAGACGGACGAAAATGGAAAAAGCCTGATTCAGCCCGAAGGAAGATAGACCGTCTTAAGAGGAGTATATAAAGAGAGCTTTGAGCGAGGAGAAAATCATCACAAAATTTCCAGAGCAATTTAGCACTTAGAGCAAATTCAGCATTTCTTTTCTGTTTTCACCAGCGAGCTGCGACTCAACTAGGTTAGATTTAGGCGGCCGGACTAGCGGACTTTTCGACAGCTCTTGTAGCCGATTTCTTTACCTGTTGTTTACGCTCAAACGCGAATTCGGAAATAAGATCTCTTTCATTCTATTTTTACGATTTTTATTTTACAACTTAAATTCACATTGATTGTGTCGTGTGTGGCCAGCAGATATCCGGGACCTTCAGGGAAGGTTAAGTTTACTTGGCTTTCCTCCAAATCAAACGAAAACTCGACAGTGAGAATTTCGGTTCCCACAATCATTTCCCAAGCTGATACCCTTATGCTGAAGCAAGGGTGTGATCAAGCCACCAATTCCAATCTGCGCTTCTGGATCACTGTTTGTCCAAGCATAATATTTGTAGTACATGAGGCGCTTCACAAAGAACCCAACCATACCAAAGTCAGTGTAGAAATCAGAGGGGACGTCGGGCAAGTGAGGAAGTGAGGCATAGTTCTGGACAGCCTGGTGTAGTAAGCGTAAGTCATCTCCATTGACGTTGCTTATCTCTTTTCTTGGAAAGATGGTGTGGAGAATCAGCCTATGGAGACAGTGCACAGAAGGATGCCTGATAGAGGTATTCTTGTCTCTGTTGGGGGCCTATCCTTGCCAGATAACAGCTTGTAGGTGTAGTGTGCAAGGCTCTTTCCTTTTGGAAGCTCTTTCATCTTTGGCAAGGAAGGTTCCTTCAAATCCTTAAAACCAAGCACTTCCCCAATCTCAGCAAAAGTCATGAAGTAGACTCTCCCATCAATCTTGAACCTGATTCTCCCCCACCCTTGCTTCACATGAGGACTAGAGTGAAATGTGGTCTCCAATGTTGCCAAGAATTGGCAGGATACCTCCTTGTGTGTGGGATGAACCATGGAATAGAAACTTCCCATGTTCATGTGGTCTAGCATGTCCTTCATGTCTTGATCAATTTCAAACTCCTTCATCAATCTCACATCAGCAAATCTGGTAGGAGACCAGGAAACACCACGTCTCAATTGCTCTAACATCTCATCTTCAGTGGGTTTCTTTGTTCTATCCCTGTGAGCATTGAAATTTTTGGTGGTTGAAGGATCTTGCTCAGCTTCACTACCATCTTCAGAAGATGCATCTCCATCATTTGCATCTTCTTGCTCCAAGGGAGGAGGTGCCACAATCTTGTTTCTCGGTGCCTTGGCCTTGGTGGGAGGAACTGGTTCTTTATCACCTCCCTTGTTGCTCTTCTCCAAAACAAGAGCTCCCACACTGTTGGTTCTTGGCGCTCTAGCTTTCTTGGGAGGGATTCGTTTGTGAGCACCATCAGCCACACTCTCATCAACAGAAACTCTCTTGCCATCCCTTTTTTCCTGTGCTCTCCTTCTTAGCATTGCCAAAGCTTGTTGCCTACCCTCTTCTTCACATTCTGGCATGGAACCCAAGTCTTTCCCAAACTGAGCAGTCTCTCTCTCTGCTTTCTCTTTCTTCTCAGCCTCTATCAATGCTTCATCCTTTCTCCCCATTGGTACATTGCTGTGGATGAATAAAAAAGATGAATAGATTCAAAAAGATAGTCTAAGAGTGTGAAGACTTGGATGTGGAAAAAGGAATGGAATGATTTGGTGGAGATTTGAGTGAGGTATGAGTTTTTTGGTGAATGGAGGCTAGAGAGGTTTTTAGAATTGGAAAGAGGATGAAGTGAGGGGATAGAAACACAATTTAAGGTTTTTAGGATGGTCTGGGTTGTGGGTTATCGGGTCTGGGGTGAAAAAGAAAGAGAAAACATTCCTGGTCGGGTGGTCGGGTCTTGCACGGGTCATGCGCTGGTCGGGGGAGATCGGGGGAGACTCGGGTGTGTCACTCCGCGTCCGTACGTCCAAATCCGTGGTATGACAGCCCGCGTGTTCCACCCCGCGTGGTTCCTCTTTCTTTCCACGATCAAACCCGTGCGGGTTGTCTAGCCCGGGTATGGCCACCCGGGTACGAACTCGACCAAATCAACATTTTTCATCTTTTTCTCTTCTAACCACTGAACCAAGCCAAACTTTCCAATGCTTACTCCATCTCAAGAACCAGGCCATCACAGAGCCAAGCTCCCACCATCTTCCAAGGGATATTTTATTAATAAGAAAATCCTAATGCAATATTTACAAGGATAGCCATGGGACTTCCTCCCAAGTGAGCTTGTTTAAAGTCGTTAGCTTGACTTTGCCTTCTTTGAGATTAGGCTGGGGAAGGATCAGAGAGTGGGGTTGATGTCCCAATCTCCTTTGGTATGGTGGCCATGTACTGCTTGACCCTCTGTCCATTCTTGTCATTACCACTGCGTCCCAAGCACAACTGCTCCATAAGGCTTCAATTCCTTAACAACAAATGGACCAAACCATTTTGACTTGAGCTTCCCTGGAATTAACTTCAGTCTAGAGTTATAGAGAAGAACTTGATCTCCAGCCTTGAACTCTCTCTTGAGGATGTGCTTGTCATGAAAGGCCTTGGTCTTCTCCTTGTAGATCTTTGAGTTCTCATAAGCATCCATCCTTATCTCATCAAGCTCATGTAACTGAAAGAGTCTCTTCTCCTTGGTACTCTTGATGTCAAAGTTCAGCAGCTTTACAGCCCACAATGCCTTGTACTCAAGCTCTACTGGTAAGTGGCAAGCCTTCCCATACACAAGGTTGAAAGGTGTGGTACCCAAGGGAGTCTTGTAAGCTGTCCTATAGGCCCAAAGTGCATCAAGCTTATCTGACCAATCCTTCCTCTTAGTCCGAACAATCTTCTCTAGAATGCTCTTGATTTCCCTGTTGGAGATCTCAACTTGGCCGCTGGTTTGTGGGTGATAAGGTGTTGCCACCTTATGCTTCACTCCCTTCTTCTTTAGAAGCCCTTCAAACAACTTGTTAATGAAGTGTGAGCCTCCATCACTTATCACTACTCTGGGCACTCCAAATCTTGGAAAGATAATGCTTTTTGAACACCTTGACCACCACTCTAGAATCATTTGTAGGGCTTGCCACTGCTTCAACCCATTTAGACACATAATCAACAGCCACCAAGATGTACTTGTTCCCATATGAAGAAGGAAAGGGTCCCATGAAGTCTATTCCCCATACATCAAACACCTCCACCTCAAGGATTGGGTTTTGAGGCATCTCATTTCATTTAGTGATGTTCCCTCTCCTTGGCAAGAGTCACACCTTAAGATGAAGTATTGTGTGTCCTTGAACATACGTGGCCACCAAAATCCAGCTTGTAAAACCTTGGCCACTGTCTTGAAAGTAGCAAAGTGGCCTCCATATGATGATCCATGGCATTGTGTGAGGATCCCATCAACTTCTTATTCGGCCACTGCCCTTCTATAGAGCTGGTCTCTACAAAGGATGTAGAGAAAGGGTTCATCCCAATAGTACCTCTTCAACTCCTTCTAGAACTTCTTCTTAGCATAACCCTCAAAATTCAATGGCTCCTTTCCAGTGACAAGGTAGTTCACAAAATTAGCATACCAAGGCTCCTTTTCATTAGAAGCCTTGACATCCTAAATCTTCTTACCAGTCTCACAAACTGCAACCACTGCTCTGATAGCCATGATCTGCTCCTCAGGAAGTCCTTCATCAATAGGAATGCCACTCTCAATTCTCAACATGGAGAGATGATCAGCTACACCATTCTCAACTCCTGGCTTGTCCTTGATATCAAGATCAAACTTTTGAAGTAGCAAGATCCATCTCAAAAGTCTTGGTTTTGCGTCCTTCTTTGCTAAAAGATGCCTCAAGGCTGCATGGTCTGTGTATACATTGACTTTGGAGCCCACAAGGTAACTTCCGAATTTCTCAAAGGCAAAGACTATGGCCAACAACTCCTTCTATGTTGTGGCATATCTCATCTGAGCATCATCCAAGGTTTTGCTCGCATAGTATATAACGTGGGTCTTCTTGTCCTTCCTTTGTCCCAAGACAGCTCCAACAGCATAATCACTAGCGTCGCACATAATCTCAAAAGGGAGATCCCAATCAGGTGGCTGGATAATAGGAGCACTAACAAGCCCATTCTTCAGCTTCTTGAAGGCTTCAAGACATTCTACATCAAGGCTGAAAGTTGCTTCTTTGCGCAGCAGCCTGGTCAATGGTCTAGCGATCATAGAGAAGTCCTTGATAAACCTCCTGTAGAACCCAACATGGCCATGAAAGCTTCTGATGTCTTTCACTGTCTTTGGTGGAGGCAGACTAACCATCACTTCAATCTTGGCTTTGTCCACCTCAATCCCCTTTTCTGAAATCTTGTGCCCAAGCACAATCCCTTCTTTGACCATGAAGTGGCACTTCTCCCAATTCAGCACAAGGTTGGTGTCTTCACATCTCTGTAGGACCCTGCACAAGTTGGATAAACAAGCAGAAAACAAAGATCCATAGACAGAGAAATCATCCATGAATACCTCCACTATATCCTCAATGAGATCGGAGAAGATAGACATCATGCACCTTTGAAAGGTTGCTGGAGCATTAGATAACCTAAATGGCATCCTTCGATAAGGAAAGGGTCCATAGGGGCATGTGAATGTTGTCTTCTCTTGATCATTGGGATGTATGGGGATCTGGAACAACCCTGAATACCCATCAAGAAAGCAATAGAAAGAATGGTTTGCAAGTCTCTCAAGCATTTGATCAATAAATGGCAATGGAAAATGATCCTTTCTAGATGCAGAGTTGAGTTTTCTAGAATCAATACACATCCTATGGCCAGTTATGGTTCTAGTTGGTATCAATTCATCCTTGTCATTTTTAACCACAATGATACAACCTTTCTTTGGGACAACATGCACAGGATATACCCATTTAGAATCTGAAATAGGGTAAATAACACTAGCATCTAAGAGTTTAAGAATCTCCTTTTTTACAACATCCTTCAGGTTAGAATTTAACCTTCTTTGATGCTCTACAGAAGTCATTGATTCATCCTCAAGATGTATCCTATGCATACACAAAGAAGGTGATATCCCCTTAATATCATCTAGTGAGTACTCTATTACTTTTCTAAACCTTTTAAGTGCTTTCAAGAGTTGAGATAGCTCAAGTTCAGTAAGTTCACTACTCACAATGACAGGGTAAGTCTCATTAGGGCCTAGAAATGCATACCTTACACCATGGAGAAGAGGTTTAAGCTCCACTTTAGGCACCTTGAGTTCACTCCAGTCCTCTTGATGACTGTCCTCTTGTTGACTGGCTGAAGCAGCTTGGTGAACCTCATGTGTAAGCTCCTCGTCCTGGGCTTCAGCATCAATCCTCTTATGAGAATCCAGCATTCTCACACAAGCATCACTCTCCTTGTTCTCAACCACTTGGACTTCTTTATCCATTGTCAAAGCATTTTGCAAAGGGTCCTCAATTGCCAATTCTTCAAATGCCAACTCTTCAAGAAGTTCATCAGCTAGAGCTTCCATCTTTTCAATGTAAAACACTTGGCCTTGGAGAGTTGAATTCTTCATCATCTCCTTGATGTCAAAGTGGAGAGTGTGCTCCTTCCCCAAATGAAGATCAATCTTGCCTTCTTTCACATTGATAATGGCTCTTGCTATGGCTAAGAATGGTCTTCCAAGGATCAAGGGATCTTTAGCTTCCTCATCCATCTCAAGCACCACAAAGTCTATTGGAATCTCACAATTTCCAACCATCACAGGGAGGTCTTCCAAGATACCAATGGGAAACTTAACAGAGCGATCAGCAAGCACCGAGGAGAGTCTACACTTTTTGTATTTGCTGAATCCAAGCTTCTTGGCAATAGATAAAGGCATGAGGCTGAAACTAGCTCCCAAGTCGCATAAACACTTCTCAAACATCAAAGGACCAATGGCGCAAGGTAGAGTAAAGAATCCTGGATCCTCTAGCTTCTTAGGGATAGTCAATCTCTGGATAATGGCACTACACTCATGAGTAAGGACCATCATACCCTCCATTTCTTTCTTCTTTGCAGCTACATCATCCTTCAAGAAGTTGCTGTGTTGAAGGACTATCAGGAAAGCATCAATGATGGACATTGTGACCTGAACTTCACTCATCTGTTTCTCAAAGAGTGCCTTGTATTTCTCCAATAGTTGCTTCTTGAACCTTCCAGGAAATGGTAGCTTAGGCTCATAAGGAGGAGGAACAAAAGAAGATCCTTTTGTTGGAGTAGCAACTTCACCATGTTTCACTGTCCTCTTCTCTTCTCCAACCTTTCCTTTACCCTTAGCTTCAACAATTTTTTTCCAGAATCTCTTCATCAACCTTCTCATCTACAATCACAACTTAATCATCAATGTTGGAGTGAACTGTCTTGAACTCATGGACAATGTCCTTTGTTGTTCTTGACTGAGCTTCCAATATTTCCTTGAACATGGATTCCATACTTGAATCCGGAGATTTAGCTTGAGAAGAGCTGCCTTTAGCTTGAGTAGACTGATTGCCTTGATTGCTGAAACCAGGAGGGATGTTTTTCCTAGACTGATAGTTTCCTTCTTGAGTGTTTTGCTTGGGCTGATATCCTCCTTGCTGGTTGTTACGATAAGACCTTTGCTAGTAGTTGTTGTACTGAAAGTTAGGTTCCGTCCTACCAAGTACCATTGTTGTTGATGAAGCATAACTCTTCTTGGCCTTCCAAACCATCAACCTCATTGACCTTAGGAGGAGCCTCTTGACTAGGACCACCCACAAAGTTCATATGCTCCTGTTTGGCTTGGTTAGCAAGAAGCAAATTCATCTTCTCCTGCAAGGATTTGATCTCCTTCTTTGTCTGGTTGTCATCAGCTCTGTTGGCTCTCTCGGCTCTGTCGTGCTCTCCACTGTAGACTGAATCACTCTTCACCATGTTGTCAACCAGCTCCTCTGCATCCTCTTTAGATCTGCCCAGGAAGATTCCATTGCTGGCTGTATCCAATCTGGCTCTGTACTTAGGAAGAGCACCTCAATAGAATGTGCTCAGCAAGCTCTCCTTAGAGAAGCCATGGTGGGGGCATTGAGCCTGGTAGCTTTGAACCTCTCCCATGCTTCACTAAAGCTTTCTAGATTCTTCTGCTGGAAGCTGGAGATCTCATTCGTCAACTTGGTTGTCCTTGATGTGGAGAAGAACTTCTCCAAGAAGGTTTTCTTGCAATCATCCCAAGTGGTGATGGAGTCACTGGGGAGAGACTTCTCCCATTGGCGTGCCTTGTCCCCTAGAGAGAAATGAAACAGCTTGAGCTTGAAAACATCTTCGGACACACCATTGGTCTTGGACAAGCCACAATAGCTACCATACTTGTCCAAGTGATCAAATGGGTCTTCTACAGCCAGGCCATGGTATTTGTTGTTCTCAATCACGTTAAGAAACCCTGGCTCGATCTCAAAGTTGTTAGCTTACACAGGTGGTGCTCGGATGCCCAGCCTATGACCATGAATGTGGGGACGGTCGTAGGTACCAATAGCTCGAGCTGGCCGTTGTGGGTGTTGTTGTTGGCGCTGTGGTTGAAGGTTGTCAGCTCCTTGACCATTACCATCTTGAGCAACTCTGTCTTTAGGTTGATGCTGGTGTTCATCCATCTCAAACCCCAACCTCTGAATGTAAGTCTGTTGCTCTTCTTCTCTTCTCCTTCTTGTTATTTCCCTCTCAAGTGTAGCAATCTCTTCAACAGTGGGAACTAGGTTTGTTGCACCCCTGATTCTTGTGTTCATACACCTGAAATGCAAAGGGAGAGGAAAAAGGATAATCAATAACACAGTAAAAGAAAAATGATTTAGTCTCAAGCAAGTAACTAAATCTCAATGTCACAATCAATTTAGAATTTGGCAACGGCACCAATTTGATGCTAGGACTTTTCAGGGTCCCTAACCAAATGTTGTAATATAAGAGATGTCAAACTAGTTATAAGTGATCACAAAGCAAAGGGAATGAAAGCCTTGCTTAATCTAAATGTAACCATTAAGTGAGATGATGTTTAAACTAAGACAATGCTAAAAATGCAATAAGAGATGAAATTTTCTTTGATTATAAGATGGGAGAACTCATGGGCTAATGGAATTGATCTTGGGTGATTAAGTTTCAATCTAAAGGTGGAATCTTTCAATCAATCTAACAACCTTAGGCCTAGACACAATCCTAAACAAACTCTATCTCTAGATGAATGCTCATTTGCAAAGATAACTCAAGCATCTAATCTCTTAGTTTGAATATTATCTAAGCAATCATTAAGAACAAGTCTAATAGTCATCTTAACACCTTTAACAACAGATCTCTTTGGTAAAGAATGTTAAAAGCTTAGGAGAGTTGGTTCAGGCATTTCATCGAACACCTTTCGGGAATGAAATGCCTAAAGCTCAACTTTAGAGTGACTAGCTCTAAAATAGCATTAAAAGTACTCTACTAGCAAGGAACAAGATAGATCTATACTAAAACACCTTAGATCTAGCCTAATTACCCTTAGTCTCCCTAACCCATGAATCCAAAAGTGGATTACTCACTAATCATCATGATTCCTCTCAAACCCATGGTGGATTTAAGCTTAATCATGTTAAGAAAGGAATATGAGAAATTAAAATCAATCAAGAACACAAGAACAATAAGATGATTTGATTCAAGATTAGAACTTTCACCCAAAAGGTTTTTGTGTTTCTTAAGAGATAATAAGATAGATCTCACAAAAGAGATTAAAAAAGTATTTATACTTAGGCTTAAAAAGCCCTAAAACATTAAAACAAAATGACTTAGATGCCCTTGAAGACCTTATGGTTTGACCAATCAGAAAACTTTATAAAAGGAAGAAGCTTGGACACCCGGGTCGGTGGTGCTGGACCAGGCCGGGAACGGCCAGCCCGCGTGCCTCATCGCGTCCTATCCATCCAACCAGTGCGGGTTGTCCTGGCTGGGTGCCTTGAGTCGGGTGCCTTCTCACGTCGGGTAGGTTGAGGCCGAGTGTGGATGTCACGCGGGTGATCCAGGCCGCGTGAGGATGCCGTGCGGGTGGTTTTGGACGTGTGCCTCACCCCGGGTACGTAGGTCATGCGGGTCCTTCAGGCCGCGTCCTCCAAGGCCGTGTGCTGTCCTCTTCTCAGTTCGTCATCAGGCCGTGCGGGTGGTTTAGGCCGGGTATGGACTCGGCCATCTTTATTTTCTCTTTGTTTTGTCTTGGCTACACCTCATTCTTCACTTCTTTTGAGGTTTTAAAGCTCTCAAACACCTCAAATGACACCATAGGCTGCTCCAAAACCTGATAGGGACAAATGTATGCAAAATGGATCCTAAAGATGTCTAAATCCTAATTTATATGATCAAAATGCATAAAAAGGAAAACTAAAACAATGAAAATATGCAAGACATCAAAAATCAATCAACTACTTCCACTCAATGAGCTTTAATTCCTCTTTATCATTTTGATTGAGTATATATAGAAGTTGCCATGTAAGTAGGAGAGCATTTTTTTTCTCAAGACCCTTCGTCCTCTCTCCCTCGACTGTTTTTATTTTGTTTCTAATGGCGGCGGACTCGACGATCCGGTTACCCATTGGTCTATGGATCATCACGAGTTCCCCGGAATGGCTTCAACCTACAAGAAATATTCCGTGCATCGTTCAGCTTCGTTTTCGGGTTGCGTTGATCTTCTAGGTCAGAGCCGTGCCCCTTTGTTTCCATTTTTCAGTGTGATTGGAAATTTGATTACAAATCGGATCTGAAACCTAAGGTGAGTGATCTAATCTGGGTTGGGTTGAATTGATTTAATCTTATGTACTTTTGAAATCTAATCCGTTGTAAATTGAGAAAAAGCTAGCACGGCTTCACAAACAAAGACAACATCTCTTTGCAATGAACCCAATTCGTCTTCACTTCTAGATTTATTAATATCGTACACATTGTTTTGAATGTTATCTGCACCATATTATTACTCATAGATATATACTTGAAAGATAAATATTAAGATTTGATCCAGTTTATGATCTGAGTAAAGTCAAACTATCATAGTCTTGTTGGGACTGGTTGATGGAAAAGTATATACGCTTAAAGTATGTTTTGTTTTTAATTTGGCATCTGTAAACCCCTTCTTAGAGGAGCGGTGCTAATTGCGCAGAGTGTAGTTAAGGAGATGAGGCTACAGTAGTATGTCAGCCAAGGAGCTCCTCCATGGCTTACTGGTTTTTTTCAAAAATGAGATGGCACCTACTGTAATGTAGGTTTTCCTAATTTTATGCATTTTGCTTTCAGTATGTTTAAACCGTTAGTTTATGGTCGGAACAATTTTGAGGATTTTACCTTTAATATGAATGCATTTCTAGATGAAAAAAACCCTTCTTACTGATAACTTCCTCACAATTATGAATCTCTGTCAATAACATTTGTTTCTCTTTGTTTCAGCCATATGTTTTGCTATAGGAAGGATAATTCTTGGAGAGACCGAAGTGGTGAAAAACATTGACTTCGATAAAGTTTGGAAATGTGGCAGATGTGCCCGTATTTACAAACCTGTGGGGATACCAGAAGGTTTCCATTGCTCTGGTCATGGTTGCATAATCCTTCAGTTGGTAACAGAGCCAACGGTTTACTTCCGCCCTGAAGAGACTTACGTGCCTTCATCTGTGCCATGGTTTTTTTAAAACAGAGCTTTTTGTACAAGGTTTGTTACACCCCAAGAAGAACCGGTTAGCTCAGTGGTTTGAATTAAGCTGCGGGTGGACAAGCAAGCAATCTAGAGGGAAATATTGAAAGCTCAGAGATTAATGTCCATGTGAGACCAGGTGGGTGGGATCTTCGCGGGCATTGTGATGTGGATCAGGGAGTATGTTGGTGACTGCAAATGTATCACCTTCCAGATAAGAAAATTTCACGGCGAGCTTACGTAGATGTTCTTCTCCCAGCAGAGCGGTGGCGGATGGGTTGATATATCTGATCTTGACTTACTCAAAGGAAGCAATAAACCGGTTACATTGATCTTCGTTTCTGTAAAAGAACCTCACATTTTATTCCTATCAACATCGCTTAGGAATAAAAGTTTGCTAATTAAGATATTCATATCAGAATCATCCATTTTTAGCTTATTGACTGAAAAGTATTTTCCAATAAAAGTTCCTTTCTAATTCTACCACACTGCTAAATAGAAATGGTTCAGTTGTGCCAAAAATAACCTTTCATATTTTGGAAGCAAAAAAACTAACATTTGATTACGGGAATAAAAACTTTCGAAGACCTAAAAGAAACAACGTTTTGTTAGCATATATGTTTTTGGCACTAAGGAAAGTTTTTTAGACAGTTGTGCAATAAACAAAATCAAAATATGTGAAAGAGCATACCAATCGAAAAATATAGGTTAATAATTTATTTATTTCTCCACAACAGCTTAGTAAAAAACTGTCTATCTTTTACTTTAAAATCAACTAATATTTTAGAATTCTGTAAAGAAAGATTCAATATATTTGAAATATGATAATGACTTTGATATTTTATTATGAAATGTATTTTATTGCATAGAAACAAAACGAGAAATATCGTAGGATAGCCCTAAAAAGTTTTTGTCACAAATATAGTCTCTAAAAATTAAAATGTCCAAAATATTTCATTAAAGAGATTAAGAGATTAATATACATTTATATCCATATGATTAACTAATATAAATATTAGGATTTGGAGTTAAGTGGTGGCTTTTTGGATAAAGGTTTAAAATTTTAAAAAATAAAAAAGAAAAATTTGAAAATAAAATTTTAAAAATAATTTCAGAAAACTTTTTTGAATTTTAAAAAGAAAATTTAGAAATAAAAAATTAAACAAAGTTCGAAAAAATTATAAAAAAAAACGAATTTGAAAAACATGTAATTTTAAATTATAAAAATATATTTTTTATTTTTATTTTTTTGTACTTATATATAAGATATAAGGGTCTTTTGTTTCTAAAATTAAATCTTGTGATCATTTTCTAATGCTTTTTATGACAAAAACTTAAGTATATTTATTTAGCAGAATTGACCAAACCAAAACCAAAAGACCGGAGATTATTTTTAAAGACCTGTTGTTATGATCATTGTATTGTATACCACTGTCACATCACGGTGTTGTTTTTTACTAATCCATTGTCACATTACGGTTGCGTTTTACTGATTTAATAAACGTCAGAAAGAAACCAAATTATGAAAGTTAAGAACAGAAAAAACATTTAAATATTGTAAGTAAGCACTTGACTGTTAATTAAAAGCTATAAGCTGATCTTAAAATAAAATAAAAAGTTAAAATTATTTGCAGTTTAAAAGTTTCTTCGTATGAAAATCCAAATAAACAAAACAGAAGAGTAATTAGATCATAACTTATAAGATTTAAGTACCTATTTATTCAGTTTACTCACCATCTTATCTGTATTCTATAATATTAATAATAAAAAATTTTTAGAAAATTCATATAACTTCAAAAATAGGTATGAACAGTTCAAGTGTATGAACAACAAAAAAAGCAGTCTAACTGTATTTATAACAATCTGTCCCGCGGATCCCGGTTGATTCTGCGGAATATCGACCTTAATCTTTCACCGTGAGTATTCGCTGACTTCCCATATAGCTTATTGGTGCGCTTGGCGTTCCTCGAACCCAAGACTTCACCCTTTAACAATCCTTTCACAGGACATCTACAACAAAGATTTTAGATACTTTTGATTCATGGTTTTACATAATCAATATATACAAAATAAATAATCAATTTTTTGAGTATAAAACTTAACCACAACAATAAAAACTCGAATCTACTAACTATATATAAAAAAATTGAGCAAATATTTAAGAAAATGTATACCATTTCTAATACAACCTTTTAATCTCTATCAAGAACAATAGAAATAAAGAATTTTAGTTAGATATAGGCGAAGACGATATAACAATGTGTCCTTATTATAAAAAGAAATTAACAAAAAATATAATAACTAAAATGGTACAATGTCATAAAGTATATTTGATAACAAATAAAAAACAGAAAAAAGTTATAAAAATAAGCAAACATCAAATGAATATAGTATCCCGCCCGTAGGGCGGGCCTACCCTAATTAAATATGAAACTCAACACGAGAACACACTTTCTGTACATGCTGGCTAAAACTCATCAACTCCACTGTGAATCTTCTGAAAAGCATCAATTTCTCTACTAGTCATACATCAGCTTCCTCTAGATCACCCAGCTGATATATCTGAATTTCAATCTCCATGATTTGCACACTCTCTCTCAGCCGTTGAATGTAGCTAATGAAATTCAAGAAATTAAAATCCGGTTGTATAAAAAGCTCCCTTCTAGAAAACATATATGGATAAAGTAGCAAAACATTGTGATTTGATAGACTGTAAGAGAACTTACCGAGTCTTCGTTCTTGGTGGGAAACTCAGCAACTGTAGGCTTGTGTCTTGTCAGAAGTTCCTGCAAGAAAAGTTATGATGGCATGTTTAACAGAAAATCTGAAACATGACTGTAGGGGAAATTCCAAGTATGTTGCAGTCTAGTACAAGAACCTTCAAAGTGGCAGCAGCATCAGTTACAGGCTCAGCACCAAGTTTTCTCCGGGGAATGAAGCTTACCATCTGAGGAAACTCCATCAAGCTTTTTTTGTAGGTGATCCTGATCCAGTTACGATGGGATCAACGTTCAGAGATCGTACGATGGCGTTTCGTTCACTCTCCCAAACGTTGAAGAAGATCAGAGCGATCCCGTCCGTCCAACAATCCGAAAGTGATCCGACAACATCCTCCACCAGACGGTCCCCGTCGGGATCTTCAAGATCCGAGTTCAACAATAAGGCTTCACATGTATCCACAAAACGTCTCAGAAGACCGCTAGGCTCGCTAAATGTACGGTTTCAGACTCAGATTTATCGTTTAGGATGTTTGGATTTTGGTGGTGGTGGCGACTCTGGCGAGGACAACAAAGAAAAAGACACTCCGGTGAATACAATGAAGAAAGAGAGGATTTTTTTATATGAGAAACACCTAAGAAAGAGTTAAATTGGGATGTGAATAAAGACTGGTCAAAGATTAACTTAAGTATTTTTTGACTAAAATTTGAGATATTTTACATTTAAGATAGCATCTAATTTTTGATCTGCAATGGTAAGACGTCTACACTTAGCAAATTTAGGCGGCTAAATTTTTTACTTTCCAGCGATAACAAATATAGCGTTTTAAATTGACAAATGCTATAGAAAAGATAAAAATTGGTATATAATAGTAGAAATGTCATAAACGCTATAATCTGATGCTAATACTTACATTTCCTGTAGTGTTTGGATCAATAAATCTTCCAACAGCTAGTTTATCGATTTTTCTTATTTGTTTAATTCGTTATGTGTTTTTCGTTTCTTAGATCAGTAGAGGCACAAGCCTATATAATTTATATGTAGTGCTCATTGTAAAGTATCATTGATCAATTTTACTAGAAATATGAATCACCAATACCCGATAATAGTGGGGGGGGGGGTCTATCGGGCTGACCCGGCCCAGGCCAGCCAAAAACCTGAAAATCTCATTGCTATTTAAGCTCGGCCTGATCCAGCACACAAAAAATTGGTCTTATATTTCAAAGGCCACCCCGGCCTTATAAGGGATTTAGGGTTTTTTGGGCTTTCCGGACTTTAAAAAATAAATAAATTAAAATTGAATAAGTTAGTTTCAATATCAAAATTAATTTAATTTTAAATTTATGTAATCATATGTATTTACATAAATCCAAAACTAAAATAATTGTCTTACTTGATAAACCAAATAAACAATAATAGTGAATATGAACAAAAAATCTTTTCAACTCTGAGAAGAAAAACGATAGGATCAAGATCATAATTTTGTTCAATGACTTCCACATTCTCATCATCATCACGAGCTACATATAAAATATAAAAAATATATTGAATTTTGACATATCAATATTATTTAAAAAATGGATTGCAAAACAAAATCCTTCCAACTAAGAATTTGTACATATTAATGCTTCAACATGTATTGGTAAGAGAAAAGTTCTATATTTGTTTAAGACATGAGCACCAATGCTAAACTTAGACTTTGACTTCGTTATAGTTATCGGAATCCTATATTTGTTTAAGATGTTAATTATATATTTACTTAAAACAGGAGCGCCATTACTAAATAATTAAATAAATTAAAATATAATTTTTGGATTTTCAGACCGGTCCTAGCCCAAACGGGCTTAAGCCCAAAATGGTTAAAGCCCAAATGTGCTAAGCCCAAAAGACCCAACTTTTTGGCTTATATAATTAAGCCCAAGCCCGGTAATTTATAGATCTGGGCCGGCTCGAGCTGCGGTCTTCGGTCTTAATTGACATGTCTACCCGATAGAAGATGAAGCAAGGTGAGAAAGGACAGAGGAGTCAAAACACAACCACCCAAAAGGCCAAACATCTCTGTTAGAAATGTTAACCATTCAGTTTCATTCGGTTAGTTATTGAAACACATTTTGATACTCATCGTACGAGTTATCCTGTGAAAAAAATTTATATGATTTTGTATGAGATGTAAATTAAGATTTGGAAAAAAATTTGTTAAGCCTAGTTCTTATCTAATTGTAGACCGAGAAAACAAAGACATGAATCATATGTTATCTATTTGAATGAATTGACTTGATTAATACTTAATGAAAAACGGTGATTTCATCTTCAAAATACAGCCAACATGTGCATAAATCTCCTCCTAAGAGCATTGGATTGTCATGATATCTTGATGTAATGTTTGAACAATCCATGACTGATTTTTTCTTTCATATTTCCGGAGTTATTTTTGTTTAACAACAGTTTCTCTATTAATGTTTCTTTAACTCAAGAGATATGTATCCCATGAGTAACCAAAAATTAAACTCAGTAGTTGTAGGTATTTTGTTCAGACTATTTGCAACTTTGTGATCAATGAACAATAATGTTTTGAATAATTACATCGGTAATCTGTGTGTTAATTTAGGTATGGTCTCCAAACTCTCTACTAATGAGCTGAGCCATCAGGAAATCCAATGTTTCGGTGTGACTTATTTTCCAAGTAAATATATAATTTTTTTGTAGTTCCTATAATTTGAACTATGTAATTGAATTAATTTAGGTCTGTAAAAGAAGATTTAATTATTTTAAAAAGTTTATATAAAAAGTTATACTATCCAAGAGATACAAATCCATGCTTTGATGTTCATGTTACTCGAAGACCACAATATATGCTCTTCTCTGTGTCAGCAATATCCACGAGATGAACTAAATTTATCCCTAAAATCAAATTCACATAAGTAGCAGTTCTGTCTGGTAACCTCCCCTACGAACATTCCAGAGATAGAAGGCATATTAGTCTAAATCCTCTGCCAACACTCTGAAACTAGTAAGTCATATTGTACATCATCCACGATAGTTTTGAGATTCAACATATTTTTTGAAACAGTAAGATTCAACACTTATTTTCATATTTTAACATTCTACATCATCTTTTCCACATAATAATTCAACTCATATTCAACATTTATCCACAAAAATAGTTTTATTTAATAAAACTAAACAACCTATTTTACTTATTAATAATTATTTTTGTTCATATTAAGTACACTTAATCTCTTTTTACAGAAAATTAAATAATAATAAATTTTCATAAAAATAAAATAAAAATAAATTATTTAATATAATCACATAATTGATTTCAAATAACTACAATGAAAATGTCAAAATCCTTAAAAATTTCATGTGTGGTTGGTGGTCTCCACATTTTCCTTATTCGACATGTTTAATGTTTTCAACACTGAATAATCCACATCATCAAATTTATTCAGCATACTAATTGTAGTGATTCAACTGTTGAATCTTCTATTGAAAACATTCATTGTAAATGGTTTTATATATACTATAATTTAAATTTGAATATGTGTAACTAAATTTAGACTAAGACCATTCACAATGGAAGTGTTGAATAAAAATTTCAACAGTTAAATCACTAAAATGATCATGTTGAATAATGAAAATTGATGATGTGGATTATATGATGTTGAAAACATTCAATATGTGGAATGGAGATAAAAAGAAAACCACCATTGTCAAATGTCACTTTCTAAAGACTTTTGACATTTTTATATCATCTTAATTATTTAAAATTAATTATCTGATTATAAATTAAATATATTTTACTTCTTATTTGAAAATTTATTATCATTAATTCTTTATAAACAGATATTAAGTTTATCCAATTTAAACGTAGATAGATAATAATTATTAATTAGTAAAACGAGTGTTAAATTTTGTTAAACAATTCATTGTAATGAGTAAAAGTTGAATGTGCATTGAATTATTTGTTGGAAGGAAGAAAAAGTGATGTAAGATGTTAAAAGTGAAAATAGGATGTTTAATCTTAAAACATTGTGGAAAGTCTAAAACACTACAAAAGAAGACCAAATTACTATTTGATAAATCAAACTACATCATCAGTTTTTTGCAATGCAAATTGCAGTTATGTTAGACTATTATAATATTATTGTTTTTTATATGATTACCACTTTGGCCATGCTTATTGGAATAACAAAATTATTTGTTGTTTCACATATAGTTCAATACTACATTTGTGGAATCCAAAGTGCCACAGCCTCGGTTGCTCCGTACAAATCTATGTTTTTGGTTTGATACATTCAAAAAATAGGTAGACATATAGAAATGGAATTAAAAGATAATAAAATGAAAGTTAATATCAATTGCCCTTGATGCCTTCTACATTCTATTCCAACACCACCAGAACATAACGAAAGCTAGAATAATAATATTATTTATGTTTTATTGGACCAAATCATTGTTATATCAATACTCAAAAGATTATGAAAAGTATTGAACTATATTATCAAAAAAGTTATGGGCTGCAAAAAGTTTCATTTTTTTTTTGTCGGCAACAAAACAAACAGACTCATGTAGACTCTGTAAACCAAACCGGGAGCTCCGCATCCATGTGGACAACAAAAGACGGTTGTTTTCTTGCACTGCGTGCCAGACTGTCCGTCCTCTTATTCTGCGTCGTGGTATATGAATGATCATTGAGCTGGTAAAACTTCTCTTCAGGAAAGCAATATCCTCTAAGTAACTTGCAAAGGCTGGCCATTCTTCTGGTTCCGAAACCATCTTCACCAACTGAGAATAATCCATTGTAAATGTAACAGAAAACTGTCGTAAATTCCTCATACATTCAATTGCCCAGATGAGAGCTTCCATTTCTGAATGAAGCTGCGAATAACTCGCTCGTGTATTCCTTGCGAAGTTTCATATTCTTATCAAATACATGAATCTTATCTATATTATTATTTGAGAAATGATTTTGCTGATTTGTCATATTCTCCACGATTTTAGGTAATTTTGTTTTTTTGTCATTTTTTATTTGATTCATTAATTTATTAATTTAAAAAGTGATTTTGCCAATTTGCCATATTCTCATGATTTTATGTAATTTTACTTATTTGTCATGTTCTTAGTTTTTAGCAAAGTCATTAATTTATTAATTTAAATAAAATATCTAGTTCAAACTTAATTAGAATTATAATTAATCTGACTTTGACGAGTTAGGACCAATTCTTATTTGTCATATGTAAATAACAAAAAACTATATTATATCATTTAATTATTATGCTTCTAAAAGAAAAACATATGCATAATGAATTGGACATCACAATCAATACCATTAAAACTGAAGTGCCTTTTTTGAGATTACCTTGATTTTTAATAATATTTACAGCAACGCAACTGACTTTTTAAAACAATAGTATATAAATTATATGTAAACTACCAATCAAATGTTTCCTATTATCGCCACTTAATAAATGCTATAACAATACTATCATATTTATTAGGTGGCGTTAATTATGAATAACCATTTGACCTTATACAATAAATAAAACCATTTATGAATGATTATCATTCAACCTTATTTAACTTCAGCAAGCATACTATAAACATTTTATTATATACTAAGACTAACACATCTATATATATTACACAATAACTATCCTACATACTATCATCTTCACTAAACAGACCAATTGTATCATGCATGTTAAAATATTTTAACTGAACTGTCTTATTTATTTATTTTACTCATATAACTAAATTTTACATCGTTTTAGAAATTAAAATATATTTTAATAACAGTATTTTAATATCTTTAACAAAATATGTTTTTTTATTTGTTATATCATTTTTAAAAGATATTAGATCCACAATATATATCAACTTGCATATTTTTCTTATATCGATTGACCTTCTAAATTTTTTATTTATATATTACTAAAGTTTTTGATATATTATTCCAGATTAAAACACAATTTCTTTTGATTCTAAATAGGGTAAAATAATATTCATCTTAATTGATTTCAATTATGTTTATTCTTTATAAGTTTTAAACGTTTTCTAATATACACAATAAATATTGAGTAGAAAATTATTTTAAATAATTTTATATTGTAGTCATATTAGTTATTTAATTTCATATATAAGAATTCAGTTATATTCAATTATATATTTTAAGCTTATTAGATTACAACAATTCCTCAGAATTAAATATTAAAAGTTTATTAATGAATCCAATTATTTTAAAACAAAACAAAATTATTTTAAATAGCTATATATTATATTTATTAAAAATTTAATATCTAAAACAAATTAATCACAGATTCTCTTGATTCGATTTGACAAGAATAATGCAAATATGGATATGATTGTAAATTTGGTCAATTTCCCCGCATTTAATCCAGTGTTATCTTTTTTCGTTTATTGCATCACTGTTTTGAGAGGTTTTTGATATATGGTGTTTTTCACATCATTGTATATATGTTTTCATTTGATTCGAGTCTCTAACCCGTGTCAGTCTAGTCTTTTTTGATCTTTTACAGGTCTGGAGTTGGTAGAAGAGTGAAGAGAAGGTGCATGAAGAGAAGATATCTTTTTGGAGCAATCCTGGGGAGAACACTCAAGAAGAACAGTCCCGAGACTGTTCTCAAGTGGAACAAGCAGACGGAGTGATCCCGAGGTTGTTCCCGACGAATAAAGAAACTCCTATTTCGGGAATTAAAGCCCTGTTGCCCTAATCTCTTTTCTACCTATTGGCGCCTCCATATAAAAACGCCATCTATCCTATTTTATTTCTTACGCTAGTTTTTACAAGAGAACAGTTAGCTTTTGCGATCTGCAACTTGTAAGGGAGAAGAATCCATCCTCTCATAGAGAAGACCATCTGAACCCTTTGTTTTCTACTCTGTTCTTATGCAATTTATTTCAGGAATTATGTCTTTGATTTCTTGCATCATGATCCAGTAGTCACCTTGCTCGCTTAGGGTTTTTAGGGTGTTGAGACATGAGCTAAACATAGATAAGCGATTTCAATTGTTCTTCATTCATACTGTTCTTAATGCTTTCATTAATCTGATCACTTATTGTTAGATCCTAAGTTCATCACCTAGTTAACCGCTTAGGAGATAACTTGACATGTATTGAATGAGCTTAGTATTACTAATCAGCGAAAGTAGATATTAGGATAGTAAGTGAACTGATCGGACCTGTTCTCTAAAGCTTGCGATCGATTCTCATCTCAACGACAGTTAGATGGTGAGATCGATCTGCAAAGCGATCACCACCACGACAGTGGGGTGTTCCAGCTGAGTGATCCGAGTTCTAGAAAGCACTTCATCGCGCTTGAATAATTGTTTGGCTCCAATTCAACACTAAGTGAAATACCCTAGGCTAGATGCTTGTTAATTTGAATCAATCTATAGTTTTGCTTTTTTCCTATCGTCATCCTTAAAACCAAAACCAAATCTTCTTCTTAGCTTGATTTCGAAACTCATAGAAATAAAGTATAGACTGGTCCTCTGGATTTGAATCTAAAGTACTATAATTACAACTGTTAACTTGGCAGTAGCAAAGATTCATTTTTAGTGTATCAGTTTTGCATAATCTATATCTGTAGGAGTAAATATATTCCTGATGATTCCCTTGATATGGAGGTTATACATTGAGGTAGAATTGTTTCTTGGGAAAATTTTAATATTTATATCTATATCAAATATTATTTTGAGTAAATAGGTCGTATTTACGAAACCATGTGTGTTGCAGAAACTCCAAATTTCAATGATTTGAAACTTCGTTCGTGGTCATAAACAGAATATCGATTGACCTTCTAAATTTTTTTATATATTACTAAAGTTTTGGATATATTATACCAGATTAAAACACAATTTCTTTTGATTCTAAATAGGATAAAATCATATTCATATTAATTGATTTCAATTATGTTTATTCTTTATAAGTTTTAAACGTTTTCTAATATACAAAATAATTATTAAGTATAAAATCATTTTAAATAATTTTATATTGTAGTCATATTAGTTATTTAATTTCATATATATGAATTCATTTATATTCAATTATTTATTTTAAATATATTAGATTACAACAATTCCTCAGAATTAAATATTAAAAGTTTATTATTGAATTCAATTATTTTATATAGCTATATATTATATTTATTAAAAATTTAATACTTAAAATAAATTAATCACCGATTCTCTTGATTCGCTTTGACAATAATTATTCAAATATGGATATGATTGTAAATATGGTCAATTTTTCCGTATTTAATCCAATGTTATCTTTTTTTTTGTTTATTGCATCACAGTTTTGAGAGGTTTAGCATAATCTATATCTGTAGGAGTAAATATATTCATGATGATTCTCTTGATATGGAGGTTATACATTGAGGTAGAGTTGTTTCTTGGGAAAATTTTAATATATATATATATATATATATATATATCAAGTATTATTTTGAGTAAATATGTCGTATTTACGAAACCATGTGTATTGCAGAAATTCCAAATTTCAAATGATTTGAAACTTCCTTAGTGGCCTTAAACAGAAAATGAGGAGCAAAATAAATGTAAGCATTTAACATTAAATTTGGAAATATGTATATACCAAGATACATAACATTTAGATGATTATTTTTACTAATCTTTATTCTTAGCAAGTGTTATCAAAAAAAAATATTGTAGATTAAACAGGAACAATTAAGAAACCATGAATTCTTGAGGCTTCTCCGTACAAATACATTCAGACCTTAATCTGAACAAAAAAGACACTAAAAAAAAAGAAACCAAAATTGAATAACGGGTTTTATATATCAAGAAGAGAAAAATTGAAACCAAATCGGAACCAAACCAAAAATTGAATTATCCAAAATACAGTTTATATACCTAAAAAATATAAGTTATATTTAGTTTTAAACTATCAGTATTCTAAAATTACTACTTATAAACCGAACTACCCAAAACATTGGTTCATCATATTAATTTTTATCTGAAATATTTTAATTTAAAATTTTAATTTCTATATAAAACCAAATATTTTTTCCTAAATATTTAAATTCATTCAATTTATCTGATATTTAATAAAAAATCCTAATAATGTGATTTTATCCGAATTATTCAAAATTATCCAAAAACGGGAACTAAACCTTACTGAACTCAAATTTTATTACATTAACCAAACTGAACACCAAAATAACTAGATGAAAACAAAAACCTAATTCATAAATAACCGAACGGTTCCTATATCTCTTAAACCAAAAAACCGAAAAACCACAACCTAACCGGAACCAGAAAAGAAGAAGAAGCTGAAACTGAATCGAAAAATGAACGTCCATACATAAACATATTTGAGAAAAACCATATAGGTTAACAAAATTTGTCAACAAAAATAATCCCGCGCTTTAAAAAAGCGCGGGTCAAAATCTAGTATTGAGTAAAACTTTAAGGTTTTTTAATTATCAGACAAAAAATACCAACAAACGAAGTTTCAGTCGTATATGTCATGTTAAGTTAATTTCTTATGTTATATGTATAACATGTATTGTATTTGTTAGTACATAATCAATAATTATATAAGTAATTAAGAGCACAAGTCAGAACATAACTTCAAGAATTTACCTTCACAAAATTCATATTAATGTTTGTTTTTAGAAATGTGGAATAATGTTTTAACATGTATTGGTTTATTTTTAATAGCTAATTTATAGTTTGTTATAATGAAACAGTATTCAAGAAAATAAAAAAAAATCCTAATAATTATGATTTTTTTGTCATCAATTTAACAGACTCGACTAAGACTGCAAACCAAACTAGTAACTCTGTGTTCATGTGAATAACGTAGAACAATTGTTTCCGAGCAGTGCATGCCAAGTTGTTTTCCTGTTTGTTTTGTGTTCTTGGTATATGGAGAAGCTCCCAACTAAAACTTTCCCCCAATAATTATGATATATCATCTATATCAATATTTGATATTATCTTATTTTCTTATTATTTAAAAAGGAAGTTTCATTTTCTTATGTACCATGAAAATGCTTTATATATTATTATTTTGGTAAAAAGTTCCAAATTAATTTCGACTTAATACAAAACATACATCAATTAATATGTAAACGATTTTAGTTAGTATATTTAAAATAATTAAACAAACAGCTACATTTAGGACCAATTCTTATTATTCTATTTTAAAATCATCTTTTTTACTAGATATTTTTAAATCATATTTGTTAATGAATATGGAATATAATCTATCTTTTCATAATTTATAGTTTAATAATATTATAGATAATGTTTATGTGATATATGTTTATCATAATATATGTCATCTTATAATAATACGTACTCTAATGTACACAGAACTATGATGCTGGTATCCACCTTTAATATTGTACTATATCATGACCCGTACGCTCGCACGGGTGTTATTTTTTTGATTTTGTATATTTTTACCATTTACCAATATTTACTAAATGTTTAATATGACTTTGCAGTTTTTATGCATCAATTTAATTATTTGTTTTAAATTTTCATTTCTTATAGTTGTTTATATGTGTATAACGGTTTCGAAATGAGATAAGAAATCTAATCTATTAGTTGTTGAGTTATTATTTATTTGTTTTGTTTATATATTATTTATTTATTTATTATAATAACTCATTATTTATGTCGAATATACTTTTTGGTTCTTAATAATAAATAGATAGGTATTAGATGAAATATTATATTTTAAACAAATTAGATAAACTAGAGGTTAGTGCGCCCTACGGGCGGGTGAGTCGACAATAAACTATTTGTAAAACATTTGAAAAATTACTTTAAATTGATTATCAAGAAAAATACGATTAATAATGCGATTATAAATTTAATATATATTTAGAATGTTGTGGTAAAATATATGACAAAAATGTTTGTCTAGAAACAGGCAGATGTTGTTGTACTGAGTAGAAACCTCTTCTTTTACATTAATCAAAGTGTCTATTACAAAAAAAATTTATATATTTATCAAAGTGTCCTGCTTTCCTTTCTCCACAACGATACCATTCTTAACCACTGTAATAAGTTGTTCAAAGATAAAAAAACACTGAAATAACTTGTACTATCACGACCATAGTGTTTCTGTTAATAATAACCAACGTCTTGAAACACACAATCTAACTCAACATCTAGAGAACATGTTTCTTCATCCAGGAACTTCAGGATCTTAAACAACTTTCTCCTTATGCTTACTCTTTACTTTTGCCCACGTGATAATATAACTGAGGTTCGCTAACAGGCTGAGGTTCGCTAGTACTACCATATTCATAACCAGTTTCTCCATGAAGGTACCAAACTTTATAATTACGTGAAAACCCTTTCATATACAAATGAGTCCAAACATCAAATTCTTTTATAACCTTATTATTATTGCAAGTAGAGCAGGACATCTTAACATACCACTTTTGCATCCGTTGCTGTTGAACAAGCCTCATGAATTCTCCAATCCCTTGAAAGTATTCATCCGTAAGCAAATTGGTGTTGGGATCCAAATGAGGTTTATCCATCCACGAACGATAATAAGCTCTTGAAGACATGATTATTACGGAATTGTTATGATTAAAGAGAATGAGGAGAGAATGAGGAGTGAATGAGTTGAATGAGGAGGGGTTGCTTTTATAGGAAATTGCTTACGGCTTTCCGACGACTTTCTGACGGAATTCCGACGGACATAATGTTGATCGTCGGAATTCCGTCGGTATTTTCCAATCTCAAACGGCTATAAAAACGGTCACAAGGTTCGCCGAATTTCGCCGAATATTCCGACGGAATACCAACGACCCTAACGGTTATATTTTTCATCGGAATATCGCCTGAAAGTCGCCGGAATATTCGACGAACCACGCTTTGTCGGAAATCCGTCACAAATTTCCGACGACTTTCGACGGAATTCGACGACATAATGTTGATCGCCGGAATTCCGTCGGTATTTTCCAATCTCAAACGGCTATAAAAAACGGTCACAAGGTTCGTCGGAATTTCGTCGGAATATTCCGACGGAATACCGACGACCCTAACGGTTATATTTTTCATCGGAATATCGTCTGAAAGTCGTCGGAATATTCCGACGAACCACGTTTTGTCGGAAATCCGTCACAAATTTCCGACGACTTTCGACGGAATTCCGACGACAGCAATATTTTCTGTTTCGTCGGAAATTGGTCGGAAATCCGTCACAAATTTCCGACGACCTTTGCTTCCGTCGGAACCTCCGTCGGAAATCGGCGTGTTTTCTTGTAGTGTTGTATCATATGCTTGCAGCACTTAATACATACTCATACGTAGTATGAATCTGGAAATTAGAGCTGAGCGTTCCTTTAAGTGCTGTTAAAGTTACATGTTGTAGTCCACTAAAAATCCATGAGCTTTAGATTAGCTCAGCTGCAGAGCAGAAGCTTATCCTCCTCCACAAGCAATGTTTGCTACCTCTTCTTTCCTGACGTGATAAAAAACGTGTAACCTCTGCAAGATCGCAATTATATTATAAATTTCCCGCGTCTGGTCTCTCCAATCAAAGCTATTGCTTGAAACAGAGGGAAATAAAAGAGCAAAATATTTGATGCAAATATATAAAAAAATTACTGAATCGTAATTTGAGCTGAACAAAAGATTGCTGATCTATCCAGTTCCTATATATAGGATCCTTGTTCCATAGAAACCTTTGTCTGTTCACAAAGCACACCCAAGATTTGAGCCAACCATTCAAACACTAAATTCCAAACTCAATTTTTTTTACCAGACTTGAGTGTGATCCAAGCGCATCTTTTAAAACAATCTGAGAAGCAAGCACCAGATCCACCCATCTCTTAAGGTTACATTGCTCCGTGAGAGCTTTCTGGTAAGTCACAGATCAGACAAACCTGCTCAAAGAAATGTGTTGGATTTTGGTGAGACGTCATTAACATCAACATGCTCCAGAAAATCTGAAGCAAACATTAATTTCTGAAATGCAAAAGCATATAGAGAAGCCAAGTTTGTTTCTTACATGTATCATTACAGAAACTGTGAGAATTTTCTGGATTGCCGGTCTTGCATTCCCTAGCCTGCAAGAAGAAAAATAATAAGCTAAACTCATTGGTTCTCTGAAAACAGAAAAAGGAAGATGTAATAGTTTCTTAGAACCTAACTTGTCTTTCTTTCAACTCATGGGGAGTAAGGTGACCACAGTTTGCCTGGTTGATCTGTTGTACCCATCTGCAGAAAAGGTTTACAACATATAACAGAATGAGTAATTTCTCCATGCCGTTACTTATATAGTATAGACTGTGTGCTTTAGTTACCTGTAGTGAACGCATGCTTAATGTGATATCCCTTTCCGCTCGCTGCATTCCCAGGAGCGAGTCCCATGCTTTGTACCTACCTATATAACAGCACCATGATCCATCCTTAGCATACCCTGAACTTGACTTAACAACTAAATAAAACCTTGCTGAACTCAAAATAAACAAAAAAAACACACACCCAAAATTTGAGATCATATCTCTAAGGCTTTCAAGATATACAATGCGAGTAAGGTATCAAATGTTCAACAGATCAACAGCACAAGGAGTAGCTTTACTAATTAGAGCCAAGTTCCTAAATTTCCCGCAACTTGCAAATAAGACAGAACAGGGAAGACACCAGAAGCGGCACCTGTTACCTTTAATCACATTCACAGAGATGAGGGTCTGATTCAGCTTTTGAAATGTGGTCATTTTGAGATTCTTAAGCTATGATTTCCTAGATGCTAACACTTCTTTTATCTGTGGACTTACTTCAAAATGTTTTTACAACTTCACACGCCCATTCTAATCTCGTCTTTCTTCCCTATCTTAATCCTGGTTTCATCTCAGTATAATTTTGCCCATAATCTTATTTTCTACTCAGGTATCATCAAAGAAAGATTAAGTAAGACAAACCTATACACCTAGGTTACATTTCAGAAAGTAAATATGATTCATAAAATCCAAAACAATGAAATTGTTATAGAAAATGAAGCAGAATAGGAAGTAAAAAGTCAGTTGCACACGTACTGAACAAGTTAGGAAAAACAAAAAGCTTTTTGTCTGATTTTGGCATGCAAATACTCTACTTCTTTTGAGCTATGGACATAAAAATTTGAATCATCGTATTCCATACACAGGTGAAAACCAAGCAAAGATTCCTTGAAAATTGACCACTTTCTAAGCTGTATTTTATATCAAAGTACAAACCAATACATATACGAACGGAAAGAAGGTGAAAATAAATTGAATTCAGTCATATGAATAAAGAGAAAAGGAATTTACCAGGAGAAGTCGATGGAGAGCTCTTGATAACAACAAAGATGTATTGAAGTCAGACGGCCCTTAAATTTCAAAAGTGTTTAGACACCGACCTTTTAATCTCCTCCTATTCACGTATTAAGATTGCTGTCTACCAACCCAACAACAGAACAAACACTTATGAGAAAATAGGAATTCATATTTTCATGAAGGAATGAAAGAATAGGAAAAATGTAAAAAATACGTGAAATATATACAAATGAACAAACATTGGATGCAGACATGAAGAACAAATCTAGAAACCCAATGATAGAATCAAAATAATTACCTCTCCTTCCTCAATTCACATCCAGATGAAAATGACTACTGTTTGTTCATCGTAATTTTTTTTAGACTCAGCTGCTTTAATGAATTTTGCTACTTCCTCACTACATAATTGAAAAAATTTTAACAAATATTAACGGTGATAGAATTCACTGGGCTAGCGCTTCCATTCCTCAGCAGACATGAAGAACAAATCTCACTGTTGCTTGTTTTATAAAGCAAGTCCTAACCTTGCTTTATTCTAGAAAGTGAGTAAAGTATTGTTAGAGAAAAAAACACACCTGTAACTGTGCAAACTAAGCAATGAGATCAGTGCCAGTATCCATTACAATCTTGATGTTGTGTGCAACAACCTGTTTTGCATTTAGAAAACATTAGTTAATCTCGAAAACATAACAGAGTAATAATAGATATAGACATTGGTAACTAAAGTACCTTGATAAGAGATGAAATTTTTTGCTGAATCATCTCCAAAGCCTTCTATACAGCAAGGTAATACGATCCTTTTGTGGGAACATGATTCTTGCTAAGAACAGATACTCCTAGAGACTGCCTTCAGAAGTAACCTGACACGAAAAAGTTCTTGTTAGTGTAAAGACCATTCAATAACTTTAAATCAGAATTTGTTATAAGTTTACCTGAAGCATAGTCTCCTAAAATGCTTCAATAGCATTTTCCAGCGTCCAAGACAGTTCAGTGTCCCAAGCAAGAGTTGCAGCCCACATTGAGCTTCCAATTAACTCTTTAAATTCAACCTGCGTTTGCATCAACCAATTTACACCAAGCATACATATAATTCAAACAAATCTCCTCCTCCAGAAAATCAGTTCAAAGAGTCAAATTTTAAGGTACCCGAGGCACAACAAAGTAATATGAACCAAAGGGTTCCCATTCCACAGAGATTTTGCCGTTAGGATCAAACCGCATCCCTCCATAGGAACGAATAGAGGTGAGAACCGATTTAAATGGTAAAGCTAATTACTTTAACTTCAGATGGATGTCCAGTCATCGTGAGGGAAGGGGTTAAGGTGGCGGAAGAACACTGCAGAACCGATACCGGCGACGGTTACCAGATCATGATCAGATGAGCCGTTGTTATTATTCCCACTCTCGTTGGCCAAGTAGATGTCGCTACGGTGAGAGAAGAAGCAGCAAGGTTGAATCTCGTCCCTCATCGTGGTTGATTGAATTAATAGGACTAATCAGGAAGTCATAACTCGGAAAGTTTCAGAGATAGGGTGAAAATCAGGAATCGCCGTATAAATAATTTAGATGGGTAATTTGAGGTTTAAACATAGAGTTTTATATAGGATAATGATCAAGTGTAGGTGGAACTAAACATTCAAGCATAGCTTTTAAGATCATCATTGATTGAGAAGTTAAAGGAGGAAAAAATCAGTCATGGAGAAGTGGAAGAGTCAAAGGGAAAGACTCGACGGGTGGAGATGAAAGAGGTTTTTGAGCCTGGGCTGGGATGGGCCAGATATCAATTTTAATAAAATTCACACAGAAGCCCAATATAACTCAGCACCTGTGACGTGGAGATTTTATGCATTCTGATTAGCCTGAATTTTCAATCCGACGTGGATGCAGTAAGAAGCCTTTATTTGCTCCTTTTAATATAGTTTTGATATGTTAATTGTTTTCTTTTGATAGCATCTAAAACATTAAAACTGAAGTACATAATTGAAATACCCCATACTTTTCCACAATATTTACCAAGGAATGCCACTCCCTTAAACTCTGCCGTTTCTTTTAATGACTTAACCGACAGATTTCTTAATCATTACTAAGCGTTCGCAATAATAAACCAGCTGTATTAAATGACAGCAACTAAACCTTCAAACCCGTCTGTTTCTTTTATCAACAATCCATATAATTCCCAAACCTTTAGAAAACCGAAACAAAACAGAACCAACTGAAACAATCGGAATTTTCCACCCTATCATTGCATAACCATAGTTCAATATCTAATGGAATTTTAAGCCAACCTTCTTCCTCTCTCTCTACAAATCACAAGATTCGATAGTTTATATTCATATATGTACCTTCACATAACATTACTAAGCCGTAGAATTTAATTATGATTTTCCTCGGTTAATATTGGTCTGCATAATCAAAACCAGGCTATTAGGTGTTTTCAAAATAAATTATATCATCATTATTAAAAAACAAATACTATCTGAACAATACGATCATGTCACTAAATATTTTTTTCGAAATCAAAATCATAACTGATCATTTATTACTATCCTTAACAAAATTATCTTCCTATATTCTCGCAATGAACAAAACAATTACGACATCGATAAACTACCACAAAATACATTCTAATCTTGCAAATCAAGTCTAATATCTAACTATTAAAAACCTACATTCCTAAATTGTCGAAATTTTTAAATTAAAGAATCATTTTAGGCATATATTGTGTTCGTATATTCGGTTTGAATGAAAAATATGGCGACTAACAAGATCTCTAGAAAATTTTGTGGCGTTAACCCTACTTTTTCCTCACTAGCTATATATACATCTTTCCCTATAGCTAGAAACAATATCGTTCAAAGAAAAACCTCCAAAAATGTCTAAAATGACTACTTTTGTTCCTCTGAGATAACAAATTCTAATAAAATTCCTAACCATAAACATGTAAGTGTTCGTTATTAAGAAAGAATCTGGAAAAAAGAGCTAGAAGAAGATGGAACAAAAGAAAAAGATTACCTTCTGAAGTTTGAATGATTTGCAGCTAGCTTCTTCCCTTTCCAGGTATGTACGTTTGTTGTCCAATAGTATTCGGGGAGTATATGCATCTGGTACGACTGAAGCAGAAATAAATTCCAAGAACATAAACTGAAATAACCTAAACAAACTGAAACCACCTAATCAAGAGTTTGACCCGCGATATCTCTTCCTCGAGCAAGTGCTTGACCGCAAACCACGATTACAAAATCTGAAATCACCTAATTGTTCCATGACAACCGAAAGCAAATTAGAGGTTGTACTGATTATTTACCGATCTTTAAAGTGATATAAGATTTAATAGATTAGACTATACCCTGTCTGGGCTCTGTCTGTCCGATTGATGAGATTGTGACCGTTTTCAGTAACTCCTGAAACAAATCAAACAAGAAGGTTCATCAAAAAATACTCAAACTATTTGGAAAAGACAGGAAGTTATTTTAGATCCCCTGTTTTAGATCAATCAAACAAACCAATACTGGAGTTCACATTTCAGGCAAGCGCTTCAAAATGGTTCAGTATAAATCGATTTTAAGCCAAAACAAATAATAGCTAATTGCTTTGAAAGACTTATCTTTAGAACAAGCAGATTCAGGTGATGATTAAGCATGTTTCTCCAGATCTTCGTTTTGTCTTAAACACTACCTTTTTCAGATCTTCTTCAGACATATACGAAACGAACAGAATCAACCTAGGATTAAACAGATCATTCATCGGAGAGATATGCAAACCTTATCTGAAATTGTTTTTTGATTTTCTGAAGAAGCTACTTCTGAAATGTCAAAAAGACAGTTTATCTTTTGTTGGTTGGTATTAACGAGTTGTGGGTCTGAGTAATATTGAAAATATTTCAACGTGAATTATAAGCCCAAGTTACACTAATTGGGTTATCTTATCATTTTGTATAACTGTTTTTAAACTCAAGTTATATCCGATTCGTTTATAAATATAAAAATGGAACTTCATTTTTTTTTGACAAACAAAGTGAAATTTCTTTGTTTGTATTAATCATGGACTTTAATTTATGAAACAATTATATATAGTCTTTAATAACTTGGTCAAATAAATGTAGAATGTTCTTTCCTCAGATTAATTTTAATTAAGAGCATTTTTTGTTAATTTGGTCAAATCTGCAATAGTAATTGATTGATTTATCTTCGGATCATGATGGTGTGTTAAATCTAAGAACAATTTCTCTCGATTTTTATAAAGAACTCACAATGCAAAGGGTCGGCACCGACAAAAATATAAGGTTAAACTTTCTTCGTCAATATAAAAAGTCGCTAAACACATCGAGCCGGACACAACTTTGTCAAAAATTATGGATATATAACTAGAACATAAACAACTATATTTATGATATTGTTAAATGTTAAAAACATAAACATACATCCGCGCGGGCGCGCGGGTCATAAGCTAGTTGGTTTATTATTTATAATAGACTATTTAATTTTCGTTGGGCTTTATATGTACCATTGTCCTAAACCCAAATTAGTTATTCAATTAATCTAAATAGGTAAACAGACGTGATTTGCAAGGTTCGATAACAGAATATCAAGCTATCCTTTTAGTTATGATGATTGCTTCAAAATAGGAAAGGTTTTTTAAAATATTAGGTGTGATTTAATTGCGATACGAATTTATTAGTTTAGATTGGTGGACAGAAAAGATCTTTATATATATATATACATTTTTTTACAACGAATGGCCAATCTTTTTATATTAGCTAACCAATTTTAGCATTTTCAATATTTTGGATATAAAACAAAAAAGAGTTATTGTCAAAAATGGTTTGTAAATTCTATGGAAAAAACAGAAGCACATAATTGTAATAAAAATAAAAACCAAAATATGTAATCGGTTTAGTTACATCTAATCAAACTAAACTTAGATACTATTTAATTGCCTGCTTGAATAATCATGATATAAAAATATATAGTGGACGTCTTACAAAGTTGGTATAAAAGCAGTCAATTGAATTTTCCAAAGGTTTTTGATTCTATTGACATCTAAACATCACAATACCGAGAAATATTGGTTTTGAAACACATACACATTTGGTATATTAAAGTATTTAATTGAACTTTGGGTAATATGTGATTTGAGTTGATCAAAGAAAAAAGGATAAGATATGATTTGATTTTGTAGACAATACTAAACCGAAGATAAATACTTATGATACACGCTATATTCGGTGGTTAACTAGTAGCGGTAGGTTGTCGACCAAACATAGTTATGTCATTCAACACTTGAGCTAAAATTTGAGGTTAGATACATTTTAAAAGCGCTATGATTTTTTTTTTTTTTTTTTTTTTGAGAAGTTAGGTCTGATATGTTTTTGAAACTATGTCAAGATTTCCTGTGATGAAAAGTTTTAGTAATTTCTAACGGTGAGAAAATGGGCCTCCTTCTTGGGTTGCTTACCATGGAGGTTTTAGAGGAACCATTGTGTAGATTCTGGGCAACTTCTGAGGGTTTCTTTACTGGTTCTTTTTAAAACTTTTTCTTTGAGATTCTGAACTAGACTTCCGTCTTTTCCATTTTATTATTATTATAGTTACTTTGATCACTCTGTAATTATTATAGTTACTTTGTTCACTCTCTAATGATGGCCCTAAGAGTAGTATCGTCAACCATGGTGTGTGTGATGCTAATACTGTTGTGGAAGGTGGAAGAGGTGAGGCCACTGAACCAAGTAACAGGAACACAAGCGAGGTTGCACCACAGAAGGAAGTTGTGTCCTTTGGAAAAAGGCACGGGCTGACTAATTATAGATCTGTTGCATTAGGATTTAAATATATTTTTCAAAGACAATGAAGTTGGAATACTTCAAATATTTTGCATATTTGGTTTTTGTTTCTTCAATTATCATGATTATGCATCCGCTTTGACTTGTTTAATACAGTTAATGTGAAACTCCTCCTTCCACCACCATATCCATACCATTACTAAGGTTAATTTTTTTTCATTTGCTGTAATTTTACAGAATTACCACACCCATCACAAAATGTATAACTAGACGTTGCTTATGGTTTCATTCCATATGCATAATAATTACATTTTCATTCCATATACATAATAATTACAGTTAAAACAAAACTTCGATAATATTACATTATTACTTTAGGAGAACAAAATAGCCACCTACGTATTTGCTGTTTTTCTCTCTTGAGGCATTGAACCTTAACTATTGCATCTAATATGATAAATACATACTTGATCAAAAAAATGATAAATACATACATTCTCTGGCCATAGCATATATATATATATTTTAAATGCAAATTAAAAATCGACTAGGTACTGATAAAACAGGTCCAATGTGAGAAAAAGATAAAGATGGAGTCTGGCAGATGAAAGGAAGCCAAAAATGAGAAGAGAAAGAGTCAAGAGATTCATCACGAGTGTCGAATTTATAATTTTTAGTTATAGGTTTAACTAAAATCATGTTAACAGTTTTTCTACATAATAATCTAGCTAGGAAATTTTTTTTGGGTCAAACTGATAAAAGATTCGTATTTATATCAAACCAAGATTCCATGCTATATAAATTTAGCTAGACCAATATATTTAATTTGAAATAAACCAAGTAGAAAATTGGTTTATATAGGTTGGTCTCCACGAGATTGCATGCGTATAATTAATTTCTAACTAGTACAATCATCTCATAATTTAAATAATAAAAATTTATATAATAAAACACATAGTTCTAACATTTGAATTGTATTAGGCTGAAAACATTTCATAAAAAGAGTTTTAAATTTTTATATCAACTTATTTTAAACCAAATTCAATATATATTCAAATAAAAGTAAAAAATTTAAAAAGTAGAATAAAAATCCCGGGCGTAGCCCGGAGAAAACCTTAGTATATATATATCATCATATGCTTGATGGGCAATACACAGAATATTTAAAAACTTCTCAAAAATATAACAAAGTTGATACTTTTCTTATAACTACAACAAACAAAAAAAAATCCATTTTTAATAACTGTGTGTAATTATTACTTTTAGTTTATATAGTTAGTTAAAAGGATGTACGTTTTCTAACAATTGAAGGTTTTGCTAACATGGATAAAATATGAGAGAGTGCAAGATTGCCCAAATTTCTAAATCTTAAAACTCAAGAATACCATATTAAAAATACTGTATATTGATTGTTATAGGTGAAGCAAAATTTAAATACAGAGAAAACTATGTTAAATCTAAATATTGGTGGATATATATTAGTCTGCACAGAGTGTGGACACTTACCTACTGTTATATATTTGAAAGAATTGACTTGATTAATACATAATGAAAATTACTAAATTGCCATTAACAAAGATCTTAGGTTTAGTTTATGTAGTATCTCATATCAAAATAAGGTTATTTCTACTGTGTATTTCTGTTTAATAGATTAGATGTTTAAGCTTAACATTGTTTTGAGTTGAAGCACTTATTTAGTTTTAATATTATGTCTGAATTAACATTATATTGATTTTAAAAGTTTTTTTAACAATTTTTTTTAGTTTTTGATTCATTTTTAAAAATATTATTTTTTAAATTATTTAAAACATATCTACTTAAGTAAATAATTCTAATCGATATAAAAATTACAATTTTTAAAAGGTCATTTTATAATAAGCAAGTTTTTTTTGTCATATGTTGGATTATATTGAAAAAAAAAATTTTACACAAGCGGGCAAGGAACACGTTCTTTCCGGAGTCGTAAGCCGGCAAGGATCGCATTCCTTCCGGAGCCAGATGAAACTACAAGGATATGAAAAAAAAATGAAAAGATGGAACACTAAAACTTAAGCTTAGAATCTCATAGAGAGAACTGAAGCGGATGTCCTGATGATATCAACCACTGGAGAAGAGCGCGCTAATCTTCAAACTACGGATGGAAACAAGTTAAGGAATCTTGTTTGTCTACTTGAAATAACTTCCTATCCAAAGAAGCCAAAAAACTATTTGACACAAATCTCAAAGCTCGCACAACTATAAGCCGGTATTTCCATGGCTCCTATCATATCATAACACAATCAAAACCATTTCGATCTTCATATGAAAACCGGAGAAGACACTCTTGTCACGAACCAAAGCAGAGACCCTCCACATTTATTGAGACAAGAATCAAGGCTTAAGCGTAAACCATAATCATCCATCCATACCCGGCCATAATTTAAGATAAAAGGCAGAACAGAGTTGAGCCAGTAAAAGCTCTAGTATCCCAATACGCAATTAGCTGAGCCGATTCGCAAACAGACATAACCACATATCTGAACTGGCTATTACTTCCACCGTGAACAAGATCTAAGATTAAACCGAGCCCAATGAAGTAATCAAAACCAAGCTGAATCACAAAACCAATTCATCCACACCCCTAGTCAGCACTAAAGATTACACAACTGATAATAAACCCATCAAAGAAATGGGAGCAACACGACTCAAGACTCCAATGAACACTAACCTTGAAAACTCAAAAACCTGAAAACGAGAGCAAATAACTAGAAGCAAAAGCTCGAACCTGACTCAGTTATCCTAGAACCCATTGCTGCGAACTTGACTGTGTTTGAACCGAAATCGGTGCTGCAATGGAGGTAGACAGATCTCGATGGTGGGATTAGGAGAAGTCTTCATACTGAGCTTGAACTGGATGAATGGAGAATAAAGAGGTGTAATATGTTATAGCTGGACCCGGTGAAGGGATGCCTACGTACCCCGAAAGGGGATCAAGCCAATCGTAGTTCTACAACAAAGGGTTACAAGTGCTTAGAAGAAAGCATGTGATGTGGTGTTTCTCTCTCTAGAATGTGTTTATCTCTCTAGAAGTGAGAGAAGGTGTAAATGATGGGAAGAAGGATCTTTTCTAAGGAGGGGGTGCCTCTTTATTTATAGAAGCATAAGGTCTAGGGTTTCCTAGTGATCTCCTTTTAAATGGGCTGAGCCCATTATCTTATAGGCCTTGTTGGGGGTAAAATCCATGTCCAACAGTAAGCCCCCCCAATTCGTTGAGAGAGATGAAATTGATCTCTACGAATTTTACGAAGGAGGTTTATAAGAAAATGGACTCAGCGCTTTTACATTTGACGATCCAAGCAAGTTGTACTCTTACTAGGCTAGTTGAGTGGTGAACTCATGCCTAGGACGCGAGTTGTACTCTCGCTAGAGGAGTTTACTATGAAATCATCCCTAGAAGCAGTAACTCGGCCAGTAACTTGTGTTTGAACGAGGGAGAGTAGATGTACTCTTGTTAGGCGAGTTTAGTGTAAACTCGTGCCTGAAGAAAGGCAAGTTTACAAAAATCATGCCTAGACAAAGGCGAGTAGTACTTTTACTAGCGAAGTTGGCTGGTGAACTCATGCCTAGGACGCTGAAGTTGTATTCTTGCCGGAAGTTTACTATGAAATCATCCCTCGAGCAAGAACTCGCCAGTAACTTGTGTTTGAACGAGGGAGAGTAGATGTACTCTTGTTAGGCGAGTTTAGTGTAAACTCGTGCCTGAAGAAAAGCAAGTTTACAAAACTCATGCCTAAACAAAGGCGAGTAGTACTTTCACTAGGCGAGTTGGCTGGTGAACTCATGCCTAGGACGCGAGTTGTACTCTCGCTAGGGAAGTTTACTATGAAATCATCCCTAGGAGCAGTAACTCGGCCAGTAACTCGTGCCCTGAATGGAGAGTTTCTCGAACTAATGCCTAGGGACCGTAGCTCGGCAAGTAACTTATGCTTAGAAAAGACTGAGTTTACCGAACTCGTGCCTAGTAAAAGGCGAGTCGAACATAAACTTATGCCTATAGAAGGTGAATTAAACATAAACTCTTGTCTACTAAGAAGTGAGCTGAATGTAAAGCCATGTCTGGTAAAAGACGAGTTTACCGAACTCATTCCTAGTGACAGACGAGTTCATGCCGAATCTGTTCCTAGTAAAAGACAAGTTTATTGTAAACTCATGCCGAAAATAAGATAAGTTGTACTTGTGCCTCGGCGTACGGACCCAGATAAAATATATATACAACGAATATATACATATGTATTCTTTAGATATATATATATATATATATGTAATTTGTCGAGAAGAAGTGGCAAGCAACGGAAGTACCTTGTCGTTTACTCGCGGCGAGTAATAAGGTGACGACCAACGGATGCAAATGACGAGTTAATGAATTTGTGACGACTCTTGGCGAGTTTGACTTTGATGCGCGATGTCTTTGTCTTGATGGGCTGCCACCCACGAACTAAGCTGATGTTGTGATGAAGCTTTAACCTTGTTGACGAGCAAGGGAGCTGTTGTTGGGCTTCAACTTTTGCTTTGTATTGTGAGGCCCAAGTTTCACTTCAATTTGTCGTCCCTTTTTTTTTTACATTTCAGTTCGTCGTCATGTTGCTTGCGAGAAAAGAGGACGAGCTCGAACTCCTTTCTTCTTCAGCTTCTTGCAGGCAGGGTTGCGAGTGATCGACTGTGTGAACCGTGATCAACGAGCTGGTCGACAAAGAGTTACAAGGGGAAGTGAGATGAATCTTCTTCTCCTTACCGAGTAACCGCATGAGCTCTCAACTTTGTGGTCGTGTAACCGCGTGAGCTGGAGCCGAGTAATCGCAAAAGAGCTCGAGCAAAGTAACCGCATGAGCTCGGGCCGTATAACCGCTTAAAGCTCAAGCCGAGTAACCGCATGAGCTCGAGCCGAGTAACCGCTTGAGCTCAGGCCGAGTAACCACCGAACGAGCTTAAGGTTGATAGTCTTCAGACCAGACTCTTGTGATCTTGTTGGCGAGTCGGGTGACTTCTTTGACGGAACTGTTGAAGGCGTCTCTGTCTACATCACTTCTCTGCCGAGCAAGTGAGATGACGAGTTGATGGTGACACATGTTGGAGCGCCAAGTCGACGCTCTCGTCTCAACCATGATGAGCAATGGAGTTTGGTGGAGCTTTTGAAGACATCGTCATTGTTGGGTTTGTGCTTTAGTCGGCATAAGCTTTTATTCGGCGACGGTCTGTTACTCGGCAGCAGTGACGTCCTGTTGGTGATGGCGTCTTGCATAAGGCGACGAGAGACAGAGCTGATGATCGTCTTGCATAAGGTTGGCCTTGTGTTTGAGTTTTGCTCGTCGAAGAGCCGCTGGAAGAAGCAAGGCCTTGATGGAGCTTTAGGTTGTTTAAGATGAGTTTGTGTTGGTGACGAGATACTGAGCAGCCGTTGTAGTGGTGCTGACTGCTGAGCAAGTGCTGGTGTCGTTAGATGACAAGCTCGAGTTCCCTTTGTCGGCAATGTCTCTGTTCTTCATTTATCTTCGTAACTGTGCCGAGTAAAAGAAGAATATTTTCCGTTGGGCTTTTTCTCTCCAATCTTGTTATTGGGCCGTGAGGAGATTAACAGAGATGAATGTTAAGATATATATATATATATATTTTTTTTGAAATCTCGTGTTCTCCTCTTACTCGGTCCTCTGCCCCTTTCTTTTCCTCGGCAAGAGATGGGCTGGAGGTGAGCTTCGAATAGAGGCACATGAATCGGGCTTGAACTCTTGCGGAGCTTATGCCGGTTACGGCATGCTCGTCGAGGAGCTTGCTGGAAGAAGCAATGCCTTGTTGGAGAGCGCTGTGTCGGCAAGACCATGACGAGCAACGGAGATCAACTTTAGGAGATGATGAGCTGGAGAGCTTTAAGTCGCGGCGAGAGACAGAGCTGATGATCGTCTTGCATAAGGCGACGAGACAGAGCTGATGATCGTCTTGCATAAGGCGACGAGAGACAGAGCTTGTATCGGCTTGATCTCGAGGAGAGTCTTGACGAGGAGATGTCGCTTGTGATACATCTTATGGGTTTAGTGGTGTCTCGTCGGCGAGTTTATGCGATGAGCAGCAAGACGAAGTGACGAAGATCGTTGGTGTAGAACCTTGAAGTCGTCATTAAGCTTGTGCTTTAGTCGGCAACAATCTGTTGAGTCCATTGGGAAGGTTGCGGTTTTGACGAGTGCAGTGATGATCTTTGTGCTGCAGAGCGATGGAGCTTTAAGTCGCGGCGAGAGACAGAGCTTGTATCGGCTTGATCTCGAGGAGAGTCTTGACGAGGAGATGTCGCTTGTGATACATCTTATGGGTTTAGTGGTGTCTCGTCGGCGAGTTTATGCGATGAGCAGCAAGACGAAGTGACGAAGATCGTTGGTGTAGAACCTTGAAGTCGTCATTAAGCTTGTGCTTTTAGTCGGCATAAGCTTTTATTCGGCGACGGTCTGTTACTCGGCAGCAGTGACGTCCTGTTGGTGATGGCGTCTTGCATAAGGCGACGAGAGACAGAGCTGATGATCGTCTTGCATAAGGTTGGCCTTGTGTTTGAGTTTTGCTCGTCGAAGAGCCGCTGGAAGAAGCAAGGCCTTGATGGAGCTTTAGGTTGTTTAAGATGAGTTTGTGTTGGTGACGAGATACTGAGCAGCCGTTGTAGTGGTGCTGACTGCTGAGCAAGTGCTGGTGTCGTTAGATGACAAGCTCGAGTTCCCTTTGTCGGCAATGTCTCTGTTCTTCATTTATCTTCGTAACTGTGCCGAGTAAAAGAAGAATATTTTCCGTTGGGCTTTTTCTCTCCAATCTTGTTATTGGGCCGTGAGGAGATTAACAGAGATGAATGTTAAGATATATATATATATATATATTTTTTTTTTTTTTTGAAATCTCGTGTTCTCCTCTTACTCGGTCCTCTGCCCCCTTTCTTTTCCTCGGCAAGAGATGGGCTGGAGGTGAGCTTCGAATAGAGGCACATGAATCGGGCTTGAACTCTTGCGGAGCTTATGCCGGTTACGGCATGCTCGTCGAGGAGCTTGCTGGAAGAAGCAATGCCTTGTTGGAGAGCGCTGTGTCGGCAAGACCATGACGAGCAACGGAGATCAACTTTAGGAGATGATGAGCTGGAGAGCTTTAAGTCGGCAAGACCGTGACGAGCAATAGAGGTGAAGCGCAAGACGTGCTTGAACTTGTGATCATTCACTCGGCGTTCTTCTCGGAGACCAAGGGCAAGCAATGATTGTTCCAAGTAAATCACATGTCGGAGGTGACGTCGGCGTGTGCCGAGTAAAGCACGTGACTGTTGTCCGGCGTTAACCGCACGAGCTGAAGGCCTCTGTCGTAAAGAGAGCAGCCATTGACGGGTGAGACGTGATGAACCTTGAACGGAGGCACGTCAAACGAGACTTTGAGTTCTTGAGGAGTTTGCCCGCAACTGCATTGCTTGTCGGGAGTCCTTACTCCAAGAAGCAGGACCTCATTGGAGAACTTTATGTCAGTGAAATCGAGTCGTAAAGAGACGACATGAACGGTTTCTGATGGAGCTTGACGGTGTCCTCCTTTATTTCAAGCTGGCGATAGGTGTGGCGACTAATGGAATGAGATGCTCGTAAATTCTCGTGCTAGCTGTCTCCTTACTTGGGCGGAGCTCGAAGTGTTAGACGAGTAAATGAGCGACGAGATGGTTTTGGTGATGAGTAATGGAGATTTTGAAATCGATACTCGTCTGTCTCACTTTTTGATAGCCTTCAGCCTTGACGAGTGTTGTGATCAGTTTCTCGCCTCCGTTGCTCGGTTTCAAATGACGTAAAACGCGTGACTGTTGGTCGGCGTTGTTCAAAACTCGTCATTATTCTTTCCTTTACTCGGTCTTGTCTCCTTTTTTGTCTTTACTCGGCCTGTGATGAGTCACAAGTGACAATCAGTTTATTATCATTTACTCGTCATGTGACGAGTTAGCTAACGAGAACTGATTGTTGCTGGGCCTAACTGGGCCTTCTTTTCTCTATTGAGATAAGTGCTCATGTGCTCCTTCGGGCCGAGTGAATCAGTCTGTGGACTTAATCAGAGAAGACCAGCTTCTCACTCTTCTCGGCATTGTCATGTTCACGTAGGGCCAATGCTGCTTGGTATGGAACCAAATCCTCGGCACAATAGTTTTCTTTTTACGTCGACATATGAACCACCAAATTTATTTGGTTGATGCCGAGAAAGATGAATATGGTAGGTCCCACTCCCTTTTTTTTTTTACGAGTGAACGTCAAATGACGAGTGAATGGCCAAATGACGAGTAGACGGTCGGGTGACGGCTAGACAGTCTGGTGACGAGCAGACGGTCGAGTGACGGCTAGACGATCAGGTGACGAATCAACGACCAGATGACGAGTAAACGTTGACGAGTGAACGTCGAGAGTGAACGCTGACGAGTGAACGCTGACGAGTGAACGCCGACGAGTGAACGCCGACGAGTGAACGCCGACGAGTGAACGCCGACGAGTGAACGTTGACGAGTGAACGCCGAAGAGTGAACGCCGACGAGTGAACACCGACGAGTGAACACCGACGAGTGAACGCCGACGAGTGAACGCCGACGAGTAAACGCCGACGAGAGAACGCCGGCGAGAGAACGCCGACGAGTGAACGCCGACGAGTTCAATCTTCTTCGAAGATACTTCCCCATGCCCCACGGTGGGCGTCAACTGTTTGAACCGAAATCGGTGCTGCACTGGAGGTAGACAGATCTCGATGGTGGGATTAGGAGAAGTCTTCATACTGAGCTTGAACTGGATGAATGGAGAATAAAGAGGTGTAATATGTTATAGCTGGACCCGGTGAAGGGATGCCTACGTACCCCGAAAGGGGATCAATCCAATCGTAGTTCTACAACAAAGGGTTACAAGTGCTTAGAAGAAAGCATGTGATGTGGTGTTTCTCTCTCTAGAATGTGTTTATCTCTCTAGAAGTGAGAGAAGGTGTAAATGATGGGAAGAAGGATCTTTTCTAAGGAGGGGATGCCTCCTTATTTATAGAAGCATAAGGTATAGGGTTTCCTAATGATCTCCTTTTAAATGGGCTGAGCCCATTATTATAGGCCTTGTTGGGGGTAAAACCCATGTCCAACAGACTGGATCCGGTGAAGCTACAGTCAATGGCCACACTACCGCTTGCTTACTCCTCTAACGTGCCATCTATGCACCATCTATGATTCTTTACTCTAAGAGAAAGTTAAGCAGATGCAGGGCAGGCAAAAGATTCAGATCCATCACTGATGCTGCCGGAAACCATGGACGAACTTTCACCAAGACCAAATCTATACAGATCTGAGCTCCTTCTGTGCAAATGGAACAAACACTCTCAGTAAATCTCACTGGGTTTTACAAGATCTAAATACAAAAGCAAAAACAAAGACAGGAGATGACAATAGAGACCACCCCTCACAGTTTTGGGTACAATGATAATTATCCACGTTCACCGAAGGGGATAGGAACACGGTCTCTCACTTTTTTCTCAGCGTCTCTCACTCTTTTTCCTTTAAATGTTCGTTAAATATAACTAACATAACTAAATGGTTAATTGTTGAAGGGAATAAAATGGACTGGTCAATGAAAGTATGAGACCATTCGTGTTTGACTGGAAATTAAGTTTTCCCTATTTTAAATACTTTTCATCAGTGGCTAGTCGAAAAGTGGAAACAATGATAGGTTACTTGGTGCTTCCTACTTTGAGTAAGATGATATGTCTTTCTATGTAAAAAGTACACTTCAATTTTATCCTCCCATATATTAGATGAAAAGTCACTTAAATGAATTTTGCTTATGTTGCAATCATAGAGAGAATTTAATATAAATTTATTATTATTTGATTGGTTGAAGAATTTTCAATTTTAATTATAACTAAAATAAAATTTAAGTATATAAGTAATTAATATCACTTATCAAATAACCTAAATAATATTAAAATAGAAGTTTATGGTAACTAATTGTCAAAATTATAGAAAGTGTAAAAATGTGATCAATTATTTTTATATTTATTTACTACAAAAAATAATGAATAGAAAACAATTTATAGAAATCTTTATATTGATTTCATATTCTTATATAATTATATTTGTATATAAAGTATTATAATAACTATTAACGTCTTATAATGTCCATATATGCTTTATAAATCATTTGTAAGGTTATATATCATGGTTTACAAAATTATTTTATCATAATTTTAAATTATCCATCAGAGTTTAAAAAACATTTATAAATCAATATAATAATTTTCTAAATCAATATAATAATTTTATATTTTAAATTAAAAATTATATTCATATATAAGTAAATGATAACTATTAATGCCTTATAAACTTCATACATTCTTTATAAATCATTTATAAAGTTTAAAAACATTTATGAAATTAGCTATAACTTCCAAAATCATTGTAGGGCTATTCTATTTGCAAACATGACTCAAAACTCAAAGACAAACACAAAACAAACCCATGATTTTTTTTTTGGAACTTTCATTTGTCCTATTCGCCCAAAAGTTCTGGTTATTCACGCAAATGCCATTTTTTTCTTTCAAAAATGAGTTTTTACTCTCTCATCCTCGTCTTCTTCAAGTATTTACCATATTGCCATTGCCATTAATACACCATCCACCATGAACAACCAAATTGAAGCTCTTAATGCACCTATAATTGATTAACATTCCTTTTATCTCATTACTTATAAACTAAAAACAACATATATTTCACTTTCTCTCTATATTCATCAAAAACCCCAAAATTTTGATTCTAAAATTTTTATGGTTCATAAAGCCATTCAAGCTTGCGATTCTTGGTAGGTCGCTTTTATTTGAGCTTCTGTGTGCTTGGAGAAGACTTCTGTGTGCTTGGAGAAGACTTCTGTGTGCTAAACAAGTTATCTCACTGGTTAAAGCTATGAAATCAATTATTTTTTCAGACCTGTCCATTAGAAGACTTCCGTGTAAGTCTTTTGGTAGTAGCAGACTTACACAAAAGTCTTCTGGCCAGAAGACTTACATGGAAGTCTTCAGGTCAATGTAGAGGTTAGTTTTGCAATTGACTTTTATATGTATTTTTAGAGACGACTTCTATGGAAGTCTTCTACTTTTCTTTGTTAACAAAAAAATCTCAAAAATACCAGGGAAGCCCTCCCAGTAAGTCATCTAGGATAAATATGTTAGTTTTGCATTTGACCAGATTGTGCCAGAAATTTGATTTTTCCTGAGCGACTTACTTGTAAGTCGTCCATAAGAAAAATAAAACTTCAGTATTTTATTACAATTAGATAACTTCCATATAAGTCGTTTCACGTTACTTTTGCAATTGAAAAATAAAATATAAATATCTAATTTTGTCTGGACGACTTGCACAGAAGTCTTTCCATAGACGACTTACACGGATGTCTTTCAGGATTTTATTCCGAGATTCTCTGGTCAAACCTTTGTTATTGCAGAAGACTTCCTTGTAAGTCGTCTATCAGAAGACTTCCATGTAAGTCGTCCTGACAAAATTAAATATTTATGTTTTATTTTTCAATTGTAAAAGTAACCTAAAACGAATTACATGGAAGTCGTCTAACTATAACTAAATATTGAAGTTTTATTTTTCTGTTGGACGACATCCTTGTAAGTCGTTTAGGAAAAGTTAAATTTCTGACACAATCCAGTCAAATACAAAACTAACATGTTTATCTTAGGCGATTTGCCGGGAAGTCTTCTCTGGTATTTTTGAGATTTTTTTTGTTAACAAAAGTAAGCCAATATTTACAAAGGAAGACTTTCAAAGAAGTCTGTTGTAGAGTAGACTTCTCTGGAAGTCTTCCTTTGTAAACTTCCAATTGCAAAAATGACCTAAATGAATGATTTCTTAGAAGTCTACCAGAAAATTTTTGTGGAAATCTTCCATGGAAATCTTCTCCGTCAATCTATTATTATAAAATACAGTCTGCTCTCTCCTCAGACCCTCCACATCAGCTGCCAGCACACAAATTCATTCTTTGAACGTCCGACACGTGTCCCTTTTAAGCAAAACGCTGCGTCTTATTAAATGAATCAGCAGAACAAACGGGCTACTTTTTCTATATAGACTTTTGGCTTGGCACAAAGAACCCAGCCCGATAGCTAGCAACCCTAAATCTCATTTACATGTCACTAGGTTTCGTGCCGCTCTCTGTCCTCCACCGTTGGAGATATTGAAATGATCAAGTCCATGTCATGATGAATCTGTTCAGAGGGTTTCCGATGTGTCGTCTGATCTTCTTTCACATTTTCCTAAACGCTCCCTGTTACAGAATCGTCACATTAAACCTCTTCTTTACTCCATGGACCACGATCTGGCTTTCAATGTGATTCTTCTTCGGTAAGGCGGTCTCTTTACGAGAATTAAAAGTTAAGTCTCCCTTCTCTCAAAAACCTCTTCTCGATCTGTTGAACCAACAAAGTAAACTTATTTTCTGACAAATGGCTAACTCGAAAGTTCTTCTTTCAAAGTTCTGTAGATGTTCTACCACCGTTGAAGTTAGGTTGCTGCGGTTCTGGGAGGCCAGGAACGGTTAGGCGCGGTGGGGATTTATTCTCGCTGACAAAGATAAACCGTAACCGTTACGAGCTGCATTCAATCGATTCTTCTGGATTTCTTCTTAATGTTATGGCCATCGATATGCTTCTCCCTGGCGTAGAGGTAGCTCCGGCGATTTAAAAAATAGACCAACCTTTTTCTTTTAAAAATAATTCCTCTGCCTTTTTAATCTGATGATGGCTCAAACAAATGCAGATGATGATTTAAAGTCAAAGTCTTTACAAGCAGAGTTTGCGTCTGTAAATGGTGTTGGCAATAAGCAGGATGAGCTTTGGTCGCAGTTTCTGTATTACAATTGAGAGTTTACAATGTATAAAAGGATTACTAATGCTCTGGTAAAGAGGAGGCATGAAGCTACATACGAAGGAAAATTCATTGATGGTACAATAATAAGATAGAGGCTGCTTATTATATTGAGATGAGCGTCTATAGTGCGGACAGGTAAAGCTCATATGTCATACCATTTGAGTCAAATCTCATATGTAAGATTTTTACTTGAGTGATTTTAGTTTTCAACAATGTTTTTGTTCTAAAAAGTAGATTATTGTATGATAGTTTTAAGCAATATGCAGGATACTATTGCAGAAAACAAATCATATCCATGCCAAACAGAGTTGTTATTCCGTGTTGATATTGTAAATAAGTGGAAAGAATCGACGGTTTCGGAGCTGTCCGAATGTTTAGAGAATATAAAGATATCTGGTACGGCCGTACTGGGCAGAAGAGCATTGTCTTTAAGCCAATATACTTTGTTTTTGGATCTCCTGGAGGTCCTTTGAGAAGAAGAGGAATAGAGTTCTTTTGGTTCAATGGAAAATTAGATCAAATCTATTAACAAATTATTGATAAATTATTGATAGCAAAATAATTATATTAATGGTACTCTATGTATGTTTTGATTGTATGTTATTTTATGGTTGTGGTTTTCTACTAAATATTTAATTTCTTAAAATTTGAATTTGGTGAGAAAAGGATAAACTTCAATTAGATTCATTGATTTTTCCTTTGGCTTAAATTTGATGAATTTGAAAAATATTTAAAGACAAAATTCAGGCTGGTTCAATGTTCACCTTAAGCAGATTCGGTGCAATCAGAACTTCGGACAACCGACTCTTCTCTAACGATTTGTTACAGTGATTCAATATTTGATGAGTTAATCGAACCGGTCTCTCCGACATCTCAAGAGCAGGTTCCTTAGCTCTATTCCTTAATTCTACATTTTCATCTTTTTATTATTTAGATAAAATTTATTAACAAATAATTCATAAATCATCTCTAACCAACAATTAATTTTCAATCTTATTAATTTTCTTTACTAAACATTCTTTGAACAAATAATAATAAAGTAATATAATTCAAAAATATATGTTTAATTAAAAAATTAAATAATAAGAATAAAGATGTAAAATTAATTTACGACATTTTTCATGTTTTATCAGATCCACCTTGACAAAATAAAAAAGTGCTTCTTACATAAGAAAATCATGTTTGTTCCCCAAAATCAAGCATACATAAATTAACAAGAAAATGAAAAAACACAACTAATGAAAAATATATAAGAAAAAAAAAGAAATCTAATAAAATAGTTTGGAAAATGAATAAATGAGAAAATATAATAATGAACGATAAAAAAATTAAGTGAAAGTACACAATATAATTTAAATTTGTAAAAATTAGTCAACGATTATTAATTTAGTAAAAATACATAATGTCATTTTAAATACATAAATTTCAAGCATATATAGAGAAAATAAAAAATAATTAAAAGGGAAAACTCATTTATGATATTGTTTTTATGTTTATCAAACCAAAGACAACAAAAAAAGGAGTGAATCTTACATAACCCTTTTCTATTTTTTGGTCACCAGGTTGAAGTTATTAGAAATTAATTAGAGAAAATGATGGATAAAACTCAAATTAAAAAATACTTTAAAAAACAAATTACCACCAGAAAAAGGATTAAGAAGATTAAAAACATTTATTGGAAATACATAACATAATAAAAATGCACAATATAACCTAAAATAAATAGCTTTCAAGAATACATAGGATAAGCTCATTAAACCAAAAAAATATTTATGATGAAAAAAAATATATTTATGATACTGCTTTTTCACATTGAATCTAACCAAGCAGGACAAAAATTTAAAATAAAAGTAGTAGATCTTATGGAATTTAAAACAAAAGTAGTAGATCTGTCTTTTATATAGTGGTAAAATTCATGTTAAGGAACTTAACAACAGACTCTTGGAAGACCATAACCATGAATTTGTACATAATCAAAATCAAGAGTTCGAAAATAGTAGAATAGATCTGCAATAAAAAAATTTTAAAAAATTTGTGAGAAGAGTAGAAAAACTTTTTAAATTGAGGATTCTGGAACTACTATGTGCGGGTCTTATAATATGATCCTCATAATGCTACCAAAATATTGCAAGCTCAATGATTTTGAAATTAGCTGCATTGATTGTTTCTATACAAGTAAATGAAAAAGTTCTTAGAAATATTTATATAATAACTTTAACAAAAAAAAAGTTACACAATAACAGTCTCCACTTATGGTCTATTTCCGTTTTATTCAAATTTCCATTTCGGTGTTTTTTGTAGTTTTGCTTTGCTAATCTCATCGCATTCATTGTTTCCAATGTTTTTCTATAAGAAATGAAACTTCAGTTTCTTAACTATGAACTTAATATGTTTCTATAAATAAATCAACTTGGTCGGGATATTGAAAGAATAAGTCTATAAACAAACAAAAATTGAACGATCACAAAAATACATATCTCAGCCAGCGACCTTCTAAAAATACATGCATTCGTCTTAGTTAACTTAAAAATAAGAAATAAAATGACATATCATATAGGTAAAAAGTCTTCTGAAACATAACAAATAAAATTTATTCACAATCCAACAATACCCATATAAATACTTCCTTAAAACACAAGTTACTTTGGTCTGGTTACACATCCTCTGCAACTTTTGGTTACTTCAATAACATATACTAATTTTACGCTACACTTTCCTTATTTTACTAAGCTTTTCAATATAATATTCAGCCTAACATAAACCATTAAATGCAATCATGGATTCATAATTATCAAAAACATACAACTAGAAGACCAGGTAAACCTCATACAACCTGTACAATATGTTATAGGCCATAATTAATATAAACCCATACATCAAAATCAAGCATAATTAATTCTAACATACATAATCCCTCCACACACTAACATTATTAAAAACCATAAACCTTATTATAAACTTCGCTTGCAAATTGCTAACATTAACACACACAAAATGAAAAATATACAATAATATATTTATATATACATCACACGTAAATAATATCCCGCGCGTAGCGCTGGCCGACCCTAGTATTTAATAAACTTTCATTTTCTCTAAAACTATAAACACTTTTTAACATTTTCTTGTTAAATCATGTATATTAGTCAATATTGGGGTTACTGAATGAAATTTACAACTTAATTGGTGATATTTATGAGGTTACCAACATTCATGTTTATTAAAGTTTCTAGTTGATCCAAGAATACTTCTACGTTAGTTTTTGTAAACTTGTTAAGTAACTTTCATATATGTTTTTTTTTTACTTTCAAAAGTTTAAGTAACTTCAAGAATATCAAGTCATATGGTTTAATGTGTCTTCTTAGATCATAGGATATACATTTTAACTTTCATGAAATATGAAATTTAAATTTTTACTTAAAATTTGAGGTTTCCGCTTAACTTTTAATTTCCGCTTATTTTTCAGTTTCCCGCTTTAAATTTAAGTCTTCCGAGAAGACTTCCTGAAGTCTTCCAGAAAACTTCCCAGAAGACTTCTAGTGAAAGTGTTCTATCCTTGAACTTATGTAATATTTGATCTTTTGTGAATTTGACTAAGTTTTCTTGAGAAGTTTTCTCCCTTAATTATAATAAACTTGACTAATTCGTTGTGTTACTGTGTTTTGCTATTGAAGTTGTGTCAATAACTTCAATAATCTCAAATAATTTTGGCAGGATAATAATGTGGACAACGAACATATTTACCAAATTTTTCATTAACATCTCTTCAAATTTACAAATTAAATTCACAACTAAAAGAGTACACATACAAATCACAAAACAGACCACAAACAAAACTATTATAATCAATCCTCCATAAAAACAATCTTGGATTCCACTTGATATGGGAGAAGACTCGTCAGAAGACTTCCTAGATTTCTCATAAGTCTTCCAAAGCCTGACTCAGATCTGACAAAACCTACTATTCCAAAATTTTCAAATGGCTTCAAAAAGTGAAAATAAGTGGAAGATAAGTTAGATCTACCTTAAAGAACATACAAAATACATATCCAGAAAAATTTAGATCTACCTTTAAAGGAGTGGAAGATGAGAACCATGTGATAAAAACCTACAAAAACAAGATATATTAGTAAGAAAGACATGAGAAAAAATTATAAATTGATATAAAGTTTGGTGTTTTCATGTTCAAAGAGATAAGAGAGAGGTTAGAGAATTTTAGTTTGGAAAAAAAAGTAAGAGCTTTATGCAACAAGAGGTTACTAAATGAAGAAAAATCAGACATGAATACTTACCAAAACGCTCAGATCTTTTATGAAAGAGGAGACATGGGAGAAGACTCCGACAGATTTCCAGGAAGTCTTCTAGCGCATTATATTTTAGAAGACTTCCGAGAAGACTTCAGGGAAGTCTTCTAAAGTCTAATCAAGATCTGAAAAACCTGCATATCCAAACCCAGATCTAAAAACCTACTTATCCAAAAACGTTCAAATAGCTTCAAAAAGGAGAAAATGAGTGGAAGATTAGATAGATATATTTTGATAGAACACACAAAAATACATATTCAAGTGGAAGATGAGAACCATCTGATTTAAAACCTGCAAAAAGATAGATTAGTGAGAAAAAGACATGAGACAAAAAATGAAAAATTCATAGAAAGTTTGGTGTTATCATGTTTAAAGAGATTAGAGAGAGGTTGAAGAATTTTAGTTTGGAAAAAAAGCTTTATGTAACAAGAGGTTACTAAATGAAGAAAAATCAGACATGAAAACTTACCAAAACGCTCAGATCTGTTATGAAAGAGGAGACATGGGAGAAGACTCTATCATGAAGTCTTCTTCTAGAGCATTATATTTTAGAAGACTTCTCAGAAGTCTGACCTAGATCTAAAAAACTGCATATCCAAACCCAGATTTGAAAAACCAGCATATCCAAAAATGCTTAAATGGCTTCAAAACAGAGAAAATGAGTGGAACATCAGATAAATATACTTTTATAGAACACACAAAAATACATATCTAAAATTTATAGATCTACTTTTAAAAGAGTAGAAGATGAGAACCGTGCAATTAAAAATTTGCAAAACCAAAATAAATTAGTGAGAGTGACATGAGATAAAAATGAGAAATTAATATAAAATTTAGTGTTTTCAAATTCAACGAGATTAGGGGAAGGTTAGAGAGTTTTAAAGTGAAAAACATTAAATTTTTGTTGCAGCCATTTGAGAGGAAGTAAGAGAATGTGTAAATTTTTCTTTATATATGGAAACAAAAATTTCCATTTAGGTCAAATATTTTCGATTCAGAAGACTTTGAGGGAAGTCTTCTAACCCGTGAATACTATTAATCAAAAAACTTTCTAGAAGTCGTCTGGCCCGTAAATACTATTCATTAGAAGACTTTCTGGAAGTTTTCTAGACCCTAAATATAAAACCTAAATTTAATTAACTAACTCAAAACTTCATGAAACTTAAATTCAACTTAAAAAGTGTTTAATATACATAGAACTAAGCACATATAAGTCAAATTTTAATTTTTCAAAAAAATGTTAAACTTCCAAAATCTAACCCTAAGAAAACATACAATACAACATATGTTACCAAATCCTAAACCAAAGAATACTATGACTCACTACATTCACTCACCTATGTTGAAAATAATTCGATTTACTATATCTTAATTTATATCATTTACAAATGTTTATAATTACATGATTTCAATTTTTCTCCCAGTAAAATATTTTTCATAAAATTTATAAATTATTTTTAAGATCTACTATACGAGAAGATTTACAAAACCTCAGAAGACTTACAAAAACTTAGAAAACTTCCGGGGTTATATTCGTAAAAATGAATTCTGATTTTTTTGTTCGGTCATAAAGGGCTGGTTGTAATTTTAGAAGGCATTTAGATTATTTTTGTATTTGATTGAAGTTTTGTTATAATTTTGCATCTAAAATCAAGTTTCGAAGTCATATTTGGAAAATTCCTCATTATCAAATCTGAATTTTTAGATTAGTTATAAGAGCATATAAAACATTTATAAGAGAAAAAAAAAAGAAAATTTGGAGAATAGAGAAAATATTTGGCAAAAATATGTAAGAAAATTATGAAGACTTTAGTAATGAATGCTAAATTTGATAAAAAGAGCAAAATGGTAACTAGAGAAATAAGAAGATGCATAATATGTGCTGAAGAAGTTTATGTGATTATTACATATATAATTCCACAAGCATTTGTTATTACTAAATATTCATCACTTATTTTTACATCAAATTGATGGAAGTTTTTTGATTGAAAATTAATTTGCATCTAAATCAAGAGGAATTTATTGGGAGACGGATTTCTAAATATTTTTAAAATTTTCAGAATCCATTGTTATTGGTTAGCAGATTCTTACATACTTAGTAAAATTCATTGCTATTAGTTAATAAATTTTTAAATCTGCATATTTTGAGTATCTAATTCAATTACAATCTATTTTATTGAGAGATTAATTCTCTACGTTTTTACCAAAACTTTTAAAATATCATTGATATACATGAGATTTTTCTCAGAATTAATGCTTAAAAATAGATACAACATTCAAACAAAACAAAAAATATGGAGATGTGGAAACAAACTATCAAAGATTAAATGAGGTAATAGATAAGATAATATGATAATTATAAAGTGATTTTAAATAATTTTTTTGGTTCACTTATCATGAATTTATTAATCATTTGACCAAAATCATATAAAATAAATATTTTCAGCGACTTAAATTAATGTTATTGAATTATCGCTAAACTTCATGTTATTAAAAACAGTACTGAGATTTCAGATGTTGAAACTATTTGCAGTGAAAAATTATATTTTTAATGTTTCTAATTATTATTCAAAATTTATGGTATTGTATAAATAATATATATTTTCATACATTATTAATACCCGTGAATTTGCGGGCAATCACCTAGTTAATTAGGAAAAGATCTGTCTCATCAGATTTGATTAAATATATAAACAATAATACCTTTATCCAACATCATTGGTATACAATGTCAAAACTCCAAACCATACAATCATATAAGGAAGTCGATAAAACCTTTTATCATCAATACCATTGAAAGGGGATCATTCCTATATTATACCCTTAATGAAATGTTAAAATTTTCCGAAAATGTCCTTAATGATATGACTAACTAAAAAGTTTCATTAATGGTATTATTGTCTTTCGATTTTTTGGCTTATAATACATTTAAATAGACTAAGACTCAAATCTGTTAACTAACTAAATGGGTTATGTTTTTATACAATTCATTTCATAGCCCATAAACGTTTTTTTTTATAATAACAATAAATTAAAGTCTGCAATAATTTTTAAAAATAATATTGAAATTGAAATTTTGTAACTAAATGATTTTACGACTTAATCAAAAAAATTATTGGACCACTTTATATGTTTAGAAATATTTTATGGAATTTATAATCGTTAAATATAAATGATTGGCCAAGTACGAATTTCAGGTATAACCATTGTTTAACTTATTTAGAAACATAAAACAGGCATTGTAAATTTCGTCATACTGTACATACTATAACAAACCCGCATAATTGAAACTTGATCATGTCACAGTTTATATAATTAAAACGAAGAATTATTAATCTTTATATCTATCTATACTATTATTTATGAAGTGATTTGGCTTAAGTGTCATGTTCACCTTAATTTTAGGTTTAATCATATTTTATAATCACCTTAATAAATAACTTTAGTGATTTAGTTGATAATTTATCATTATCTTGATTATAATTAAAATTTTAATGATAATATCATAATTAAAATATTTACTTTAGTAATACTAAAATATGATATTCGTGTTTATATTATATTTCATTTAGTAATATTAAACCAATTATATATATATATATCAAATATCCATAAATGTAAAACGAATTTCAATTATTTATAATCATGATTATCTAAAAAGATTCTATATTATGTTATTCAAAAAATATTTTACACATAATATATAATTACCCATAAATTTTAAAAAAATTTCATTAATTTATAATCATGATTATCTAAAAAGATTCTATATTATGTTATTCAAAAATATTTTACATTATAATATTTTTAAAATAAATATAAATATATGTAAGTAGTTTTATGTATACATGAGTGTGTTCAAGTTTATTTTACGTAATAAAGATATTTTATTAAAAATAAAAATATATTGTATATAAAAATTTAATATGTAATTAATTATTAAACGTCATGCTCCTCATAGGTTTAGCCATATTTTATCAATTATTAATCTTAATAAATAATTTAAGCGATTAGCTGATAATTTATCATTATCTTGAATATAATTAAAAAATCTAATGATAATATCATAGTTAAAATATTTACTTTAGTAATATTAAAATAATATATATATATATTATATTATAATTGTTTAGTAATATTAACCATTTCTATTTAATATATATATTTAACATAATAAATAATTACCCATAAATTAAAAACGAATTTCCTTAATTTTAGAATCATTATTATCTAAAAGATTTTATATTATGTTATCCAAAAATATTTTACATCATAATATTTTAAAAATAAATATAAATCCATGTATATAGTTTTAAGTGTATATTAATGTTTTGAAGCTTTTTTACATAATAAATATATTTTATAAAAATAATAAAAAGTATTTTATATAAAATTTAATATTTTATTAATTAATAAATATTTTAAAACCTAAAAATAATTTATTCTAATGGTTTTTGAATTGATAATATATCTATAACTTTTTTTGTAAAATTATTAAGCCCGCAAGTACGGGCAAAACACCTAGTAGAAAAAAAAAAAAAATAGTACCCGCGCTTTCTAAGCGCGGGTCAAAAATCTAGTTAACCGTTTAGTTTCTTGTTAGCAAGTAACTAAACTTTGGTCGAGTGAAATTGCCGCCGAGGAACATATCAGCCATAACCTTATACATGCCCTCGGTTAAGTGGACTCCGTCCCAGTTAATGTACCGACTCGGGTCCTTACACGCCGTGGCTGAACCCCACCCACACGTCTCGTACACTTGGAACTTGTATGGCTCTCCGATTCCACAGCACGCCTTGGAACTTCTCAGAGATGCCGTACTTACTAGGGTTATTTATAACCTTACGGTACGCGTTCCAGTAGTCTGCGTAGACTATTGTGGCGTTTGGATACTTGATCCTACATCTTATATAAAAAATTATATTAATAATGCAACTTTATTAAACCACCACTGGAAGCAACATTTATGATGGTAGAGTTGGTTTAGTATCTTCTCTTTGTTAAGTCACATGTATAATCAAGAATATTATATAAACTGACCTAAGTTGTTTAAGTTTGTATTGCAGTGCAAGATTGTGAGTGTAACTCTGGTTATTGATACTCTTCACACATCCTAGATTGTCTCGATTGTCTTCTGCTGCAAGAGACATGGTTAACGTCAAGCATCCGTGGCCGGATGTCCTTGTACAACCATATGTTTCACACCTTTGTTCAACAATGTCTGCAATTACAACTGAAAAGGGTTATAAATCAAACATTAGAGAATCAATCCAAACCAAACCAAACCGGTTGGTTAGGTTCATGACCAACAAATTTTTCTTTCATCGTTCTGGTTAAGTTATAGGCCAGTCTGGTCTACAAGCTCAGCAAACATTGAAGATAATTCCCTTTATCCCAGTCAACTACTTTATGTCATGTGCAAATCTAGAATTGGTTCTTGTAATTAGACAATCTTAAATTCAAATCAATTTGTGGACCCTTATATTGCACACCCTATTGCAAATCAATAATGCACCTAAAATCAATCACCTATAGGCTCTCAAGTTGTAAATGTTTAAAACTAATACATTTCAGTTTAATCAGTATTAATGTGTTAAATTTGTAAACCAACCTAAACCGATCATTTAATCTTCCATATGCATGGACTCGATGTAACGATAGCTCAAGGTACATTAAGCATGACTAAACTGTTAGATTCACTTCAACACCATGACTTGCAATCTATGCATATTGTAAATCATATATCTTTTGAATTAGAGACCAATTGGTTTAGTAAACGAATAAAAACACTATTTGACATAACTGTTTTACCTCCAAAAACCTTGTGTAGGTTGAAACACTAAGTGCTCTAATGGTGCCGCTTGATACAGTAGATCCTACGGTGTAGGAATAGTCGTTAACGCCAATTTCTCCAATCCAAAAGAGAGAATCTTTAAACAACGAAACCTTCTGGCTTGTTCCAAGTGTCTCCAAATACTTTTCGAACCAGCCAAGCTCAGTCTCTATAGACTGAGGAGTCATATCAAGCGTCAGATTCTTCTCCGCAAAGAAAGCGTGTTTAATCACCGTTGCTCCAGAGTCGAGAGACGGCGAAGTTAACGCCGTCAGTATCCGCAGCTGTGCCGTTACTACCGTTAGTGGTTCTGAGGCTGAGATACGGTGGCAGAAACGGTAAGTTCATCGTCTGCGCCACAAAATCGATGGTGAGTCGCCCGTCGGAGTAACGGTTCGTCGGACGTTTGAAGTAAGTCATGCCGTAAGGAAAGCTTGACAGGTGTCCGAATCCAGCCGGGCATTCGCCGGAACGTGAGTTTCCTGTGTCGGTGAAAGAGTCGACGAAGGCGTAGATTCTGTTGAATGGACGTCGGATGTCGGACGATGGAAATTGGTGCGGCGGAGGAGATGGTGGATAGGAAGAGGATTAAGCCAGAGATGGTAGTTGCTTGGATAAGAGAGATGGAGGAAGACATCGTGAAAAGAGGTTGAGATTTGAAATTAAAGCTCGTCCATGAAAATGGTCATGTGTTTTACATATATATATATACATATATATATATATATATATATATATATATATATATATATATATATATGTATATGTAATGTATTTGATTTTAACGAACTTTGCTATAAGAACATTAAAATAAATAAAATATGGTTAGCAAAAAAAAGTGGTTAGCAAAAAAAGATATAAATAAAAAGAGTAAATTTATTGTTGCATGTGAGAAATTATTTGTATGGAAATATGCCAATTTTCATTTTTCAATCCCCTCTACAACTGATAATAAACATTGTTGATATACTAATACTACACTTTTAACACAAACAAAAACACATGTATGCTTAACCACTCCAAGTATTTTAAAAATTGGATGAATTTTTTTATGTGGATATTATATACAAAACTATGATGTAACAATGTAAGATGGTTGTTCTTCTAAAGTTTTTATTTTCGATTATTTAAATTGTCAGCCTCATTAAAGAATGCAATAATATTTTAGTCGGTTATTATTTAACATCTTTATATATAAAGAAGAATTGCTTCTCTCCTTATTGTGACACGTCGGACGCCATGTCATAAACTCGAGTGTCGACAGCGTGACATGTGTCGTATGTATTGTGAACGTCGCGTTTCATTAAACATTATCTTTGTGGGCTTCGTCTTGAACGAGAAACGGCAGATCTTCTCTTCTCTTCCTGCAACGGCTGAGCTTCTCTTCGAACGTGATGTCTGAGCTTCCTTTCTCTATATGAAACGGCCCGATCTGTGATTAGTCCTATTAATTCCATCGCGAATCTCCAACTATACATAGGTGTGTTCTTTTTTCATGAAATTCATCGGTTCATTCTCTCAATCATTAGATTTCTGAAATTTCATAGATAAGAATGGCCAGCTCCGCTGCTTAGGTTTGTTCAGAGTCGTCAACTCCAGCTTTGGTCGTTAAGGAGTTGAAAGCGCCAAAGAAGAACAAAAAAAGTTAAGAACATTACGATTGTTAAACTAACGATAGAATAGCTCAATTTATATTATTGTTGTGTTGTGTTCCTTATGTTTACACTCGTAATCGTTTATTAATATCAATATTATATCTGATTTTGTTGATGTAAAGAAATAGAGAGTTACATAGATTTCTTGCATATCATTAGTTTACTCTTGCTCTCACATTTAATCTTTCTCTGGTAATCATGCTACTAATTGCTTTCTCCAGTAATCTAATCTGATCTGCTGTCAGTTGATTTTTTTTCTTCTTTTCATGGATCTTATTTTTTTAATAAGAACTTCGATGTACATTAAAATACTTTAGATTTTAATTTTGCTTCTGCCCTTTTTTAGTTTCCTATGAACTGACCAATTTGTCTTGATTTGTTTTTTTTAAGCTTTTGTAAACTGGGAAAACACTAAATAGTTTGAGAAAAAATAGTTGCAGACCTTCCACCCCAAAAGACAATGGAATCTCGCCAAATTACACAGAGGTGTCATCCAGCCCTGTGATTATCTAATGGGCACTTTGATCGATACAGTTGACAATCACGAAGACCCTGTTCGTTCTCACTCCATAGCCTTCTGTTCGTTCTCACACCATAACCTTTCGTCCTCTCAAGAGGTAGGATAGGAAATCTATGTACATGTAAAAAAATTGCAGACTACAGAAATTTACTGGATTTTTCATCACCCATAATGTTTATATGTTAGATAATCTCCACTACCTCTACTCATATCTTGGTAAAAAAAATATTCTTACATTCATATGTATGTGTTGAGTACATGAATAGTCTTCTAGATTGTGATACATAAGCAATTCACTTATACATTTTAGTTTTATTCATGATCTCTGTTATGTTCTTGATAAACTCATTAACATATACACATGTGATAATGCTGGTGAAAAATGTAGATAAGTACCTACTTAAAGTCTCAGAAGAGTTTAAGCAAACACATAGAAATAGAAATTTGATAGTTATACCAAGAGTTGCTTCATGCTTGCATATCTTTGTTTTCTTTTGCTTCTTTTGTTTTCTCTGTTTCTCTATATTCTATTTAATAATAAGTTTTAAATTTCAGAGAAATCACATTGTCTGCATCCAAGAGTTTTATTGCAGATTATATATCCTATTTAGTTTAAAGCTTGGTGATGCATACTTTCATTTGAGGTTTACGATATCCCATGATCTCCAAATCGGGCCTTTAGATAAGATAATTACTGGAATTTATTTTACACCACACAATGACCTGTTTTATAATAAGATTAGAGCAACATGGTGGATTTTCACGTTTACTTTTCTGGTGTCTTTAAGACCAAGCGCCTAAAGTGCTCCAATTTTCTTGCAGTTCTACAATTGTTTGTCTCAGTGCTTTTGATGTTCAGGCCACCCAATTTCACCAGAACTTAGTTAGGGTGCGTGTGGAGCCTACGGTCATTGTTACCACAAAATAAAATAAAACTTCTAATATTATTGTGCCTTAGAAGGCCGCACTTTCCGCTACACACCTAAGAGCTGAAATTCATTAGCCTGGTGTGAGCTTGGAAAATTAATCGATGACCTTAAGTCAGACCAAACCAAAAAAAAAAACAAATAACCAAAAAGTTCATATGTATTCAGAACCAAACAAATTGAAACTAAACCAAAACAATAATGAAAATACCGGAATAACTAAAATATAGCTTATATATAATAATATTTACTATACACTATTTAGTTTTAAATAACAAAATATCCTTAAAAACTATCATAAACCATTATTTGAATATTTTTAAATTTGATGTTTTTATCCGAACAATATGAATTACCAAATATTTAATCCAAAAATCCGAATCATTTACTTTTTAATTAAATTATTCAAAATTACTCAAAAATCAGAACTGTTACAAATTGGATCCAATTTTTAAAAATTATATTAGTAGGTTCTTAACTTTGTTACAAAAATTATTTTAAAAACCAAAATTATAGAAGTTAAATTGGACCGAATTTTGTAAATACTTGAACAGTCAATTAAGTTCTAGAACCGAGAAACAACAAATATAAATAACACATCATCGGGTGTATTTATATGTAAAGTAGAAATTATATAAACTAATACTCAATGAATTAATAAACACGATAAATTCATAAATTTCTGTGGTCCCAGCTTGGAACGATTTAAAATATGACACAAATTGATAAAATAATAATATAATATTTTTTGTAGAAAATCCTATGTAAATATATGGTCCTATTGTAATCGTAAATTAATAATCTACATATATATATATATATTTTATATAAGTACAAACAAAATACTGGATTGTTTGTTTTATATTTAGAAAAGTGTTTTTTTAATATTTCAATTTTTGATAATATTTAGTAAAATTATATCTTAACAACGTTTAAATTATATGAAACATATTTTCTATACAGTAAATAATATAATAAAAGTAATATGAAAGTCAAATTAAAATAATATGTATAGAATAAAATCAACTATTTCTTATTTTATTCAAAAAGAAATTCCAAAATAAAATTCTAAGAAAGGAATCATTTCATAAATTAATTACTCTACAAGTTAATAAAATATCAAGGTCTCCACATTAATAATTTATAGAAGCTTTACCGTATATCTTATTATATATAATTCCTCATGCCCAAACATTCTTAAAATCCCTTAACTTTATTATACTCTTTTCTTGCAAATGCTAACGATATCACTTAAATTATCCTAAGAAGTGAATTACTCTCTCAAATAAGAGGTTCAATTGTAGTACATAGGGGTCAAATCCACAGAGACTCTAGGATTACACAATAGATTGTTTAGTCTTCGAAATAAAGCTAGACAAGCAGGTTTAAAAACAACAATTCAGATGACGAGCAAGTAATTGCTCGGTTGATTGTTTTGGGTTGTTAAGAGGAAGAAAGGTAGCTAGACTTAGGTATTTTCTCAGGTGTGACATGCATGCAAGCTAGTTAGGGTTTTTACTATTCATAGTTCTGAACTCAATCTTAGGGTTTAATCTAGTTGATTATCTTCAACTGGATCTCGGTCAACAACTATCGTTCGATGATCATAACAAAATGTCGATCGATTATTCTATATGAATATCGGCGATGCACCTTTCGCTATATCGCTCGACAAGGTGATTACCCCGTCGATCGATATTGCTTCCAGCGAGCTTTAGTAATAGGTTTGAATCGGTTCGCTAGTCTTCACTAAGAAACGACTCTCGTGTACGCTTAGTGGGACTAGAACATCCTAGTTTGGTTTTCAGGGATTTGCCAAGTTCTCATTTGTCCAAATTAATCCTAAGATCTAGGTTAAGGGTGATCAATCCTTAGCATAGCATTAAGAACAACTAGATGAAGAACTATATTTTAAACACCCTAGAAATGGTTTATTTGCAGTACATAAGTCAACCTTAATGAGAAACCTAAATCTAACAAGAGAGATTACTCAAACATATTCATGGGAGACAAAATCATGATGGTTTGAATAATACTTTTAAATGATAATAATAAGAGAAACAGTAAAAGAGTAAAGTAAATAAGGGAGTTCAAGATCTTCTCTGTTATGTAGTTCAAATCTCTCTCTCTCCAATCCTAAGCTCTTTCAAAGGTAACAAGATGCTCCTCCCAAATTAGGTCTAAAAGGTCTCTAGGAAAGTCTGCCTCTAAAGTAATACAAAACCCTATTAATATAGCCTAACAGGCGGCCAGGGACTTAAGGTGTAATTATCGAACCCTTGTGAAACAGTTAGGTCTTCTAATTTGTAATTAATCACTCGGAGGACTTCTGTATCGATCGATGGTAGATGTTATTCATCGGTCGATTGCCTTAGCGGTTTATCGGTCGATGGTTCTTGATGAACATCGGTCGATAGCTTCAACATCATTTAGCTCTTAATCTCCTTAATGCCTCCATATTAGCTCCATAATGGCTAATTTACACCAACGAGTACCTGAACCTGTAAAAGCTCTAAAAAGGTACAAGAAGTATCCTTTTGTTTCCAAAAACATATATAAATCATGGTTGAAAATGGGTAAAATCCATGACATATCAACTCCCCCAGACTTATCCTTTTGCTTAAGCAAAGCATAGAACATTGGTCCAGAAAAAAGTTTGAAAGGCGGGAACTCCAGCAATCTCAAACTTAGAATCATCCCCTTTACCTTATTGGAAGCCACATCAAATATTCACCAACTTCAGAAGTACATTATACCATATCCTAGCCTAGCAACCAAATTCATCTAGCCAACAACTTAGTAATCATGTCTGATTAACCCCTCTACTGATTTCATTTATGCATAAAAAGAAAGGTGTAGGCTTTACCTTTGGAGTATCGATCAAGGAACACATGGACTCAACTCAAGCAAGTTTCTGAACCTAAGGCAGTCTTTTCTGATTCCTTTCTTCCCCCTTTATCTCTCTTCTCTGAATCCTTATAGTTTCAAATCCAATGAACATTGATGCCACTTAGGCTAATCTTTGTACATCTCATTGACTAGCAACATATGCAATTTTTAGAACAAGCGAATAATGGGATCGCAGGAGACACTCCTACCCCTCGCTTTGATCATCCTTTCAGAGTAGTATAATGGAGTCGCAGGAGACACTCCTACCCTCTACTCCTCAAGAAATCATATCACTTATACAACTTTTTTTTTTATTCAAATGGATGCCGAAGAGAGAGAAGGAAAGGAACCAGAAGCACACAGACTTTTACCTTCCAGACTTGCAGGAGGATTCCGATCCCTTGTATACCAAGCCCCAAGACAAGCAAAAGATATCAGGTTAGATTGGAAATCAGTTTTGGTTCCTCCAGACATTCATAACAGGTGTTGTCATAGCTGACAGGTGATCCATTTTAGCATCTATAGTACATTCTGCAGTTGACAAATCTAAGAATGGTGCTAAAGAGTGGTTAGATAACAAGTATGGATTAATCAAATCATTGCCCCCTTCTTTAAAATATTTTTTTTTGAATAATCATGAAATAGAAATGTTAGTAGATACCCCCCCCCCAGACTTAAACAACACTGTCCCCAGTGTTATTTGGTCTAAGAGAAAATTAGATAATATATTGTATGTAACAAATGTAGTCAGGTTAGTAAGATTTTCGTACCTCTATGCTTACATATCGATCGATATGTCAATGAAGACATCGATCGATGTATTGTCAGATGTATCGATCGACATACAATGCTATTGTCGATCGACGTAGGACATGTTGCAGAATGCCTTCATCTAAGGTGTTGTCAATCCGTCTAACTCATCATATATGAGTTATGTATCCCCTATGTTAGCTCTGTTAGACAGTCTCACTGCCCTCGTCGTCGTCCTCGTCGTCCTGACGGTACTGGTGAGATGGTCTTGCTGCTGCTGGGTCACTGGCTAAAGTACTAGCCCTGCTCGAACAACGCATCTCGAAACTCGGGCCCAGATGGCCTGAAGAGCATCCATCACTCCCCTCCTGAAGGCTCCCTGATTGCCGGTCTCTACCTCTGTGAGGTCCGGGAAAGGAGGGAGTGGTGCCTATGGGGTAGCTCGAGAGGTGCTAGCGCTGTGGACTCCTGTAGGTCGGCGCTGCGGTGGGTGTTCGCGGGCGTGACGAGGATCGGGCTGGAACCTGAGCCTGTCGATGTCCTCAGCAAAGTCAGTGATCTCTCGGTGTGACAGGGTGAATCTGCGGAAACTGTCCGTAGTCCTGAAACTCCAGACACGGTTCCTATCCAGCCACAGACTGTTACGCAGATGAGTTGCGTCCAAGTAGGCACGGGACGTATCTGCGCTGCCCTCATCCAAACGGATCCCAAGATGCTGGAAGATCGGTGTCAGCAGACTCCCTACCCTCTCTTTCTTCGCGGCTGCGCCAGAGAAAGGCTTCGTCTTCAGGCTGACCAGATGCTCAGCGAAAACAGCCCCAAGGTTGGGCAACGTCAACTCGCGGTCCGGGTCCAGAAAGGTCAGATCAACCAATCCGTCGAGTGCGTGGTAGAGAAGTGTAAGCTCGTGAATCCTCATCTTGTTGGGCTCCATCTTGCACATCAAAGTGGAGGCAAGGATCCTCATGAAGTACCGCAGAGTGGGATGGCGGATGTCTGTCTGAATGACCAAGGCAGAGCTCCAGTAACCTGTAGCAAAGATCTCCCAGAACTCCTTCACTCTCGGGAAGACTGAGAGGTTGCTGTGTGTGGCCGTAGAGTGCTCGAATCCGTAGATCGTGCAGAGGTCGGGGATGGTGATGTAGTACCTGATGCCCCTGGCGAAGAAAGAAAGAATGCCGTCAGAAGCAACGCTCGACTGTGGGTTGCTGTACTCGAAACGAACTGTAGCCATGAACTCCTGACGAGCGAGCTGTAGAGGTCGTAAGACTGAGCGGCCATGGTCTCAAACCCTAGCTGAGTGAGCATCTCTCCAATGTCACCATCGATTCCCAAACTCTGGATAGTGTCGGGATCGATGAACTGAGTGGGTGCAATCTCCACTCCCAGCTATGCATTGTAGAACAGGCTGTCAAAGGCATCCCACTCATCAGTCACTGGGCGGTGAAGGCACTCGTTGCTCTTGGCTATCCTCCTCGGGTTAGTGAAATCCCGGTAGATCCTAATGGGCTTTCCATCGTCACGAGGACAAGGATCGCGCTCGTCTTTCCTTTCTGATTGGGAGGAAGATGAGGATGACGGAGGATTTCTCCTGGAGGAGCCAGCTGTGTCAAGCTTCCTCTTTGTTCTCCTCTCTCGTTGTTCATCTGCTGAGATCATCTGCATGAAAACATAAAATGAGAGTGTCAGAGTGTCAGTTGTTCGTTCTGTTGATCAATATTGATCGATGTATACGTGAGTATATCGATCGATATGTTAGCCTATTGTTCAATTGAGATGCGCATATCGATCGATAATGCGAGGCATATCGATCGATGTCGAGCTCCGAAACCTGCAAAAATCTCAGCATCCCAAATCGCGATTTTAAATTGTAGTTGCTAGTTCTAACACTCATAAACCTTTATTCTAACAATCCTAACAAATTTAATCGATTAAAAACAAGTCTATCTACCAGATTCAGTTTGAAGTTTGTTTCAACCAATGTACTTAAAATATCTAATAATCATGTGACTATACCTTGAAGATTGGTGGAATGAACAATTTAACCGAGAAGAGAGATGATTTTCGAGTCGATTAAGGCAAAAAACGGTGAGATTCCGTGAAGAATTGAGAGAGAAAGAGAGGTTTTTGTTTTTCAGAGGTGTTTTGCGATTTGTGAGAGAGAGCAGCGCGTATCGAGTTAAAAAGGAGTTTGCCCTCGATACGGCCGTATCGATCGATGAAGATGGCCCCGTATCGATCGATGGCATCCTAAATAATCTACTATGTTTACTAATTTCGTCAAAGTTTTAATTTTTATTACTGAAACTATAAATTATTATCGCAATTCTAGTTAAATAGTAAGAAATATAATCCTAATAGTGGGTTGCCTCCCACTCAGCGCTTATTTTTAGTCATTTAGCTTGACTTTTCTGCTTAATCTAATTAGAGTTAGGAATGCCTAACCCTAAAGGTTTTACATTTGGGGGTTTAACCCAATAGTGCTTTACTCGTTGGCCATTCACTGTGAATTCTTCTCCTTTGTCATTTATAAGGGTGATGGTACCATTTGGTCGGACCTCTGTAATGGTAAAGGGTCCCGACTAACGAGATCGGAGTTTTCCGGGAAATAATGTCAATCGAGAGTTATATAAAAGAACTTGATCGTTTGGGAAAAAATGTCGAGAAATGATCTTTCTGTCGTGATAAGCTTTGGTCCTTTCTTCATATAATTTCGAGTTCTTGTAAGCCAAATGCCTCATTTCATCCAGTTCATTAAGCTGGATGAGTCTCTTTTCTGCAGCCGTCTTAATGTCAAAATTTAGCAATTTAGTCGCCCAGCTGCTTTGTGTTCTAGCTCAACTGGTAAATGGCAAGATTTTCCATAAAGCAGATGAAATGGAGTTGTTTCTAGTGGAGTTTTAAAGGCAGTCCGATAAGCCAAGAGTGCGTTATCTAGTTTCCGAGACCAATCCTTCCTTGTGGCTCCCACAGTCTTTTCCAATTTTTTTTTAATCTGTCTGTTAGAAACTTCGACTTGTCCACTTGTCTGCGGATAGTAAGGTGTTGCCACTCTGTGGTGAACTCCGTTTTTCTTGAGTACGTTTTCAAAAATTTTGTTGATGAAGTGTGTTCCACCATCGCTTATAACTACTCTAGGTACTCCAAATCTAGGTAAAATGATGCTCTTTAAAAGTTTGATAACGACAGAGGCATCATTCGTTGGTGAAGCTATTGCTTCGACCCATTTGGAAACATAGTCGACAGCAACTAGAATGTATTTGTTTCCATAAGAAGAAGGGAAAAGACCCATAAAGTCTATCCCCCAGCAATCAAAGACTTCTACTTCAAGTATAAACTTTTGTTCCATCTCGTGTCTTTTGCTGATTTTTCCTCGACGGTGACATCTATCGCATTTAAAGATAAAGGAGTGAACATCGTGAAACATTGTAGGCCACCAAAATCCGGCCTGAAAGACCTTAGAAACCGTTTTAAAGGTTGTAAAATGTCCAGCATAATCGGATCCATGACAATGGAAAATAATATCCAAAATTTCAGTCTCAGCTACACAGCGTCTGAATATCCCGTTAGCACATTGCTTATAAAGGTAAGGTTCATCCCAATGGTATCTCCTGACTTCTCTGAATAATTTGTTTCTGTCATAATTTTTGAGTTCTTCAGGTTCGACGTCTGCAGCTAAATAGTTTACTATATCAGCGTACCAAGGTCTATCTTTGAATTTCCTTTCCACCGCGTGTGCTTCGTGATCAAAATCTTCATGCTCGACGAGATCATGTTGATCTGTGATCGAATGGCAGGCTACGGCAATGGTCATATCAACGGTAATCTTAAATAGGATGTTCCGTAAGTCAAAATCGTCTACTTCATCGATCGACATAGCATCGCTTGTATCGACCGATGCGTCATCCTCTTCATCGATCGACATGAGTGTTCCGAACCTGATTTCCTCATCTCCATCCCCGTCGACCGATACATCCTCAGATGAGAGATGTATTTGGCCAATGAATGATGGGTCTGTGAAATAGACGTTTTCAGTGGGTAAGAAATCATCAAGAGGGACGTCATTGTCTACTCTTATTCGGGAAAGATGATCAGCGACACCATTATCTACTCCCCTTTTGTCTTTAATTTCAATATCAAATTCTTGGAGTAGAAGTATCCAGCGGATAAGTCGTGGCTTCGCATCTTTCTTTTGCATGAGATACCTAATAGCCGCGTGATCAGTATGAACGATGACTTTCGAACCAACAAGATAGTTGCGAAATTTTTCGAAAGCGTAGACCACTGCAAGCAGCTCTTTTTCAGTTGTCCCATAGTTTCTCTGAGCTTCATCCAGAGTCCGGCTAGCGTAATAGATAGCATGTATCTTTTTATCTTTACGTTGCCCTAAAACCGCACCCACAGCGAAATCACTCGCATCGCACATTATTTCGAAAGGAAGATTCCAGTCGGGTGCTTGTACGACAGGGGAAGATATTAGTGCTTTCTTAATCTTTTCAAAAGCTTGATTACATTCTGATGTGAAATCGAATTTAACATCTTTGCAAAGGAGGGTAGTTAGAGGTCTGGCAATTTTGCTGAAGTTCTCTATAAATTTCCTATAAAATCCAGCATGTCCGAGGAAACTCCTAATGTCTTTTATGTTTGTCGGTGGTGGCAGACTAGTCATCACCTCAATCTTTGCTCTGTCTACTTCGATTCCAGCAGCGGAAACTTTGTGCCCAAGAACGATTCCATCATTAACCATAAAATGACATTTTCCCAGTTTAGAACTAGATTCTTCTCTTCACACCTCCCCAGGACTTTACATAGGTTATCGAGAAAATCTTAAAAACTAGATCCATAAACTGAGAAATCGTCCATGAATACTTCCATGAAATGTTTTATATATCAGTGAAAATCGACATCATACAACGTTGGAAAGTAGCTGGGGCGTTGCACAGGCCGAATGGCATTCTGCGATATGCGAATGTTCCATAAAGGCATGTGAAAGTTGTCTTTTCTTGATCGTCTGGATGTATGGGGATCTGGAAGAATCCGGAATATCCATCAAGAAAGCAATAGTGCTTATGATTTGCTAGTTTTTCCAGCACCTGGTCAATGAACGGCAGAGGAAAGTGATCCTTCCTAGTTGCGGAATTCAGTTTCCTATAGTCGATGCACATGCGGTGTCCAGTTACAGTCCTTGTCGGGATAAGTTCGTCTTTATCATTCTTAACCACTGTAATACCTCCCTTTTTTGGTACCACATGGACTGGGCTTACCCAATTGATGTCTTAAATTGGACAGATGACACTGGCATCAAGGAGTTTGATAATTTCCTTCTTAACTACTTCCTTAAGGTTGGGGTTCAGCCGTCTCTGATGTTCTATAGATGACTTAGATTCGTCTTCCAGATGAATCCGGTGCATACAAAGGTCGGGAGAGATACCCGGAATATCCTCTTGAGAGTATCTGAGTGCCTTCCTGTACTTGCGAAGTTTGTTTTATAACAGAGCGAGCTCCCCATTTGTAAGATTTACGTTAACTATTACGGGATAGGAATTATCGAGAAGGAAAGCATATTTGAGCCTAGCAGGCAGTGGCTTTAGTTCCACATTAGGTGCTTTTTCCTTAGTTAGATTCCCTAAAGAAGACGGTTGTCGATCGACGGAGTACGTAAATATCGATCGATATCAATTTTTAACTCGTCGTCTTCTTTGCTTTCAATGTCTGTGGTCTCATGGCTTGCGTCCATCAAATGATTATATTCATATGTTCTGTTGTCTATGCTGAACACTTTGTTTTGAGAAAGCATGAGTGCATCCTCTAAGTGGTCATCTGAGAATGATTCTTCGAAAGATTCTTGAGTCAGCTCATCGATTTCATCCACGTAGGAGGATTGCCTATCTATTAAGGGACGTGTCAAAATCTTCTCCATATCAAACCTCATTGGAATGTTCCCTATGTTCTGATTGATTCGTTCCTCCTTGACATCGATAATCGCATTTTCGGTAGCGAGGAATGGTCTTCCTAATAAGATTGGATCCCTTGGTTCATTCTTGTAGTGAAGTACAACAAAATCCGTTGGTACGGGGCATCCATCAATTTCCACAGGTACATCTGCAAGTACTCCTTCCGGAATTCTAACGGATCTATCAGCGAGAACTAATTGAATATTGGCTGGTGTAAATTCTGTATACCCAAGAGATGTAGCAACGGAATGTGGCATTAGATTTACACTAGAGCCTAGATCACAGAGTGCTCTTGGAAATTGCTTATTTTGAATAGTACAATTAAGAACAAAACTACCGGGATCAGGTCTTTTGACTAGGGTTTCACTTTGAATTATAGCACTAACCTCCTCAGAGATCATCATGACACTGCGCTTGTCTGTTGAAAAGCTTTTGGTTGTCATTACTTTAACATATTGTCTTATCGTCGGTGAAATTCTAAGGGCATCAATTAGTGGCAGCTCCACTTTGATTCTTTCGAATGCCTTCCTACAGATTTCTCTATCTATATCACGCTTAGTGTTGGATTTACTGGGAGGGAAGGGAGGTAATGTTTTATACACCCGTTCTATAGTCGGTGCGGCGGGCGCTGAGTTTTCTTCCGAACTGCTGGGGGTCTGTCGATCGATATTTCCGTCTTCTTTACATCGATCGATATCAATGGTTTCCTCCGAAGTTTTCTCCTCTTTATCAAGATCGATCACCTCCTTCTCAGTTCCTTGAGGATTTTCGGTCCTATCTTTGTTCTGAGAAGGTTCCGGTCTCGTTTTATAGAGTAGCACAGGATTTGGAAGGGGTTTATTTATTTCTCGAGTTTCATTGCTTCCTTCCGCAGAGGTATTTTCTTTAGCGTTTGGAGTGAGTTGCTTCCCGCTTCTCATGAGTACAGCACTAACATGCGTCTCGGGTTGGTATCAGTCCTTCCCGGAAGACGTCCCGCTTCTCTCTTGATAGCGATTGCATTTTCAGCGACATGACCCTCCAATCTTTTAACTTGTTCGCTTAAGGCATCTAATTTCTTAAACAACTCGCTGTGAACAATGTTTATTTTGGTGTTTAGGTCATTCTCTAGTCTCCGATTTCCAGTGAAAGCCTGGTTTAGCCTTTCCTTGGTGTGATCCAACTAGGGCATCATAGTTCCGGTAAAACTATCTTCGTTGAGATCGCGCACCTGAGGATCATCCTCTTCAACGAAGCATGTCTGTCTAATGGACTGAATATCCTCATTAAATTGGATTGTCTCGGATCTCCTCTCTTTTATGAAAGAGTGAAGCGAATCCAGAGATTGTTTGATTTCACATAACTGAAGTTCGTTTCTGGACTCAGCTTCTCTCTCTCTATCTCTAATCTCATAAGATCTACTCGTAGCTATGTTTTTAATTAGTCGCTTTGCTTCTCCAGGGTTCCTAGTGCTAAAGTTTCCTTCACTTGCATTGTCAAGTGTGATTTGGTAGTCTAGTTCGAGACCTTCGTAAAAGAATTTAAGGAGTTGTGGTTCTGAATAACCATATGGTGGATGCAGTCGAGTTGATAATTCCCGAATCTAATCCAAGCATTTTTGAATGACTCACGTGGATCTTGAAGGAAAGTAGAAAGTTTATGTCTCACAGCCCAGTATCGAGCTTCATCGAAGAATTGATTGATGAATGCATTTCGAACTTCTTCCCAGCAGGTTAGAGAGCCTGTTGGTATCTGATTTAACCACTTCCTGGTTTCCCCTCCTAAGGAGAAAGGGAAGAGCCTACAGCGATTGCATTCATCAGGTACTAGGTCTTCCAGATATTCGACGTGCTCGTGTGGGTGCTCTGAGGCAGACCCACGGAAAGGGTTATTTCGTACCAGATGGATAAAATCTAGATGAAGTGTAGATTTATTTATGTCATCTTCTGGTAACTTGATAGCAGACCTATTGGAATAGGTCTTAATGGGGTCTAAGTAGTTTTGCAATTGACCCGCATCTTCGACAGAAGATGGACAAATTCCAACAGGGATTGCAGTCCCCTGTTTAATTGTTAAGTTATTGGTTTCATTGCTTAATTGACCTATTGGTTTGTTTAGGACTACTTCCTCATTAGCAAGATTGGTAAGTAAGGACTTACCTGCTTCCGGCTGGGTGGCGTCGATCGATGTACATGGAGCTGTGTCGATCGATTCCTCGCTCGACATATCGCTTGATGTGTTCGTATGTGCATCGGTCGATGCTCGGCCGAAATCCGTCTCTTCCATCTTAAGGTCCTGTAGTAGCAGGAAAAAAGGAAAAGATTTAAGTAAACACGAAAATAAAGTCTAGACTATATTCTAAACTTAATCTAATGGTAATAAGAAAGAGTCCCCGGCAACGGCGCCAATTTTGATATCACTCAAATTACCCTAAGGAGTGAATTACTCTCTCAAATAAGAGGTTCAATTGTAGTACTTAGGGATCGAATCCACAGAGACTCTAGGATTACACAATAGATTGTTAATTTTCGAAATAAAGCTAGACAAGCAGGTTTAAAAACAGCAATTCAGATGATGAGCAAGTAATTGCTCGGTTTATTGTTTTGGGTTGTTAAGAGGAAGAAAGGTAGCTAGACTTAGGTATTTTCTCAGGTGTGACATGCATGCAAGCTAGTTAGGGTTTTTACTATTCATAGTTCTGAACTCAAACTTAGGGTTTAATCTAGTTGATTATCTTCAACTGGATCTCGGATCAACAACTATCGTTCGATGATCATAAGAAAGTGTCGATCAATTATGCACCTTTCGCTATATCGCTCGACAAGGTGATTACCCCGTCGATCGATATTGCTTCCATCGAGCTTTAGTAATAGGTTTGAATCGGTTCGCTAGTCTTCACTAAGAAACGACTCTCGTGTACTCTTAGTGGGACTAGAACATACTAGTTTGGTTTTCAGAGATTTGCCAAGTTCTCACTTGTCCAAATTAATTCTAAGATCTAGGTTAAAGGTGATCAATCCTTAGCATTGCATTAAGAAGAACTAGATGAAGAACTATATTTTAAACACCCTAGCAATGGTTTATTTGCAGTACATAAGTCAACCTTAATGAGAAACCTAAATCTAACAAGAGAGATTACTCAGACATATTCATGGGAGACAAAATCATGATGGTACGAATAATACTTTTAAATGATAATAATAAGAGAAACATTAAAAGAGTAAAGTAAATAAGGGAGTTCAAGATCTTCTCTGTTATGTAGTTCAGATCTCTCTCTCTCCAATCCTAAGCTCTTTCAAAGGTAACAAGATGCTCCTCCCAAATTAGGTCTAAAAGGTCTCTAGGCAAGTCTGCCTCTAAAGTAGTACAAAACCTTATTAATATAGCCTAACAGGCGGCCAGGGACTTAAGGTGTAATTATCAAACCCTTGTGAAACAATTAGGTCTTCTAATTTGTAATTAATCACTCGGAGGACTTCTGTATCGATCGATGGTAGATGTTGTTCATCGGTCGATTGCCTTAGCGGTTTATTGGTCGATGGTTCTTGATGATCATCGGTCGATAGCTTCAACATCGTTTAGCTCTTAATCTCCTTAAAGCCTCCATATTAGCTCCATAATGGCTAATTTACACCAACGAGTACCTGAACCTATAAAAGCTCTAAAAAGGTACAAGAAGTATCATATTGTTTTCAAAAACATATATAAATCATAGTTGAAAATGGGTAAATCCATGACATATCAGCTAACAAAAAACACATACAACAAAAATAGACAAAAGTAATATATGTATATACATAACACGTAAATTGTGTCTGCGCGTAGTGCGGGCTTGCCCTAGTAATAGATTAAAAAAAGTATAGATACAAACAAAAAGCGTAATAAAATGATCTAAACTTTTTTTTATTTAATATCATCCAAAGTTCCAAACTCATACTAACAAAGAATTATTACTATATGTATAATCTACTAATTTAAAATCATATTAAAAGGTTGTCATTTAAGTTTTGGACATATCCATTTTTCATTAATAGTTTAGATTAGATAAATAGATAATATAACTCAAATTATCATGTTACATTAATATATAATATATACTAACAATTTATTGTTCTATTTAATATTTATTGAATATTTAATTTAAATGACTTTTATAATTATTAAACTAGTTTAAGATATGCGCCATGCGCGGAATTAACATTATGTATATAAGTTATTTTAAATATTATAATTTATTTTATTTTCATTCACATATTGTGAAATAAGAATTATATTGAATAATTGAGAATGAAGCAACTATTTCGCATATAATTAAATTGTAGTAAACACATAAATCAAAACAATCACTTTTTATTTTATTGGCAAATAAATCAAATAATCATTTTTGTTTATTTTATATGATATATAACTAAATTTAAACGATATTCACACAGATACACTATATTTTAATATGAATATTTATTAATTTAAATTTCCTAGTCATATAATTTTATTAACATTTGTATGTTTCCTATAACAGTACATTTAAACCATTAGTTATAAAATTTTCAATCTGAGAATTTTAACTTACAGTAATTTATAATATTTTTAAAAATTTGATGCAAATTTTGAGATTAAAATAATAAGGTCTCAATACTTTTTCAATGCAAATTTCAAAATTAACATATTTATATATTTTATATCGTATAGAGTTTAATTAAAAAATATTAATATATATATGTATTAATTGAAACTTCTATTCATATGATTTTATGATCATTTGTATCGTGTTATAGCAAAAAAAAAAAATTAACCATTGATCACAATCTTCAAAGTGAGACTTTTAACAGTTTAAATAATTTACAGTCATTTTTAAAAATTTCAAATATAGCATATAAGAAAAACTCTAATTTTTTTATTATATGGTTAATGTGATTGTTTAATTTTTTAAAATAATATAAATTTAAACAAAAATGATGGAGGATACAACAATTCTTATCAAATATTTATTATTCAAAATCATTAATTGTTATATATATGTTATTAATATTAGGTAATTATGTAAATTTTATATATTTAAGGAAAGAATGAAGAATATTTTTTCTACACTACTAATCAATTTGATAGTTATTTTAATAAAAATTATAATATATGATTAGATAGACCAACCTATTTTCTAAGGATTCTAAGAATCAACATAGTAATGACAAATAGCTAGCTACCTCAAATTTTGTAATATTTCTCAATTAATATATAGGGGATATATATTTTATATGGTATATAGTTAATTTAAACAATAATATATATATATATATATATTAAATGAAACTTCATATTCAAATGATTTATGATCATTGGTATTTTGTTATAGCAAAAAAATTAAACCCTTGATCACAAATTTTCATTGTGAAATTTTTTTTAACAATTTTAATAATTTATAGTCTTTTTTAAAATTAAAAATATAACATTTAAGAAAAATCAGTATATGGTTAATGATTTTTTAATTTCTTTTAATATTATAAAATTAAACAAAAATGGTAGAGGGTACAAAAATTGTTGTCAAATCTTTATTACTCAAAGTCATTAATTGCCACATATATATGTTAATCATATTAGGTAGTTCTTTAGTTTTTGTTTACGAAAAGAATGAATAATATTTTTTTGTATACAGTACTACAAATCAATTGATAATTAATTTAGTAAAAATTATAATATATGATTAGATGGACGAACTTATTTTTTTAAATATTCTAAGAATCATTAACATGTGATTACTCTAAATGTTTCTCAATTAATATATAGAAGATATATTTATATAATCTAATTTGTTATATTAATGACTGAGCGGATTTAATGGAGTATCTATGTTAAGTTAGCATTTGTATGTAAAATATGCACATAAAAATCTAAGACATGGGATGTAGTTACTTTTTAAGTTAGGTTTAACGAAATTTAGAAAACCTAGATTAGTTAAATGAATATCAAAAATGATATTAGTTAGTCAATCTAATTAATTTACATACAAACTGAATACTAAACATAAAAAATAGTATTTTTATATCAAATTGACATAAAGCGTTGCTAGAATTGATTTACTTATACTATCATGTGTTTTCTATCAAACATAGTATATTTTTTTGAACGAGTACATATGAAAACATAGACATTATAAATAAAATTATACAATACACTCTTTCCATTGGCCATATACAGTTAAAAATATACTGATTTTGGAATAATTGCTAAATAAAATAAGAATATCATAAGATAACACAACTTTTTTTTATAAAAAAATATAGCATATAAGGTTCAAAATGGTCGAAATAGGTTTCATTAAAAAGGTAATCTACATTTATACTCTTAGGATTAACTAATCTAGAGTTAATATTTATATTTTAGGAATAAGAGATGAAGTTTAGGATTAAAAAAACATATAATTACGATTTAAAATTTAAAATAATAATTTTAGAAATATTTTTATAAAAGAGTTTTTAATTATAAATAAAATATCAAAAAGTTTCAATTTTTTTCTGAAAAACTATTTTTTCTCAAAAAGCCTCGAATAATTTTACGAAAAGAATGAATAATATTTTTTTGTATACAGTACTACAAATCAATTGATAATTAATTTAGTAAAAATTATAATATATGATTAGATGGACCAACTTATTTTTTTAAATATTCTAAGAATCATTAACATGTGACTACTCTAAATGTTTCTCAATTAATATATAGAAGATATATTTATATAATCTAATTTATTATATTAATGACTGAGCGGATTTAATGGAGTATCTATGTTAAGTTAGCATTTGTATGTAAAATATGCACATAAAAATCTAAGACATGAGATGTAGTTACTTTTTAAGTTAGGTTTAACGAAATTTAGAAAACCTAGATTAATTAAATGAATATCAAAAATGATATTAGTTAGTCAATCTAATTAATTTACATACAAACTGAATACTAAACATAAAAAATAGTATTTTTATATCAAATTGACATAAAGCGTTGCTAGAATTGATTTACATATACTATCATGTGTTTTCTATCAAACATAGTATATTTTTTTGAACGAGTACATATGAAAACATAGACATTATAAATAAAATTATACAATACACTCTTTCCATTGGCCATATACAGTTAAAAATATACTGATTTTGGAATAATTGCTAAATAAAATAAGAATATCATAAGATAACACAACTTTTTTTTATAAAAAAATATAGCATATAAGGTTCAAAATGGTCGAAATAGGTTTCATTAAAAAGGTAATCTACATTTATACTCTTAGGATTAACTAATCTAGAGTTAATATTTATATTTTAGGAATAAGAGATGAAGTTTAGGATTAAAAAAACATATAATTAAGATTTAAAATTTAAAATAATAATTTTAGAAATATTTTTATAAAAGAGTTTTTAATTATAAATAAAATATCAAAAAGTTTCAATTTTTTTCTGAAAAACTATTTTTTCTCAAAAAGCCTCGAATAATTTTTTCCCAAAATAAAATAAAAGTATTTTTCTATTTTTTTAATTTATTATTTAATATATATTTATATTTATATATCTATAGAGTAAGTGTACGACTGTTATTTACATCTTTAATAAAATTTCTTTTGGTCATTTTTCTCTTTGTGTGTGTGTTTTTTTTTTTGTAATAAAAACTCTTTAAAGTCTTTGTAGAAAATTTGCCCAAATAAAATAGAACATCAGAAATCGAATGATTTTGAAATAAATTTAAATTTACATATTTAATTAATTAAATGTACATATTTAATTAATTATTAATGCTCAACAAAAAAAGACATGCATATATATATTAATAAACTATGTGGTTTTCTCCGCAGTGCATTTGTTTTAGGTAATTTATTTTTAATAGTTTTGCCCGCGTAGTAATGAAAGACATCAAATTATTAAGCCCAAATAATTGTGGTGTCGATGAAATTATTACTCACTAGATTCTGACCCGTATACCTGTTCGGGTATTTTCTTAATTTAATATTATTCATAATTTCTCCCACTTTTTTAATTTTACGACTAACCAATACAAACATATTATGTATAATATGAATTTATAGTTTTTTTTTTGTCATCATGATTTTATAGTTTATATGCTTCAATTTTATTATTTTTTTAAACTGTCAAATTCTTTTACTCGTTTATATATATATATATATATCATGATGGAATAGCAATATAAATAAATGTGAATCAACTAAAGCAAATCATTTGTTTGTTTATATATAATTATTTTTGTATAATATTTAATTATTTATGAGTAGCAATATTTTTAGTTCTTAATAAGATAGATAAATAGGTATTCGATGATAGTTTTATTATAAAATTCTACGATCTTTCTTCTCTTTTGAAATTGATAGTTTGTGAGATACATTTATTATATATCTTTGCTTATAGATAATTACTTCGTGCAATATATTATATTTTAAATCATAGTAGACAAAATAGTTTAATTATTATTTTAATTATATATATATATCGATCCTTGTTTGTAGGCCAATAAATATAATTATTATTTTTAATTTTTATATTTAATTATATTTATTCTCAAACCTGGTTAACACATTTGCAAAAGGAATATACGTTTTGAACTTTAATAAAGATTGTTTTTAGTTTTAAGAGCTTAAATTATTTGGTTATTGTATTTTTAGATTTGTAACATTAAAAAAAACATACGTTGAGTTTGTGGTATAATAGAAGGAATATTTGCATAACCGATAATCCCATATACAGCTTGTTCATTAATCATTTTAAATAGGTATGCGGAATATATTAATTTTAAAGGAAACTGGAGTTAACTAAAAAAAATTTGATATAGCATTAAAAAATGTTACAGCTTAAAAGTAGGTGTTAAGTAAATATTGATATGGTAACATTAAATCGTTTGTGGAAGCATCGTAGCCTACTGGTTAAGGTGTAAAGGCTTCTACACCAGATCTGGAGTTCGAACCGCAGACTATGCAATTTCTTGCAGATTATAGAAAATTCAGGTTTCAAGTCCCGGAAAGAGCGATTTATTAAACAATTATGCATATTACGGAAGAAAGACTTACGACTCATGTTATGCAGTTAGGCGTAGATCCTTATAAGGCATGTAGTATTGTCGGCTGTCGATCATCTATGTAATCTTTCTCATATCATAATTGTAATATCATAATAAATCAGCGTTATAAAAAAAAACATAAAATTATGTGAATGCTTAAATATAGGATGTGCTATGGGATATCATTGATTTAAGTGATACGGTTAAGTTTATCAATTTAATTAAAGTGCTATTGTAAATATATAAAAAAAATTAGGGTTAGTTTTAAATTGTACTTCTGTTTTAATAGATTACTATATTTTGATCTGCGCTTTAAAAGCGCGAGATTATTTTTTTATTGAAAAATTAATAAATATTTATTTAATAGAAGTCATGTATTTAAATTAGATATAAAATTGTTTTTTATAGAGGCCATCTAACTTATTAGAAGCATCATTTATTATATGTTAAAGTTTAGCTTTTCTTTTTAAGGTTTATATGTATAGCTAAACTTTTTTGATGTAAATATATTAATCGACTTAGGTTATGAGGAATAATTTTCAAGACAAACTGAAATATATAGGTTTAATCCGTATTAAAATGCATGATCCTAATTTTGAACATAATTATAGTATTTTAGTTTAATAAAATAAGTATTTCAAATTTAATATGTTTTATGTTAGTTTATAAATTTATAGATTTTATAAAATAACGTGTGTTTATATATTAACTATAAGAAGAATAAAAAGAATAATCTGTTTAGTTAAACCATTTTGTAATAGTTTAAAATTTATTTTAACCCACTTGGTTAAAATATTATTAGTTTCATAAACCTGCTTTGAAATATAATTATAAATACTTTATATTTTTAAAATTATGAGTTTTCACATTTTGCACCCTACTATATCTATATTTATATTGTTTTAATTTCTGATTATACATTAAATGATTTTAATTTTTGAATTTTAACAGTAGAGTTCAATTATTTGAATCTAATTTAAAGTGGGTTAACTAAATAGGCTTGCTAAAATCTATCCATCAGTTAGTCAATTAATATTTAGTAGAATATGAAGTTGGGCTCAAAATGTTGTGCAAACTAAAACATAATTAGTTGATCTCGTCAGAACCTTTTGTATTATTCCGCAAAGGAATTTCAGAAAATAATTAAAGAAAAGAAAAGCAAAGAGACCTATATAATATTCACATAGTGAATGATCTATCATAAAGTTCCCTTACTATCATAGTTTTTTTTTTGATCAAAACCCCTTAATACCATAGTTACATCTATTTTCTACATAGACAATAACACTTTTGTCGTTTGACCGTGTAGATTCCTCCGTTGTATGTCTTTCGATGAAAATATCGAGTGATAAAAGTATAATAGCAACAATATTGTAAAGCCCAAGAATAATAATAAGTGTTTGGATTTTCGTAAGGACTGCAATAAAAAAATAGAATCAACTACACCAACAAGAGGTTGTAGATTCTCAAAATATAAAAGATATTGTTTGGCAAATCTCGAAGTAATTAAGTTGTATTTTTTAATTTAAGGTAAATAAGGAATATTTGTTTGTTTTCATCAAATAAATATCGTAAAATAAATAATAAAAGTATACTAAAGAAAAGGAATGGTATATGTTTGTAAATAACTCCAAAACTAAGGGCGAAATCCTATGAGTGATTCTGTTTTAATAGTATAGATATGTAACAATATTTTCTACAATAAATGTGGAATGCATACCTAAATTAGCATTACACTTAGCACAGCTGTATTTATTAAATATTTTCAGTAAAAAATTCCATCAGATTTGTGTAAATAAAAGAAGCTTAATCCGCATTTCAACGCAGATGATATTCTAGTTGTCAACTTGTCATATAAAATTATATCATAGTTAACAAGAAATCCAGCCTTATTCCATTTTCTATATCAAATATCGTTTTGCAATAAAATATACTCAAACTCCATTTCATTTTCGATTCTAGAATAGATTAATGGTTATGGTTACTCCATTTACTCTAAAATAAAATTTAATTTTACTCTAGTGTATTATTCTATTTTTTATTTCAAAAAGAATATTTCAAAATAATTCTAGTTTTAATTAATAATTATTAATAATACCTTCTACTTATAAAAAATCACCAATTAACTTCAACTATCTTATGTTTACAAAACTTTCATAAAATATTATTTATTTAAATTAAATATTTATTATTAAAAAGTACCATAAATCATAAAATATTTTTAAACATTCATATTATTGCATTTTTAAAATACTGTTAAGTATGAAATAAAAACGTTTAATATTTAAAATACTTTCCTTTAAATTAATAAAATTTTAAATCCAAAACGGGGTATCATAAATGGAGTAACCCTGCCATTACTCTATTTTGGAGTTTAAAATAAAATGAGATTGATATATATTTTACTCCAAAATTATTTCTGAAGTAGAAAGTAGAGTAGGGTTGGAGATGTGTTAATCATATCTATTATTCTATTTTGGAGTCTTATTTACAGGATGGTCCTTTAAAAACTTGAGTGTTTTATTTCATATTCAAATATTTAAAATAATATAATAACATGAAAAGAAATATTATTTTCATAAGATTTTATTTAATAATTTAACATAAAGATGCATTAAATAATAAAAAATAAACATATAATATAAAATAAATATAACATAAAATAGGTGATTTAATAATCCATTAAGTCATTTCTGAAATCGCCAAGATCGGTGAAGCATTGCCTAAACGATGAAAATGATCGATTCTAAAATTTTTTGTTTGATTTATTTAAATAAATAAATAAATTATTATTTATTATGAAATACATTAATTGACCATTTGTAAAAAAACATATTATAATACTCATTACGGAACTAAGATATGCTATCCTATATATATATATATTTATGTTTTTATTGTACTTTCTAATAATAAAGATTTAATTTAAATAAATTATATCTTTATGAAGGTTTTGTAAAATTAAGATAGTTGGAGTTAATTGGTAATTTCTTATAAATAGAAAGTAATACTAACGATTATTAATTAAATAAAAAAGAACCATTTGAAATGTCATTTTAGGATAAAATGTGGAGTACTACATCTGAGTAAAATCTTCATTTTGATGTTGTACAATTTTAAATAAAAAAATAAAGTAACACATTGGAGATGTTCTAATACAATGGTAATACAAGTCTAAATATTATTACCAGACTTTGCCCAACAAGCCGCATACTTATGTAGCGTAAACAGTCCTTTTTGTCGACAAATATGCATATTAATGGATAATATGTTGGATAGATAATAAATGGAGTAAATAGAAAAGGAAGTCGGTGAGGCATGGAGGAGGTTAAGAGCATCGTTAACGCAGTATTTTCACACCGTCTCTTATTATAAAAATGAATTAAAATAAATAAAAAACATGTAATAAGTGAAGAAACGTGTCTTAAATTGGAATAATAAGAGAGTGTCTCTTAAAAGACACGTGTCGAACTTAGCGTTTTCTTCTTCCTCTTCGATCGTTTCCTCTTAGATTTCTAACAGAGAGATTTCTCTTCTCCCTTTTCAGCATCTCTTTGCCTCCTCCTTCTTTAATTTTTCTTTTCTTCTTTAATTTTTCTTTTCTGGTTTGAGTTTCTAGTTATTGAAACCATGTGATTCAGATTTGGGTAATGTATGTTAATAATTAAAAATCAATTTAGGGTTAATTTCTCGTCGTTATGACAACAAGTGTGAACCCTCAAAACAAATGAAGACTTTTTGAGAAATGTTTGTACTGAGTTCGGTTCAAGAGTAAAAGGAACTCGAATGTGGGATGAACAAAGACGTTTTATTAGGTCTTGACAAATAGGTTACAAAGATAAAAAGAGAGTGACAAACTAGCCGGTGCCCAGAGAGCTAGCCGGAGAAGTACAGAGTGACAAGAGCTAAAAGAGATAAGGAAACCCTAGATCTGGCCGCCTTGTATATGTATATGTCCAAAAGGTCCCCTCTCCTATTGTTGGAACCTTCCCTTTTATAAGCCTCTCCCTCTGGCATTCGCCCTAATCCGATCTTATTCTTATTGGGCTTCCTAGTCGGGCCAAGTAAAGGCTCTTTGGTGTGCTTCATCAAGCCATCACTTTTAGTCGACCCGCGTCTGGCGGCTAAAAGTGTTCACGGGTTAAGCCGTTCAAGGTAGCCGCCGAGTAGAGTAAGCTGTCGTCTAATGGACTAGGCTTCGCCATTCGATGGGCCTTGTGGAGGGGTGTAGCCCATCTCCTACAATAAGTCCCCCTCTAGTTCACTTGTGAGCGGCACGGTGGTCTCAGTGAATTTGTGGGTAAGGTCCGATCGGATGGTGAAGGTATGGTACAAGGGTGTCGGTCAGCTTACGTTATGTTGGTTGGATTGGTGTGACTGTGCTGGTGCGTTGATCCTCCTGAGCGAAGGCGATCGCTGAGGGTGTGTTTACTTGTGCAAGCGGATTCAGTCGCTTTGAGACGTGCTTACTCGACCGTTGATAGGAACGACGTACGAGGATGCGCATCTAGTCGTCCTGGTGGAGAATGGTCGAAAGGACGTGTTTACTCGCTCGCTTGGATGCACATCTAGTCGCTTGAACGAAGGAGTCGCTGTAGATGTGCTCATTTGATCGCGGATAGGCACGGTGTGTGAGGATGCGCATGTAGCCGTCCTGGTTGAGGATGATTGGGAAAACGTGTTTACTCGCTCCCTTGGATGCATATCTAGTCGCCGTGCGTAAGGGACGTGTTTCTTCGGACGGGCGGGGGTTCCGTCTCGTCCCATCGCTTTACTCGGCGGTTCGGTTTTTGGTTCATCCCACCCGTGTTGTTGGTCAGAACCGGTTTGGTGAACCGGTTTATGGTTTGGGCGAGAAGCCGAACTGTCGCGAGTAAACCTATGGGTTTTTAGGCGGTCTGCGGGCCCATTTAGGCCTTTTTAGGTGTAATAATTGCAGTGGGGTAGCGTGCCTTAGTCTTTGCTATAAATAGGCGGTTACCCATTGCTTTCGTCAATCTTCTCTGCAACTCAGGTATCCTTCTTCTCTCCCCTCTTTCTACTTTCTCTCTCTAGGTTAGTGGTAGATCAGATCAGTATCGTAGGCAGTCGGTCGGTTCTGTTTATGAGGAAGAGCCATGTCTTCGAAGAATCGGTTGTCTCGTGAGGAAAAGGGGAATGTGATCGAAGTTTCTTCGAACCCGCATAAAGACGTCACAGTGAACGGTAGTCCGCTGGATTATTTGACCTGGTCCACCGTGATGCGATGCGAGATACTGTGAACATGGTTTTGTCGCAACATCTCCTAGTCGCCGACGCGCACAGGGCGATTCGTGAAGAGAGAGCTGAACGGATCTCTGAGAGTGACGACGATGATTCGAGCCTAGTAGATAACAGTTCTAATCAGGGGGGCTCCAAGGACGATGATTCAGAGTCATCGAGTTTGAGCCCGTGGATCCCAAGGAGAGGGTGTTAATGTGTCCGCTTCGACTTGATCGACTGCAGGCCTACTGTCTATCATCCTGGTGGAATCTTCGAAGAGTTAGCTCCTCTGCCTCCCGAGATGTTAAGAGATCCGTGGGCTGAGGGGCAAAACTGGGAAAATGTTTTCGGGACCTGTTCTACGCACAAGTCCGTGAAGGAGTTGCTGAGACGGTAAGCAGAGACCGTGGTCTCCTCTGGTTGGTTATAAGTGCGTGTACGAGTCTTACTTTGAGGATGATACGAAGCTCTGGTTCCCGATTCCTCGACTGGTCACAGCCTACGTGAGGAGGAGGGGGGGGGGTGGCGATCAGTCAATTAAAGAACGGATCGCTTCGCAATGCCGTAATGCTGATGGTGATGGCCGCAGACATCGACATCCCAATGAGTGTGAGGGTATTTGAAGAGTTAACCTTTACCAAGGCAGAACCGAATGGTATGTTTTCAGTGAAGATGCATCCAAGCTACAATGTCTTGACCGGTCATCCGAACAAGACGAAACATTGGCAACTCTCATATTTCTACCTCAAGGCTGACGAGCATGCCTTCGCAGAAGCGCTCGAAGACGACTTCCCTGTTTTGTGGGCTAAGAAAATCGGTAGAGTGTAGTAGTCGATGAGTGTTGCTTATTTCGTTGAGTGCTAATCGTTCTTATTTCCATTTTGCAGCTCGTCATCCGAACACAGCCGCGTATCCAGAGAAGTTCTTTGAAAGTGCGCAGGCGATCGCAGCGCACAGTCATCTTCATTGGCCCGATCTAAGACGGGAGTGGATGCATCGTCAACAAGCGCGGATAGCAAAAGGTGTTCTCTTGCCTAAAAATTAATCTCCTGCTTCACCGACTACTGGTTCGTTTTGCTGCTTGTGCAGTTTATTGGAAATCGAGGCAGCCACTTGTACTCGGTCCTCGCAAGTCTCGTTTGTCGCTTTTCACAAGGAAACAACAGAAACTTTTGAACAAAGCAAGGGAGATGTCGGGGGTTCCGGATGTGAGCGCCCTGCTTAAGGGGAAATTACAGCTGTTGTCGAAGAAGTCGGTTCCTGAGGGTGCGTCGGCTGGATCGGGGGGTGCTGACACGTCTCAGCAGAACATTCCTAGTCTAGTCGACGAGAACGTCGACGCGGAGCCTTTGGCTCCTAACCCCAAGAAAAAGAGGAAGAAAGATTCGTCGAAGAAGGCTGCCTCCTCCGGAGAGCCTGCTCTCGTCAAAGAGTTTGCTCCTTCTAAAGGCTCTTCTGAGGGTTCAAAGGCCAGGGAGAAGACGAAGAGGAAGGGATCGCGAGGGGATCCTGCTATCGATCACGGGGATGAGACGGGAGCCTTTGTCGGAGTGGATCCTGACAATGAGGCGCCCAAAGAGCGCCTGAAGAAGAGGTCGAGGAAGAAGCCTGCAGCTAAGGACCAGCAGTCGTCGGATCTCGGGGCTATCCCTGCGGATGCGATTGAATCGACACGCCTCAAGGCGAAATTAGAAGAGCGCGGTTCCTCTCCTGGAGTTCTTTGTGAGAGTGGGCCGAAGGAAGCTGGACATACTGAAGTGTCGCGGGTTCCTTCGGGTGAGATCCGGGGGAATGTTTCTCCTCCGAAGCCATCGAAAGTTGTAACTCGCTCCGAAGGTTCCTGATGATGGACTTGTCATGGGTCCAATCAAATGTTGTAGTATACAAGATGTCAATCCAATTCTAAGTGATTCTAATGCAAAGGGAATGCAAATCAATGCTTAATCTAAGTGCAACCATGATAAGAAGATGATTATGCACTAAGACAATATTAAAAATGCAATAAAAGAGTGAACTTTCTTTCTCAATGAGGCAAGGGGGTTCTTGGGATAAGGGAATTGACTTTGGGTGATCAAGCTTCAATCTAAGATGGCAAACTTTCAATCAATCTAACACCTTAAGCCTAGACACAATCCTAAGCAAGCTCTATCCCTAGATGAATGCTCATTCACTAACATATCTCAAGCATCTAATCCCTTAGGTTGAATAATATGAAAGCAATCATTACGAACAAGTCTACTAGCTATCTTAACACCTTTAACAACTAATCCCTTAGGTAAAGGATGTTTAAAGCATTGATGAGTTGGTTCAAACATTTCATAGAACACCTTCCAGGCATGAAATGCCTATAGCTCTATTTTGAAGAGGACAACTCCAAAATAGCAAGAAGAAAACTCAATCAGGCAAGGAAAAGATAGATCTACACTATAACATCTTAGATTTACACCTAATCACCCTTAGTCTCCTAAGCCCATGAACCCTAGATAGATCTACTCACTAATAACCATGGAAAACCTCAAAATCAATGATGATTCAAGGCTAAACATGATTAGAGAAGAAGATAATCCAATAAACACAAAAGAAATGAGATGAAAATGATCAAAGATCCAAACTTTCTTTAAGATCTAAATGTGTTTTTGAGAGAAAAAAAGTTGTTCTCCTCAAGGAGATTACATAAGTATTTATACAAAGGCTTAGAAAACCTAGGAACATCATTAAAAATTACTAAAAAGTCCTTGGAGTCAATTAGGCTTCAGCCAATGGAAAACCATCTTGATTTTCGGTCAGGGGTTGAGCAAATGGCCCAACCCGGTCCAACCAACCCGGACCAGTCTTGTTCTGGCCGTCCAGCCGTCCCGACTAGGTATCTCATCCCGGACTGTCCTACCCGGTCCTGCCTTGTCAATCTCGAGCTTCTCCCAACCGGGTAGCTCATCCCGGACCAGCCTTCCCGGTCCTGCCTCCCCACCCTGGTCGTCCAGCAGTGTCTCAGCCGACCGGGTGAGAGTACCCGGACCAGTCTTCCCGGCCAGCTTGATGTGCTTCTAGTAAACTGATCATAACTCCTCCAATACAGCTCCAATTGACTTGAAACCACTTCCATTGGAAAGCTAACTCAATATTCTATTTCTTCACAAAATCTTAACAACAGAAGACATCTCTAAGGCCTCCGTCCATTCTCATCTTTGTCTTGACCAGATCATGGATTGACTTCTCTTTTCATGGCCAAACTTGATTCTTCACCTCTTTTGGGGCCATAAGGCTTCCAAACACCTCAAATCACACCAAAGCATACTCCAACACCTGATAAGGAAAAATGAATGCAAAATGGACCTAAAGATGCCTAATGCCTAACTTAAATGATCAAAGTGCATGAGATATGGATGCTAAAAACATGTAAATATGCAAGATATCAACTCCCCCACACTAGACCTTTACTTGTCCTCAAGTAATCTTTTCAAAACACAAGAAGGAGAGACATAGGGATGGAAGCAAAGCCAAAAGAAACACTCATAGCACTCAACTTGACATCCTAAAGAAACATAGCAAATAGCATGAGCAAAACTTCCTATTATGCTCTAACTTCACAAGGCCTATCAATGACTCTTATGCCTCTACACAAGATGCAATGCTTATCAACCAACAAGTTTTCTTAACCAACCCTCACATTGATTCACACACACACAAGGTGAAGTCTCACAAATGGGCACATGATCTCAATCATTTGGCTAGGTGATCAAATGGTCTAATATAGATGATAATGAGGCTTCAATGCAACATTTCAAGGTGGCAATCACTCAAAATTCAAGGAGCTTGATCATTATGCAAAATTTATCTAAGACTAGGAGCAATTCATGCATACATGGATCCATCCTCACCATTCTACCCATTCCTAAGAGATTACAAGTTCTAAACCCCTTTTTATGCATCCCATAACCCAAAATGAAAAAAATACTCACATCACTCACCCAATGAACAATTTTCTTTCTTCAAGATTCAACCACTAAGGACCCTTTTATTCACAATTCACATTTCTAAGCTCTTAACACTTTTTGTTTTCCCTTTCCCACTATCTTATTGAATCTTTCTTTTTCTTTTTCTTTTTCTTTTCATTTTTTATGTAGGGGGAGGGTCTCAAACATCTATCAAGAGCTTCTTATTTCCTATTCTAGGTCCCTAGGGTTTTTCTCTCTAAATACATTCTTTTGTTCATCAATCTCAACATTGTCACATCCCAAACCCAAGACATAAGCCTTTAAGGAACAAAAACCCCACTCACCATCCTAGAAGCTAGCTCAAATGAGGACCCTATGCTAGCAAGAGATGAGAACAAATCCATGTCGCTCCCAATACTCTCAAGATTTTGCACATGACAAGCTATCAGAAAAGGCCTCACTCATGCAAATCAATGTAGGCTTCAAAGAATGGCCATGGCTTAAGGGTATGGAAGTGCCATTTGGGTTAACAAAGAGTGGTACAATGGGAAAAGATAACCCAAATGCGTATGAGATCCATGATCAAGTATGCAAATGCCCATATGCAAGAGAAATTAAGTTCATTCAAGTCTAAGTTCAGGTTTGAGCTGGTTTCAAGAACAATGCTAATATCAAGCAAGCAAGCAAGTTTCAAGAAGAGTTTTCAAGGCTCAAAGCATGCAAGCCTTTCAAAAGATGCTTAAACTACTTGATATGTTTAACTAGGGTGCCAAATTCAGTGCAAACAAGTGTTCTTTACATGGCAATGCTCCATATGCAAATGAATGCAACCTATATGCTCTAGACTCAATCTTAAGGATGCAAGTGATGCAATCTACATGATTCAAAAAATTTAATTTTTTTTTGGATTTTCTATGCAAATATGAATGTACAATGCAATGCATGAGACTCAAAATCACAAAGCAGACATGATCAAATACTTGGTACCTCCCCCACACTTAAATCACACAGTCTCTGTGTGAGTAAGAGAGAAGGAGATACCCCAACAAGACAAAAGCAAATGTATATACAAGAAGGGTTGGAGTGATACCTAAGAAGGAGGTTTGGGCGTGGTGTTTGGTGCCGGGGCTAGGAGCTGGCATGGTTCATAGCAACTAGAGGAGGCTGCTACATGGCAATCATAGGGCTCAGGTGGTTAATCACCTTTCTTCTCTCCTCTAGTGCTTGGCTCAACCTGAAAACCTTGACCACTTTTATTAAAAAAGACTTATAAAGGAAAATTGAAATTGCAAAGCTATGTACAAGGATAACCATGGGAGTTCCTCCCAAGCGAGCTTGTTTTGAGTCACTTAGCTTGACTACCTTGTCTCTTGAACTAGTGAGAAGGAGGATCCTTCCCACCTTCAAGTGTGATGGTGAGGACCTGAGAGAGAAGCTCTTGAAGCTTGATTGGGTCATCTTGGAGCTGAGGAGTGATGATGGCTCTAGCACTTGAGAATGGTGTGGACCTGCCCTTATGCTTGATCTTGTACTCAATGACACCAGCCTTGAGCTTCTTAAGATGGAGAGTAAGGGTGTGTGGGAGAAAATCAAGATGTGGGGGATGAGGCTCTTTCACCATCTTCTTCTTGCCATGAGTGGCCTTTGAGGCTCCACTCATCCCCTTTGTTTTAGCACTTTCCAAGTGATCATCACACAACTCTTTTGAAGACTATCCATCAAGACCTTCTTTCTTACCAACAACCTCTTCATCTTGGGGCTTCTCAACAGTTTGTGCATCACAAGTGATTGTCCCACAATAGTCTGATTCCATTGGAGGTTGGAGAGGATAGGAGACAGCTTTGTTAACATGCATGAGGGTGAACTTCTTGTTAGGAAAGTCAATGCAAGCTCCAACTGTTGTGAGGAAAGGAGTGCCAAGGATCAAAGGGACTCTCTCTTCAGATGCCATCTTCAAAACAGTGAGGTCAATAGGTATGGTGCATGATCCAATCTTCAAGGGGAATTCCTTGATTATGCCAAGTGGGGTTGTAGAAGAAGAATCCCCAAAGGTGAGAGGAGGAGTATCTGGTTCCATGCTTTCAATCCCAAGACTCTTCACCATATCCAAGGAGATGACATTCACACTAGCACCACTATCAACAAGAGCATCATCCATAGTTAGTTTACCAAGAGAGCAAGACAAGGTGAACTTCCCTTGAGACTCAAGCTTAAGGAGGGACTTTGGAGGGGGTTGGTGGATCAATCTTCAGAATGGAGATGTCCAAAAGCTCAGCCACTTCAGCCTGGTGGTCTAGAATGTCCTTGATGAGCATCATCTGGACATGAGCTTCACGCATACCTGATATCTCTGGAAGCTTGACTCCAACATCACTAAGATCTTTCCTGAACTTTGAGATCACCTTCTTTTGAGCTTTGGTGAGAACTATTTGGGGAAAGGGGAGCTTATCATATGGTGATAGCTCAAACTCAGTGTCTTCCTGCTCCACTTCTTTCAGCTTGTTGTCTGCTCTTTTCACAGTTGGTGTCTCAGCTCTAGGCTCAGCTTACTGCAGACTCTTTACCTCAGCCTTCTTGGCAGCATCCCTCAGAATATGTGCTTCAGCTGTGGCCACAACAAATCTCTCAACATCCCCAAACTCAGTGCCAAACATTTCAATCTCATCCTTCTCTTTCTCATGTGTGCACATCTCAATCTTTGAAGAAGTAGTAGAGAGGATGACATTGTAAGATTCCTTGGGATTTTTCTCTGGTTTTCCTGGTAGAGATCCCATTGGGCTCTTGGAGGATGAAGACATAGAAGCAACCTGGCTCTCCAAAGCTTTGAGATGAGAGGCAAGTTGCATGTACTTGTTGTTGAGGTCAGAATAGGTTCCATCAATCTTGGCATGGATGTTCTTGAACTCATCACCAATATTCTTAGCATTTCTTTCTTGAGCTTCTAAGAGTTGCTTGAACATGGACTCCATATTTGAACTTGGAGCCTGAGCTTGAGAAGAGCTTCCTTGGGGCTGAGTAGACTGGTTGGCTTGGTAACCTCCTTATTGATTGTTGTAGTAAGGTCTTTGCTGATAGTTGTTTTGGTATTGGAAGTTGGGCTCTTTCCTGTACCATGTGCCATTAGCATTGATGAAGCATAGCTCCTCTTGACCTTCTACACCATTAACCTGATTAGTCCCAGCAGGCTGCTTTTGTTGCTGGTTGCCAATGGAGTTAATCTGCTTCTGCTTAGCCTCCTCTGCAATAATCTTGTCCAATTGTGTGCTGATCATCTTCATCACTGCCTCTGTTGACCCTATCATGCTCCTCACTGTAGACTGAGTCACTCTTGGCCATGTTCTCCACCAGCTCCTCAGCATCCTGCTCACTTCTGCCCAAGAAGAACACATTGCTGTCTGTGTCCAATCTGCTCCTGAACTCTGGAAGAGCATCTCTGCAGAAGGTACTAAGCAAACTCTCCTTGGTGAAGCCATGATGTGGGCATTGAGACCAATAGCCCTTGAGCCTCTCCCATGCTTCACTAAAGCTCTCAAGGTTCTTCTGCTGAAAGCTAGAGATCTCCTTTCTGATATTAGCTGTTCTTGAGGTAGAGAAGAAAATCTCTAAGAATGCCCTCTTGCACTCATTCCAAGTTGTGATAGAGTCACTTGAAAGAGCCTTCTCCCATAGATGTGCCTTGTCTCCCAAAGAGAAGGGAAACAACCTCAGCTTGAAAGCATCTTCAGAGACTCCATTAGTCTTGGACAAGCTACAGTAGCTATCAAATGTGTCCAAGTGATCAAGGGGATCCTCCACAGCAAGGCCATGAAACTTGTTGTTCTCAATCAAATTCTGCAGCCCTGATTTAAACTCAAAGTTGTTGTTCTCCACAGCTGGTGCTCTTATCCCCAACCTATGACCATGAATGTGAGGTTGATCATAGGCTCCAATGGCTCTAGCTTGGCGCTGTGGCTGTTGTGGCTGTTGTGGCTGGCGCTGTGGTCTTATGTTGTCAGCTCTTAGACCATTCCCCCCTAGGGCATCACCATCTTGAGGCTGATTCTCCATATCAAACCCCAATCTCTGCAAGTGAGTCTGTTGCTCTTCTTCTCTTATCTTCTCTTTCTTTCAATCTCCCTCTCAAGTGTAGCAATTTCTTCAACAATGGGTGTCAAGTTTGATGCACCTCTGCTTCTAGTTATCATACACCTGAAATGCAAAGGAAAAGAGCATGGAGAAGCAATAACACAATAAAAAAAATGACTTAGTCTCAAGCAAATGACTAAATCCCAATGTCAAAATCAACTTAGAACTTGGCAACGGCGCCAATTTGATGATGGCTTTTCAAGGGTCCAATCAAATGTTGTAGTATACAAGATGTCAATCCAATTCTAAGTGATTCTAATGCAAAGGGAATGCAAATCAATGCTTAATCTAAGTGCAACCATGATAAGAAGATGATTATGAACTAAGACAATATTAAAAATGCAATAAAAGAGTGAAGTTTCTTTCTCAATGAGGCAAGGGTGTTCTTTTGACAAGGGAATTGACTTTGGGTGATCAAGCTTCAATCTAAGATGGCAAACTTTCAATCAATCTAACACCTTAAGCCTAGACACAATTCTAAGCAAGCTCTATCCCTAGATGAATGCTCATTCACTAACATATCTCAAGCATCTAATCCCTTAGGTTGAATAATATGAAAGCAATCATTAAGAACAAGTCTACTAGCTATTTTAACACCTTTAACAACTAATCGCTTAGGTAAAGGATGTTAAAAGCATTGATGAGTTGGTTCAGGCATTTCATAGAACACCTTCCGGACATGAAATGCCTATAGCTCTATTTTGAAGAGGCCAACTCCAAAATAGCAAAAAGAACACTCAATCAGGCAAGGAAAAGATAGATCTACACTAAAACATCTTAGATCTACACCTAATCACCCTTAGTCTCCCAAGCCCATGAACCCTAGATAGATCTACTCACTAATAGCCATGGAAAACCTCAAAATCAATGATGATTCAAGGCTAAACATGATTAGAGAAGAAGATAATCCAATAAACACAAAAGAAATGAGATGAAAAGGATTAAAGATCCAAACTTTCTTTAAGATCTAAATGTGTTTTTGAGAGAAAAAAAGTTGTTCTCCTCAAGGAGATTACATAAGTATTTATACAAAGGCTTAGAAAACCTAGGAACATCACTAAAAATTACTAAAAAGTCCTTGGAGTCAATTAGGCTTCAGCCAATGGAAAACCATCTTGATTTTTGGTCAGGGGTTGAGCAAATGGCCCAACCCGGTCCAACCAACCCGGACCAGTCTTGTTCTGGCCGTCCGGCCGTCCCGACTGGGTAGCTCATCTCGGACTGTCCTACCTGGTCCTGCCTTGTCCATCTCGAGCTTCTCCCGACCGGGTAGCTCATCCCGGACCAGCCTTCCCGGTCCTGCCTCCCCAGCCTGGTCGTCCATCAGTGTCTCAGCCGACCGGGTGAGAGTACCCGGACCAGTCTTTCCGGCCAGCTTGATGTGCTTCTTGTAAACTGATCATAACTCCTTCAATACAGCTCCAATTGACTTAAAACCACTTCCATTAGAAAGCTAACTCAACTTAATGTGTCTCCACAAAATCTTAGCAACAGAAGACATTTCTAAGGCCTCCGTCCATTCTCATAATTGTCTTGACCACATCATGGATTGACTTCTCTTTTCATGGCCAAACTTGATTCTTCACCTCTTTTGGGGCCATAAGGCTTCCAAACACCTCAAATCACACCAAAGCATACTCCAACACCTGATAAGGACAAATGAATGCAAAATGTACCTAAAGATGCCTAATGCCTAACTTATATGATCAAAGTGCATGAGATATGGATGCTAAAAACATGTAAATATGCAAGATATCATTTTCCTCGGGAGGAGGCCGAGAGTAGAGTTTGCGGATCGCGTGGAGTTTCGGTATGTCAAAAAGACCCTTTTGATCTTTGATCCTCATCAGTGTGCGGAGCTTACTCGTCAGATTCGAGGCGGTCCTAGGGTAATGCAACCCATCGGAGATCTCTTCTTCAGGGACGAGTACGTCGCGGCTGCTCAGGCGGGTAGACGGGTATGCTTTCCTCCTTCCCTTATGTCGATCTAGTCGCCTCAGGGTTCTACGAATACTGACGGTCTTCTTGGCCCTTCTGGTTTTCAGGCTGACGGAAGTATGAACGTCCTTGTCGAGAGATACGACAGCACGCTCAGGCAAACCATGGTGGACTTGGGAGCATCCGAAAAACTCGCTCGGGCTAACCTAAACGCGATCGAGCGGATAAAAGCCGAGCAGAAAAATGCTGCTGGAAAGCTGCTGAGGAGAAGGAGGTCCTACGGGTAAAGTTCGAGGAGCTCGATGGTAAGCTTAGGGCTGATCGCACTGCGAAGAAAGAGCTTGATCACGAGAAAGCTCGTCTTGAACAGGCTAACGCGGCTCTTGAGAGGGAGAAGGCGGAACTGCAGCGAGAGAAGGACGCCGTCGTGGAGAAGTTGATTAAAGAGAGGAAAAGACTGAGGGACTCGCGGAGTCAGGAGGTTACTCGAGAGAGAGTGAGGGTCCAGACCGCCATGACTGACAAGTTCAACCGTTGCCTGAGCCGCGTGTGCGGCTATCTTGCCCGTCGTGATCTTTCAGAGAAAGAGAAAAACTTATATGGGCAGGCGTCTGGGACACGGAAGTGTGACAAGATGATAAAGAATGGTGGGATGGAGATCACGCAGGAGCTTATCGATGTCTGTCAACGAAGAGGAAGAACATGAAGCTGAGGTCGCCAGGCTGGGTGTTTCTCCGCTTGTTCTCCCTTTGAGGTTTGTGAACGAGGAGTTCATGGCAACGCCCGATCCATATGGGTCAAACGACGACCTGATAGGATCTGCGACGGCTTTGCAGCTTCAAACTCCGCGAGACACCCCTGAGGGCAAATCCGCTGGTCAGTCCGCCGAGCTTCCAATTGACGCGGCTCCATCTTATAAGGAGCAGGTTGATGTTCCTGGAGAAACAGTTGTTGAGAAGGATAGCTCCCTATCTCAAGAAGATCGCGCGAAGGATATGGACCCGAAAGAGCCTGTCGTGGTCTCTGATTCTTCCTCTGAAGAGAAGGACGAAGAGGATCAAGTTGAGGAGTCGTCCCTGTTGGGGAAAAAATCCAGATATCAGATTTCTCCAGCTTCCGGACAAGGTACCTACTTCCGGCCGCTGCATCGAAGGAACCTGCTTCCGATACCTACCTCCAAGATCGACCCTGAAGCAAAATGGAAGTTTTCCGCCTACAGAGATTCTTCCATATTCGTAAGAGATTCTTCCATATTTACGAATATGGAAGAGTTCCATCTACTTCAACCCACATCTACACCTATTAAAGAGACCCCAAAACCCTAGAAAAGGGGATCGACACTTCGAGGCTAAGAGGTTAGGGTTTAGGCGGCTAGAACTAGGGTTTATACACCGAAATCTTGTAGTCCCTGCTCAAATCAATAATAAACATCTCTTTAGTCTCGATTCTTATCTTTTAACACAAATCTTATAGTGTTCCGTAGTACTAAAACGACCTACACAAAAATACCATAACAGTTTGGCGCTAGAAGGAGGGGAGTAATCCAAACTACGTGACGATGGCATTAGAAGAACATGACGATCAATCCGAAGCCACTCCGAGGGAAATCAAGCTGCTCAACCGACTCGACAATCTCCAAAGCCAGATCACCGAACTCCACAGGTCTCGAGAGGCGGCAAAAGACAATCCGGAGCTCCTCCAAGAAGTCCAAACCCTGAAGAGCAAACTCGACGAGCAATCCAAGCAGCTACAGCAAAGCGCCGAGAAGATGGGAGCCCTCGAAGCCGAAAACCTAACTCTTCAGGATAAGAATCAGACTCGTGGAGAAGCTGGTAACAAACGATAAAGATTTCGAACCCGAGTTCGACCCATGCCTCCTCTCGACACGCTGACGAATTAAGAAGGAGCAGCTCATCGGCCCATTCCCGTGGATGAACCCGAGAATGGAGACACAGTTCCTAGGAAGACTTGGACACATAGGGATAGCGACTCCGAGATGGAGGACAAAGAATACTCGCCCGACGATCCAGCGAGTACAGATCCTGCCATGGCAGCTTACCTCGAGAAGGTTTTCTCCGAGAAATTAAATACCATCCAGTCTATGGTAGAGAGCCTCCCTGGAGTAGCTCCTCCCATCTGAAGAAGCGATCATGGCTCCTACTCAGATACCCCGTTCGTGGAGGAGATCGCGTCGGTCGAGATGCCTCGTAAGTTCTCCTTCCCAGCCGTAAAGATGTACGATGGGACCAACGATCCCGACAACCATGTTGCTCAATACAAACAGCGAATGCTGATGATATCACTCAAATTACCCTAAGGAGTGGCTTTACTCTCTCAAATAAGAGGTTCAGTTGTAGTACTTAGGGACCGAATCCATAGAGAGCTAGTGTACAAATAAGATGCAATCTTAATGACTATGCTAGGTTGAAAATGGTTTAAAGTAAATTGCAGGTTTGATGAGTAAGGATAAGATTACTCAGTTGAAAGGATTTGGTTTTAAAACAATAAGGAAAAGTAGTTAGATTCAGGGTAGGTATTCAGGAATTCAGGATTATAGATACTATAAAGGCTAACAAGTTGCTTGCATGATATGTCAGAGCTCAACAATTATTAAATGAATCCATCATCTCTCGCATTATTTAGACCATCTATTACTTAGATGCTAAATGGTGTTGCGATCGGCTACTCTGCCGATGGTATCGATTGATGTTTCGATAGGAATATCGACCGATACACCTCTAGCTACGTCGATCGATTACTCTATAGGAGTATCGATCGATACGGCTCTAAGCAAGCTTTATGAACACGTTGATACAATGCTCACCATGATATTAGATCAGCTTTCGCATATCTCAAGAGGGTCATAGCATGTTTAGGATGTTGTCAGGTATTGCATGTAATAAACAATGCAATCCAAGTTCATGTTCTAGGTAGCTAAGCTAGAAAAAGCATTAGTGAACAATCCTAACAATAAATATCACAACTATAGCAATTATAGGTTGGGGCTAATCCCTCATATCCTATTTAAACCCTAAATCTAACAAATGAATCTACTCAGACTTGGCTAAGTAGTTCATAGCAACAAGGTAATAATAGAAATTCATAGATCTATAAGAGGATGAACACTTAGGTCCTAATCACAAATATCTTTGGATCTCTACTCTAGATCTAGAATTCTATAACCTTTGTTAACAAATAAAGAACTGAATAGAACTTTATTGAGAACTTGCAAAGTAATGAAACAGTAAAAGAAAATGAGTAGAAGAAGAAGAAACTCTTAGAAAAACTTATGAAAACTTGTGAAAACTTGTGAAAACTTGTATCTCCCTCCTTTCTGCCAAAACACTTAGGCATATATAAATATGATTTCATTAGGTTAAAAAACTTGTCAGGGGCATTCTTGTAAAATGTGATATCTTGGGCTTCAAGTTCGGCCAAGTCCAACTTGTCTTTCTGCCGCCTCAGTATCGATCGATAGTACAGGGTGTACATCGATTGATTATTGTCTCGATGTATCGTCCTTCGGCTAATGTGTGTCGATCGATTGCACAGAGTGTGCATCGATCGATGTGTAACTCTGGTGTCGACCTCTGGTCTTGATCACGGGTGAACTCTTCTTTAGGCTCCAAAAAGGCGCCTAAAACATCACTTTTCTCCAAAATGCTTCTGAACCTGAAAACATACCTAATAGACTCCAAAACATAGATAATAGTAGTAAAAACACTCATATACCATGGGTAAAAACGGGTAAAATCCATGGTATATCAGCTGACTGTAGCGATCCCAAGGGAGCTAAGAGAGCCGACCATGTGCAGAGGTTTCGGCTCAACCCTCACGGGTCCTGCCCTCCAATGGTATATCAACCTCCATAGGAAGTCTATATGGTCTTTTGCAGCGCTTAGCGATAAGTTAGTGGAGTAGTTTGCCAGCAGCGAAGCACGGAGAAGAGCTCGGCGATCTCTGAGAATTCTCCAGCATAGGGGAGAACCGCTCCAGACCTATATCGCGCGCTTCAATCAAGAGAAAGTATTCATCCCAGAATGTAACGCGGAGACAGCTATCTCTGCCTTCAAGAGAGGCTTGCTCCCGAAAAGACTTATACAAAGAGCTGACCAAGTATCAGTGCAAAACCGTGGAGGATGTCCTCTCTCGAGCCTGGGCACAAGTAAGATGGGAATAGGACATCGCAAGCCGGGCCAATGCCTAACAGAAACAAGATCAGAAGAGGGCCAAGCAGTCGAGGAACGACCGCGACGAAGGATCTCAGTCCAGGCCTGCAAAAGAAGCAAGCAATCATCCCAGGGGCAGGTACCAGAACCGTCCCCTGGCTCGAGCGGAGGGCTTGGCCATGTCAAACTGGCCCGACATCTCTCATCTGTCGATCTCAAAGCCTGAACTAGTCAATGTCGTGAGGCAGATGGGTCAACAAGTCAAGTGGCCCCTGATATCTTGCATATTTACATGTTTTTAGCATCCATATCTTATGCATTTTGATCATATAAGTTAGGCATTACGCATGTTTAGGTCCATTTTGCATTCATTTGTCCTTATCAGGTGTTGGAGTATTCTTTGGTGTGATTTGTGGTGTTTGGAAGCCTTATGGCCCCAAAAGAGATGAAGTATCATGTTTGGCCATGAAAAGAGAAGTCAAACCATGATCTGGTCAAGACAAAGATGAGCATGGACAGAGGTCTTAGAGATGTCTCCTGATGCTAAGATTTTGTGGAGACACAGAAAATCGAGTTAGCTTTCCAATGGAAGTGGTCTCAAGTCATTTGGACCTGTATTGGAGAAGTTATGATCAATTCACTTGAAGCATGTCAGGATGGCCGGGAAAAGGACAGATGGATGGAAGTGGTCCAGTCCGGGATGACTGAGCCTGGGACAGGTACCCGGTCGTTTGGCTTGTGCTGAAGGTGACCAGACCGGGTAGACAAGTCCGGGTTGGTGAAGCCGGACGGGAAGAGACGGATCAAGGCATCCGGACGGCCGGGGACGAAGAACCGGGGAACAGCACCCGGACGGGCTGGACAGAGGCCAAGAGCTGGACGGCCGGGTAACCAGGACCGGGTTGGATGGCTCTGAGTCTCCCCTGACCGAATTTCAAGATCCATTCTCATTGGCTGAGACCAATTTGGCTCAAGGACATTTTAGTAATTTTGTTTTATAATTTCAAGGGCTTTCAAGCCTCCTATATATACTCTTGTAATCTCATTAAGAGATAGAACTTCTTTTCTCTCAAAAACATAATAAGATCTTGAAGAAAGTTTGGATCCTTGATCCTTTTATCTCATTTCTTTTGTGTTTAATAGATTATCTTCTTCTCTAATCATGTTTAGCCTTGAATCATCATTGATTTTGAGGTTTTCCATGGCTATTAGTGAGTTGATCTATCTAGGGTTCATGGGCTTGGGAGACTAAGGGTGATTAAGTGTAGATCCAAGGTGCTTAGTGTTAGATCTATCATCTCCTTGCATTGATTTGGTGTTCTTCAAGCTATACTTGAGTTGGCCTCTCAAACATAGAGCCATAGGCATTTCATGCCCGAAAGATGTTCTATGAAATGCCTGAACCAACTCATCTATGCTTTTAGCTTGCTTTGCCTAAGAGATTAGTTGTCAAAGGAGCTAGGATTGCTATTAGACTCATTCTCCATGTTTTCTTTGATCATTACAGCCAAAGAGATTTGGTGTACTTGGGTGATCATTGCAAAAGAGCATCCATCTAGAGATAGAGCTTGCTTAGTTTTGTTGTCTAGGCATAAGGAATTAGATTGATTGAAAAGTTAGCATCAAGGATTGAACCTTGATCACCCAAAGTCAATTCCCTTGTCCCAAGAACCCCCTTGCCTCATTGAGAAAGAAAGTTCAATCTTTTATTGCATTTTTTATATTGTCTTAGTTTCATAATCATCCTCTCATCTTGATTGCACTTAGATTAAGCATGAAGTTGCATTCCCTTTGCATTAGAATCTCTTAGAATTGGATTGACATCTTGTATTCTACAACATTTGATTAGGACCTTAGAAAAGTCCTGTCATCAAATTGGCGCCGTTGCCAAGTTCTAAGTTGATTTTGACATTGGGATTTAGTTATTTGCTTTAGACTAAGTCATTTTTATTTTTATTTTATCTTGTGATATTGGTTCTTGCCTCTTCTATCTTTGACTTTCAGGTGTATGATCACAAGAAGCAGAGGGGCATCTAACTTGGTTCCTACTGTTGAAGAGATTGCTGCACTTGAAGGGAGATAGCAAGACAAAGAGAAGTAGAGCAACAGGCTCATCTACAAAGGTTGGGGTTTGAGATGGAGAATCTGCCTCAAGATGGTGATGCCCTAGGGGGCAATGGTCCAAGAGCTGACAACATAAGACCACAGCACCAGCCACAACAACCACAGCGCCAAGCTAGAGCCATTGGAGCCTATGATCAACCTTACATTCATGGTCATAGGTTGGGGATAAGGGCACCAGCTGTGGAGAACAACAACTTTGAGATCAAATCAGGGCTGCTGCATTTGATTGAGAACAACAAGTTTCATGGCCTTGCTGTGGAGGATCCCCTTGATCACTTGGACACATTTGATAGCTACTGTAGCTTGTCCAAGATTAATGGAGTCTCTGAAGATGCTTTCAAGCTGAGGTTGTTTCCCTTCTCTTTGGGAGACAAGGCACATCTATGGGAGAAGGCTCTTCCAAGTGACTCTATCACAACTTGGAATGAGTGCAAGAGGGTATTCCTAGAGAAATTCTTCTCTACCTCAAGAACAGCCAAGATCAGAAATGAGATCTCTAGCTTTCAGCAGAAGAACCTTGAGAGCTTTAGTGAAGCATGGGAGAGGTTCAAGGGCTATTGGTCTCAATGCCCACATCATGGCTTCACCAAGGAGAGTTTGCTTAGTACCTTCTACAGAGGTGCTCTACCAGAGTTCAGGAGCAGATTGGACACAGCCAGCAATGGGTTCTTCTTGGGCAGAACTGAGCAGGATGCTGAGGAGCTAGTGGAGAACATGGCCAGGAGTGACTCAGTCTACAGTGAGGAGCATGATAGGGCCAACAGAGGCACTGATGAAGATGATCCGCACACAAGAAAGGCCCTGAAATCTCTCCGAGAAAAGTTGGACAAGCTTCTTGTAGAAAAGGCCAAGCAAGAGCAGCTTAACTCCATTGGGAACCAACAACAGAAACAGCCTGCTAGGACTACTGAAGTTCATGGTGTAGAAGGTCAAGAGGAGCTGTGCTTCATCAATTCTAATGGCACATGGTATAGGAAAGGGCCCAACTTCCAATACCAAAACAACTACCAGCAAAGACCTTACTACAACAATCAACAAGGAGGTTACCAAGCAAACCAGCCTACTCAGCCCCAAGGAAGCTCTTCTCCAGCTCAGGCTCCAAGTTCAAATTTGGAGTCCATGTTCAAGCAACTCTTAGAAGCTCAAGAGAAGAATGCTAGGAGCATTGGAGATGAGTTCAAGAATATCCATGCCAAGATTGATGGAACTTATTCTGATCTCAACAACAAGTACATGCAACTTGCCTCTCATCTCAAAGCTTTGGAGAGCCAGGTTGCTTCTATGTCTTCATCCTCCAAGAGCCCAATGGGATCTCTACCAGGAAAACCAGAGAAGAACCCTAAGGAGACTTGTAATGTTATCCTCTCCACTTCTTCAAGGATTGCGTTGAGTGATCATAAGAATGATGTTGATGAGATTGAGAGGCTAGTGCTTGGAAATCAGATTGCAAATGATAAGAGACTGGTTGTGGCCACAGCTGAAGCTAGAGTTGTGCAGAGAGCTGATAAGAAAGTTCAAGGAAAGATTCTGAAGATTGATGAGCCTAAGGTTGAGACACAAGTTGAGAAGAGTGCTAACCCCAAGCTGAAAGAAGTGAAGGAAGAAGACAATGAGGTTGAGCTATCACCATATGATAAGCTCCCTTTCCCTCAAAGATTCCTCACCAAAGCTTAGAAAAAAGGTTGTCTCCAAATTAAGAAAAGACCTCAGTAATATTGGAGTCAAGCTTTCAGAGATCACCAATATGCAGGCTGCTCATGTCCAAATGATGCTCATAAAGGACATTCTCACCCACCAAGCTGAAGTGGCTGAACTTTTGGACATCTCACTTCTGAAGATTGATCCACCAATCCCTCCAAAGTCTCTCCCTCAGCTTGAGTCTCAAGGGAAGTTCAACTTGTCTTGCTCTCTTGGTAAGCTAACTATGGATGATGCTCTTGTTGATAGTGGAGCTAGTGTGAATGTCATCTCCTTGGATATGGTGCAGAGTATTGGGATTGAAAGCATGGAAACAGATACTCCTCCTCTCACCTTTGGGGATTCCTCTTCTACAACCCCACTTGGCATAATCAAGGACTTTCCCTTGAAGATTGGATCCTGCACCATACCTATTGACCTCACTGTTTTGAAGATGGCATCTGAAGAAAGAGTCCCTTTGATCCTTGGCACTCCTTTCCTCACAACAGTTGGGGCTTGCATTGACTTTCCCAACAAGAAGGTCACTCTCATGCATGTCAACAAAGCTGTCTCCTATCCTCTCCAGCCTCCACTAGAATCAGACTATTGTGGGACAATCACTTGTGATGTACAAGCTGTTGAGAAGCCCCAAGATGAAGAGGTTGTTGGTAAGAAAGAAGGTCTTGATGGAGAGTGTTCTAAGGAGTTGTGTGTTGAGCACTTGGAAAGTGCTAAAAGAGAGGGGATGGGTGGAGCCTCAAAGGCCACTCATGGCAAGAAGAAGATAGTGAAAGAGCCTCATCCTCCACCTCTTGATTTGCTCTCACACACTCTCACTCTCCATCCAAAGAAGCTCAAGGATGGAGCCATTGAGTACAAGATCAAGCATAAGGGCAGGTCCACACCATTCTCAAGTGCTAGAGCCATCATCACTCCTCAACTCCAAGATGACCCAATCAAGCTTCAAGAGCGTCTCTCTCAGGTCCTCACCATCACACTTGAAGGTGGGAAGGATCCTCCTTCTCACTAGTTCAAGAGACAAGGTAGTCAAGCTAAGTGACTCAAAACAAGCTCGCTTGGGAGGAACTCCCATGGTTATCCTTGTACATAGCTTTGCAATTTCAATTTTCCTTTATAAGTCTTTTTTAATAAAAGTGGTCAAGGTTTTCAGGTTGAGCGAAGCACTAGAGGAGAGAAGAATGGTGGTGAACCACTTAATCCCCATGATCCATGTAGCAGCCTCCTCTAGTTGCTATGAACCAAACACCACACCCAAACACCCTTCTTAGGTATAACTCCAACCCTTCTTGTATATACATTTGTTTTTGTCTTGTTGGGTTATCTCTTTCTCTCTTACTCACACAGAGACTGTGTGATTTAAGTGTGGGGGAGGTACCAAGTATTTGATCCTGTTTGCTTTGTGATTTTGAGTCTCATGCATTGCATTGTTCATTCATATTTGCATATAAAAAAAATTTAATTTTTGAATCATGTAGATTGCATCACTTGCATCCTTAAGATTGAGTCTAGAGCATATAGGTTGCATTCATTTGCATATGGAGCATTGCCTTGTAAAGAACACTTGTTTACACTGAATTTGGCACCCTAGTTAAACATATCAAGTAGCTTAAGTATCTTTTGAAAGGCTTGCATGCTTTGAGCCTTGAAAGCTCTTCTTGAAACTTGCTTGCTTGCTTGATATTGGCATTGTTCTTAAGACCAGCTCCATCCTGAACTTAGACTCGAATGAACTTAATTTCTCTTGCATATGGGCATTTGCATACTTAGTCATGGATCTCATACACATTTGGGTTATCTTTCTCCATTGTCCCACCCTTTGTTAACCCAAATGGCACTCCCTTACCCTTGAACCCTATCCATTCTTTGAAGCCTACATTGATTTGCTTGAGTGAGGCCTCTTTTAATAGCTTGTCATGTGCAAAATCTTGAGAGTATTGGGAGCGACATGGATTTTTTCTCATCTCTTGCTAGCATAGGGTCATCATTTGAGCTAGCTTTTAGGATGGTGAGTGAAGTTTTTGTTCCCTAATGGTTTACATTTTGGGTTTGGGATATGATAATGTTGAGATTGATGAACAAAGAAAGTTGTGAGAAAGAAAAACCCTAAGGACCTAGAAATGAAAAATGAAAAGCTCTTGTGTAATGTTTTTGACCTTCCCCCTTCATGTAAAAAAAAAAAAAAGGAAAGAAAAGAAAAAGCAAAAGAAAAAGAAAAAGAAAAACAAAAAAAAATAAAGATTCAATAAGATAGTGGGGAAGGAAAAACGTAAAGAGTTAGAGCTTAGTGAAGTGATTAGAGGTCCTTAAGGGTTGAATTTCAAAGGAAAGAAAGTTGTTCATTGGGTGAGTGATGTGAGAATATTTTCATTTTGGGTTATGGGATGAATAAAGGGGGGTAGATCTTGTAATCACTTAGGAATTGGGTAGAATGATGAGGATGGATCCATGTATGCATGAATTGCTCCTAGTCTTAGATAAATTTTGCATAATGATCAAGCTCCTTGATTTTGAGTGATTGCCACCTTGAAATGATGCATTGAAACCCCATTATCATCCATATTAGACCATTTGATCACCTAGCCAAATGATTGAGATCATGTGCCCATATGTGAGACTTCACCTTGTGTGTGTGTGTGTGAATCAATGTGAGGGCTGGTTAAGAGAACTTGTTGGTTGATAAGCATTGCATCTTGTGTAGAGGCATAAGAGTCATTGATAGACCTTGTGAAGCTAGAGCATAATAGGAAGTTTTGCTCATGCTATTTGCTATGTTTCTTTAGGATGTCAAGTTGAGTGCTATGAGTGTTTCTTTTGGCTTTGTTTCCATCTCTATGTCTCTCCTCCTTGTGTTTTGAAAAAAATTACTTGAGGACAAGTAAAGGTCTAGTGTGGGGGAGTTGATATCTTGCATATTTACATGTTTTTAGCATCCATATCTTATGCATTTTGATCATATAAGTTAGGCATTAGGCATGTTTAGGTCCATTTTGCATTCATTTGTCCTTATCAGGTGTTGGAGTATGCTTTGGTGTGATTTGTGGTGTTTGGAAGCCTTATGGCCCCAAAAGAGATGAAGTATCATGTTTGGCCATGAAAAGAGAAGTCAAACCATGATCTGGTCAAGACAAAGATGAGCATGGACAGAGGTCTTAGAGATGTCTCCTGCTGCTAATATTTTGTGGAGACACAGAAAATCGAGTTAGCTTTCCAATGGAAGTGGTTTCAAGTCATTTGGACCTGTATTAAAGAAGTTATGATCAATTCACTTGAAGCATGTCAGGATGGCCGGGTAGAGACAGCCAGGTAGAGACAGCCGGCCGGGAAAAGGACAGATGGATGGAAGTGGTCCAGTCCGGGATGACTGAGCCTGGGACAGGTACCCGGTCGTTTGGCTTGTGCTGAAGGTGACCAGACCGGGTAGACAAGTCCGGGTTGGTGAAGCCGGACGGGAAGAGACGGATCAAGGCATCTGGACGGCCGGGGGCGAAGAACCGGGGAACAGCACCCGGACGGGCTGGACAGAGGCCAAGAGCTGGACGGCCGGGTAACCAGGACCGGGTTGGATGGCTCTGAGTCTCCCCTGACCGAATTTCAAGATCCATTCTCATTGGCTGAGACCAATTTGGCTCAAGGACATTTTAGTGATTTTGTTTTATGATTTCAAGGGCTTTCAAGCCTCCTATATATACTCTTGTAATCTCATTAAGAGATAGAACTTCTTTTCTCTCAAAAACATAATAAGATCTTGAAGAAAGTTTGGATCCTTGATCCTTTTATCTCATTTCTTTTGTGTTTAATAGATTATCTTCTTCTCTAATCATGTTTAGCCTTGAATCATCATTGATTTTGAGGTTTTCCATGGCTATTAGTGAGTTGATCTATCTAGGGTTCATGGGCTTGGGAGACTAAGGGTGATTAAGTATAGATCCAAGGTGCTTAGTGTTAGATCTATCATCTCCTTGCATTGATTTGGTGTTCTTCAAGCTATACTTGAGGTGGCCTCTCAAACATAGAGCCATAGGCATTTCATGCCCGAAAGATGTTCTATGAAATGCCTGAACCAACTCATCTATGCTTTTAGCTTGCTTTGCCTAAGAGATTAGTTGTCAAAGGAGCTAGGATTGCTATTAGACTCATTCTCCATGTTTGCTTTGATCATTACAGCCAAAGAGATTTGGTGTACTTGGGTGATCATTGCAAAAGAGCATCCATCTAGAGATAGAGCTTGCTTAGTTTTGTTGTCTAGGCATAAGGAATTAGATTGATTGAAAAGTTAGCATCTAGGATTGAACCTTGATCACCCAAAGTCAATTACCTTGTCCCAAGAACCCCCTTGCCTCATTGAGAAAGAAAGTTCAATCTTTTATTGCATTTTTTATATTGTGTTAGTTTCATAATCATCCTCTCTCATCTTGATTGCACTTAGATTAAGCATGAACTTGCATTCCCTTTGCATTAGAATCTCTTAGAATTGGATTGACATCTTGTATTCTACAACATTTGATTAGGACCTTAGAAAAGTCCTGTCATCAGCCCCCGAAGATGAAGGCCTCCGACTTCGATCGAAACCCTAACCGCTTGTGCGACTTATACAATGACCACGGTCATAAGACGGAAGATTGCGTCGCTCTAAGGATAGAGGTTAACGAACTCCTCAAGAAAGGACACCTAACGGAGTTCCTCTCTGACAAGGCCAAGGATCTGCTGACCAAAGGAAGCACAAACAGCACACTAAAGCAAACCCTGCTTCGCCTCCACACCAAGATAGGGTGATACACGTTATCACAGGTGGCTCAGAAATAAGTGGGATCAGCCATGCAGCCGCAAAGAGGATCATCCGATACGCCAGGAATGGTCAGGAAACAGGAGATCGGAAGCGCATGCTCCTGGGTACCAATGAGATCAGGTTCACCGCCAACGAGCAGGAGAAAGTCCTTGCTCCCCGTCACGACGCCCTGGCTGTCTCACTCACTGTAGCAAATTGCTTGATGAAACAAATATTGATAGACAATAGTAGCTCCAGTAACATCATCTTCCAATCCGCCTACTCTGATCTAGGACTGGAAGAAGGAGCCTTGACAAAGAAGGTCACCCTGCTCATAGGCTCTAGCGGAGAAGAAAAGCAAACCCTAGGAGAAGTCATCCTCCCAGTGTACGCCGAAGGAATCAATCTACCTACCAATTTCCTGGTCATCGACTGTCCTTCTTCCTACAACATCATACTCGGAAGACCCTGGATCCATAATATGGGAGTCGTAGCTTCGACTCTCCATCAACTGGTAAAATTCCCGACCCCCTTGGGCATCCAAATGATCAGAGGGGATCAGGAGAATTCCAGAGCCTGCTATCAGACCACCCTAAAGGGGAAGACCAAGGTCTTATAGCAATTACAGAAAAAGCTTCCAGCTTCGCACGCAGAAAAGCCGGAAGTAGAAGACATGCACGAGGTGCCCTTGGTAGAAGGAGATGCGACGCGAAGCCTACAAATAGGGTCCAAGCTCCCAGAAGGATCGAGACGGAGGCTGAAAGACTTCCTAAGATCTAAATTTGACTGTTTCGCGTGGTCTCACGAAGACATGCCAAGAATCAACCCTGAGGTCATCATGCACAAGTTACAAGTGGATCCCCAGTATCCACCCGTTCGACAGAAAAGAAGGAAATTCGCCCCAGAAAGGGACGAAATTATCAACAAGGAAGTAAGGAACCTGCTCGACGCCGGGTTCATACGGGAAGTCCAGTATCCAGAGTGGCTGGCCAACGTGGTCGTAGTGAAGAAGAAGAATGGGAAGTGGAGAGTCTGTATCGATTTTACATATCTCAACAAGTCGTGTCCTAAGGATCCCTTTCCCCTTCCTCACATAGACAAACTAGTTGATGCCACCGCAGGACATCAAATCATGAGCTTCATGGATGCATTCTCGAGCTACAACCAGATCCTTATGCATCCGGAGGACCAGGAGAAGACCTCCTTCATGACATCCAGGGGCATCTACTCCTATAAGGTCATGCCTTTCGGATTAAAAAACCCCGGGTCTACCTACCAGAGGCTGGTAAACATGATGTTCGTAGATCAGATAGGACAAACCATGGAGGTCTATATTGACGACATGTTGGTCAAGTCCCTCAAGGCAGAAGACCATATCTCTTATTTGCAGCAAGCCTTTACCACGCTAAGGAAATACCACATGAAGCTCAACCCCACAAAGTGTTCTTTCGGAGTCAGCTCCGGAAAGTTCCTCGGGTACATAGTCACCAACCGGGGAATAGAGGCTAACTCAGAGCAGATAAGGGCTACCCAGGTGATACCTTCTCCTCGAAACGTGAAAGAGGTGCCAAGAGTGACAGGCCAAATGGCCGCGTTGAGTAGGTTTATCTCCAGACTGTCCGATAAATCTCATGCATTCTTTGAGGCTCTGAAGAATCCTCAAGACTTCCAATGGAGTAATAAGTGAGAGCAGGCCCTTGATGATCTGAAGATTAATCTGACTATTCCACCTCTCCTATCAAAGCCTCTCGACGGAAAGATCTTGCTACCGTACCTGGAAGTATCGGAACATGCAGTAAGCGGAGTCCTTGTAAGGAAAGAAGGTAGGAAGCAGCACCCCATCTACTATGTAAGCAAATCATTTCTGGATGCCGAGACTCGTTATAATCATCTCGAGAAGCTAGCATTAGCACTGGTCACGACAGCCCGCAAACTACGCTCCTACTTCTAGGCCCATCAAATTGTAGTAGTGACTTCGTATGCTATCAAAGCAGTCCTCCACAAGCCTAGAGTACCCGGACACCTTGCCAAATGGGCAGTGGAGCTGGGAGAGTACGATGTTATCTTCCGGCCTGCCAATGCTATCAAGTCGCGGGTCCTGGCCGACCTTATTGCTGAATTATCTCCCTCCATGCTTCCGGCCTTACAGCGGGAGATGAGCTGTTGGGGTCAAAATCGGTCAACGACAAAATCGTCACCCGAAAGTCCTCGAAAGAAAACTAAGTGACGATCAAAACCAAGAAACGGATCGACACTCGATGAACTCACGGGAAGGCATGAACGGACCGCGAGCCCCGGGGATCAACGAAGGCAAGCAACAGCATGCACCGGGCGGACGCTGGACACGGCACGGACGGCAGGACGCCTGGCGCCGGCGGCAGGGCATACGCCGTGCCTGGCGCCCGGCGGCAGGGCGCCTGGCGCCCGGCGGCAGGGCATACGCCGTGCCTGGCGCCCGGCGGCAGGGCGCCTGGCGCCCGGCGGCAGGGCATACGCCGTGCCTGGCGCCCGGCGGCAGGGCATACGCCGTGCCTGGCGCCCGGCGGCAGGGCGCCTGGCGCCCGGCGGCAGGGCATACGCCGTGCCTGGCGCCGGGCGGTAGTTCACTCCACGCCGCGCTTGGCGCCGGGCGTAGGACGCTTCACGCCGTGCCTGGCGCCCGGCGGCAGGGCGCCTGGCGCCCGGCGGCAGGGCGCCTGGCGCCCGGCGGCAGGGCGCCTGGCGCCGGGCGGTAGTTCACTCCACGCCGCGCTTGGCGCCGGCGGCAGGCCACCACGCCAGCGCCTGGCGCCCGGCGGCAGGGCATACGCCGTGCCTGGCGCCCGGCGGCAGGGCATACGCCGTGCCTGGCGCCGGGCGGTAGTTCACTCCACGCCGCGCTTGGCGCCGGCGGCAGGACGCCTGGCGCCCGGCGGCAGGGCATACGCCGTGCCTGGCGCCGGCGGCAGGCCGCCCACGCCGCATCTGGTGTCGGCGGCAGAAGCATATGGCGCCCGGCGGCAGGGCGCCTGGCGCCCGGCGGCAGGGCATACGCCGTGCCTGGCGCCGGCGGCATGCTTGTCCTCTCCCGTCTGGCGTCGTCTCCCGTCTGGCGCTGTCGGCAAGGGTCCTGGCGCCCATCTGTGCAATCGTCTCGTGATCTCGGGCAGCGGCAGCATCTTGGTCCCTTAAACCCATGTCCGGATTGTCCAAGAACTACAATGATTCTTCCGCAAAGCCTTCTCGATTGTTTAAAAGTTCATATTTTGAACTTCAAAGTTCGAAGCCTCATTACTCAAACCCTTGAAGACGGAAAGTCTACGAATCCAAGTCCATCTCGATCCCGATACTCGAGGAATCTCAGAAGATCTTAAAAGGTTCGAACGATGAATGGATCTCAATTCGTCGTATAAAACGATCACGGTTATTCTAAACACTAGACATCTCGACTATACGAGGAATTGGGGTTCCTTCGGAAATGCCGAAACCTTAAAGACTATTCTTTCGAAAAACCCATAAAAACATCTAAGTAGCCCGACATGACCAAAACGGTCCACTTACGATTTTCCGAAAAGGAAGGATAACTATGACGGTTTATCCTTATCCTCACATAAGAGATAAATGTCAAGTTTCCAGAAGATAAATGTCAAGTTTTCCGAAGATAAATGTAAAGTTTCCCGATAAACACGAAGATGGAAGAAAATGGAAAAAGCCCGATTCAGCCCGAAGGAAGATAGACCGTCTTAAGAGGAGTATATAAGGAGAGCTTTGGGCAAGGAGTAAAAAAACACACAAAACTTCCAGAGCACTTAGCACTTAGAGCGATATTAGCATTCTTTTCTGTTTTTCACTAGCGAGCTGCGACTCAACTAGGATAGACTTAGGCGGCCGGACTAGCGGACTTTTCGACAGCTCTTCTAGCCGATTTCTTTGCTTGTTGTACACGCTCAAACGAGAATTCAGAAATAAGATCTCTTTCGCTCTTTTCTTACGATTTTTATTTTTACAACTTTAATCTCCATTGATTGTATCGTGTGTGGCCCAGCAGATATCCGGGACCTTCAAGGAAGATCGGGTTAACTCGGTTTTCCTCCAAATCGTTTATCGGAAATTGACGGTGTGAATTTCGGTTCCCACAGTTTGGCGCTAGAAGGAGGGGGGGTTACGGATCTATCTATCTCGCAACTGCACACGCTCGATCATGTCTACTGACGCCACCAAAGACCAGCCAACGCTAGACGGAACACCCGTCGATGCCAACGTTGAGAAGACTCCAACTGGAGATACGTCCACAGTCACTGCTGATGCAAACACTGAGACGCTCAGACAGATGAAGGAACTGTTCGCCTCCGCCCAGGAGCGGGCGGAACAACAGGACAAGCTGATAACCTCGCTCGCAAAACAGGTCGGCACCTTAACTGCGAGGAGCAAGCTGCCGCGCGGATCCACCAAGGCACGGCGCGGCAGAAGACTCGACTTCGGATCTCCCGGAGAACGAGAAAAAGATGCCCCGAAAGAGTCCACTCCCGAGGAAACGGCTCCAAAAGGACAGCAAACGACCTCACAGAACCTTCCACCCCCGGCTACGGGAAACAAGGAAAGCGACGTCGAGCGCATCAATCTGGGTATCAGCGACCAATCGGATCCTTCCGATGAAGACGCTGACATCCACCCAGGAGAACCCGAAGCCAGTCCGCTCGGCAGACGGCCTTCGAGAGGCCCATGACAGAAGAGGAGGAAGACCTCTACTGGATTGAGAAGGAAGAACTCGCGGAGGATCAAGCTCGGATCAATCGCGACCAGCGCCGACAAACTCGGAGAAACGCCGGTGGCAATGACTAGATCCATGATCTCCGCGAATCTCTCAAAAAGACCGTGGCCGAGGTGAAAGCAGTGAAATCGCAAATCCACCAGGCGACCAGTTCCGCCCCCGAGATCGATAGACTTCTCGAGGAAGCCGCGAGCGCCATTCACCGCTTCGGATCACGAAACACGCATCTCAGACCCAGGAAAATCAAAATCCCGGTCTATGGCGGTCGACAGATCCTAAGTCGCACCTGCAGTCCTTCCAGATCGCAATGGGTAGGTGCAAACTCGGGCTTGAAGCGAGACCGCGGGTCATTGTCTTCGTCGAGCACCTCAAAGGCGCTGCGCTCGAATGGTTCTCCCGGCTCAAAAGGAACTCCATCGGAAGCTTCCGTCAACTGGCCTCGGCTTTTCTCAAACAATACTCCATGTTCATGGGCACAGAAACGTCCGACGTGGACCTATGGAGCCTAGCTCAGAAGGAAGACGAGCCGCTCCGCGACTTCATGCGAAGGTTCAAACTGGTGATGGCCAGGGTAACGGGCATTAGCGACAATGTAGCAATCGACGCCCTGAGGAAAACTCTCTGGTACAAGTCGAAGTTCCGAAAGTGGATATTACTGGAAAAGCCTCAGACAATCCAGGATACTCTCCACAAAGCAACGGACTTCATCATCATGGAGGAAGAGATGAAACTTCTATCGCAGAAGCACGGATAAGTACGTCCATCACGAAGGGAAGGCGTAAAGGCGAGCATAACTTCGCCATCAACTTCGAACAAGGCAAAACCTCGGAAACACCTGGACCAGGAACCAGTACAAGGATAATTCCTACTGCGAGTTCCACGAAACCAGAGGTCTCTCCACGGCGAACTGCAAGGTTCTCGACGCCCGGCTCGCCGCAAAGCTCCTCACCGGCGAACTATCAAAAGTCAAGAGTATAAAGGACTTGCTCCTGGACTCCGACCGCCCAAAGACCAACAAAACTGTCTCCGAGGACCGCGCGACCGAAAATCAATCGGGTGAAAAGCGCAGAAGGAAACAGGACGACCAAGGGAACAACAGCAGTCGCCAGAGGGTAAACATGATCATCGGAGGATCGCAGTTCTACCAAGACTCTGTCTCGTCGATAAAAGCCTACGGTCAAAAAGCCGAGACGAGTTCCAACTGGTTTCCGGATAGCGATATTCCTAACCACACGATCGTTTTCGAGGAACAGGAAACTGTCGGAATCGACAAACCTCATTGCGATCCTTTGGTTATCGACCTGGTAATCCAGGATCTTGAAGTCGGCCGCATCCTCGTCGATACAGGAAGTACGGTCAACGTTATCTTCTGCGACACCTTCTACAGGATGAAGATCCCACTTGGGGAAGTCGTCCCTGAGCCAAAACCTTTGACTGGGTTTTGGCGTCACTTCCATGACCCTCGGAGAATTAAGCTCCGGTCATGGCGAAAATCACAAAAATCGTCGAGTTTGCAGTAGTCGACAACCCGGCCATCTACAATGCCATCATGGGAACCCCTTGGATCAACTCCATGAAGGCAGTACCATCCACATATCACCTCGGCATCAAATTTCCGACTCCCACCGGAACCGCAGTCATCTGGGGTAGTCAGAAACAATCGAGACTCTGTTACCTAGCCGAATTCAAACTGCAAAAGATCGGGCAGCCCGGTAGCCAACCGAAGCGAGCAAAGGAATCACACAACATTCACGAAGACTTCGAAAAAGATGATCCAGAATCATCCGAACAGGCAACGATTCAAGACAGCGACAAAGCCTCTGAGTCCACCGCCGTAAAAGCAGACAGCTCGACCCCCGCACAAACCACCGATCCGACCAGCACGATCGGAACGGCAACGCACGGGAGTAAAACGCCTCGCGGCAACTATCAGAACTTCTGAGATGGCTTAATCCTCGAAAAGAATGCGTGAACAGCTCGTCGAAACCAGCGAGTTTAGCTATCCCCTCACCAAAGGGGGACTGGATCGTATACTCTATACTCCCACAAAAGCGCGAAATATCCGCACATGTACTCGAGGGAGTTAGGATACGAAGTGACTACTCGCATTCTTTCCTCTACACTTGGCGAAAGTATAAATCAAAACAAAAGACGAAATCTCGCAAATTTTCATATTCATAAAGGCCGCCAAAGGCGGTGATTCTAAGCCACCAGGCGAGTCCCAAAACATAAGAATGCAACCCCAAGCGGTCGCAGAATAAAACTCTAAAAGCGACCACACCGCGGCCAAAACATACAATTCACAAAGGAAGTCAACATCGAGAAATCCAGATCACGGAAATCGAATGAACCTGCAGGCTGGTCCACTTCTCGTTCACGCCTTGAGCGTTCCCACCGCCCTCGGCGTTCTCATCGGCTCCGGCCTCCACCGTATCCTCGGAAACCTCGATAGGTTCCCATAGTCTCCGGACTCTTTCTTCGACTGGAGGAACCAAGGACTCAGCATGAGCACACTCGGCCATGAAGTCCTTTATCTCAGCAATCTTGGAATCAAAGGAGAAATCCGGGTTCTGAGACTTGTAAAGGTTCTGACCGAGCCCGGCACTTTCGGAAATCGCCAACAAACTCCGAGCCTCTTTAAAACATTGAAACTCAGCAGCAAGCGATTCGCCCGTCTAGCCACCTCGACGCGACCATCCTCCTTCCTCTCCTTTCGCCCGAACAAGAGCTCGAGCATGAAGCTCAGCTTGCTTTAAATTCTGCACCTTTACCTCTTGGAATCGGAAGAGCTCTCGCTCAGCTTCTTTGGTCTTGAAGTTAGCAATCCTAGACTTGCGGAAACTTGAGTCAAGCGCATTGCTAAACACTCTTAGTCCATGCATAAATTCAAGATCAACAAACATACATATATGCAGATTCAAAAATACGGATCTCAGAAGTTCAAAGGGCAAAACCTCGTTGACCCGCAGGGAACCCTCAGCAAAAACCCGTTGCTTCTCCTCATCCTCCAGCGACTCGTCAGTAACAAACTCCGGAGGAAGGCCGTCAAAGAAATTGTTGGGAAGTGGAAAATCGCTGGCTCCGCCTTTTTCTGTTGGAACAAAACTAGGGTTTTCCCCAGCGGTGAAGGATCTTCGAACCTTCCCCACCGTCGCATTTTTCCTTATTCTGATCTGCTACACATCCGAAGTCGGGCTTCGATAACCGGTTCGGCATCGCATGTCGGGACAGGGTCTCGGGACCGGTAAAGCCTTACTGCGTCTCGAATCCGTTCAAGAGTGAAGGACTTCCAGAAAAATGGCCTTTGACGAAGGAGATCCCTCTTGACAAAAAGACACCATGCAAATGCGCAACAGCCCCGTTCTCTACAAAGCGAAACTTTTTCACTAAAAACTCGCACTTTCGGAATGATAGAATAGACAACGAGTTTTCATCGTATTCCCTCGGTTGAAGTTCCATGCGTGCGGAAATAGATGGAGGCAGCTCTCCTCGACAGACTCACCATCTATTTCGACATAGAAGAAACGCTCCTGCCACAACGTAGGGTTCGAAGTAGTCCCATGAATTATGGCCATATCCTTCTTTGGCACCATGGAGTAGTAATCGTCGCTCCTCGTTGGGCGAGTGCTCCAAATACCTTCAAATCATCGGACTGAGATCGATCCCGAGCCCATAACTTCGATCGATGCGCCGAGCCAACTCTAAGGCAGGAATGCTGAGCTGGCTGATCGAAGTTCGGCGACGGCTATCAACGAATAATGGTACCGGGATCGGGAACCACATGCAATACGTAAGGAAAGCCTCGTAACATGTAAAGAAAAACCTTCCGGATGATTCCTCGCACTCTCGTTACCGACAGGGATCCGGAATTTGACTCCATCGGGAATCTGGTAGAAATCCCGAAGAGTCTTGAGGTATTTACGTGAAACCAAGCTCGGCGTAAAGGAAGCACCCGGCATCCTCAAAGGTCTCCTCGGAACAGGGACATCTGGCAGTGATGGAGCCGAACCCACAAGGGCTCGATAATATCAGCTTCCTCCTCACTAACTCCTCTTGCTTCACCGTCACATGGGCAGGAGAGTCATCCGAGGATGAATGGGAAGAATTTCTCTTGGAGGATCTTGAAGACAATGTTCTTAAAGAGAAGGGATTCTTGAGAGATGAACTTTTATGATGAAGTAAGAATGAATGAGATTTCTTACTTCATCCTTATAAAGGAGGTAAAATCACTATTTACCCCAACTTTCGGCAAACGATTACGTCTCTACACCTTCCCATACGGCTATACCGGAAGCCAGGACCCGAAAGGCATTACGGTTCCTAGCTAGCTGGGGGGCTAACTGTTGGGGTCAAAATCGGTCAATGGCGAAATCGTCACCGAAAGTCCTCGAAAAAACTAAGTGGCGATCAAAACCAAAAGCGGGTCGTCACTCGATGAACTCCGCGGAAGGCATGAGCGGACCGCGAACCCGGGGATCAAAGAAGGCAAGCAACAGCATGCACCGGGCCGGGACCGCGGCACCGCGGGCGGGATGCCTGGCGCCCGGCGGCAGGATGCCAGCGCCCGGTAGGATGCCAGCGCCGACGGCAGGCCACCCGCCCGGCGCCTGGCGCCCGGCGGCAGGCGCCGCGCCATTCCTGGCGCCCGGCGGCAAGGCCGCATGCCAGCGTCTGGCGCCCGGCGTCGAGCGCCTGGCACCGGCGGCGAGGCACCATACCGTGCCTGGCGCCCGGCGGCAGGCCACCCGCCCGGCGCCTGGCGCCGGCGGCAGGGCACCTGGCGCCCGCGCGCGACGGGACGCGCCGTGCCTGGTGCGGCGGCAGGGTGCCTGGCGCCGTTGGCAAGATGCCGCTGCGTGCTGGCCGGCGCTGAGCCTGGCGCAGCGGACGAGAGCATACGCCGTGCCTGGCGCCCGGCGGCATAATCCTCTCCGTCTGGCGCCCGGCGGCAGGCCTGTCGTCTCCCGTCTGGCACCGGCGGGAAGGGTCCTGGCGCCCATCTGTGCAATCGTCTCGTGATCTCGCGCAATGGCAGCATCTTGGTCCCTTAAACCCATGTCCGGATTGTCCAAGAACTACAATGATTCTTCCGCAAAGCCTTCTCGATTGTTTAAAAGTTCATATTTTGAACTTCCAAGTTCGAAGCCTCATTACTCAAACACTTGAAGACGGAAAGTCTACGAATCCAAGTCCATCTCGATCCCGATACTCGAGGAATCTCGGAAGATTTTAAAAGGTTCGAACGATGAATGGATCTCAATTCGTCGTATAAAATGATCACGGTTATTCTAAACACCCAACATCTCGACTATACGAGGAATTGGGATTCCTTCGGAAATGCCGAAACCTTCAAAGACTATTCTTTCGAAAAACCGTAAAAACATCTAAGTAGCCCGACATGACCAAAACGGCCCACTTACGATTTTCCGAAAAGGAAGGATAACTATGACGGTTTATCCTTATCCTCACATAAGAGATAAATGACAAGTTTCCAGAAGATAAATGTCAAGTTTTCCGAAGATAAATGTCAAGTTTCCCGATAAACACGAAGATGGATGAAAATGGAAAAAGCCCGATTCAGCCTGAAGGAAGATAGACCGTCTTAAGAGGAGTATATAAGGAGAGCTTTGGGCAAGGAGTAAAAAAACAAACAAAACTTCCAGAGCACTTAGCACTTAGAGCGATTTTAGCATTCTTTTCTGTTTTTCACTAGCGAGCTGCGACTCAACTAGGATAGACTTAGGCGGCCGGACTAGCGGACTTTTCGACAGCTTTTGTAGCCGATTTCTTTGCTTGTTGTACACGCTCAAACGAGAATTCAGAAATAAGATCTCTTTCGCTCTATTCTTACGATTTTTATTTTTACAACTTTAATCTCCATTGATTGTATCGTGTGTGGCCCAGCAGATATCCGGGACCTTCGAGGAAGATCGGGTTAACTCGGTTTTCCTCCAAATCGTTTATTGGAAATTGACGGTGTGAATTTCGGTTCCCACATGAGCTTTCATGGCAAAGAAGGGACATTCTACGTTGATGCCTCCAGCAACATCAGAGATATAGTACTATGTTCAGTCCTGACCTCCCCAATCGGAGAACCTGCGTCAACGACCATGAGATGCGACCTCGAGACGGCCAATAATGAAAATGAAGACCAGGCCCTGGTCGCAAATTCAACAATCTCCCCCGGAGAGAAAGCTCCTTATAAGGTAATCGAGGTGCAGGGGGTAGGAGCCTATAAGCTACAAGACAGTAAAGGCAAGGTCCAACCTAATTGCAGGAACACCTTGTATCTCAAACTCTACCATTTTTGAAACGATCTCCGGATCAGGCTATTTATAGTTATATTACTATCTACATTTATTTAAGTACACTGGTTTCCTACTCCTATGTAGGCTGATAAAAACGTCTACGGACTAAGCTTATATAATATATTTAGATTCGACTAAAGGGGTCACAGGGACTCCACTGTACTTAAAGAGGCAAACTAGCTGGATCAGGTCCCAAGGGATCCCTCGATCCTGGCAAACCCTACATCTCCGTGACACGATTCACAAACATTGGGTGTATTACATACAGGAACGAGCCTGCGCAACCCTAGAACACTGTCAAAAACACCTCAGTCCGTGCGTAAAAACCTCGAGCTAACGTAGGGACCGCACGTACTAGTGCCCAAAATCCTGCATTAAAAACGCCACGAGCTATACACGATGCAGGGGGCATGATGTATAATTGCAGAGTATTGTCATCAGCCTGGAACTGATGCAGGGAGCAGATGGTGCAAAGAACCCCAGGAGCACTTCATATTCACTACTTCTCCAGACGTGGAAAGTAGCAAGTCTGGCACTGGGATTACTACTACGAGTAGATCCACACCAGCACCAAATTAAAGAGTGAGAGTGGCTTTCTGCAGAAAGCAGAGTGCAGCATGATGGGATCTTGATTGTGGCCTAATTCCGAGCAGCAATACGCGAATCCTTGACCCGAGATCGTTAGCGGCCTACCCAAGGGGGGCAGAACATGATCTCGATGAAAACAACCTTCGGGTTTAAACCAAAAACCTTCGGATTCTAAAAGTTCAGACCTTAGGGTTTAAACTCAAATCTCCAGATTGAGATAATAATCTTCGGATTCAAAGCCTTCGGGTTCTAAAGTTTAAACCTCAGGGTTTAAACAAAATTATCGGGCTTCGGGTAGAACCTTCGGGCTCTAACTCGAGCCTAACGAAAATTTGCAATTTGAAATAAAATTCCAGATTCCAAATCAAATAAACTCAGAGTTTTACAATCTGACTTATGTTTTGCCTCCAGGTCTTAGATGTTTAAAAGCAGGTTCCCGCTTGCCAAAAAAAACAACATCAAGCTACCCTTGGGTTATGGTCGGCCTTCGGCCCATAACCCAAGGCCCAGAAGGATTTCTTAAACCGCAGAAACAAAGATCAGAGGACCTCATCAAATACCCGGACGTGTCCCTACTATCAGAAAAGCTAAAAGCGCAAGATAGCCGATAAAACGTTTCTAAAGACCATGGAAGGTCAACGTTTTTACAAAAAAGGCACAAAGGCCCATCTAAAGTCTTAAAACCCCAAAGGGAGTAGCAGGATCAAGCCCAACAGAGGGCGCAAACACAAAAGATTCAAGAGTCCATAAAAACACAGAGATTAAGCATTAGGCGTGGTGCCAGGCTCATCTTCAGCTACGGATGGTAGAGCCTCCTTATCAACTTCCTCCCCTAGAATGGACGGTTTGCCATCAAAACATGGTGGAGGCAGTCCGCGAAGTTGAGCCTCCGAGATCTTCATAGCGATCAAATTCATCCAATGGCTGCCACTTGTCGGTCATACCGCTAAGCCACTCTCTCATCAGTTCCCAGCGAGCAACCACTCTAGTCCCATTCAACGCCAAATTCTTCTCATCCTCGAAACTCACCCTCGCAGCCTTTAGCACGCATAGCTCTTCCTTCGCCTCCTCTAACTGGTCCTGCAGAGTAGTGTTCTCAGATACGATGGTAGACTCAGCATCTTCCCGACTCTTCAGCTTAAGTTGAAGGGACTTGATCTCCTTCCCCTGAGCAAGAACCTTGTTCTTCTCGTCATGAGCTGGGAAGCTAAACTCTCCACCTCTGCCTTGCTCGAAGATTGTTCCTTGATTATATCCCCGAGATGGAAGAGCTGAGACATCGCCTACAAAAAAAAACACAATGATCAAGGGCCTAGTAGAACATATGTTATGATCAAAAGAAAAGATTCAGTACCTGGAGAAGATCACTCTGCAGAGAGTTGATAGCACCGGGGAAATCCTCCTCCGGAAGGAAAGAGGCACTCGTAGGGAAGATCTTGGAATTAAGGTCATCTAGAGCCGTGGTTCAATCATCTACAGGCGGAAAGCAGCCTTGCGAACCACTTAAACGCTCTTCGCTTTCTTCTTTGATCCAGAGGGAGCTGAGCTGGTTGCAGACTTACGCTTGGCACTCTTGGTAACTTGAGCATCATCTCCCGACGCAGAAGCTTTAGAAGGAGTCTGCTTCGCCGAAAATTTCGCCATGGCTTGGTTAAAAGCTGCGAATGCTTCTTCTCCTGTGGATCCTGACATGTTACCTGAAAGGTCAAAGCAGCATTAAACATCATACCGCAGCAAGACGAGGAGATCAAATCTGGAAACTTACCCCAAATGCTACAGCATTCAGAGACTTCTTTGCTTATGAGAAATGGAACCTGGTGACGCTCTAAGGGAACTTGCAGAACTTGATCAATGATCTTCTTTCCCTCGGGTGCGGACAGTTGAGATACGTCTGCAAAAGAAAGAAGACGAGTTAGTGTTCTATCAAGAGTAAAGAGAAAACTATAATAACCTACCAGCTATATGCCAGACAGGAGAGAAGCCAGGGATAGTCATGAAGGCAAATCTCTCTGTCCAACTAACAAAAATCGGATGGCACTTTCTCTCATTTTTCGAGATCTCTCAGACTAGAGAATTTCTGTTGCGAGGATGAAGATAGTATCTGCCTCCCCCACTGTGTAAGGGAACCAGGAAGTACGAGAACAGGACTTCGTTCACTCCCAAGATAAGATTCTCGAGATCACCTAGGTTCTGGATCGCTATCAAAATCCTCCAAGCCGGAGGAGTCAACTAACCCGGCGAGATTTCGAGAAACTCCGACAGCTTCGCAATCAACGAAGGAATACGACCCTTGAATCCCGACTCGAAACATGCCTCGTAAACCGGAATCTCGTCAACATCCTATCTGAAGGATTCGGAGCTCGGATGACGACTTCTTGGGGAAGATCGTATCGCCTCCTCCATTCCTCAACCTCCCCTGCTCTGATCTTTGAAGTAGGATCCACGGGTGAAGATCCCTCTTCCTCGTCGGAGGAAATACTCTCGACTGTAGCAGTTTCATCGAACTTAGGGCTTTTGACTTCAGCCATCGAAATAAGAGAGGAGGATGCGGATTTCCCCAGATCTGAGGTTTCATTCCCTCTCCTAGACCTAACTCTACCACCTACCGACGACAAACCTAGGGTGCGGCTAGGAGGATCTATCGCCATAAGGAAAGCGGAGCCTAAGTAAAAACGAGGAGGGAGAAAGGAGGCTACATGCTTCGGGAACGAGAGGATCTTGAGAAGAGGAATCACCGAAGAAATCACCGAGAGGGAAAGAGGAGAATGAGAAGAGCCGAGAAAGTAAGAGAGAAGGAAATAGGGACAGAAGCCTTAAATGATCTCCACGCACCTCGAAGATCGTGTTTTGAAAGGAATGAGCGCCAAGGCTTGGAGAGCTCAACAGTCGCGAGGCCCACCTGAAGCCCAACCCGCCTTCAGAAGTTTTTAAAAGAAAGCCCAAAGAGATTTCCCCTCTCCTTTTTGGTTAGAATCGACTAAGTTAGAAAATATAAGCGATCCGAAGGCTAGACTACGACAAGCTTCGCCATCATCTAAAGATCCAGGAAATCCTGGATTCGGACCCTGCGCCGTCGATTCCAACCAAGTCCAGGATTTGGTAGCACCCAAAGAACTTTGATCTATCAAGGTGAAAGTCTCGTTCCAGGTCCCAAATATGAACTCCGACTTGAGCGTGGATTTAAGAGACAAGGAGCCCGGAGTCACGTCCCATTTGGAAGAAATCTGCCACAACGGAGCTACTATAATGAAGCGCACAAGTTATTCGATGATCTCGACGACGAAATCAAGAAATAAGGGGCCTGTTGGGGAAAAATATCCAGGTACCAGATTTCTCCAGCTTCCGCACAAGGCACTTACTTCTGGCCCCTGCATCGAAGGAACCTCCTTCCGGTACCTACCTCAAAGACCGACCCTGAAGCAAAATGGAAGTTTTCCGCCTACAGAGATTCTTCCATATTTACGAATATGAAAGAGTTCCATCTACTTCGACCGACATCTACACCTATAAAAAAGACCCCAAAACCCTAGAAAAGGGGATCGACACTTTGAGGCTAAGAGATTAGGGTTTAGGCAGCTAGAACTAGGGTTTATACACCGAAATCTTGTAGTCCCTTCTCAAATCGATAATAAACATCTCTTTAGTCTCGATTCTTATCTTTTAACACAAAGCTTCTAGTGTTCCGTAGTACTAAGACGACCCTACACAAAAATACCATAACAGTCCCCTCCGGTTCTTATCGAGAGAGAAGCCATCCAAGGAGCAGGAGGAAGTGGTCCAAGTTGGAAGGTCATCGTGTCCGGTGCTCGTCGAGAAGGTGAGGTCGCCTGAAGAGCAGGAGGAAGAGGATCAGGTGATTGATAAGGACGCCGCCCCCCTTGGTGGTGATGAAGCTACGGTTTCTGATGTCCCTCCTACTTCACTTGCATCGGATATCATGGAGAAGCAATCCAACCTCGTTACGGAGGATGTCCAGGATCCTTCCGCCTTGAAGACGCCATCTGGAGAAGACGTTGTTGACGAACCTGTGGGTTAATCGTTTGTTGTAGCGTTACTTACGTTTTTCTTATCTAAGTATTTAGTAATTATGTCGGATTGTTCCTTCTGTGGCCTGCTGGACCCTTTTCTGTTTGTAGAACTCTAAATATTTTCGTTAGTGAGTTGCCATCGAGCATGCTTTGAATCCAAATGTTGTTGTTTTGTTTCATTTTTCTGATAGTTGAGAATCCTGTGACAGTCCATGCGATGTGCTACGTAAGGATGAAAAGTCCCAACCTCTCGTTTGTTTAGTCGATCGCGAAACAATCCGTATATTGGATTTGTCGAAGTGTCGAGGTCCCTTGCGATGTCTCGATCGAGATAATGTCTGGTGGCATTGCTCTATTTTGAGGGGCAAACGGGGCTTAAAGGCATAGACAAGAAAAAATGGTTCGCAACCGTTTCTCCTCGAACAGTCGAGTTCTAGCCGGCCGGAACTTTTACTCGCTGTTTTTAGAAAAACGTTCGAATTTTTACTCGTTTAGCCGGTCATTGCGTCAAGGGCATGGTGACAGGTGACTATCAAATTCCTCAGCTAAATTTCTGATAAGGACATAGCTGAATAGCAGGGTGAGAGTGTCCTTGTGTCGTTTGTTGACGAGGATACGGACATCGCTATGTACAACGACCGCCTCGTGGTGGGCAGGTGATTGTGTGGGTCGTGTTAGACCGGGACAAAATTTTTGACTTTTGTGATGTTATAGCTTGACCGGTTAAGGCTGCCTACGTACCCCGGGAAAGGATTAAGTCATTCGTAGTTCGTTTTGTCCGAGTAAAAGTGGCTGTTTGAGGTGCATTTACTCGGACGAGTAGAAGTGACAGCTAGGGTGCATCTACTCGGTCTTTTTTTTTTTTTTTTTGCGCGCGGACGAGTTGAAGTGAAAGCTAGGGTGCATCTACTCGGCCGAAAAGATAGACGAGGTTTGATGGTCTGCTCCCCACAAGAAGGTCGAGTAAAAGTGATGCTGGATCATTTACTCGGCCGAGAGGGTTCTGTTTTTCGAATAGTAGCGGCGCAGGTGCATAGAGTTCCATGACCTTGGAACGTCTTCGCCGCGAGAAGTCTGGAGCCGGCAGACGCCTGGTTTGACGACCTTGATGATTTTGTAGGGTCCTTCCCACCTGGCGCCGAGTTTTCCTGCGTTGAGCTCCTTATTGTTTTCAAACACTTTGTGCATGACGAGGTCGCCAAGCTCCAGTGGTCGGGCTCGGACCTTCTTGTTGTAGTAGCTCTCGATCTGATGCTGGTAGTTTTGGATTCGAAGCAAAGCCTGGTCTTGTCGTTCTTCGATTTTGTCGAGTGCGTTGAGTAGCATGTCTTCGTTGAGTTCAACGTGCTGAGGCATCTTGGAGCGCCTAAGGCTTGTGACGTTCACTTCAGCGGGAGCCATGGCTTCGACTCCATAAGCAAGGGAGAAAGGTGTCGATTTTTAGTCGCCCCTCGTGGTGTTGTGCGATGGCTCCATAAGACTGCGTCGAGTTCGTCGGCTTAGTGGCCCTTCTTTAGGTTGAGGCGCTTCTTGATGCCATCGACAATAAGTTTGTTGGAGGATTCGGCTTGACCGTTTCCTTGCGGGTATCTGGGGTGGAGGGACTTAACCGGATGTTCCACTTGCTGCAGAACTCTTTGAAGTTCCCAGACATGAATTGCGAGCCGTTGTCGGTTACGATCTCGTGCGGAAGGCTGTAGCGACAAATGATATTTTTCCAAACGAACCCGCGGACCTCCTTGTCGGTCACTTGTGCAAAGGATTCGGCTTCGATCCATTTGGTGAAGTAGTCGGTAAGGACTAGGACGAAACCACGTCCTATGATGTCCATGGCCCAGCGCATGAATGGATATGGTGCATTGGATGTCTATAGCAGCTCGGTCAGGCAGTGGATAGTGGGTGCGTGCCGTTGGCATTTGTCGTATCGACGGGCGTAAGACTCGCAGTCAGTATTCATGGTTGGCCAGAAGAAGCCAAGGCTTCTTACTTTAAGTGCTAGCGCTCTTGGTTTCCGCCAGTGCCTTCGTGCGTTTAAGCCAACACACGTCAGATTTCGTCGCCATGAATGCATCTGAGAAGGACCTTACTCGCGTTATAACGGAAGAGGTCACCGTCCATGACCGTGTAATGGGCGCTGCGTCTCTTTAGCCATCTGGCTTTCCACTTCTCGTTTGGTAAAGTGTTGTTGGTGAGATAGCTGATAAATTCTAGTCGCCAGTCGTTGGGCGTCTGGTTGGCCTGTGTCATCTCGGAGCCGAGGTCTGTAGACTCGCTGACAGGAGCGGCGATAGAAGTCGTTTTGTTGGAGATGTTGATACTCGGTTCCTCGATACGGTGTATGGGTATGGTCCCCTTGACTTGGTCACGGAGTTTGCTTCCCAAAGCTGCGAGGGTGTCGGCGCAGGCGTTGTCACCGCGCGGTACTTTGGTGAGCTCGAAGAATTCGAATTCTTGTGCTAGTTCCTGTACGACACAGAGGTAGGCGTCAATTCGGTCGTTCCGAGCGTCGTAGTCGCCGTTTAACTGGCTGGCGACTAACTGTGAATCGCAATTGGCGCTCAAGCGCTTGGCTTTGACTGCTTTTGCTAGCTGTAGGCTGACAATCAACGATTTGTACTCGGCTTCATTATTTGACGCTAGGAAACCAAAACTGAAAGATTGACGAATCAGCTCGCCAGTTGGGGATTGGAGTTGGACTCCAGCTCCGGAGCCCTTGTTCGTTGAAGATCCATCCATGTGCAGGATCCAATTTGAGCTCGGGAGTTGAAGGTGTTGCTCTAACTCGGATGCCAACTCGACGAGGAAATCGGCGAGGACTTGAACATTTGCCGCCGTGCAATTTTTGTAGGTGATGTCAAGCTCGCCGAGTTCGATAGCCCACTTGGTTAGTCGACCAGCTCGATTCGTGTTCTGGAGCACTGTTCGGAGAGGCTGGTCGGTCAACACTTCGACGGAATGTGATTGGAAGTATGGTCGTAACTTTCTGGCCGCCTCCACCACAGCTAGGGCCATCTTCTCCATAGTCGGGTATCGAGTCTCCGGTCCGGTCATACGCATACTTGTGTAGAAGATGGGTTTCTGTTTGCCTCGGTCTTCTTTGATGACGACGCTACTGATCGCTGCACTGGAAACCGTGACGTAAAGTGACAGGACGTCGCCTTCGTCTGGTTTGGCGAGCACAGGTGGCGTTGTGAGGTATTTTTTTGAGCTACGCGAATGCTTCTTCGCATTTTTCATCCCAGATGAACTTCTTGTTCCCACGTAAGAGATCATAGAAAGGAAGGCACTTATCAGTTGAACGGGAGATGAATCGGTTTAGGGCGGCTATATGGCCGGTGAGTCGTTGGACTTCCCGGCTGTTATTCGGACTTGGGAGGTCAAGGACCGCTGAAATTTGTTTTGGATTGGCCTTGATTCCCTGCTGCGTGACAATGTACCCAAGGAACTCGCCCAAAGAAACTCCGAAGGTGCACTTCGCTGGGTTGAGTTTCATCACACACTTGTTAAGTGTTTCGAAGCAGTCGCGTAGATGGTCGAGATGATCATTGGCGTGTAGCGACCTGACAAGCATATCATCGATATAAACTTCCATTGTGGTGCCAAGTTTGTAGGTGAACATGCGGTTGACGAGTCATTTGTAGGTCGCGCCGGCGTTCTTTAAACCGAGCGGCATAACTTTATAGCAGTAAGTTCCTCGGCCATGATAAAAGCTGTCTTCTCGCGGTCTTCGGGATGCATCATGATTTGGCTAAAACTGGAGAAGGCATCCATGAAGGTGAGCAGCTTGTTTCATGCGGTAGATTCGACTAGACGGTCGATACTGGGTAGAGGGTAGCTATCCTTTGGACAAGCCTTGTTGAGGTCGGTGAAATCGACGCATACACGCCACTTCCCGTTCTTCTTCTTTACCACCACAGTATTTGCTAGCCATTCAGGATAACGTACTTCAGTGATTGCGCCGGCACCAAGCAGTCGTTCGACTTCGTCGTTTACTGCCTTTGACCTATCAGGGCCTAACTTACGTCGTTTTGTCGGATGGGCTTGAACGTGGGGTCGACACTAAGCTCATGGGTAGTTATCGCTGGATCGATACCCTTCATATCCGACATGGACCATGCAAAGGTGGACAAGTTCTCCTTGAGGAACGCGAGTATCGACTGTTGCAAGTCGTCGGCTAGGTATGCGCCAAAGCGCACATTCTTGCTTGGTCGGCGTCATCGACTGGCATCTTGAGGACCTCGTCCTTCTGAGGACAAACTTTGGCGATCGGGGGGAGACTGAGTTGACAAGGGACAGTGAGCGTTGGAGCTTGACTGTAGAGATCAGGAGGTCTCGTGCCGCTTGCTGGTCCCCCCGTAGAGTTTTGATTGTGCCGTCGATTCCGGGGTATTTGACACAGTCATGGTAAGTAGACGGGACAGCCTGCATCGAGTGTATCCTGGGGGGTTCCGAGAATGACGTGGTAAGGCGCCTTGGTGTTAACCACGGCAAACTTAACCGTCCGAGTGACACCACAAGCGCGGACTGGGAGACGGATCATTCGGAGGATTGTTTCAGACAAACCGTTGAAACCGGTTAGCGTCCTTAACGATGGCTTGACGTCGTTGAGGTCGATTCCCATCTTTTTGAGCGTTGCTCGAAAGATGAGATCGACGAAGCTGCCTGTATCGATGAGTACTTTGGGGATGACTAAGAGGGGATCATTGTGAGGGACGTGGACTCGGTTGATGTCATCAAGCAAGAAACTGATCGGGGTATGACTCGGCGGCTTGAGAGGCCATCGTCGTGAGGTCGTGGCCTGCCGACGGTAGTCTTTGACTGAACGAACAGAGTCACCGCAAGGGGACGAGCCGGCAATGATGACGTTTAGTCGGGGTCTTGTGTTTACTCGCTTGGCGCTTAAGAAGGTACGCAGGTTGGACGACGTACTGCCGTCATCCGGCTGCGACGACGCGAGCGTCTCGTGTGGTTTTAGTTGCTCTAGCCACCTTCGGAGATCGGTCGTCTTGGACCGATTGAGAAGAATACGTAGACTGCCGCGTTGGCGTTGAGCTTGTCTCTGAGGTCGGTGACGTGGTCGTCGAGATGCTGCGCGGAAACTGGATCGCTGGTCGTGATGCGTCTGGATTTGCTTGCGTTAAGCTTTAGTTGAAGATCGCATTGACGAAGTCGTTGTCTTATTCTGCCCTCCGTTTGAGGTGGCTCCTCAAGTCGCTCTGTGGGGGCGCATCGTCTTCTTCGTCGTCAGATGACGGAGCTTGCTGGGAGCGTATTACCTCGATGCACTGGCGGTTCGCTGGCTGTTCTTCGTCGGCAGAGGAGGTTTTGTTGTCCGCATCATCGGGGGCTTTACCGTACCTTCGCTGTCAATCTTCGTCAATGTTGGCATGCGGCTCCGCTGCGCTCCTCGCTCCTTATTCTTACTCCAGGTCTTGCTAGTCTTCGGCTTCGGCTTGGGTGGTTGGACTTTGAAGTCGCCGTTTTCGACAGACGGAAGGAACTGTGCATACAGTGTCTTGCATTCCGTTGTATCGTTCCCCTTGGCGTCGTGAAACTTGCAGTGCTTGGAGAGATCGATGCTCTTAGAAGGTCCTGCAATGGTTGGCGGTGCAGGTTGGGTCGCGCACACAGCGCTGGCGGGTTTAACCGACGACTCGGTCCCGCGATGGTATTTGTTCCATCCCTCGCCGTGCACCGTAAAACTCGTGACCGGTACGTTGTTCTTGTTGACGACAAACATGAGACCATTCTTTCTATCGCCGGGCGTGTGTTGCTTCGGTTCCGGCTTTGTGTCGCCTCTTTTAGGCGTTGGGGGTTTCGTCGCGTTCTGTTTGCTCATGATTGCCTTGGTATCTTCTTCCATGCGGATAAAGTTGTGAGAACGGGCAATGGCATCTTGAAGCGATGAGGTGGGGTTACGGTATAGATCTTCGCGAAACTTGGAGTTGACCAGAAGGGTGTTCATCAGAGCGTCGATGGCGATGTGGTCGGGGATATGTATCGTTGAGACCACTGCTTTAAACTTTTTCATGTAATCGCGAAGGCTTTGATCCTTTGGCTGCGCTAAGTTCCAAAGACTGGATGCTGTTGCTTCACGCTTCGTGAACATGATGTGGGTCTCCAGGAAAGCCGCCAAGAGTTGACGGAAGCTGCTGATCGATTTCTCCTTGAGCCCCAAAAACCAAGTCAGAGCTTGAACGTGAAGCGTCTCGACGAACAGCTGAGGCGTCCTTTTCGTCGTCGGGGAGACGGGCCCGGGCCATGGCGATGTTGAAAGCCGTCATATGCTCGATAGGGTTTCCACCTGGTTTGTACTCAGGAAGGTGCAGCTTTTCGATTTTCCGAAAGTGTATGTCGGTCAGCGCGCTGGTGAAAGGAGTGCGAGAGGTAGCGGCGAGTACGCTCTCGATCTGGGGAGCTGCGCTGGTAACTTGGTAAATCCTGGAGCTCATCCGTTGGAAGTTGAGTTTAAGCTCGGTGATATCGTGTATGGTTGCGAGGTCTGGGCCGGCTTGTGTAGTATCAGCGGTGAGAGGCTCATTAGGTTCGGATTCTTCCAAAGCATGGTCAACCGCCGGCGCCGTAGGGTTGGTGTTGAAGAGGTGACGGCGGAACGGTTGAGGTCGACTCGTTTGGCCGACGGGAGCAGCTGTTAGCGCTGCGACCAGAGCGGCGAGCTGCGCATTGGTTGCCTTTTGGACCTCTACTTGCTGGGCGAATCGCGCCATGACGGAGCTCATGAAGTCGGCGGGAAATGGGTGGCGGCTTCAGGCGTTGGAGTCGGCTCGTCACCGGAACCGCCGAAGACGGTATCGTCTTCAGGCATGTCTAGATCTGATAACGTTGCTTTGCTTTAGCCCCACGGTGGGCGCCAATTGTTTGTACTGAGTTCGGTTCAAGAGTAAGAGGAACTGGAATGTGGGATGAACAAAAACGTTTTATTAGGTCTTGACAAAGAGGTTACAAAGATGGGAAGAGAGTGACAAACTAGCCGGTGCTCGGAGAGTTAGCCAGAGACGTACAAAGCGACAAGAGCTAAAAGAGATAAGGAAACCCTAGATCTGGCCGCCTTGTATGTGTATGTGTCCAAAAGGTCCCCTCTCCTGTTGTTGGCACCTTCCCTTTTATAAGCCTCTTCCTCTGGCGTTCACCTAATCTGATCTTATTTTTATTGGGCTTCCTAGTCGGGCCGAGTAAAAGGCTCTTTGGTGTGCTTCGTCAAGCCATCACTTTTAACGCCTCAAGGCTAAAAGTGTTCACGCAGCGGTTGCTCAAGGTAGGCGCCAAGTCAAGTAAGCTGTCTTCTAATGGACTAGGCTTCGCCATTCGATGGGTCTTGTGGAGGGGTGTAGCCCATCTCCTAAGAGAAAGAAAAAAACAGAAACTAAAGAGAGAAGCCATGTCGTCATCTTTGAGCAACGACGATTCACAACTCGGCGAGTCAAATTGTTCTGCAGAAATAGATTCTGCACGGCTTACGAGTCTCGATTCTACACGGCTTACGAGTCTCGATTCTAGTCGCAACGTATTGAAAGTAAGCCAAAACTAAAGTATAGTCCATGTGAGTGGCTCTGATACTAACTTTGGTTGATACAATCAAATTAGCTTATATTGAAAAGTGTTGTGTTTTGTGTATGTTTCATCAAGGCTAAATTCTCTGAGATAGGAAGAGAAGGAAAAGAAGGAGAAAGAAATGGTTCAGCAACAAAACAAGGCTGACTTCTATAGCAAGCGTAGCATTACTATTGACAACAGCAAGAAATCCAACCGCAAGAAAGAAAAGGTGAATTCTCTCTCTGTAACTTGTGTTTTAAGCATTCAAGATTTGTGTTTGAACTTTGTGATGAACTCTCAAACCCTTTTTTTGATGGACAGTTGTTTCTGGAGAGTCAAGAAATTTTTTATGCTGAAGCTGACAAAAACAGCTGGAAGGCGATTGCTGAACTCATTCCTGGTGAAGTACATGTTTTAGAGAAGAAAGGGAAGAAGAATATTGGGTATGGGTTTGACACCCTAAACAAAGGCCCATAAGACAATGAACCAAGCCCATTCTATTAGGAAACCCTAGGTTTCTCCTTCTCTATAAATAAGGAGCCACCCCCTTATTAAGAGGGGATCTTATTTTCTTACCTCTTCTTAGATCTAGAACAACATCTCTAGAGAGATTTTATGGATTCGTAGATTCACTTTACATTTCTCATCAGTTTTGTAATGCAATCTTTGATCAATGAAATCTCTTTTATGTTCTTTTATCCCTTTGATTTCAATGAATATTTCTCCTAGACCTACATATAAATGTATTGTATGAATTCGACAAACACACCATTTTCGGCTCAAACAGTTGACGCGCCAGGTAGGGGTCCAAGGAGAACCATCTTTGACGAATATCGAACTCGGGAGAATCCTAGATCTAGATTCACCTCAAGCTTTTAGTCATGGCGAGCAACAACGAAGCACCTAACTGTCAAATCCGTTGTTCGACGAAGTTGCTATTCGGCACGGTTTGCATTTTTTGCGGTTACTCGGCACGGTTCGCTCTCTTGCGGTTGCTCGGCACGGTTCGCTCTCTTTCAGTTACTCGGCACGGTTCGCTCTCTCGCGATTACTCGGGACGGTTCGCTCTCTTGCGGTTACTTGGCATTACTCACTCTCTCGCTCCAACTCGGAGCAGATCCGTCTCTCGCAGTCACTCGGACCGAGAAACTATACCTTGATGATTCTTCGCAACGCTAAAGATAAGCTCTTTATTAAATCATCACATCTTTTGATCACTTTTAAATTAGCTCGATTGCTCGCTTAGTGATTATGCAAAAGTTGGTCGTTTCTTTTGGTTTATGTTGATCTAATCATGGTAATGCTCTTCATGAACCAGAGTCGATTACGATCATTGAGCCAAAGGTCATTGAGATGGTCTTCATGCTTTAAAAGACAAGCTCAAAGTCTTCGAAGCGGCACGAGATTCATGGGCGAGCAACCACGAAGCATTTCATCATCAAGACATTGCTCGGCGAAGTCGTTTCTCGGCGCGGATCACTCTTTCGCTATTACTGGCACGGCTCGCTCTCTCACGGTTACTCGGCATGGCTCGCTCTCTAGCAGTTACTCGGAGTAGATCCGTCTCTAGCAGTCACTCGGATCGCCATGGGTGCCACGGCTTGTTTTCTTTCAGACGCCGGATCGCTTGCATTCACTCTGATCACTTCTCGCTATCACGCTGACGCTTCTTTTCATGTTCGGCTTGTTTCTTCAGACGCTGAGATCCCTCTCTTGCATTCACTGTGGGAACCGAAATTCACACCGTCAATTTCCGATAAATAAGATTGCGGAGGAAAGCCAAGTAAACCCGACTTTCCTTGAAGGTCCGGATTCTCTGCGTTGTCACACGAAATCGAGAAAGTTCAATAGATAAAAATAAGAGTTGAAATATTTACCCGAAGGCGTTTTATTAGATGAAAGGTATGAGTACAAAGATTCTCTGAAAGACAGAGAGATTTGCGATTAAAGAAAAAGATAGAGTCGCAGGCAGCCAAACGTCATAAGCTTTGCTCCGCTAGTCTAACCACCTAAGCCCTAATTCTTCTAAGCTAGCAGAATGCTCTAAGTCTAATTTTGGGATCCCCTTCTCCTCTGCTCTTGATCTTCTTATATACTCACTCCTAGGTCGGTTTGCCTTAAGATGATGGACCTCGCCTTTGAGCCCAAGTTTATCTCTTCAGGAAGTATTCCGTTTTCGTCGATCTTCGTAATTATCCTCGAGTTTTTCCCTATATTTCGGTGACTTGATGTTTATCCGATGTTCGGGAAATCGGATAAACCGTCACAGCATGATTGGGCCTGAATTCTTAAAACCGTAAGTAAGTCCGTGGACTTGTCTTAAGTCGTTGAACGTTTTATCGATTTCTCGAAAAGACTATCTTTCGTAGAGTAAACCGTATAGCCTAAAGGATCGATGTTCAAGTTAATCGATCTTCGTTTTATACGATATCTTCTACGAGAAATCCAATCCCTCTAGTTTTTGTCATAAAACATCGAGGACGATTCCAACCGAATCGAAAGATGTTTATTCTGTAGTCGTGATCGTACAAAACTCACGAGGATCGATCCAAACAAGCCAAGATGGGATCAGACCGCGATGATGGGACCGAGACCAGGACGAGGGTCGCCGACCGGCGCAGTTTGCCGCCGCCCCAGGCCGGTGCCGCTGGCGCCAGGTCGGGTGCCGCCGGCGCCAGGCGAGTGCCGCCGGCGCCAGGCGAGTGCCGCCGGCGCCAGGCGAGTGCCGCCGGCGCCAGGCGAGTGCCGCCGGCGCCAGGCGAGTGCCGCCGGCGCCAGGCGAGTGCCGCCGGCGCCAGGTCGGGTGCCGCCGGCGCCAGGCCGGTGCCGCTGGCGCCAGGCCGGTGCCGCTGGCGCCAGGTCGGGTGCCGCCGGCGCCAGGCGAGTGCCGCCGGCGCCAGGCGAGTGCCGCCGGCGCCAGGCGAGGTGCCGCCGGCGCCAGGCGGCTCACGTGGCGTGCTGCGGCGCCAGGCGAGTGCCGCCGGCGCCAGGCGATCTTCGCGGCGATGCCGCCCGTGCCAGGCGAGGTGCGCCGTGGGTTTTCCGTTGTCCGATCTGTCCCTCGTTAGTCGTTCGTGCGGGAAATCCTTGAGTTTGGAAGGATCGTTAGCCGTAGATTTTGAGATAACCGTTTTTAGTTAGCCCCCAGCTCGTAAGATCGGAGATGATTTTGCGGGCGAATAGTTAGAATTTTCTGAAAATCGAAATTTTCGGCTAAGGACTCTTTTCCGCGAGAAACCTATGTCATCTCCCCCCCTTTTCTTATAAATAGCCAGCCTTCCCTTCTCATTCTTCACATCTCTCCGAATCCTCTCTTCTTCTCTCTCAAGAAGGAAAATGTCTTCATCCCAAGTTGAAAAGAATGATTCTGATGTTGAGATGGGCGAGGCCAGCCAAGCTCCGGCGGTTCCGCCCAGCCAAGCTCCGGCGGTTCCGCCCAGCCAAGCTCCGGCAGTTTGTGGGAACCGAAATTCGCACCGTCAATTTCCGATAAAGATTTGTGGAGGAAAACCGAGTTAACCCAATCTTCCTTGAAGGTCCCGGATATCTGCTGAGCCGCACACGAAACAATCAGTTTTAAGTCGAGAAATAAAAATCGTAAAGTGGAGCGAAAAAAAGATCTTATTTCTGAATTCGCGTTTTGAGCGTGAACAACAGGTAAGAAGTAAGCTACAAGAGATGTCGAAAGGTCCGCTAGTCCGGCCACCTAGATCTAACCTAGTTGAGTCGCAGCTCGCTAATGAAAACAGAAAAAGAAAGCTAAAACGCTCTAAGTGCTACGTGCTCTTGAAGTTTTTTGTGATCTGGTTTGCTTCTTGCTCAAAGCTCTCCTTATATACTCCTCTTAAGACGGTCTATCTTCTCGAGGACTGAATCGGGCTTTTTCCATTTTCGTCCATCTTCGTGTTTATCGGGAAACATGACATTTATCTTCGGAAAACTTGACATTTATCTTCTGGAAACTTGACATTTATCTTCTGGAAACTTGACATTTATCTTCTGGAAACTTGACATTTATCTCTTATGTGAGGATAAAGATAAACTGTCATAGTTATCCTTCTTTTCGGAAAATCATAAGTGGGCGTTTGGCCCGCGTTAGAGCGTTTGGCGTTTTACGGTTTTGAAGCGGTCTTTGAAGGTTTCGGTGTTTCGAAGGAACCCCAATTCCTTGTATAGTCGAGATATTGGTGTTCTAGAATAACCGTGATCGTACCAAACTTGCGTAGATTGATCCGAACAAGCTAAGATGGGATCGACCGGCATGATAGGACCGAGACCGGGCGAGGCGTGGACCGGCGCCAGGCCGGTGCCGCCGGGCGCCAGGCCGGTGCCGCCGGGCGCCAGGCCGGTGCCGCCGGCGCCAGGCCGGTGCCGCCGGGCGCCAGGCCGGGTGCTGCCGGGCGCCAGGCCGGTGCCGCCGGCGCCAGGCCGGTGCCGCCGGCGCCAGGCCGGTGCCGCCGGGCGCCAGGCCGGTGCCGCCGGCGCCAGGCCGGTGCCGCCGGCGCCAGGCCGGTGCCGCCGGCGCCAGGCCGGTGCCGCCGGCGCCAGGCCGGTGCCGCCGGGCGCCAGGCCGGTGCCGCCGGGCGCCAGGCCGGTGCCGCCGGGCGCCAGGCCGGTGCCGCCGGCGCCAGGCCGGTGCCGCCGCCTGCAGGTTAATGCACCCTGCGCCGACCTCCAAGACTCAGAAGATCAGGAGCCGGGAGAGGATTGCGGCTGGCGTGGACGAGGCGGGTAGTGGCGATGCGACCGAGGGAGGCGACGGCGAGGCTATCCCTATCGCGAGTGAGGATGAAGGTGACGCTCCTGGGAGCGTCTAGGTTTATCAATCCCTTCTGGGATTTTATATGTGCTTCGGCCGTTAAGAGGCCATGATGTATTTACCGGACTGGCCGCTGGTGGCTTCAATCCGCGGCCCCTTTTGGGGTTTTTGAACTTCGCGCCTCAATTTATGAAACGCTTTTGATTATTTATGAACTTCAGTTTTTGAAGTATGAGAAAGAGGGTGTGAGTTGTCGTCTCATTCCTAGTTCCCTGATGATCACCGTACCTATTGTTTGCATAAAGCGAGATTTTCCGCGGTTTACCGATTACTTCAGGTTCGTGAAACAAAAGCTTAAGTGAAGAGACAAATTTTGATCTCGATAATGATACTATGTCTGTGAGATGTCAAGATCCAGCGTGGCTGGGTTTGGCAAGACCTAGGTTTACTCTGACTGAGGCTTTGCGATGACAAATCGGTTTCGCTTTTGCCTCGCTTGGCGATTTTAACCTGACTCACCGCTTAAAATCCGCAACTTGTTGTCGGCTTATACGATTTGAGGCATGAGTCGAAGCTACTTTACGTAAGAGCTAGACAAAATTTTGATTTCTTGTATACGCTATGTTTATCCTTGTCGTCGAAGAGAGCCTACCCTTGAAGGGCTGCTATTTGTCTGTTTAGACGCTAGAGTTCGCTTGTTGTGATCAGCAACAACGAAATGATACCGCTTTGAGGAATGCGTTTGTATGTTTAGAGGCGAAGATTTGCGTCTGCAATGTTTTGCGAGGAAAGAATGTCCTTGGCGTTAGCGGCGTCTCAGTGCTGAAGGTCGATTTTTCCTTATGCATCTCATTGATTTGCTTCGGCGGGCTTTGGGGATGTCGCGAGATGTTAAGCAGCCAGAAAACTGTTGTTTCCGTTTGGGCCTGGGACCAAAGTCAGCGTAAATTTGACCAGGCGTCACATTCACTTTGCTTCGCGAAGTGTTAGCCCTCGGGATTTGTTTTTGGATGTGATAATCGCTTGGTGGATACTAGATTACGTTGTTGTGGTCGTTTAGGATGATTTGAAAAAGTCGTGAAAAGTTTGAAACGAATCTTGAAATTTGTGGGAGTATCACAGTATCGTACCCTCCCCTTTTTTGGGGGATAGCTGAATCCGCCGGTTGGCGGTTGCCTCACGATACCCTTGCCTAGGGATCAAGCCATCTCGTAGTTCTTTTGTACCACGTTTTATTGTTTAGTGGTAGTATTTTTGAGTGCATCGCATTCAAGTTCGGGATTTTGGCGTCTTGCATGTTTGCGATTTGGTATGAGCCTGGTCGGACTACTTTTATGACTTTGTATGGTCCTTCCCAGTTTTCCCCGGTTTTCCTGCGTTTAGTTCGGCAGTGTTTTGGAAGACTTTGCGTAAGACTAAATCGCTTCTCTGAACCTCTGATGGCGTGCGTTTGAGTTGTAGTACCTTGCGACGCGTGCTGGTAATTTTGGATTGAATGGCCTGGTCACGGCGTTCATTGATAAAGTCGAGATTGTCCAGCATCATAGCGTTGTTTAGATCTTCTGGTTGGGAGAATCTTCTCCGCACTCCGGGGAATTCTACTTCCGCGGGGATCATGCATTCCGTTCCATAAACGAGAGCGAATGGAGTTTCACCCGTAGCCCTTCTGGGGGTTGTACGATGGGACCAAAGAACTCCTTCGAGCTCCTCTGTCCATCGCCCCTTTTTGGCGTCTAGGCGCTTTTTTAGTCCGTCAAGGACGGTCTTGTTGATGGTTTCTGCCTGTCCGTTGCATTGCGGATACCTGGGGTTGACTTTGTAAATTAAGTATTTTCCACACCGCAGAATGCTTGAATCTAGCAGAGATAAATTGAGATCCATTGTCTGTTACGATTTCGTATGGGACCCCATGTCTAGTTATGATATGTTTCGGGCGAAGTTCTAGACTTGTGTGTCTTTGATACTTGCGTAGGATTCTGCTTCTACCCATTTGGAAAAATCCGTGAGGACTAGGAGGAAGCGTTTTGTTTTAATGGGTGCATAGGTCCGACAATGTCCACGGACCATCGCATGAAAGGATAGGGGGACGAGATTGAGGAGAGGATTTCCGCGCATTGATGGATTGTTGGAGCATGCCTTTGGCATTTCTCGCACTTCGGGCGAATTTCTCGCAGTCTTTACCATGGTTGGCCAATAATAACCGTGGCGTTTGATTTTGACTCACGAGATCTTCCGCCAGAATGATTTCCGCATGATTCAGAATGGACCTCTTCCATGATTCTTCTTGCCCTTTCTCCTTCTGCGCATGTCATGAGAGGACCGGAGAAACACCACTTATAAATTTCTCCCTCTATCGTGACGTACCGTGCGGCAGGTTATTACTTCTGAGCAGCCCATTTTTGTGGTAGGTTCCATTCACGATATAGGCTCGGATTGGTTCTAACCAAAATTGTCGCCAGCCGATACTCGGTTGGATCCACATCCGCTTCCAGTTGATCCTCGACTTCTTCCGCATCTTCATTCTCTCCCCGGATTAGATTGACGACCACCGGTGGTCCGATGCTTGGATGTTCGATGAATTCGACCGGGATTATCCTTTGGAGCCCTGGATCTGAGCTTGAGGCGAGGGCAGCCAAGGCGTCGGCCTGGACGTTTTCCGAGCGAGGAATTCTGGTCAGGGCGAACTGGTCAAAACTACGAGCCAGTTCTTGGAAGAGTTTTAGATATGCGTCCATCCTTTCGTATCTTGCCTCATATTCTCCGCTGTATTGATTGGCGACTAACTGAGAATCGCAGTAAGCGTGAATATTACGGATTTTAATCGATGAGCCAGCCGAAGCCTGCGTGAGTGCCGTTATTCTGCCTCATTGTTTGAAGCATGAAAAGCCAATCGGAAAGACTGTTCTAGGATTTCCCCGTTAGGAGACGTGAGTCGTATTCCGATTCCGGATCCTTGTTTGGATGAAGATCCGTCGACGTGGAGGACCTAAGTTGAGTTTGGTTCCTCGTTAGTCATGTCTCTAGTGGGTAACTCTACCAAGAAATCCGCAAGCACTTGGGACTTTGCGCATGTCCTTGGGCGATATTCGACGTCGTATTCACTCAGTTCGATTGCCCATTTAGCGAGCCTACCAGATTGGCTCGGACTGTGCAGGATTATCCGCAGTGGAAACGTGGTGAGAACCACTATAGTATGAGACTGGAAATATGGTCTTAGTTTTCTTGCGAGGTTATGGCCGAATGCTAATTTTTCCATTAGCGGTATCGAGTTTCCGCATCCAGCAGCGTCTTGCTTACGTAAAGATTGGCTTTTGTTAGCGCTTTCTTCTGCGTATCGGGGCGCTTGACTGCTGTTGCGGAAACTGCAATATAGAGGAAAAGAGGTTCACCTTCCACCGGTTTTGCGAGAACTGGTGGAGTGGCCAGGTAATGTTTCAACTGTTGGAAAGCTTTTTCACATTTCTCGGACCATTCGAACTTCTTTTTTCCCTTTAACGTTTCGTAAAACGGTAGGCACTTATCTGTGGAGCGCGAGATGAAACGGTTCAAAGCCGCGATTCTTCCGGTTAGCCTTTGGACTTCTCGCTTGGTTCTCGGGGAGGCCATCTCTATCAGTCGTCGATTTGTTTAAGGTTGGCCTCGATTCCGATACGCTACGCGGTATCCCGGTGAATTCTCCGATGCCACCGCGAATCTACATTTCGCGGGTTGAGTTTCATGTTATGCTGGTTGAGTCGTGCAAAACATTCCCCTAGGTGGGCTACATGATCGTGTTCGTTAAGAGATTTTACGAGCATATCATCGATGTATACTTCCATAGTTTTCCGAGTTGCTCAGCAAACATTCTGTTGACGAGTCATTGATATGTTGCACCCTCATTTTTAAGACCGAAGGCATTACCTTATAGCAATACGCTCCGCGGTCTGTGATGAATGCAGTTTTTAGCGGTCGTCGGATTCATCATGATCTGATTGTATCCGAAAAAGCATCCATGAGCGACGAAGCTTGTTTCCGCGGTTGCCCGACCAGTCGATTCGATGTGTGGAAGCGGGAAGCAGTCCTTTGGACAGGCTTTATTCAGATCCGTGAAGTCGACACAGACTCGCCACTTGCCGTTCTTCTTTTTTACCACGACAGGGTTGGCAAGCCAGTCTGGATACCTAACTTCTGTTATCGACCCCACTTTGAGGAGTCTTTGACTTCCTCGCTGATCAGCGTGGCACGCCAGGTCCCAGCTTTCGTCTCTTTTGTTTTACGGGTTTGTGAGTCGGGTCGATGTTAAGTTTGTGACATGTTACGTGAATGTCGATTCCCGGCATATCCTCCGCAGCCCAAGCGAAAGTACTGAGGTTCTTTTTGAGGCATGCGATGAGCTCTGCTTTTATTGGTTCGCGGAGGTTAGCTCCGATTTCACGCGACCGCTCCGGAAGGAATCGCCGAGGCAAATTGAGACCACCGGTTCGCAGGTTGGTTCACGCTTCCCTTCCAGGGCCTCAGCTCTTTGGGACTGCCAGAAGGTTTCTGGCGAGTCGAGAATCGTTTGCTTTTTCCGCGAGGTCTCGATTTCGGAATTTTTCCGTTTTAGTTCGGTAGCGAGGTCGATTTGCGCTGCTCCGTGACTACCATGTATTGTTTCGACCCCGAAAGGCGTCGGAAACTTGAGGCATAGGTGGAATGTTGATGGGATCGCCTCATGGAGTTTAGCCAGGAGTTCCAACTATCGCTAGGATGTTGGACCATCGATCACCAGGAATTCCGTGTTTTTGGCAACGCTCCCGGCTCTGACTAGGAGGCTAGTCGAACCGAGGGTCATAATTTCCCCCGAGAGTCCGAATACTGGGCTGGGGTCATCTGTAAGGATGCCTAGATCGACGCCCATCCTCTCGAGGGTGCTTTTATAGATAATATTAGCCGAGCATCCGGTGTCGACTAATACCCTTGCTACGTTAATATCCTGGATCGTGAGTTCTATTACGATGAGATTGTTGTGAGGTTTGGTCATACTGGCCGTTGCTCGATCCTCGAAAGATACGATGTTGCGGGCTGACGAAGAAGCCATACTGAACTTCGATCGATTGGTGGTTTTCGAGTTAGAGAATCCGCCCCCTCCTTCTAGCCAACCAGGGAACCAAATTCACACCGTCAATTTCCGATAAATAAGATTGTGGAGGAAAGCCAAGTAAACCCGACTTTCTTTGAAGGTCCGGATTCTCTGCGTTGCCACACGAAATCGAGAAAGTTCAATAGATAAAAATAAGAGTTGAAATATTTGCCCGAAGGCGTTTTATTAGATGAAAGGTATGAGTACAAAGATTCTCCGAAAGACAAAAAGATTTGCGATTAAAGAAAAAGATAGAGTCGCAGGCAGCCAAACGTCCTAAGCTTTGCTCCGCTAGTCTAACCACCTAAGACCTAATTCTTCTAAGCTAGCAGAATGCTCTAAGTCTAATTTTCGGATCCCCTTCTCCTCTGCTCTTGCTCTCCTTATATACTCACTCCTAGGCCGGTTTGCCTTAATATGATGGACCTCGCCTTTGGGCCCAAGTTTATCTCTTCAGGAAGTATTCCATTTTCGTCGATCTTTGTAATTATCCTCGAGTTTTTCCCTATTTTTCGGTGACTTGATGTTTATCCGATGTTCGGGAAATCGGATAAACCGTCACAGCATGATTGGGCCTGAATTCTTAAAACCGTAAGTAAGTCTGTGGACTTGTCTTAAGTCGTTGAACGTTTTATACGATTTCTCGAAAAGACTATCTTTCTCGTAGAGTAAACCGTATACCCTAAAGGATCGATGTTCAAGTTAATTGATCTTCGTTTTATACGATATCTTCTACGAGAAATACAATCCCTCTAGTTTTTGTCGTAAAACATCGAGGACGATTCCAACCGAATCGAAAGATGTTTATTCCGTAGTCGTGATCGTACCAAACTCGCGAGGATCGATCCAAACAAGCCAAGATGGGATCAGACCACGCATGATGGGACCGAGACCAGGACGAGGGTCGTCGACCGGCGTTAGGGGGCTTGCCGCCGGCGCCAGGCCGGCTTTGGGAACGCGTGCCGCCGGGCGCCAGGTCGGTGCCGCCGGGCGCCAGGCGGCTTTGGGAACGCTGCCGCCGGGCGCCAGGCCGGGTGCCACCGGCGCCAGGCCGCCCGTGGCGATGCCGCCGGGCGCCAGGCCGGGTGCCGCCGGGCGCCAGGCCGCCCGCTGCGGACGATGCCGCCGGGCGCCAGGTCGGTGCCGCCGGGCGCCAGGCGGGTGCCACCAGCGCCAGGTCGTGGTGCCGCTGGCGCCAGGCCGCCCGTGGCGATGCCGCCGGGCGCCAGGCCGGGTGCCGCCGGGCGCCAGGCCGGTGCCGGGCGCCAGGCCGGGTGCCGCCGTGGGTTTTCCGTTGTCCGATCTTTCCCCCGTTAGTCGTTCGTGCGGGAAATCCTTGAGTTTGGAAGGATCGTTAGCCGTAGATTTTGAGATAACCGTTTTTGACCCCAACATTCACTCAGAACACTCTCTCACTGTCACTCGGATCGCTCTCTCGCGGTTCCTCGGCTTGCTCTTTAGCAGTCACTCGATCTGCTCCCTCGCAGTTACTCGGCTTGCTCTCTTTCAGACGCTCAGATCGCTCTCTCTCGTAGACGCTCGGATCGCTCTCTAGTAGTCACTCATCCTGATCTCGCGATTACTCGGCTTGCTCTCTTTCAGACGCTCGGATCGCTCTCTAGCAATCACTTGGCTTGCTTTCTCTTGGTCATTGGCGCATGCCGCTCTCTTGCAGTCAGCCGTGATGATTTGTTTGTGACGGTTCGTTCATGGTGGTACGTTCATGAAGATGCTTGTGGTGACTTTTCCTTGGCAGTTAGTCAACTGACGCTTCTATCCATGGCGACTCGCTCGGGTTGTTCAGAACACTGTCCACACAGATCGTTTGCGCAACTATCCTCGAGTAAGCAGTCCGATTGGAATCAGAAGTATGTCTATGACAGCTCGTCCGAGACAGTTTATCCACGACACTTCGTTTATGACAACCTAGCCATAACGGTCCGTTCATGAAAAATCGTCCACGACATCAGTATGTGCTGAGTTCATTATCTCATAAACCCTATTCGTAAAATTCGCAGAGATCTGTTTCATCTCTTTCTACGAACTTGGGGGGACTTATTGTTGGGTATGTGTTTGACACCCTAAACAAATTCCCATAAGACAATGAACCAAGCTCATTCTATTAGGAAACCCTAGGTTTCTCTTTCTCTAGAAATAAGGAGCCCCCCCCCCCCCTTTAAGAGGGGATCTCATTTTCTTACCTCTTCTTAGATCTAGAACAACATCTCTAGAGAGATTTTATGGATTCTTAGATTCACTTTACATTTCTCATCACTTTTGTAATGCAATCTTTGATCAACGAAATCTCTTTTATGTTCTTTTATCCCTTCGATTTCAATGAAGATTTCTACTAAACCTACATATGAATGTATTGTATGAATTCGACAAACATACCGTTTTCGGTTCAAACAAAGAAGCAAGCTTCCCTAACTGTGATACAGGGGCTAAAACCAGGGAAGCCAACTGATTTGTCTCGTATGCGTCAAGTGATCACTAGACTCAAGCACAGTCCACCTTCTCATATGAAGCCTAAAGTACCCATACCATTTGAAGTTGACCCGTGAGTGAAACGGTGTAGTTTGTGTTTGTGTGACAAGTTAACTTTTTTTGTTTTGTTTTGTCTAAAACGTGTCTTATTTGTGAAGAGATTTATACATAGCCGATAAATATCTCAGCCACCTCTAAATGAAAACACTCACAGCAGCGCCACTAAGTTCACCGATTTAATTTTTTTTTAAAACATTATAAGTTAACACGAAATTTGGGAACAAAGGATTTCAAATCGACTCGTACAAAATAACCTAATTCCTAAGATTCTAAATTAAGTTTCGTTTAATCTATAATTCTGCAGATTCTTCTGAAATCGGTTGATGTTCTCAATCATTAGCAGAATCCACAAGAAGGTGATATTAACGTCATTTTCTTGGATTCTGGGACTTTCTGTGGCACCTCCAAAATAGCTGACTCCACCGACTAAGTGCTTAATGAAAGAGAAGAGAGAACAGTAACATTTTACCTGAGTAATTTGCCAAGTACTCGACTGTACATCTCCTCCAAGCCAATCAAACAAAAGACGTATTGCTGAACCATGTCTAGAATAGTCTTTGAACCTGCACAAAACTAGCTATTCAGATTGCCAAAGATGCTCAATTGAGCAGCTGAGGCAGTGCGATGTGCGAGAAGCCAAGCAATGACACTGTGCGACTAGGAACGAGTCCTCAACCCCATATACACTTACCGTCGAACGAGAACCATACGGCAGTATTTTGTGACCTGAGAAGCTTAACTGCGGTGCCACGACACAGAGAAGCAGACAAAATGAACCAAGAGACACCTCCGACTAGTAGATGATGTCTTGCATATTTACATGTTTTTAACATTCATATCTTATGCATTTTGATCATATAATTTAGGGATTAGGCATCATTAGGATCCATTTTTCATTCATTTATCCTTATCAGGTGTTGGAGAAAGCTTTAGTGTGATTTGAGGTGTTTGGGAGTCTTATGGCCCAAAAAGAGGTGAAGAATCTAGTTTGGCCATGAAAAGAGAAGTCAATCCATGATCTGGTCGAGACAAAGATGAGCATGGACGGAGGCCTTAGAGATGTCTTCTTTTGATATGATTTTTTGGAGACACAGAAAATTGAGTTAGTTTTCCAATGGAAGTGATTTCAAGTCATTTGGAGCTGTATTGGAGGAGTTATGATCAGTTTACTAGAAGCATATCAAGCTGGCCGGGTAGATCAGTCCGGGTTCGACCACCCGGTCGGGAACCGGACGAGGCTGGCTGGGAAGATTCGACCGGGTTAGACCTGCTGCTCGACCCCAGACCGAAAAACACCCTCTCTTCCTATTGGTTGAAGCCTAATTGACCCTAGAGACCTTTTAATAATTTTTAATGATGTTTCTAGGTTTTCCAAGTCATTTATAAATACTTTGTAATCTCCCAATTGGGGACTTGTCTCTTTTTCTCTCAAAAACACATTTTGATCTTGAATAAATTTTGGATCTTGGATCCTTTTTCTTCTTTTATTCTTGTGTTCTTGAGCATCTGTTGCTTTCTAATCATGGTTAACCTTGAATTCATCTTGGGTTTAAGGGAAATCATGTCTATTAGAGAGTAGATCACCTTAGGGTTCATGGGTTTTAGAAATTTAGGGTGATTAGATGTAGATCTAAGATGTTTTGGTGTAGATCTATCTTTTCCTTGCTTGATTGAATGTTCTTATTGCTATTTTGGAGTTGGCCTCTTCAAAATAGAGCTATCGGCATTTCATGCCCGAAAGGTGTTCTATGAAATGCCTGAACCAACTCTTCAATGCTTTTAACATTCTTTACCAAAGAGATTTGTTGTTAAAGGTGTTAAGATAGCTAATGGACTTGTTCTTAATGATTGCTTTCATGTTATTCAACCTCAGAGATTAGATGCTTGAGATATGTTAGTGAATGAGCATTCATATAGAGATAGAGCTTGCTTAGGATTGTGTCTAGGCTTAAGGTTGATAGATTGAATGTTGCTGGCATCTTTTGATTGAAACTTGATCACCCAAGGTCAATTCCCTTGCCCCATGAGTCCTATTGCTTCATATTGAAAGAGAGATCATTACTTTATTGCATTTTAGTTTAGCTTTAGGTCATTTCACTCCACTCTATTGATTGCAGTTAGATTAAGCATAGACTTGCATTCCCTTTGCATTGAAATCACCTAGGATTGGTTCGACAATCTTTTATACTACATCATTTGATTAGGACCCTTGAAAAGTCCTATCATCAAATTGGCGCCGTTACCAAGTTATAGTTTGATTTTGACATTGGGATTTGATGAAAGGACTTTTCAAGGGTCCTAATCAAATGATTTAGTATATAAGATTGTCGAACCAGTTCTAAGTGACCACAAAGCAAAGGGAATACAAGCCTATGCTTAATCTAAATGCAATCAATAAAGAAGGTGAGTAATAAACTAAGACAATATCTAAAATGCAATAAAATGTAAAGCTTTCTTTCTTTATGAGGAGATGAGACCCATTGGTAAAGGGACTTGATCTAAAATGATTAAGTTTCAATCCAAGATGCCAACTTTTCAATCAATCTAATTCCTTATGCCTAGACACTATGCTTGACAAACTCTATCCCTAGATGAATGCTCTTTTGCAATGATCACCCAAGTACATCAAATCCCTTTGACTGTAATGATCAAAGCAAACATTAAGAATGAGTATAATAGCAATCCTAGCTTCTTTAACAACTAATCCCTTAGGTAAAGCAAGCTAAAAGCATAGATGAGTTGGTTCAGGCATTTCATTGAACACCTTCCGGGAATGAAATGCCTATGGCTCTATGTTTGAGAAGCCAGCTTAAATATAGCATTAAGAACACCAAATCATGCAAGGAAAGGATAGATCTAACACTAAGCACCTTGGATCTACACTTAATCACTCTCAATCACCCTAACCCATGGATCTTAAATGGATCTACTCACTAATCCACATGCTTATTCTAAACCCATGAGAGATTCAAGCTTAAACATGTAGAGAAAGAAGAGAGAAATCAAACAATCAAGAACACAAAGATGAGATGAGATTATGATTCAAAGATAAAACTTTACTCAAAGGTTTGTGTTCTTAGAGAGAAAATAACATAAGTCCCATATTAGGATAACAAAGTATTATACTAGGCTTAGAAAACCTAGATACATCATGAAAAATTACTAAAAAGTCCTTGAGTCAAATGAGTCTCAACCAATAGGAAAGAAATTCGTCCGGCAGACCCAAAATCACCATCCTGGTCCATGGTACCTGGTCTGGTCCTGTTCTGCCTGCCATCCCGCTTCTGTTCACCAAGCCGACACGCTCTCGGTCGTCCGGACGTCCTGCTCATGTGCTTCTCCGACTGGGTACACCAAGCCGGTTCGCCCCCGTCCACTTCATGCTCTTCATCGTCCGGGTGCACCAAGCCGGTCCATTGTCCCCGGCCTGTCCGGATGCGCCTTGATCAGTTTATTCCCAACCGGGTTCATCACACCGGAAAATCCTCCCCGGCCGTCCGTTCTGCTGGCTTCCAGTCCTAATTCAGTGCAGCAAGCCGTCCGCCCCGTCTCCGGTCATGCCTTGACGCGCTTTCACTTCCACCAGGTGTCCCTTCCTGGCCTGCTCTCCCCGGCTTGGTCTCGTCCAGAACCTCTCAACCGACCGGGCACCTCTCCCAGGCTTAGTCATCCCGGACCACTCTCATCCAGCTGCTCTTTTCCCGACCGGCTGCTCGAACCCGGACTGATCTACCCGGCCAGCTTAATATGCTTCAAGTGAACTGATCAGAACTCCTCCAATACAGCTCCAAATGACTTGAAACCACTTCCATTGGAAAGCTAACTCAATTTTCTGTGTCTCCACACAATCTTAGAAGCAGAAGACATTTCTAAGGCCTCTGTCCCTGCTCATCTTTGTCTTGACCAGATCATGGATTGACTTCTCTTTTCATGGCCAAACTTGATTCTTCACCTCTTTTTGGGCCATAAGGCTTCCAAACACCTCAAATCACACCAAAGCATACTCCAACACCTGATAGGGACAAATGAATGCAAAATGGACCTAAAGATGACTAATGCCTAACTTATATGATCAAAATGCATGAGATATGGATGCTAAAAACATGTAAATGTGCAAGATATCAACTCCCCCGCACTAGACCTTTACTTGTCCTCAAGTAATATTTTCAAAACACAAGGAGGTACATAGAGATGGAAGCAAAGCCAAAAGAAACACTCATAGCACTCAACTTGACATCCTTATTATGCTCTAGCTTCACAAGGCCTATCAATTACTCTTATGCCTCTACACAAGATGCAATGCTTATCAACCAACAAGTTCTCTTAACCAGCCCTCACATTGATTCACACACACACACACAAGGTGAAGTCTCACAAATGGGCACATGATCTCAATCATTTGGCTAGGTGATCAAATGGTCTAATATGGATGAAAATGAGGGTTCAATGCATCTTTTTAAGGTGGCTATCACTCAAGAATCAAGGAGCTTGATCATTATGCAAAATTTATCTAAGACTAGGAGCAATTCATGCATACATGGATCCATCCTCATCATTCTACCCAATTCCTAAGTGATTACAAGATCTACACCCCTTTTATTCATCCCATAACCCAAAAATGAAAAACATTCTCACATCACTCACCCCATGAACAACTTTCTTTCCTTTGAAATTCAACCAATAAGGACCTCTATTCACTTTTCTAAGCTCTAACTCTTTAAGTTTTTCCTTCCCCACTATCTTATTGAACCTTTTTTTTATATATACATGAAGGGGAAAGGTCAAAAACATCAATCAAGAGCTTCTTATCTTTTTATTTTAGGTCCCTAGGGTTCTTCTTTCTTATGATACTCATTTGTTCATCAATCTCAACAATGTTACACTCCAAACCCAAGATACAAATCATTAAGTAACAAACCCCTCACTCACCATCCTAGAAGCTAGCTCAAATGAAGACCCTATGCTAGCAAGAGATGAGAACAAATCCATGTCGCTCCCAATACTCTCAAGATTTTGCACATGACAAGCTATTAGAAAAGGCCTCACTCATGCAAATCAATGTAGGCTTCAAGGAATGGATAGGGTTCAAGGGTATGGAAGTGCCATTTGAGTTAACAAAGAGTGGTACAATGGGAAAAGATAACCCAAATGTGTATGAGATTGATATCTTGCATATTTACATGTTTTTAGCATCCATATCTTATGCATTTTGATCATATAAGTTAGGCATTAGGCATGTTTAGGTCCATTTTGCATTCATTTGTCCTTATCAGGTGTTGGAGTATGCTTTGGTGTGATTTGAGGTGTTTGGAAGACTTATGGCCCCAAAAGAGATGAAGCATCATGTTTGGCCATGAAAAGAGAAGTCAATCCATGATCTGGTCAAGACAAAGATGAGCATGGACAGAGGTCTTAGAAATTTCTCCTGCGGCTAAGATTTTGTGGAGACACAGAAAATTGAGTTAGCTTTCCAATGGAAGTGGTTTCAAGTCATTTGGACCTGTATTAGAGAAGTTATGATCAATTCACTTGAAGCATGTCAGGATGGCCGGGTAGAGACAGCCGGCCGGGAAAAGGACAGATGGATGGAAGTGGTCCAGTCCGGGATGACTGAGCCTGGGACAGGTACCCGGTCGTTTGTCTTGTGCTGGAGGTGACCAGACCGGGTAGACAAGTCCTGGTTGATGAAGCCGGACGGGAAGAGACGGATCAAGGCGTCCGGACGGCCGGGGAGGAAGAACCGGGGAACAGCACCCGGACGGGCTGGACAGAGACCAGAACTGGACAGGCCGGGGTGGCCAGACCGGGTTGGATGGCTCTGAGTCTCCCCTGACCGAATTTCAAGCTCCATTCTCATTGGCTGAGACCAATTTGGCTCAAGGACATTTTAGTAATTTTGTTTTATGATTTCAAGGGCTTTCAAGCCTCCTATATATACTCTTGTAATCTCATTAAGAGATCTAACATCTTTTCTCTCAAAAACATAATAAGAACTTGAAGAAAGTTTGGATCTTTGATCCTTTTTATCTCATTTCTTTTGTGTTTAATAGATTATCTTCTTCTCTAATCATGATTAGCCTTGAATCATCATTGATTTTGAGGTTTTCCATGGGTATTAGTGAGTAGATCTATCTAGGGTTCATGGGATTGGGAGATTAAGGGTGATTAAGTGTAGATCCAAGGTGTTTAGTGTTAGATCTATCATCTCCTTGCATTGATTTGGTATTCTTCATGCTATATTTGGGTTGGCCTCTCAAACATAGAGTCATAGGCATTTCATGCCCGAAAGGTGTTCTATGAAATGCCTGAACCAACTCATCTATGCTTTTAGCTTGCTTTGCCTAAGAGATTAGTTGTTAAAGGAGCTAGGATTGCTATTAGACTCATTCTCCATGCTTGCTTTGATCATTACAGCCAAAGAGATTTGGTGTACTTGGGTAATCATTGCAAAGGAGCACCCATCTAGAGATAGAGCTTGCTTAGTTTTGTGATCTAGGCATAAGGAATTAGATTGATTGAAAAGTTAGCATCTTGGATTGAACCTTGATCACCCAAAGTCAATTCCCTTGTCCCAAGAACCCCCTTGCCTCATTGAGAAAGAAAGTTCACTCTTTTATTGCATTTTTAATATTGTCTTAGTTTCATAATCATCCTCTCATCTTGATTGCACTTAGATTAAGCATGAACTTGTATTCCCTTTGCATTAGAATCTCTTAGATTTGGATTGACATCTTGTATTCTACAACATTTGATTAGGACCCTAGAAAAGTCCTTTCATCAAATTGGCGCCTTTGCCAAGTTCTAAGTTGATTTTGACATTGGGATTTAGTTATTTGCTTGAGACTAAGTCATTTTCATTTTTATTTTATCTTGTGATATTGGTTCTTGCCTCTTCTATCTTTGACTTTCAGGTGTATGATCACAAGAAGCAGAGGGGTATCCAACTTGGTTCCTACTGTTGAAGAGATTGTTCCACTTGAGAGGGAGATAGCTAGACAAAGAAGAGAAGTAGAGCAACAGGCTCATCTTCAAAGGTTGGGGTTTGAGATGGAGAATCTGCCTCAAGATGGTGATGCCCTAGGGGGCAATGGTCCAAGAGCTGACAACATAAGACCACAGCACCAGCCACAACAACCACAGCGCCAAGCTAGAGCCATTGGAGCCTATGATCAACCACACATTCATGGTCATAGGTTGGGGATAAGGGCACCAGCTGTGGAGAACAACAACTTTGAAATCAAGTCAGGGCTGCTGCATTTGATTGAGAACAACAAGTTTCATGGCCTTGCTGTGGAGGATCCCCTTGATCACTTGGACACATTTGATAGCTACTGTAGCTTGTCCAAGATTAATGGAGTCTCTGAAGATGCTTTCAAGCTGAGATTGTTTCCCTTCTCTGTGGGAGACAAGGCACATCTATGGGAGAAGACTATTCCAAGTGAATCTATCACAACTTGGAATGAGTGTAAGAGGGCATTCCTAGAGAAATTCTTCTCTACCTCAAGAACAGCCAAGATCAGAAATGAGATCTCTAGCCTTCAGCAGAAGAACCTTGAGAGCTTTAGTGAAGCATGGGAGAGGTTCAAGGGCTATTGGTCTCAATACCCACATCATGGCTTCACCAAGGAGAGTTTGCTTAGTACCTTCTACAGAGGTGCTCTACCAGAGTTCAGGAGCAGATTGGACACAGCCAGCAATGGGTTTTTTCTTGGGCAGAACTGAGCAGGATGCTGAGGAGCTGGTGGAGAACATGGCCAGGAGTGACTCAGTCTACAGTGAGGAGCATGATAGAGCAAACAGAAGAACTGATGAAGATGATCCGCGCACAAGAAAGGCCCTCAAATCTCTCCAAGAAAAGTTGGACAAGCTTCTTGTAGAGAAGGCTAAGCAAGAGCAGCTTAACTCCATTGGGAACCAGCAACAGAAACAGCCTGCTAGAACTACTGAAGTTCATGGTGTAGAAGGTCAAGAGGAGCTGTGCTTCATCAATTCTAATAGCACATGGTATAGGAAAGAGCCCAACTTCCAATACCAAAACAGCTACCAGCAAAGACCTTACTACAACAATCAACAAGGAGGTTACCAAGCAAACCAGCCTACTCAGCCCCAAGGAAGCTCTTCTCCAGCTCAGGTTCCAAGTTCAAATTTGGAGTCCATGTTCAAGAAACTCTTAGAAGCTCAAGAGAAGAATGCTAGGAGAATTGGAGATGAGTTCAAGAATATCCATGCCAAGATTGATGGAACTTATTCTGATCTCAACAACAAGTACATGCAACTTGCCTCTCATCTCAAAGCTTTGGAGAGCCAAGTTGCTTCTATGTCTTCATCGTCCAAGAGCCCAATGGGATCTCTACCAGGAAAACCAGAGAAGAACCCTAAGGAGACTTGCAATGTTATTCTCTCCACTTCTTCAAGGATTGAGTTGGGTGATCATAAAAATGATGTTGATGAGATTGAGAGGCTAGTGCGTGGACATCAGATTGAAAATGATAAGAGACTGGTTGTGGCCACAGCTGAAGCTAGAGTTGTGCAGAGAGCTGATACGAAGGTTCAAGGAAAGATTCTGAAGATTGATGAGCCTAAGGTTGAGACACAAGTTGAGAAGAGTGCTAACCCCAAGCTGAAAGAAGTGAAGGCAGAAGACAATGAGGTTGAGCTATCACCATATGATAAGCTCCCTTTCCCTCAAAGGTTCCTCACCAAAGCTCAGAAAAAAGTGGTCTCCAAATTCAGAAAAGACCTCAGTGATATTGGAGTCAAGCTTCCAGAGATCACCAATATGCAGGCTGCTCATGTCCAAATGATGCTCATAAAGGACATTCTCACCCACCAAGCTGAAGTGGCTGAACTTTTGGACATCTCACTTCTGAAGATTGATCCACCAATCCCTCCCAAGTCCCTCCCTAAGCTTGAGTCTCAAGGGAAGTTCAACTTGTCTTGCTCTCTTGGTAAACTCACTCTGGATGATGCTCTTGTTGATAGTGGAGCTACTGTGAATGTCATCTCCCTGGATATGGTGCGGAGTATTGGGATTGAAAGCATGGAAACAGATACTCCTCCTCTCACCTTTGGGGATTCTTCTTCTACAACCCCACTTGGCATAATCAAGGACTTTCCCTTGAAGATTGGATCCTGCACCATACCCATTGACCTCACTGTTTTGAAGATGGAATCTGAAGAGAGAGTCCCTTTGATCCTTGGCACTCCTTTCCTCACAACAGTTGGAGCTTGCATTGATTTTCCCAACAAGAAGGTCACCCTCATGCATGTCAACAAAGCTGTCTCCTACCCTCTCCAACCTCCAATGGAATCAGACTATTGTGGGACAATCACTTGTGATGCACAAGCTGTTGAGAAACCCCAAGATGAAGAGGTTGTTGGTAAGAAAGAAGGTCTTGATGGAGAGTGTTCTAAGGAGTTGTGTGTTGAGCACTTGGAAAGTGCTAAAAGAGAGGGGATGGGTGGAGCCTCAAAGGCCACTCATGGCAAGAAGAAGATAGTGAAAGAGCCTCATCCTCCACCTCTTGATTTGCTCTCACACACTCTCACTCTTCATCCAAAGAAGCTCATAGATGGTGTCCTTGAGTACAAGATCAAGCATAAGGGCAGGTCCACACCATTCTCAAGTGCTAGAGCCATCATCACTCCTCAGCTCCAAGATGACCCAATCAAGCTTCAAGAGCTTCTCTCTCAGGTCCTCACCATCACACTTGAAGGTGGGAAGGATCCTCCTTCTCACTAGTTCAAGAGACAAGGTAGTCAAGCTAAGTGACTCAAAACAAGCTCACTTGGGAGGAAGTCCCATGGTTATCATTGTACATAGCTTTGCAATTGTAATTTTTCTTTAAGTTTTTAATAAAAGTGGTTGAGGTTTTCAGGTTGAGCCAAGCACTAGAGGAGAGAAGAAAGGTGATTAATCATCTGAGCCCTATGATTGCCATGTAGCAGCCTCCTCTAGTTGCTATGAACCAAGCCAGCTCCTAGCCCCGACACAAAACACCACACCCAAACACTCTTCTTAGGTATCACTCCAACCCTTCTTGTATATACATTTGTTTTTGTCTTGTTGGAATATCTCTTTCTCTCTTACTCACACAGAGACTGTGTGATTTAAGTGTGGGGGAGGTACCAAGTATTTGATCATGTTTGCTTTGTGATTTTGAGTCTCATGCATTGCATTGTACATTCATAAGTGCATTGAAAATCCAAAAAAATTTTAAATTTTTGAATCATGTAGATTGCATCACTTGCATCCTTAAGATTGAGTCTAGAGCATATAGGTTGCATTCACTTGCACATGGAGCATTGCCTAGTAAAGAACACTTGTTTGCACTGAATTTGGCACCCTAGTTAAACATATCAAGTAGCTTAAGCATCTTTTGAAAGGCTTGCATGCTTTGAGCCTTGAAAACTCTTCTTGAAACTTGCTTGCTTGCTTGATATTGACATTGTTCTTAAGACCAGCTCCATCCTGAACTTAGACTTGAATGAACTTAATTTCTCTTGCATATGGGCATTTGCATACTTGATCATGGATCTCATACACATTTGGGTTATCTTTTCCCCATTGTACCACTCTTTGTTAACCCAAATGGCACCTCCATACCCTTGAACCCTATCCATTCTTTGAAGCCTACATTGATTTGCATGAGTGAGGCCTTTTCTGATAGTTTGTCATGTGCAAAATCTTGAGAGTATTGGGGGCGATATGGATTTGTTCTCATCTCTTGCTAGCATAGGGTCCTCATTTGAGCTAGCTTCTAGGATGGTGAGTGGGGTTATTGTTCCTTAATGGTCTATATTTTGGGTCTGGAATGTAACAATGTTGAGATTGATGAACAAATGAGTATTATAAGAAAGAAGAACCCTAGGGACCTAAAATAAAAAGATAAGAAGCTCTTAGCTAATGTTTTTGACCTTCCCCTTCATATATATATATAAAAAAAAAAAAAAAAAAAGAAAAAGAAAAAAAAATAAAATAAAATAAAATAAAGATTCAATAAGATAGTGGGGAAGGAAAAACTTAAGAGTTAGAGTTTAGAATGTGAATAGAGGTCATTAGAGATTGAATCATGAGAAAGAAAATGTTCATTGGGTGAGTGATGTGAGAATGTTTTCATTTTGGGTTATGGGATGAATAAAGGGGAGTAGATCTTGTAATCACTTAGGAATTGGGTAGAATGATAAGGATGGATCCATGTATGCATGAATTGCTCCTAGTCTTAGATAAATTTTGCATAATGATCAAGCTCCTTGATTTTGAGTGATTGCCACCTTGAAATGATGCATTGAAACCCCATTATCATCCATATTAGACCATTTGATCACCTAGCCAAATGATTTAGATCATGTGCCCATATGTGAGACTTCACCTTGTGTGTGTGTGAATCAATGTGAGGGCTGGTTAAGAGAACTTGTTGGTTGATAAGCATTGCATCTTGTGTAGAGGCATAAGAGTAATTGATAGGCTTTGTGAAGCTAGAGCATAATAAGAGAGTTTTGCTCATGCTATTTGCTATGTTTATTTAGGATGTCAAGTTAAGTGCTATGAGTGTTTCTTTCGGCTTTGCTTCCATCTTTATGTCTCTCCTCCTTGTGTTTTGAAAAGATTACTTGAGGACAAGTAAAGGTCTAGTGTGGGGGAGTTGATATCTTGCATATTTACATGTTTTTAGCATCCATATCTTATGCATTTTGATCATATAAGTTAGGCATTAGGCATGTTTAGGTCCATTTTGCATTCATTTGTCCTTATCAGGTGTTGGAGTATGCTTTGGTGTGATTTGAGGTGTTTGGAAGACTTATGGCCCCAAAAGAGATGAAGCATCATGTTTGGCCATGAAAAGAGAAGTCAATCCATTATCTGGTCAAGACAAAGATGAGCATGTACAGAGGTCTTAGAAATGTCTCCTGCTGCTAAGATTTTGTGGAGACATAGCAAATTGAGTTAGCTTTCCAATGGAAGTGGTTTCAAGTCATTTGGACCTGTATTGGAGAAGTTATGATCAATTCACTTGAAGCATGTCAGGATGGCCGGGTAGAGACAGCCGGGTAGAGACAGCCGGCCGGGAAAAGGACAGATGGATGGAAGTGGTCCAGTCCGGGATGACTGAGCCTGGGACAGGTACCCGGTCATTTGGCTTGTGCTGGAGGTGACCAGACCGGGTAGACAAGTCCGGGTTGGTGAAGCCGGACGGGAAGAGATGGATCAAGGCGTCCGGACGGCCGGGGAGGAAGAACCGGGGAACAGCACCCGGACGGGCTGGACAGAGGCCAGAACTGGACAGGCCGGGGTGGCCAGACCGGGTTGGATGGCTCTGAGTCTCCCCTGACCGAATTTCAAGCTCCATTCTAATTGGCTGAGACCAATTTGGCTCAAGGACATTTTAGTAATTTTGTTTTATGATTTCAAGGGCTTTCAAGCCTCCTATATATACTCTTGTAATCTCATTAAGAGATCTAACTTCTTTTCTCTCAAAAACATAATAAGAACTTGAAGAAAGTTTGGATCTTTGATCCTTTTTATCTCATTTCTTTTGTGTTTAATAGATTATCTTCTTCTCTAATCATGATTAGCCTTGAATCATCATTGATTTTGAGGTTTTCCATGGGTATTAGTGAGTAGATCTATCTAGGGTTCATGGGCTTGGGAGATTAAGGGTGATTAAGTGTAGATCCAAGGTGTTTAGTGTTAGATCTATCATCTCCTTGCATTGATTTGGTATTCTTCATGCTATATTTGGGTTGGCCTCTCAAACATAGAGCCATAGGCATTTCATGCCCGAAAGGTGTTCTATGAAATGCCTGAACCAACTCATCTATGCTTTTAGCTTGCTTTGCCTAAGAGATTAGTTGTCAAAGGAGCTAGGATTGCTATTAGACTCATTCTCCATGCTTGCTTTGATCATTACAGCCAAAGAGATTTGGTGTACTTGGGTGATCATTGCAAAGGAGCATCCATCTAGAGATAGAGCTTGCTTAGTTTTGTGATCTAGGCATAAGGAATTAGATTGATTGAAAAGTTAGCATCTTGGATTGAACCTTGATCACCCAAAGTCAATTCCCTTGTCCCAAGAACCCCCTTGCCTCATTGAGAAAGAAAGTTCACTCTTTTATTGCATTTTTAATATTGTCTTAGTTTCATAATCATCCTCTCATCTTGATTGCACTTAGATTAAGCATGAACTTGTATTCCCTTTGCATTAGAATCTCTTAGAATTGGATTGACATCTTGTATTCTACAACATTTGATTAAGACCCTAGAAAAGTCCTTTCATCAGAGATCCATGATCAAGTATGCAAATGCCCATATGCAATAGAAATTAAGTTCATTCAAGTCTAAGTTCAGGATGAAGCTGGTCTTAAGAACAATGCCAATATCAAGCAAGCAAGCAAGTTTCAAGAAGAGTTTTCAAGGCTCAAAGCATGCAAGCGTTTCAAAAGATGCTTAAGCTACTTGATATGTTTAATTAGGATGTCAAATTCAGTGCAAACAAGTGTTCTTTACAAGGCAATGCTCCATGTGCAAGTTAATGCAACCTATATGCTCTAGACTCAATCTTAAAGATGCAAGTGATGCAACTACATGATTCAAAAATTTAAAATTTATGCATATATGAATGTAAAATGCAATGCATGAGACCCAAAATCACAAAGCAAACATGATCAAATACTTGGTACCTCCCCCACACTTAAATCACACAGTCTATGTGTGAGTAAGAGAGAAGGAGATACCCCAACAAGACAAAAGCAAATGTATATACAAGAAGGGTTGGAGTGATACCTAAGAAGGAGGTTTGGGTGTGGTGTTTGGTGCCGGGGCTAGGAGCTGTCTTGGTTCATAACAATTAGAGGAGGCTACTACATGGCAATCATGGGGCTCAAGTGGTTCACCACCATTCTTTTCTCGTCTAGTGCTTGGCTCAACCTGAAAAACTTGACCATTTTTATTTTAAAAAAAGAACCTAAAGGAAAATTGAAATTGCAAAGTTATGTACAAGGATAACCATGGGACTTCCTCCCAAGTGAGCTTGTTTAAAGTCATTAGCTTGACTTTGCCTCCTTTGAGGTTAGGCAAGGGAAGCATCAGAGAGTGGGGTTGATGTCCGTTCCTCCTTTGGTATGGTGGCCATGTATTCCTTGAGTCTCTGGCCATTCACTGTGAAGTCTCCTCCTTGCTTGTTCCAAAGCACAATGGCTCCATAAGGTCTCACTTCCTTAACCACAAATGGACCAGACCACTTTGACTTGAGCTTCCTTGGAAATATCTTCAATCTAGAGTTGTAGAGAAGAACTTGATCTCCAGCCTTGAACTCTCTCTTGAGGATGTGCCTGTCATGAAAGGCCTTAGTCTTTTCTTTTAAATCCTTGAGTTCTCAAAGGCATCCATTCTTTTCTCATCCAGTTCATTGAGTTGAAGAAGTCTCTTCTCCTTTGCACTCTTGATGTCAAAGTTTAGAAGCTTCACAGCCCACAATGCCTTGTATTCAAGCTCAACTGGTAAATGGCAAGACTTCCCATAGACAAGGTTGAAAGGGGTAGTGCCTAGAGGAGTCTTGAAGGCTGTTCTATATGCCCAAAGAGCACCATCAAGTTTGTCTAACCAATCCTTCCTCTTAGTTCCCACAATCTTCTCCAAGATGCCCTTGATTTTCTTGTTGGAAATTTCCACTTGGCCACTTGTTTGAGGGTGATAGGGTGTTGCAACCTTGTGTTTCACTCCCTTCTTCTTGAAAAGACCCTCAAATAGCTTGTTGATGAAATGTGAACCTCCATCACTTATGACCACTCTTGGTACTCCAAATCCTGGGAAGATATTGCTCTTGAACATTTTGATCACCACTCTTGAATCATTTGTGGGACTTGCTATGGCTTCTACCCACTTTGACACATAGTCCACAGCCACCAAAATGTATTTGTTGCCATAAGAAGAAGGGAAGGGTCCCATGAAGTCTATCCCCCAAACATCAAACACTTCCACTTCAAGGATTGGGTTTTGAGACATCTCATTCCTCTTAGTAATGTTCCCTCTCCTTTGGCAAGAGTCACATCTTGAAATGAAGTCTTGTGTGTACCTGAACATGTGGGGCCAACAAAATCCAGCTTGTAGCACCTTTGAGACAGCCTTGAAGGTAGCAAAATGGCCTCCATAGGAAGATCCATGGCAATGTGTAAGGATTCCTTCAACTTCTTCTTCAGCCACCACTCTTCTATAGATCTGATCCTTGCAAAGAGTGTAGAGGTATGGTTCATCCGAATAGTATCTCTTCAAATCTTTGTAGAACTTCTTCTCATACCCCGCAAGACCCAATGGCTCCTTCTCAGTGGCTAAGTAGTTAACCAAATCAGCATACCAAGGTCCTTTCTCTTCAGCTGCCTTAACCTCTTCAATTTTCTTTCCAGTCTCAATAACTGCCACCACTGACATGATAGCCATGACATGCTCCTGTCTTAAGTCCCTCATCAATAGGGATTCCACCTTCAATCCTCAGCCTGGACAAGTGATCAGCAACTCCATTCTCAATCCCTGGCTTATCTCTAATCTCTAAGTCAAACTCTTGAAGCAAAAGGATCCACCTTAGTAGTCTTGGCTTGGCATCCTTCTTTGCTAGGAGATGTCTCAAAGCTTCATGGTCAGTATACACAATGACCTTGGAACACACCAGGTAGCTTCTGAATTTTTCAAAGGCGAAGACAATGGCCAGCATCTCTTTCTCAGTTGTGGCATACTTCATCTGTGCATCATTCAGGGTTTGGCTAGCATAATAAATCACATGAGTCTTGCCATCCTTCTTCTGCCCCAGGACAGCCCCAACAACAAAGTCACTAGCATCACACATTATCTCAAAGGGGAGATCCCAATCAGGTGGCTGGACAATGGGAGCACTAACAAGTTCACCCTTTATCTTCTTGAAGGCTTTAAGACACTCTTCATCAAAGCTGAAAGTGGCCTCCTTGCACAGCAACTTGGTCATTGGTCTAGCAATCTTTGAGAAGTCCTTGATGAATCTTCTATAGAACCCAGCATGGCCAAGGAAGCTCCTGATGTCTTTAATTGTCTTTGGTGGAGGCAAGCTGACCATCACCTCAATCTTAGCCTTGTCCACTTCAATACCCTTCTGAAATTTTATGCCCAAGCACAATCCCCTCTTTGACCACGAAGTGACACTTCTCCCAATTCAGCACAAGGTTGGTGTCTTCACATCTCTGTAGGACCCTGCACAAGTTGGACAAAGAAGCAGAAAACGAAGATCCATAGACAGAGAAATCATCCATGAAAACCTCCACTATATCCTCAATGAGATCCGAGAAGATAGACATCATGCACCTTTGAAAGGTTGCTGGAGCATTACATAACCCAAATGGCATCCTTCGATAAGCAAAGGTGCAATAGGGGCATGTGAATGTTGTCTTCTCTTAATCATTGGGATGTATGGAGATTTGGAAGAACCCTGAATACCCATCAAGAAAGCAATAGAAAGGATGATTTGCAAGTCTCTCAAGCATTTGATAGATGAATGGTAACGGAAAATGATCCTTTCTAGATGCAGAGTTGAGCTTTCTATAATCAATACACATCCTATGGCCAGTTATGGTTCTAGTTGGTATCAATTCATCCTTGTCATTTTTAACCATAGTGATACCACCTTTGTTTGGGACTACATGCACAGGAGATACCCATTTAGAATCTGAAATAGGGTAGATAACACCAGCATCTAAGAGTTTTAGAATCTCCTTCTTTACAACATCCTTCAGGTTAGGATTTAACCTTCTTTGATGCTTTATAAAAGTCATTGATTCATCCTCTAGATGTATCCTATGCATGCACAAAGAAGGTGATATCCCCTTAATATCATCTAGTGAGTACCCAATTGCCTTTCTAAACTTTTTAAGAGCATTTAAAAGTTGAGAAAGTTCAAGTTCAGTAAGTTCACTACTCACAATGACAGGATATGACTCATTAGGGCCTAGAAATGCGTACCTTACACCATGGGGAAGAGGTTTTAGCTCCACTTTTGGTGCCTTGAGCTCACTCCAATCATATTGTTGGGTGTCCTCTTGTTGAGTGGCTGAAGCAGTTTGGTGAACCTCTTGTGTAAGCTCCTCATGCTGGCCTTCACCATCAATCTCCTTGTGAGAGTCCAGCATCCTCACAATAGCATCACTCTCTTTGTTCTCAACCACTTGGACCTCTTTATCCACTGTCAAAGCATGTTGCAAGGGGTCTTCTATTGCCAACTCTTCAAATGCCAATTCCTCAAGAAGCTCATCAGCAAGAGCTTCCATCTCTTCTATGTAAAACACTTGGCCTTGCACAGTTGACCTCTTCATCACTTCCTTGATGTCAAAATGGAGAGTGTGCTCTTTTCCCAAATGAAGATCAATCTTGCCTTCCTTCACATTGATAAGGGCTCCTGCTATGGCTAAGAATGGTCTTCCAAGGATCAAGGGGTCTCTAGTTTCTTCATCCATCTCTAGCACCACAAAATCAGTAGGAATCTCACAATTTCCCACCATCACAGGGAGGTCTTCAAGGATACCAATAGGGAATTTGACCGAGCGATCAACAAGCACCAAAGAGAGTTTACACTTCTTGTATTGGCTGAATCCAAGCTTCTTGGCAACAGATAGAGGCATGAGACTGATACTAGCTCCCAAATCACATAGACATCTCTCAAACATCAAAGGACCAATGGCACAAGGTAGAGTAAAGCAGCCTGGATGATGGCACTGCACTCATGAGTAAGAACCATCATGCCCTCCATTTCCTTCTTCTTAGCAGCCACAGCATCAAGTGATCACGAGACTCAAGCACAGTCCACCTTCTCATATGAAGCCTAAAGTACCCATACCATTTGAAGTTGACCCGTGAGTGAAACGGTGTAGTTTGTGTTTGTGTGACAAGTTAACTTTTCTTTTTGTTTTATCTGAAGGGTGTCTTATTTGTGAAGAGATTTATACATAGCCATTAAATATCTCAGCCACCTCTAAATGAAAACACTCGCAGCAGCGCCACTAAGTTCACCGATTAAACTTTTTTAAAAAAACATTATAAGTTAACACGAAATTTGGGAACAAAGGATTTCAAATCGACTCGTACAAAATAACCTAATTCCTAAGATTCTAAATTAAGTTTCGTTTGATTTATAATTCTGCAGATTCTTCTGAAATCGATTGCTGTTCTCAATCATTTGCAGAATCCACAAGAAGGTGATATTAACGTCACTTTCTTGGATTCTGGGACTTTCTGTAGCACCTCCAAAATAGCTGACTCCACCGATTAAGTGCTTAATGAAAGAGAAGAGAGAACATTAACATTTTACCTGAGTAATTTGCCAAGTACTCGACTGTACATCTCCTCCAAGCCAATCAAACAAAAGACGTATTGCTGAACCATGTCTAGAATAGTCTTTGAATCTGCACAAAACTAGCTATTCAGATTGCCAAAGATGCTCAATTGAGCAGCTGAGGCACTGCAATGTGCGAGAAGCCAAGCAATGACACTGTGCGACTAGGAACGAGTCCTCAACCCCATATACACTTACCGTCGAAGGAGAACCATACAGCAGTATTTTGTGACCTGGGAAGCTTAACTGCGGTGCCACGACAGAGAGAAGCAGACAAAATGAACCAAGAGACACCTCCGACTAGTAGATGATGTCTTGCATATTTACTTATTTTTAGCATTCATATCTTATGTATTTTGATCATATAATTTAGGGATTAGGCATCATTAGGATCCATTTTGCATTCATTTATCCTTATCAGGTGTTGTAGCATGCTTTAGTCTAATTTGAGGTGTTTGGGAGTCTTATGGCCCAAAAAGAGGTGAAGAATCTAGTTTGGCCATGAAAAGAGAAGTCAATCCATGATCTGGTCGAGAAAAAGAATGAGCATAGACGGAGGCCTTAGAGATGTCTTCGTTTGCTAAGATTTTGTAGAGACACAGAAAATTGAGTTAGCTTTCCAATGGAAGTGGTTTCAAGTCATTTGGAGCGGTATTGGAGGAGTTATGATCAGTTTACTAGAAGCACATCAAGCTGGCCGGGTAGATCAGTCCGGGTTCGACCACCCGGTCGGGAACTGGACGAGGCTGGCTGGGAAGATTCGACCGGGTTAGACCTGCTGCTCGACCCCAGACCAAAAATTACTCTCTCTTCCTATTGGTTGAAGCCTAATTGAACCCACGGACCTTTTAGTAATTTTAATGATGTTTCTAGGTTTTCTAAGTCATTTATAAATACTTTGTAATCTCCCAATTGGGGACTTGTCTCTTTTTCTCTCAAAAACACATTTTGATCTTGAATAAAGTCTGGATCTGGGATCCTTTTTCTTCTTTTATTCTTGTGTTCTTGAGCATCTGTTGCTCTCTAATCATGGTTAACCTTGAATTTATCTTGGGTTTAAGGGAAATCATGTCTATTAGAGAGTAGATCACCTTAGGGTTCATGGGCTTGGGAGATTTAGGGTGATTAGGTGTAGATCTAAGATGTTTTGATGTAGATCTATCTTTTCCTTGCTTGATTGAGTGTTCTTATTGCTATTTTGGAGTTGGCCTCTTCAAAATAGAGCTATTGGCATTTCATGCCCGAAAGGTGTTCTATGAAATACTTGAACCAACTCTTCAATGCTTTTAACATTCTTTACCAAAGAGATTTGTTGTTAAAGGTGTTAAGATAGCTAATGGACTTGTTCTTAATGATTGCTTTCATGTTATTCAACCTCAGAGATTAGATGCTTGAGATATGTTAGTGATGAGTGTTGACATGAAGCAAAAAAGAGATGAAGTATCTTTACAAGAAGAGCTGAAGCAAAGCATGAGAAGAAGCAAGAGAGTATGCGGATCATTCTTGAAGTTACCTTGATCACCAAGTCTGTCCGTACAACCTAGGGCACTCAACGTGTCTTGCAAGCAAAGGAAGTGGAGAATGAGTTTGAATTAGCTCAATCCGACCAGAAGCAACTTACCTTGATTTATCTTAAGCAATATGAACGTTGGGGACATGGCTCACGTGAATGGTGAAGGTTGCAATGCCTAGACAACCGTTGGGACATGTCATTTTCAGTCTGGTCTGCCTGCACACAGCCAGTGGTCCTATCTCACTTGTTTATTATTTCTCTAGGGCTTGCTTAGTTTATTATTTTCTTTCTTGTCTAGTTGTGACTTCTCTAGCCTATATTAAGGTTGTATCAATACCCTAAATGTATAAAGCAAACATGTTTCCAATCTATCTCTCTCTCTCAATCTCGCAACACTCTCTCTCTCTCTTGCAATGTTCTTCATCCAGAACCAACTAAATCTCATATTCTTTCATGGTATCAGAGCAACAAGCTCTTGAGACCTAATTCTCTTTACTCTTTTTCCCTCAAATCCGCACAGATTACTCTGATTCTCTTTCAAAAATTTTCTTTTTCCTTCTCTGGTTTCTCTGTTCTTGAGCTGTTCTTGCTGTTCTTGAACTGTTCTTGACTTGTTCTTGATGGAAATGGCAGAAAACTCAAAAATGGTGGTCATTCCAGTCACTCTCAAAGGCGCAAACTATCTGCACTGGGCAAGGCTTGCTAAAACAGCTCTTGGAGGCAGAGGACTCTGGGAGATTGTTGAAGAAGGGAGGCCACAAGAAAAGACCATTCTAGGAGAGGATGGCAAAGAAGTTGTTGTTGCTGATGCTGGCGCCAAGAAGAAAGGTCAGGAGGATCTGCTGGTGTTGTCCATCCTTCAGCACAGCCTTGACCCCTCACTCCAAGAAGGTTACTCTTACTGTGAAACTTCCAAGGAGCTGTGGGATACACTTCAGAAGGTGTATGGAAACAAATCCAACCTTAGTAGGGTCTTTGAAGTCAAGAGGGCTATCAACACTCTTAGTCAAGAGGACACTGATTTTGACAAGCATTTTGGAAAGTTCAGGTCTTTGTGGGCAGAACTTGAGATGCTCAGGCCAGCAACAACCAATCCGGATGTACTTAACCAAAGAAGAGAGCAAGATAAGGTCTTTGCGTTACTGCTCACTCTCCATCCAAGTTATGGTGATCTCATCAAGCACATTCTGAGAAATAAGGAGCTACCTTCCCTTGATGAGGTATGCTCTGAAATTCAAAGGAACAAGGCTCAGTGGGTCTCTTTGGAGGAGGAAAGAAAGACCTAGTACTGCCAACCAGGCTGATGGAACAGCAAACAAGAGTTCTTACAAACCAGAAGACAAGAAGGTGTGGGTCTGTGATCATTGCAAAAGAAGGGCCATGGCAAAGACAAGTGCTGGATACTTCATCCCCACCTCAAGCCACAGAAGTTCAAGACAGGATACAATGATGGAAAAGCAAACTTCTCTGGTGATATTGGTGAGCCATCTACACAAAGCACCATGCCAGACTAGTGAGACTTATGAGGGAAAGGGAGGGCTTCCAGCAGTGGTTCAGCCTTAAGGAACAATCAAGATGAGACCATATATGATCTGACATTGAGGCCCTCATCAAACTCCTCAAAGATAACTCTGGTAACTCATTTGGTACCTCTTTACATGCTATGGCTAGTGGTACTTCCTTGAATGCTATAACTAATTTTATGATGACAAAACCATTAGTAATTGATTCAGGAGCTAGTCACCACATGATAAGTGATTTGAAATTGATTAAAACATTGTTCCTGCCTCTGGAAATGTTACAATAGCTAATGGTGAAAGAGTACCAATTAAAGGAGTAGGTGATCTTAGGCTGTTTAATAATGACTCTAAAGCTTTTATATGCCAAGTTTCACCTCAAACCTGTTATCAGTTAAAAGAGCCACTCATGACTTGAATTGCAGTGTTACCTTCACTCTAATGATGTCTACTTTCAGGATACTGAAACTAGTAGGTTGCTTGGCAAAGGTGTCACCAAGGGCTTACTTATACTTGCTTGAAGACACCAAGCTTGCTGCTGATTTATCTCATGCTTTAAATTCTGTTTCTGCTTTCCTAAAGATGTATTGTGGCATGCTAGATTAGGACATCCTCATTCTAGAGCTTTAAACATCATGTTGCCTAGTATTTCCTTTAAAAGTGATTGTGAGGCTTGTATCTTAGGAAAACATTGCAAATCTGTCTTCTCTAGATCAAGTACTATTTATGAAAATTGCTTTGACCTGATTCATTCTGATGTATGGACTGCCCCATGCTTAGCTAGGGAGCATCATAAGTATTTTGTGACGTTTATTGATGAAAAATCAAAATACACTTGGATCACTTTGATGCAATCTAAGGATAGGGTCTTAGAAGCTTTCATAAACTTTCAAAATTATGTATCTAACCATTTCAATGCCAAGATAAAAATTTTGAGATCAGATAATGGAGGAGAATACACCAGCAATGCTTTTAAACAACACTTGGCCAAATATGGGATGATCCATCAAACAAGCTGTCCCTACACACCACAACAAAATGGTGTGGCTGAGAGGAAGAATAGACACCTCATGGAAGTGGCCAGGAGCATGATGTTCCATACCAGTATGCCCAAAAGATATTGGGGAGATGCAGTTCTTACAGCTTGTTACCTGATCAATAGAATACCTACCAGGATCCTTCAAGATCAATCACCATCACCTCATCAGGTACTGAACAAAACCAAACCATCCATAGATCATACTCGAGTGTTTGGGTGTCTTTGTTTTGTGTTAATACCAGAAGGTCAAAAAGACAAGCTGGCTCATAGAAGTACAAGAGCAGTCTTCATTGGCTACTCTCCTCATCAAAAGGGCTACAAATGTTTTGTACCAGAGACTAGGAGAGTCTTGATTTCAAGGGATGTGAAATTTGTAGAATCAAAAGGCTACTATGATGGAAAGAGTTGGGATGAGCTCAAAGATCTTTCTCAATCAGCCTCAGATAGAGCAGACAACCTAAGGAGAGTAATGGAGAGCCTGGGAGTCAGTATACCTTCTCTACCAAGGGTGGATTCTGTTCCAGAAAGTGCACCATATCCTGGTGCTAATAATCCTGAAGTCCCTCATCCTGATCATGAGGGGGGCAGTGAAAGTGGTGTTGAGCAGCCTGCGCAAGCTCAAGAAAATTCAATGGTTCATGATCAAGATGAGAGACACTCAGAACCAGCTGCTGATACTCAAGAGGAGGCCAAGCACTGGAAATGAGCCTGAACCTGAGCAGCCTACAGTACCCTTGAGAAGAAGTACAAGGAACAGGAAGCCAGCATCAAACTGGATCAATACAAGAGTCTACTTCAATGCTGAAGCAGTAGCTCATCCAGTTAGTGCAACCTGTTCTCTTGCACAATATCCAGAAGAGCATCAAGTCCTTATGAGTGAGCTAGATGAGGAATATATCCCAAAAACATATGAAGAAGCTATGCAACATAAGGAGTGGAAAGCATCAGTTGGTGATGAGATAGGCGCCATGGAAAGGAATGGTACATGGTTTGAAACTGAGCTCCCTAAAGGCAAGAAAGCAGTGACAAGCAGGCTCATCTTCACAATAAAATACCTGGCTAATGGAAAACCAGAAAGGAGAAAGACAAGACTAGTTGCAAGAGGATACACTCAAGTGTATGGTGAAGATTATCTAGACACATTTGCACCAGTGGCCAAGCTTCATACTATAAGGATCATCTTGTCTCTTGCTGTCAACCTTGAGTGGGATTTATGGCAGATGGATGTGAAGAATGCCTTCCTCCAAGGAGAATTAGAAGATGAAGTCTACATGAGGCCACCCCCTGGTCTTGAGAACATGGTGAAACCTGGAAATGTTCTTAGATTAAAGAAGGCAATCTATGGTTTGAAGCAATCTCCAAGGGTCTGGTATCATAAGCTGAGCACCACACTAAATGGGAGAGGATTTGTCAAATCAGAAGCTGATCACACTCTCTTCACTCTAACCAGCAAGCAAGGTATTGTGGTGATCCTAGTCTATGTGGATGATATTATTATCACTGGTAGCAACAAGGAAGGTATTCTCTCAACTAAAACCTTTCTTAAAAATGCTTTTGATATCAAAGACTTGGGGGAGTTGAAGTACTTTCTTGGGATTGAAATCTGCCGCTCTAAAGAGGGGCTATTTTTATCTCAAAGGAAGTACACACTTGATATTTTAAATGAGGCAGGAAACCTTGGAAGTAGACAGGCCAAGACTCCATTGGAAGAAGGTTACAAGGTGCTGCAGAGGGGAGTATGAATCTACTCCATTTGATGATGTCAAGAAGTATAGAAGAATGGTGGGCAAGCTGATCTATCTAACAATCACCAGACCTGATGTGTGCTTTGCTGTGAACCAAGTAAGCCAACACATGGGAGCTCCTAAGGTGCATCATTGGAACATGGTGGAGAGGATTTTAAGGTATCTAAGAGAGGCGCCTGGTCAAGGCATATGGATGGCATGCAACAAGAACACTGAAGTTGTTGGATATTGTGATGCTGATTGGGCTGGAGACAGAATTGATAGGAGATCAACCACTGGCTATTGTACCTTTATTGGAGGGAATCTGGTCACATGGAAAAGTAAGAAGCAGAAGGTGGTGTCTTGTTCAAGTGCTGAAGCAGAATATAGATCAATGAGAAAGCTCACAAGTGAGCTTATATGGATCAAGGGGCTGCTAAAAGATTTGGGGATAGAGATCACCACACCAATGACCATGCATTGTGATAATCAGGCAGCAATACACATTGCCTCCAATTCAGTATTCCATGAGAGGACAAAGCATATAGAAGTGGATTGCCACAAGGTGAGACAAGCAGTGGAGCAGCAAGTGATACTTCCATGCTACACTAAAAGTGAAGATCAACTAGCTGACATCTCCACCAAGGCAGCCAGCAACAAAATTTGTGAGTTCATTCATCCTAAGCTTGGACTCATAAACCTTACTTGTCACTGATCCTCTTGCCATGAAGTGTTCTACTCTTTTTCCTTTGCTTGGTTTTTATCCCAAGTGGTTTTTCCAAGTAAAGGTTTTAATGAGGGAATGCTTCATGGTTTCCAAGCTTGACCAGTCCCTATGGTCAAGCTTGAGGGGGAGTGTTGACATGAAGCAATAAAGAGATGAAGTATCTTTACAAGAAGAGCTGAAGCAAAGCATGAGAAGAAGCAAGAGAGTATGCGGATCATTCTTGAAGTTACCTTGATCACCAAGTCTGTCCGTACAACCTAGGGCACTCAACGTGTCTTGCAAGCAAAGGAAGTGGAGAATGAGTTTGAATTAGCTCAATCCGACCAGAAGCAACTTACCTTGGTTTATCTTAAGCAATATGAACGTTGGGGACATGGCTCACGTGAATGGTGAAGGTTGCAATGCCTAGACAACCGTTGGGACATGTCATTTTCAGTCTGGTCTGCCTGCACACAGCCAGTGGTCCTATCTCACTTGTTTATTATTTCTCTAGGGCTTGCTTAGTTTATTATTTTCTTTCTTGTCTAGTTGTGACTTCTCTAGCCTATATTAAGGTTGTATCAATACCCTAAATGTATAAAGCAAACATGTTTCCAATCTATCTCTCTCTCTCAATCTCGCAACACTCTCTCTCTCTCTTGCAATGTTCTTCATCCAGAACCAACTAAATCTCATATTCTTTCAATGAGCATTCATCTAGAGATAGAGTTTGCTTAGGATTGTGTCTAGGCTTAAGGTTGATAGATTGAATGTTGCTGGCATCTTTTGATTGAAATTTGATCACCCAAGGTCAATTTCCTTGCCCCATGAGTCCTATTGCTTCACATTGAAAGAGAGATCATTACTTTATTGCATTTTAGTTTAGCTTTAGTTCATTTCACTCCACTCTATTGATTGCACTTAGATTAAGCATAGACTTGCATTCCCTTTGCATTGGAATCACCTAGGATTGGTTCGACAATCTTTTATACTATGTTAGGGTCAAAATCGGTCAACGACGAAATCGTCACCCGAAAGTCCTCGAAAGAAAGACCAAGTGACGATCAAAACCAAGAAACGGATCATCACTCGATGAACTCACAAAAAGGCATGAACGGACCGTGAGCCCCGGGGATCAACGAAGGCAAGCAGGCACCGGTGGACGCAGGACACGGCATGGGTGGCAGGCTTGCCCTGTCCCGTCTGGTGCCGGCAGCAAGGGTCCTGGTTCCCATCTATGCAATCGTCTCGTGATCTCGGGCAACGGCACCATCTTGGTCCCTTAAACCCATGTCCGGATTGTCCGCAAACTATAAATGATTCTTCCGCAAAGCCTTCTCGATTGTTTAAAAGTTCATATTTTAAACGTCTAAAGTTCGAAGCCACATTACTCAAACCCTTGAAAACGGTTATCTCGAAATCTACGGCTAAAGATCCTTCAAAAAACTCAAGATTTTCCTCACGAACGACTAACGGGGTAAGATCGAACAAACGGAAAACCCACGGACGGCAAGACGGCCTGGCCCCGGCGGCACGCGCCACGCTGACCGCCTGGCGCCGGCGGCACGCTGCCACGCTGATCGCCTGGCGCCGCGGCACGCTGCGGACGCTGGCCGCCTGGCACCGCAGCACACCCGCCTGGCGCCGGGCGAACGCTGTGGACGCTGGCCGCCTGGCACCGGCGCACACCCGCCTGGCGCCGGTGGCACGCTGCCACGCTGGCCGCCTGGCGCCGGCGGCACACCCGCCAGGCACCGGCGGCACGCTGCGGACGCTGGCCGCCTGGCACCGGCGCACACCCGCCTGGCGCCGGCGGCACGCTGCGGACGCTGGCCGCCTGGCGCCGGGCGGCAGACCCGCCTGGCGCCGGCGGCACGCATCACGTGGGCCATCCTGGCACCGGCGGCACGCTGCCACGCTGACCGCCTGGCGCCGGCGGCACGCTGCCACGCTGATCGCCTGGCGCCGCAGCAAGCCCCCGACGCCATTCGACGGCCCTCGCCCTGGTCTCGGTCCCATCGTGCTCGGTCGATCCCATCTTGGCTTGTTTGGATCAATCTTCGTGAGTTTGAATACGATCCGCGGTTATTCTAAACACCAAACATCTCGACTAAGCGAGGAATTGGGTTTCCTTGAATTACGAAACCTTCAACGACTATTCTTCGAAAACCGTAAAAGCGTCTAAGCGGCCGGCGTGGCCAAACGCCCACTTAAGATTTTCCAAAAGGAAGGATAACTATGACGGTTTATCCTTATCCTCACATAAGAGATAAATGTCAAGTTTCCAGAAGATAAATGTCAAGTTTCAGAAGATAAATGTCAAGTTTCAGAAGATAAATGTCAAGTTTTCGAAGATAAATGTTAAGTTTCGATAAACGAAGATGGACGAAATGGAAAAAGCCCGATTCAGCCCGCGAGAAGATAGACCGTCTTAAGAAGAGTATATAAGGAGAGCTTTGGGGGAGAAGCAAATCATCACAAAAACTTCCAGAGCACTTAGCACTTAGAGCGTTTTAGCTTTCTCTTTCTGTTTTCATTAGCGAGCTGCAACTCAACTAGGTTAGATCTAGGCGGCCGGACTAGCGGACCTTTCGACAGCTCTTGTAGCTTATTTCTTACCCGTTGTTCACGCTAAAAAAGCGAATTCAGAAATAAGATCTTTTTCCGCTCTACTTTACGATTTTTACTTTTCAACTTAAACTCCCATTGATTGTATCGTGTGCGCCCCAGCAGATATCCGGGACCTTCAAGGAAGATCGGGTTAACTCGGTTTTCCTCCATAAATCTTTATCGGAAATTGATGGTGTGAACTACACACGCTCGATCATGTCTACTGATGTCACCAAAGATCAGCCAGCGCTAGACGGAACACCCGTCGACGCCAACGTTGAGAAGACTCCAGCTGGAGATGCGTCCACAGTCACTGCTGATGCAAACACTGAGGCGCTCAGGCAAATGAAGGAACTGTTTGCCTCCGCCCAGGCACGGGCGGAACAACAAGACAAGCTGATAACCTCGCTCGCAAAACAGGTCGACACCTTAACTGCGAGGAGCAAGTTGCCGCGCGGATCCACCAAGGCACGCCGCGGCAGAAGACTCGACTTCGATCTCCGGCACGAAAAGATGCCCGAAGAGCCCACCCCGGGAAACGGCTCCGAAAGGACAGCAAACGACCTCGCAGAACCTTCCACTCCCGGCTACGGGAAACAAGGAAAGCGACGTCGAGCGCATCGATCTAGATATCAGCGACCAATCGGATCCTTCCGATGAAGACGCTGACATCCACCCCAGGAGGACCCGAAGCCAGTCCGCTCGGCAGACGGTATCCTTCGAAAGGCCCATGACAGAAGAGGAAGAAGAACTCTACTGGATTGAGCTGGAAGAACTCGCGGAGGATCAAACTCGGATCCATCACAACCAGCGCCGACAAAATCGGAGGAACGCCGGTAGCAATAGCGAGATCCATGATCTCCGCGAATCTCTTAAGAAGACCGTGGCCGAAGTGAAAGCGGTGAAATCGCAAATCCATCAGGCGACCAGTTCCGCCCCCGAGATCGATAGACTTCTCGAGGAAGCACGGAAAACGCCGTTCACCGCTCGGATCACGGAAACACGCATCTCAGACCCAGGGAAAATCAAAATCCCGGTCTATGACGGTACGACGGATCCTAAGTCGCACCTGCAGTCTTTTCAGATCGCAATGGGTAGATTCAAAATCCCGGAGCGCGAACGAGACGCGGGTCATTGTCTTCTCTTCGTCGAGCACCTCAAGGGCGCTGCGCTCGAATGGTTCTCCCGGCTCAAAAGGAACTCCATCGGAAGCTTCCGCCAACTGGCCTCGGCGTTCCTCAAACAATACTCCATGTTCATGGATAGAGAGACGTCCGACGTTGACCTATGGAGTCTAGCTCAGAAGGAGGACGAGTCGCTCCGCGACTTCATGCGAAGGTTCAAACTGGTGATGGCCAGAGTAACGGGCATCAGCGACAATGTCGCAATCGACGCCTTGAGGAAGACTCTCTGGTATAAATCGAAGTTCCGAAAGTGGATACTACTGGAAAAGCCGCGGACAATCCAGGATACCCTCCACAAAGCAACGGACTTCATCATCATGGAGGAAGAGATGAAGCTTCTATCGCAGAAGCACGGACCACGGAAAACGTCCTCAAAAATGAAACCCTCTCGTAAAGAAAAAACGTCCATCACGAAGGGGAAGACGCCAAGGCGCAGCATAACTACGCCATCAACTCGAGCAAGGCAAAACCTCTGGAAACACCTGACCAGGAACCAGTACAAGGATAATTCCTACCGCGAAGTTCCACGAAACCAGAGGTCACTCCACTGCGAACTGCAAGGTTCTCGCACTGCTCGCCGCAAAACTCCTCACCGGCGAACTATCAAAGGTCAAGAGTATAAATGACTTGCTCCTGGACTCCGACCGCCCAAAGACCAACAAAACTGTCTCCGAGGACCGCGACCGAAAATCAATCGGGTGAAAACGCGAAGGAGACAGACGACCAAGGAACAACAACAGTCGCTAGAGGGTAAACATTATCATCGAGGATCACAATTCTACCAAGACTCAGTCTCGCGGATAAAGCCTACGGGCTTAAAAGCCGAGACAAGTTCCAACTGGTTTCGGATAGCGATATTCCTAACCACACGATCACTTTCGAGGAACAGAAACCGCCGAATCGACAAGCCTCATTGCATCCTTTGGTGATCGACCTGGTAATCTAGGATCTCGAGGTCGGCCGCATCCTCGCCGATACAGGAAGTACGGTCAACGCTATCTTCCGCGACACCTCTACAGGATGAAGATCCCACTTGGGAAGTCGCTCCTGAGCCAAAACCTTTGACTGGGTTTCGGCGCCACTTCCATGACCCTCGGAGAATCAAGCTCCGGTCATGCAAAAGAAGTCACAAAATCGCCGAAGTTCGCAGTAGTCGACAACCCGACCATCTACAACGCCATCATGGGAACCCCTTGATCAACTCCATGAAGGCAGTACCATCCACATATCTACTGCATCAAATTTCCGACTTCAACCGAATCGCAGCCATCCGGGTAGTCAGAAACAGTCGAGACTCGTTACCTAGCCGAAGTTCAAACTGCGAAAGATCGAACGCCCCAGCTGCCAACTCGAACGAGCAAAGGAATCACACAACATTCCTGAAGACTCAAAAGATGATCCGAATCATCCAAACAGGCAACGATTCAAGACAGCGACAAAGCCTCCGAGTCCACCGCCTAAAAGCAGATTAGCTCGACCCCTCAAGACAAACCGCCGATCCAACCAGCACGATCGAACGGCAACGCACGGGAGTAAAATGTTTGCGACAACTATCAGAACTACGAGATGGCTTGATCCTCGAAGAGGTAATGAGGGCAGCTCGTCGAAACCCGCGAAGTTCAGCTATCCTCCTCACCAAAGGTGGGTACGATACTCCTATACTCCCACAAAAATGCGAAATATCCGCACATGTACTCGAACTTTTCGAAATTTTTAATAAAATTCTTTCTATCTTTTATGCTCACTTAATGCATAAACACTTCGGAAAAACGAAAATCATATCTTCGAAAGAAACGCGAGACGTCGCAACTTCTGAAAAAGATAACAAAACTCGTATCATCCGCCAAAACAGTCCACCTGCGACTTAAAAAAAAAAACTTATGCCCGTCGATTGGCCCCGAGGGACGCACTCAGAAACGTTTCACTCATTACAAACTCGTAGTCAGACCTACAAGGTCCTCTTACATCCGGCAAGGATATCATAGCGCGCTATACAAGAAACCCAAAATTTTGGTTTAGCGTCTCGGATAAACTCTGAAGATAGCTCGATTCTTTTAACACAAGTCATATAAGCCGGCGACTAGTCGCGGACTTTAAACGAAAAGAATCAGTAAGAAATCACTAACAGGCAAAACGAAAGCCGATCAGTCATCGCACAGCCTTAAAGCTGAGAGTAAGCCTAGGTGTTGCCCTAAACCCAGTCTTGCTGGATCTTGACATCTCACAGACATAGTATCGTATACGAGATCCCAAAACATGTCTCTTATCGCTTACACCTAAAACGCTCGCTAGAAAGTAGCATACGGACCAAGCGACAAAAAGAGTTAGGATGCGAAGTGACTACTCGCATTCTTTCCTCTACACTTGACGAAAGTATAAATCAAAACAAAAGACGAAATCTCGCAAATTTTCATATTTATAAAGTCCGCAAAGACGGCGGGATTCTAAGCCACCAACGGCCAGTCCCAAAACATAAGAATGCAACCTCCGACGGTCGCAGAATAAAACTCCTAAAAAACGGCCACACACGGCCAAAACATACGATTCACAAAAGGAAGTCAACATCGAGAAATCCAGATGCGGAAATCCCGAATGAACCTGCAGGCTGGTCCACTTCCTCATTCACGCCTTGAGCGTTCCCACCACCCTCGGTGTTCTCATCGGCTCCGACCTCCACCGTATCCTCGGAAACCTCGATAGGTTCCCATAGTCTCCGGACTCTTTCCTCAACTGGAGGAACCAAGGACTCAGCATGAGCACACTCGCCATAAAGTCCTTCATCTCAGCGATCTCGAATCAAAAGAAAAATCCGGTTCTCGAGACTTGTAAAGGTTTACAACCGAAGCCTCGACACTCGCTGAAATCGCCAACAAACTCCGAGCTTTTAAAACATTGAAACTCAGCAGCAAACGATTCCGCCCGTCTCGCCACCTCCGCTGCGACCATCTTCCTTCCTCTCCTTTCCGCCCGAACAAGAGCTCGAGCATGAAGCTCAGCTTGCTTTTCGTTCTGCGCATTAACCTCTTGACGGAATCGGAAGAGCTCTCGCTCGGCTTCCTTGGTCTTGAAGTTAGCGATCCTAGCCTTGCGGAAACTTGAGTCGAGCGCATTGCCAAACACTCTTAGTCCCTGCATAAATTCAAGACCAATAAACATACATATATGCGGAATCAAGAATACGGTTAAGAAGTTCAAAGAACAAAACCTCATTGATCCGCTGGGAACCCTCGGCAAAAACCCATTGCCTCTTCTCTTCCTCTAGCGACTCATCAGTAACAAACTCCGGAGGAAGACCTTCAAAGAAGTTGTTGGGAAGAGAAAAATCGCTGGCTCCGCCTTTTTCCGTTAGAACCAAACTAGGGTTTTCCCCCAACGGTGAAGGATCTTCCGAACCTTCCCCACCATCGATCTCTTTCCCTTTACGAGATCTCTGTTTACGCCTCCGAGTCGGGGCTTCGATAACCGGTTCGGCGTCATATGATGGGACAGGGTCTCGGGACCGGTAAAGCCTTACTGCGTCTTGAATCCGTTCGAGAGTGAAGGACTTCCAGAAAAACGGTCATTGACGAAGGAGGTCCCTCTTAACGAAAAGATCGCCATGCAAATGCGCAACCGCCCCGTTCTCTACAAGGCGGAACCTTTTCATTAAAAACTCGCACTTCCGGAATAACGAAATAGACAACGAGTTTTCATCATATTACCTCGGTTGAAGTTCCATGCGTGCGGAAATAGATGGAGGCAGCTCTCCTCGACAGACTCACCATCTATTTGGACATAGAAAAAACGTTCCTGCCACGACTTAGGGTTCGAAGTGGTCCCCTGAATTATGGCCATATCCTTCTTGGGCAGCATGGAGTAGTAACCGTCGCTCCCCGTCGGCCGAGTGCTCCAAAGGCCTTCGAAATCACCAGGATTGAGATCGATCCCGAGCTCATAACTTGAGATCAGTTATGATCTTTTGCAATGATCACCCAAGTACATCAAATCCCTTTTACTGTAATGATCAAAGCAAACATTAAGAATGAGCATAATAGCAATCCTAGCTTCTTTAACAACTAATCCCTTAGGTAAAGCAAGCTAAAAGCATAGATGATTTGGTTCAGGCATTTCATAGAACACCTTCCGGGCATGAAATGCCTATGGCTCTATGTTTGAGAGGCCAACTCAAATATAGCATTGAGAACACCAAATCATGCAAGGAAAGGATAGATCTAACACTAAGAACCTTGGATCTACACTTAGGGGGATGTATTCAATCTAACAGTTTAGGTGATTTGATTTTTAATGGAGTTTTAGAAGATTTAAATAAGTTGCAGAGATTTATGTGATTTTTGTTAAAATACTCTAGAATATCACCTAAAATCATGAGATTTGGATTTCAATTTTTTTAATTAAGAAACTCCACCCAAACACCCTAAAATCACCTTAAAACTTTAAAACTCCATAACTTAAATTATGTTCAATAACAGTGGATTTTAGAGTACTTTATGAAATGTCAAGTTCAATAACAGTGGAGTTTAAATGAGTTTTAAAAATTCATGTTTAAATAACACTGGATTTGTCATTTTAATACAAATCACCTAAAATTTTCAGTTGAATACACCCCCCTTAATCACTCTCAATCACCCTAACCCATGGATCTTAAATGGATCTACTCACTAATCCACATGCTTACTCTTAAACCCATGAGAGATTCAATCTTAAACATGTAGAGAAAGAAAAGAGATGAAATCAAACAATCAAGAACACAAAAATTAGATGAGATTATGATTACAAGATAAAACTTTACTCAAAGGTTTGTATTCTTAGAGAGAAAATAACATAAGTCCCATATTAGGGATAACAAAGGTATTTATACTAGGCTTAGAAAACCTAGATACATCATGAAAAATTACTAAAAAGTCCTTGGAGTCAAATGAGTCTCAACCAATAGGAAAGCAGCAAGAAATTCGGTCTGGGTAGACCGAAAATCACCATCCCGGTCCATGGTACCCGGTCTGGTCCTGTTCTGGCTGCGCCTCATCCCGTCCGGGTTCACCAAGCCGGACACGTCTCCCCGGTCGTCCGGACGTCCTGCTCATGTGCTTCTCCCGACCGGGTACACCAAGCCGGTCTGGGATCCCCGGTCCACTTCATGCTCTTCATCGTCCGGGTACACCAAGCCGGTCCATTGTCCCCGGACTGTCCGGATGCGCCTAGATCAGCTTCTTCCCGACCGGGTTCATCACACCGGTCCATCCTCCCCGGCCGTCCGTTCTGCTGGCTTCCAGTCTGACCGGGTGCAGCAAGCCGGTCCGTCCGTCCCGGTCATGCCTTGGACGCGTCTTCACTTCCCGACCGGATGTCCCTTCCCGGCCTGCTCTCCCCGGCTTGGTCTCGTCCAGCACCTCTCAACCGACCGGTTACCTCTCCCAGGCTTAGTCATCCCGGACCACTCTCATCCAGCTGCTCTTTTCCCGACCGGCTGCTCGAACCCGGACTGATCTACCCGGCCAGCTTGATATGCTTCAAGTGAACTGATCATAACTCCTCCAATACAGCTCTAAATGACTTGAAACCACTTCCATTGGAAAGCTAACTCAATTTTCTGGTCTCCACAAAATTTTAGCAGCAGAAGACATTTCTAAAGCCTCTGTCCATGCTCATCTTTGTCTTGACCAGATCATGGATTGACTTCTCTTTCATGGCCAAACTTGATTCTTCACCTCTTTTTGGGCCATAAGGCTTCCAAACACCTCAAATCACACCAAAGCATACTCCAACACCTGATAGGGACAAATGAATGCAAAATGGACCTAAAGATGCCTAATGCCTAACTTATATGATCAAAATGCATGAGATATGGATGCTAAAAACATGTAAATATGCAAGATATCAGGATTTAGTCACTTTCTTGAGACTAAGTCTTGTTACCTTTATCTAGTTACTAATTCCCTTTCAAGTGGTTGTTCTTTTGCAAGGTACATTCACAAGAGAGGAAGATCATGTCTCTTGACTTGGAATCAATGCTCAAGGCTATTTTAGAGAGTCAAGAAAGAATGATATCTAGAAGCTCCACTTATTGTGACAGAGCTTATGAGCCAACCACCCAATTGGAGTACCAACCACATGGAGACCTTGGTCAAGTAAGCCAATATGGATATGGTGATAGATACCAACCTTGGGCTTTAGAATATGAAGAACAAGAAGTCAATCCCCTCAAGCCTCCAATGAAGAACACATCACCAACATGCTTGAGAAGTTGTTGGAGAATCAAGAAAGAGGAAGGCTTGAGATACAAAGGCAAATGAGCTCTCTTTCCACCAAGGTAGATGCTCATGGCAAGACTCTTAGCTCATGGTTGGATGGAGTTATAACACATGTGGAGTCCATCAACAACAAACTCTCTCACGTGATTGAAGATCAAGAAGAAATCATCACTCCCCTTTACAACACCAACACTTATGAAGAACATACCATTGATATGGAAATTGATGTTGAAGAGGATGTTCAACTTAAGGATGGATTTCAACAAGAAGCTGAAGACTCTATACATGAGCTTCAATTAATCATTGGATGCATGGTAGATGAGAATCTTGTGGTAAGATATGAAGACCAAGTTGAACAAACTACATTCATGGGTTATTCAACAAAGAGCAAGGATGAAGAAGTAAGCTTAGTTGGAAGAGTCTTTGAAGATCTTTGTGATGATGGTTTGGTTGTTGAGTGCATAGAGGAGACAAGAGAGGTCTCATTGGTTATGGATGAGTTCTCAACCAAGGAAGAATTGCATGTGAAGATTACTTCCAAGAAAGGAACAAGGGGTGAAGAATCTAAGGAGAATCAAGTGATTCACATTGAAGAATCTCCAAAAGAGGTGCAACAAGAATACTCTCCTATGGACAAACCCTTTGACTACCATTTTGGTATACTCTCTACCAAAGAACTCATTGTTGATGATCCAAGAAAGGTACCCTTTGAGGAGATTAGGATGAATGAGTTTAGGGGTTGGTTCTATGATAGTATGATCCTGGTGATCAGCTTTGGCAAGAAGGCTTTCACTACATGGGTAAAGAGGCTAGACACATCCAGCCTTCACTAGCCAAAGGAAGGACAGTCAAGCTAGTGACTGAAAACAAGCTAGTGACTAGAACTTTTGTTTTAAAGACCCTTGGGCTGATGAGGCAGGCGACCAGACATTGCTCCCTTAGGCACCAACTGAATCTTCCAACTCTCCTTGTGAGGCATCACACCAACCCTTCTTGTATATACATTTGCTCTTGTCTTGTTGGGGTATCTCCTTCTCTCTTACTCACACAGAGACTGTGTGATTTAAGTTTCGGGGAGGTACCAAGTATTTGATCATGTTTGCTTTGTGATTGAGAGTCTCATGCATTGCATTGTACATTCATATATTGATATCTAGTGTATTTGCATGATTTTAATCCTTGTTTTAGCTTCTTTTTGATCCTTGTTTTAGCTTCTTTTTGATCTTCAGAATCCATATAGAATGCATATAGGTTGCATTTGCATTGCATTTGTCCTTATCAGGTATTGGAGATGCTAGTTGGTGAATTTGGAGACATTAGAGATGATTTTGGAGCAAAAGGATGATTCATGTTCGAGAACGCTCACCACGCCTAAGTGTCCCAGCGGCCTCCTGTCCCCAATGGCCTTGTGTCCCCGTCACCTATACCGCTGCAAGCCTACAAGACGCGACATGAAGTTGGAAATGCCCAAGTGTTGGCGCGGCCTGCTGGCGCGGCCTGCGCATACAGCAGGCATTTTACCGGCAGCTCACTCGGCCTGATCCCGCCGTCTACGAAGCCGCGCTACAACAAGAATCTCCCCACGGTGAAGTGTCCCAGCGGCCTCCTGTCGCCAGCGGCCTTGTGGCGCGTTCTCCAGGCCGCTGCATGCTCTACTGAGTGATTATTGATTATTTACCATTTTACCCCTCCGCGTTTTAGACTTGGAAAACCTAAGTTTAAGTGTTTTTTTGGTAGGCCATTGTTGGCAGATTATCTTCTACCTTTGAGAAAACCACCAAAAACCATTTGGAGAGTTCATCTCTTGGATTTATTTGATCATTGTTCTTGTTATCTTGTTGATTTCTATTCTATTTTCTGTATATCTCTACATGATTAATCTGAAATCCAATATGAGTTTAAGAGGAATCATGGAGATTAGTGAGTAATCCTCATTTGAATTCATGGGTTAGGGAGATTAAGGGTGATTAGGCTAGATCTAGAATGTTTAGGTGTAAATCATTTTTATTCCTTGCTAGTAGAGTTTCCATAATGCATCTTCTGAGTTGGCCTCTCAAAAGTTGATCTTTAGGCATTTCCCACCCACAAGGTGTTTGATGAAATGTCTGAGACAACTCTCCTAAGCTTTTAACATACTTTACCAAAGACATTTGTTGTTAAAGGTGTTAAGATAGCCAATATACTTGTTAGTAATGATTGCTTTCATGTTATTCAGCCAAAGACATTTGATGTTTGAAATTTGTTAGCAAATGAACATTCATCTAGACATAGAGTTTGTTTAACATGTGTCTAAGCTTAAGGTTGATAGCTTATTGATCATTTGCCATCCTTAGTTCGAAACTTGATCACCCAAGGTCTAATTCCTATACCCATGAGTTCTCTTTTATCATAGCCAAAGAAAGTCTCTTCTTTTATTGCTTTATTATTCTGTTATTGCATTCTCTCATTAGCAGTAGTTTAAAACCATCCAAATTATCGTTTGCACTTAGATTAAGTAGGTACTTGCATTCTTGGTGCTTTGAATCCCTCAGAACTGGTTCGACATTCACTCATATTACAACATTTGTCTTAGGAGCCTTGAAACTCCTAGCATCAAATTGGCGCCATCGCCAAATTCTGTGTAGATTTAAACATTGAGATTTAGTCACTTGCTTGAGACTAAGTTGTTTTTCTTTTATCTTGTTACTGATTCTCCATCTTCATCTCTCTTGGCATTTCAGGTGTATGAACTTGAGGAGTAAAGGCACAACAAACCTAGTTCCAAGAGTTGAAGACATTAGAGCATTTGAGAGGGAAACTAGAAGAAGGAGATAAGCAGAAGAGCAACAGGCTCACTTGCATAGGTTGGATATAAATATGGCAGAATTACCTCAAGGTGGAAATGTGAACGGTCAAGGTGCTGACAACCCTCCACCACAAGGGCCACAACACCCACAGCGACCAGCTCGACCCATTGGAACCTATGACCGCCCTAACATTCATGGGCATAGGTTAGGAATCCAAGCACCGGCTGTGGAAGCCAACAACTTTGAGGTCAAACCAGGACTCCTCAACGTGATCGAGAATAACAAGTATCATGGCTTGGCTGTAGAAGACCAATTTGATCACTTGGACAAGTTCGACAGTTACTATGGGTTGTCAAAAACCAATGGTGTGTCCGAGGATGCCTTCAAGCTCAAGCTATTCCCTTTCTATTTGGGGGATAAGGCACATCAGTGGGAGAAGTCTCTACCCAGCGATTCCATCACCACCTGGGATGAGTGCAAGAGAGCATTCTTGAAGAAGTTCTTCTCTACTTCAAGAACTGCTAAGCTGAGAAATGAGATTTCTAGTTTTCAACAGAAAAACTTGGAAGGATTCAGTGAATCTTGGGAGAGATTCAGAGGATACCAAGCTCAATTCCCACACCATGGTTTCTCCAAGGAAAGCTTGCTAAGCACATTCTACAGGGGTGCTCTCCCTAAGTACAGATCCAGATTGGATACTGCTAGCAATGGGTTCTTCTTGGGAAGAACTGAGGAAGATGCAGAGGAGTTGGTTGACAACATGGTGAAGAGTGACGCAGTCTACAATGGAGACCACGACAGAGGAAGTAGAACTGATGACAAGCAGACAAGAAGGGAGCTAAAGGCTCTACAAGATAAGATAGACATACTCATTCCTGATAAAGCTACCCAAGAGCAGCTGCACTTTGTTGGTAACCCAAACCAAGAACCACCACCTAAGGTCAATGAGGTTGAAGGTTTGGAAGGTCAAGAAGAGTTGTGTTTCATCAACAACAATGGCAGTTGGTACAAGAAAGAGCCCAACTTTCAGTACAACAACTACCAACAGAAATCATATCCTAACAACCAACAGAGTGGTTATCAGCCTAGGAACAACCAGCAAGGCAACTATCAGCCTCAGAAAAACCCTCCTCCTAGTTTTTCCAACAAAGGGAACCAATCTTCTCACCCACAAGCTAATCCTTCTACCTCTACTCCTCGTGAAAGCAAAGATCGATGTTCTACTGAAACAGATCTTGGAGTCTCAGACTAGAAGTGAGAAGCAGGTTGGATATGAGTTAAAGAACCTTCACTCCAAGATTGATGGAAGTTACAATGAGCTCAACAACAAGTTCAGGGCTTTGGAAAACCAGTTTGCTTCCATGAACACTCACCAGAATCGCCAGCAAGGGTCTCTACCTGGAAAATCTGAGAAAAATCCCAAGGAGTATTGCAATGTTGTCCTCTCTCCTACTTCTTCAGGGATTGAATTGAGTAACCACAAGAAAGAGGTAGATGAAATTGAAAAATTGGTGTTTGGAACTGAGATTGGACAGGTTGAGCATCTGATTGTAGCAACAGCTAAGGCAAAGATTGTGGAGGAATCTGACAAGATGGTTGAAGCAAAGATTTTGAAGGGAGATGAACCCATGGCTGACAAACCAGTTGCGAAGAGAGCTGACCAGAATTTGAAAGAGGTCAAGCTGGAGGACACCACTGAGGTTGAGCAGTCACCCTATGACAAGCTCCCATTTCCAAAAAGGGTCCTCACCAAAGCTCAGAAGAAGGTGATTTCCAAGTTCAGAAAAGACCTAAGTGCTATTGGAGTTAAGCTTCCAGAGATCTCGGGTATGCGTGAGGCTCATGTCCAAATGATGCTCATCAAGGACATTGTAGACCACCAAACAGAAGTAGCAGAGCTTCTCAACATCTCAACTTTGAAACTTGATCCACCAGTCACACCAAAGTCTCTCCCTAAACTAAAATCCCAAGTGAAGTTCACCTTGTCTTGCTCCCTTGGTAAGCTCACCTTTGATGATGCTCTTGTTGATTCTGGTGCAAGTGTGAATGTGATCTCAATGGAGATGGTGAAAAGTCCTGAGATTGAACACATGGAGCCAGATACTTCCTCTCTCACGTTTGGGGATTCTTCTTCTACTACCCCTATTGGTCTCATCAAGGACTTCCCTTTGAAGATTGGATCTTGCACCATTCCTATAGACCTCACTGTCTTGAAGATGGCTACTGTGAAGAGAGTTCCATTGATCCTGGGCACACCATTCCTTACTACTGTGGGTGCTTGCATCGATTTTGCCAACAAAAAGGTCACACTCCTCAATGTCAACAAAGCTGTCTCTTACCCAATTTAGTCTCCTCTAGATGTTGAGTATTGTGGAACCATCACTTATGGAGACCCCTTGATTGAGAAGATCAAGGCTGCAATGGTTGTTAGTGAGAAAGAAACTCTTGAAGATGGGTAGGATCCCCCTTCTCCACTCTCCATTTGAGGTACCACTCCACCACCTTTCCCTTGTATATACCGGTTATTTTTTGCATATTAGCTTTCTTTCGGGTATTTCTCTCAACTTAACAACACAGAGACTGTGTGACTTAAGCTTGGGGGAGGTACCAGTATTTGATCATGTTTGCTTTGATGTTTTTGCATTGAGTCTTGCATTGTACATGTCTATTTGCATAAAAAATATTTTGAAAAATTTGAAAAACACAAAAAGAATCATTTAGTTTGCATCACTTGCATTTCTAGGAGAGTCTAGAGCATATAGGCTGCATTCACTTGCATTGGGAGCACTGATTTAAAATGCCTTGTAAAGAAACTACCTCGCGCTTGAGTAGCTTATGCACCTCTCAAAAAGACTTGTATGCTTCGAGCCTTGAAAACTCTTCCTGAAACTTGTTAATTGCTGAAACTCAGTCTTTGAAACCAACTACAACCTTATTTGAACTGGACGAACCTAATGCATCTTGCTCATGGTCCCTTGTGTACTGAATCATGGATATACACACTTGAGTTGTCACATATTTTATGCCAATCTTTTTGACAACCTCTAGTGGTAGACCTCTCCCAAAACCCTTTCCTCCTTTTAAGCCTTAATTGATTGATGAGTGAGGCATTTTTCGGAAAGTCTTACATGCACATAATGTTGAGAGTATTGGGAACGACAATGCTTGATCTTCATTCTTGTTAGATTAGACACACTATTGTCTAGCCATAGGATGGGGGTGAGTGTTGTAAAGTTTGATTTGGGAATATGAAAAAGTTGAAGGAAAAGAATAAACTATTTGTGCTTAATTGACTAGTCTTTATGTGATAAGTAGAGAAACATCTAGCTCAAGCTGTGAAAAGTCTTAGCCCCCAAATATATATATAAAAAAAAGAATAAAGAAAGGGGGCTAGCAAAGTTAGTATGAGCTAAGAGGTGTTCAAAAAGTGTGATAAATCCCTTGTAGAATAAAGAGTTTTATGTTAAAAATGTTCTTGAGATATTTGGGTGAGAGATGTGAGTTGGGATTGGTATTGGGAAATGAATGTGTATCATATATGTTTGGGAAAAGGGTAGAACAATAGAGATTTAGCATTGTATGCATGAGTTGATCCCTTTCTTAGATATATTATGTGCAATGTCAAGGCTACTAGTCTTGAGAGTATACCACCTTAAAGATCATATTTCTTGAACCTCTTGACTCACTTGAATAAAAAGCCTACCCTTACCCAAATGATTTGGACCAATTGACCATTTGCAAGAATTCACTTGATACTATGCTTAATGAACATGAGAGTTGGCTGATTTGTATGTGTGAATGCATGATGATGAGTGTAGGGAACAAAAAAAGCTAAGATAGGCCTAGAGAAGCTAGAGTATAATAAGAGAGAGTGCGCTCATGCTGAATTTAGATGTTGATTTGAGTGCTATGTGTGTTTCTTTTGGTTATGAGTCCCCTCTTTCAAACCTCTCCTCCTCTGTCCTTTCTAGTTTACTTGTGGACAAGTAAAGGACTAGTGTGGGGGAGTTGATATCTTGTGTATTTGCATGATTTTAATCCTTGTTTTAGCTTCTTTTTGATCTTCAGAATCCATATATAATGCATATAGGTTGCATTTGCATTGCATTTGTCCTTATCAGGTATTGGAGATGCTAGTTGGTGACTTTGGAGACATTAGAGATGATTTTGGAGCAAAAGGATGATTCATGTTCGAAAACGCTCACCACGCCTAAGTGTCCCAGCGGCCTCCTGTCCCCAGCGGCCTTGCGTCCCCGTCACCTATACCGCTGCAAGCCTACAAGACGCGACATGAAGGTTGAAATGCCCAAGTGTTGGCGCGGCCTGCGCATACCGCAGGCATTTTACCGGCAGCTCACTCGGCCTGATCCCGCGGTCTACGAATCCGCGCAACAACAAGAATCTCCCCACGGTGAAGTGTCCCAGCGGACTCCTGTCCCCAGCGGCCTTGTGGCGCATCCTCCAGGCCGCTGCATGCTCTACTGAGTGATTATTTACCATTTTACCCCTCTGCGTTTTAGACTTGGAAAACCTAAGTTTAAGTGTTTTTTGGTAGGCCATTGTTGGCAGATTATCTTTTACCTTTGAGAAAACCACCAAAAATCATTTGGAGAGTTCATCTCTTGGATTTATATGATCATTGTTCTTGTTATCTTGTTGATTTCTAATCTATTTTCTGTATATCTCTACATGATTAATCTGAAATCCAAAATGGGTTTAAGAGGAATCATGGAGATTAGTGAGTAATCCTCATTTGAATTCATGGGTTAGGGAGACTTAGGGTGATTAGGCTAGATCTAGGATGTTTAGGTGTAACTCATTCTTATTCCTTGCTAGTAGAGTATCCATAATGCATCTTCTGAGTTGGCCTCTCAAAAGTTGATCTTTAGGCATTTCCCACCCATAAGGTGTTTGATGAAATGCCTGAGACAACTCTCCTAAGCTTTTAACATACTTTACCAAAGACATTTGTTGTTAAAGGTTTTAAGATAGCCAATAGACTTGTTAGTAATGATTGCTTTCATGTTATTCAGCCAAAGACATTTGATGTTTGAAATGTGTTAGCAAATGAACATTCATCTAGACATAGAGTTTGTTTAACATGTGTCTAAGCTTAAGGTTGATAGCTGATTGATCATTTGCCATCCTTAGTTCGAAACTTGATCACCCAAGGTCTAATTCCTATACCCATGAGTTATCTTTTACCATAGCCAAAGAAAGTCTCTTCTTTTATTGCTTTATTATTCTGTTATTGCATTCTCTCATTAGCAGTAGTTTAAAACCATCCAAATTATTATCGGTTGCACTTAGATTAAGTAGGTACTTGCATTCTTGGTGCTTTGAATCCCTCAGAACTGGTTCGACATTCACTCATACTACAACATTTGTCTTAGGAGCCTTGAAACTCCTAGCATCATATATGCATAGAAAAACCAAAAAAAATTTAAAATTTTTGAATCATGTAGTTGCATCACTTGCATCTTTAAGATTGAGTCTAGAGCATCTAGGTTGCATTCATTTGCATATGGAGCATTGCCTTGTAAGGAACACTTGTTTGCACTGAATTTGACACCTTAGTTAAACATATCAAGTAGCTTAAGAATCTTTTGAAAGGCTTGCATGCTTTGAGCCTTGAAAACTCTTCTTGAAACATGCTTGCTTGCTTGATATTGGCATTGTTCTTGAAACCAGCTCCAACCTGAACTTAGACTTGAATGAACTTAATTTCTCTTGCATATGGGCATTTTCATACTTGATCATGGATCTCATACACATTTGGGTTATCTTTCCCCATTGTACCACTCTTTGTTAACCCAAATGGCACTTCCATACCCTTGAACCCTATCCATTCTTTGAAGCCTACATTTATTTACATGAGTGAGGCCTCTTCCGATAGCTTGTCATGTGCAAAATCTTCAGAGTATTGGGAGCGACATGGATTTGTTCTCATCTCTTGCTAGCATAGGGTCCTCATTTGAGCTAGCTTCTAGGATGGTGAGTGGGGTCTTTGTTCCTTAAAGGTTTATATCTTGGGTTTGGGATGTGACAATCTTGAGATTGATGAGCAAAAGAATGTATTGAGAAAGAAAAGCCCTAGGGACCTAGATTAGAAAGTTAAAAAGCTCTTGGTTGATGTTTGAGACCTTCCCCCTTCATAAAAAAAAAGAAAAGAAAAAGAAAAGAAACGAAAAAGAAAAAGAAAAAGAAAAAGAAAAAGAAAAAGAAAAAGAAAAGGAAAGATTCAATAAGATAGTGGGGAAGGGAAACCAAAAAGTGTTAGAGCTTAGAAATGTGAATTGTGAATAAAAGGGTCCTTAGTGGTTGAATGTTGAAGAAAGAAAGTTGTTCATTGGGTGAGTGATGTGAGTATTTTTAATTTTGGGTTATGGGATGAATAAAAAGGGTTTAGAACTTGTTATCACTTAGGAATGGGTAGAATGTTGAGGATGGATCCATGTATGCATGAATTGCTCCTAGTCTTAGATAAATTTTGAATAATGATCAAGCTCCTTGATTCTTGAGTGAATGCCACCTTAAAAAGATGCATTGAACCCTCCTTTTCATCCATATTAGACCATTTGATCACCTAGCCAAATGATTGAGATCATGTGCCCATTTGTGAGACTTCACTTTGTATGTGTGAGTGTGAATCAATGTGAGGGCTGGTTAAGAGAACATGTTGGTTGATAAGCATTGCATCTTGTGAAGAGGCATAAGAGTAATTGATAGGCCTTGTGAAGCTAGAGCATAATAAGAGAGTTTTGCTCATGCTATTTGCTATGTTTCTTTAGGATGTCAAGATGAGTGCTATGAGTGTTTCTTTTGGCTTTGTTCCCATCTTTGCATCTTTCCCCCTTGAGTTTTGAAAAGATTACTTGAGGACAAGTAAAGGTCTAGTGTGGGGGAGTTGATGTCTTGCATATTAACATGTTTTTAGCATTCATATCTTATGCATTTTGATCATATAATTTAGGGATTAGGAATCATTAGGATCCATTTTGCATTCATTTATACTTATCAGGTGTTGGAGCATGCTTTGGTGTGATTTGAGGTGTTTGGGAGTCTTATGGCCCAAAAAGAGGTGAAGAATCTAGTTTGGCCATGAAAAGAGAAGTTAATCCATGATCTGGTCGAGACAAAGATGAGCATGGACGGAGGTCTTAGAGATGTCTTCTGTTGCTAAGATTTTGTGGAGACACAGCAAATTGAGTTAGCTTTCCAATGTAAGTGGTTTCAAGACATTTGGAGCTGTATTGGGGGAGTTATGATCAGTTTACTAGAAGCACATCAAGCTGGCCAGGTAGATCAGTCCGGGTTCGACCACCCGGTCGGGAACTGGACGAGGCTGGCCGGGAAGATTCGACCGGGTTATACCTGCTGCTCGACCCCAGACCGAAAATCACCCTCTCTTCCTATTGGTTGAAGCCTAATTGACCCCAGGGACCTTTTAGTAATTTTTAATGATGTTTCTAGGTTTTCTAAGTCATTTATAAATACTTTGTAATCTCCCAATTGGGGACTTGTCTCTTTTTCTCTCAAAAACACATTTTGATCTTAAATAAAGTTTGGATCTTGAATTCTTTTTCTTCTTTTATTCTTGTGTTCTTGAGCATCTGTTTTCTTTAAGTGACCCCTAATAAATTTGTGTCTGACCCCATTTCCATTTTTACTTTAGCTTTTTGTAAATTAATAATTTCTCTTTCCTTGCTCTTTCATGACAAAAAGGAAACAACAGTAATTTAAGGCATATTATTTATGTTTTTGTGTACAGTATTAACTGTATTTAATCTTAGTAATTTCAAAATCAAATCATATACACGTTTCCAAGTTTCCAACCTTTACATAAATGTTAGGTTTTGCATTTTAGGTAAGCAGTTTATTTGGTTTACATCCTTTGAAACAAACTGATGAATTTCAAAAGTTATATATCTTATTAACTTAAAAATTATTTTATAAATAATAAATAAAATTTATCAATATTTTAATAAGAATATGTAAAAAATTTAATCAATAGTATTTTCTATTTTTAATTTATATTTATATTTATTTATTTATTTTGTTTATACTATGACTCCGGTAAAATATAATCCTGGATCCGCCATTGCACACAAACCCACACAAGCCAGAACACAGAGCCGAGTTACCATCTACTCCTGGATAACCTGACTCATGGCACACCTCCGTGGTAGAGCAATCCATCGAGACTCACCGAAAATGAAGACTAGACTCGAGTTACCCCACCATACCAGAGCAACACGAAGTCCACCACCGATAAGCGTCTCCACCAAGACCAGAGACAGCTGAGGCGCGACTCTGAGATGAAAAAATCCTTCAGATCACCACAGGGAGCAAAAATACCGAGCAAATCTGAGAAGGTGAAAACGAGATCTACTCATTGAACCCTAAGCGCCGACTCCGACCTTCCTTAACCACTGCCACAACCTCACCTCGGAACCGGTAGAAGTAGATCTGTCACGAGATTTGACCCCCTCGCGAGTGGAGGTTCGTCAGAACGAAAAAGGAAAACCAAAACCTTGGCCTAGCATTGGCGGTGAGAGTATGTTAGAACCATTGTATATAGTCTTATATATATATATCAAAACAACAACACTTGTCCTATATCCTTATTGTTTAACTTCTTTATAAATATTTAAACTTAATGATTTAACTTAATTATACAGAATGTATTGATCTATATTGTTAAGAAACCCTTCAAAGTTTCTTAATCTACGGGTATGCTTTTATCAGTTATAGTTTATACAAGAAAAAGTAACTAATAGTATGAAAAAACTTGGAAGGGCTAGTTAAAACGAAATACTGATAATGACATTCTCATGGAGCTTTAAATAATATTTATTGAGAACAAATGGTAGAATATCTGACAGAACAGAAAGGCACTACGTTTTACAGATGGATTCTCAGTGCCATGTCGATGGCTGGACCAATTCGGAAACCTTTCAACCACATCTACATTTTACTTTAGCTTTTTGTAAATTAATAATTTCTCTTTCCTTGCTCTTTCATGACAAAAACAACAGTAATTTAAGGCATATTATTTATGTTTTTGTGTACAGTATTAACTGTATTTAATCTTAGTAATTTCAAAATCAAATCATATACACGTTTCCAAGTTTCCAACCTTTACATAAATGTTAGGTTTTGCATTTTAGGTAAGCAGTTTATTTGGTTTACATCCTTTGAAACAAACTGATGAATTTCAAAAGTTATATATCTTATTAACTTAAAAATTATTTTATAAATAATAAATAAAATTTATCAATATTTTAATAAGAATATGTAAAAAATTTAATCAATAGTATTTTCTATTTTTAATTTATATTTATATTTATTTATTTATTTTGTTTATACTATGACTCCGGTAAAATATAATCCTGGATCCGCCATTGCACACAAACCCACACAAGCCAGAACACAGAGCCGAGTTACCATCTACTCCTGGATAACCTGACTCATGGCACACCTCCGTGGTAGAGCAATCCATCGGAGCTCACCCGAAAATGAAGACTAGACTCGAGTTACCCCACCATACCGCAGAGCAACACGAAGTCCACCACCGCAGCCAAACGTCTCCACCAAGACCAGAGACAGCTGAGGCCGCGACTCTGAGATGAAAAAAATCCTTCAGATCACCACAGGGAGCAAAAATACCCGGAGCAAATCTGAGAAGGTGAAAACGAGATCTACTCATTGAACCCTAAGCGCCGACTCCGACCTTCCTTAACCACTGCCACAACCTCACCTCGGAACCGGTAGAAGTAGATCTGTCACGAGATTTGACCCCCTCGCGAGTGGAGGTCGCGTCAGAACGAAAAAAGGAAAACCAAAACCTTGGCCTAGCATTCGGCAGTGAGAGAGTATGTTAGAACCATTGTATATAGTCTTATATATATATATCAAAACAACAACACTTGTCCTATATCCTTATTGTTTAACTTCTTTATAAATATTTAAACTTAATGATTTAACTTAATTATACAGAATGTATTGATCTATATTGTTAAGAAACCCTTCAAAGTTTCTTAATCTACGGGTATGCTTTTATCAGTTATAGTTTATACAAGAAAAAGTAACTAATAGTATGAAAAAAACTTGGAAGGGCTAGTTAAAACGAAATACTGATAATGACATTCTCATGGAGCTTTAAATAATATTTATTGAGAACAAATGGTAGAATATCTGACAGAACAGAAAGGCACTACGTTTTACAGATGGATTCTCAGTGCCATGTCGATGGCTGGACCAATTCGGAAACCTTTCAACCACATCTACAAACCCGTATTAGGTAATTTCTATAAATGCTCTTTAATCTTTTGTATTCAAAAGAATCTGTCCTACATTAATTTTTTTCGCTTTTTAAATAGCGACAATTTGTTGGAAATACATAAAGGGCACATAAACGAAGAATATACCTATTCTACAGTGTTTCCTCTCTGATGTGACAAGTTAAGCCCAAAAGAAACGGATCTCTCCCTTAGAACGCATGTGCGTGGTAAAAAGGTGTGAAGTGAAAAGAAAACCAATGTGCTCAATTCCGTTCTACTAAATTTATAATATAATAGACTCTTACTTAATTATTTTGAGATTGTAAGTTTCCGCCCAGCGACACAATCTATACCACAACGTGAAATTTTAATAGTATACGAGAACGTGAAGATATCATTCGACTAGCAAGTGCAGCACATGGAACACTTTATCAAGAGAAGGGTAAAATTGTGGACGAGGGACCTGAGCATGATTATAAGTGGAATGATTGTGGCCCTGTTTGGTGTGAGATCGCAGCCATGGCGACCAGCGACCAACAATCAGAATTAACAAGGAAAGAGAGAGAATTTAACGGAAAGAAGGGAAGAAGAAGTGAATAAAATTTTGTTTTCTGTCGCTGAAAAGGAAATGAAGGGAGTACTAGAAACACTGATTTCTTTGGCGAGAACGGAAGCACCATAAAGCTTTGATAATATATGTCACTGCGTCTCTTTTTCTCGGTCAAGTGATTAGTGAAGAAGAAAATCATGAACAATTTCTGGTCGCTGATTTCAGTCCCAGCTTTCCACTAATGAACGAGGCATGTGTTGTCGAACAAATGGAAACTAGGAAAGCTTCATTTGGGGGAACATGGAAAGTAGTCGACCTGTGAGACGCGCTTGTTTGAGGAACCCGTACCGGCAGGCCATGGAGCTTTGGATGTAGATGCACCTTGCAGATGTTGAAGCAATACAACCTCATATCATAACATGGGGCAGCGGAGGACAACAAGCAAGGTGACTAAACAATTAGAGTCAATTCCAAAATTCTTTGCATCAGTTGCTGAATGATGAAAGCAACGAACATGTCATGTTTACCCACGATGTGTCACCTGTTATAAACAGTATATGAAGGGTGATGGAAAGTTATTTTTCAGGCTATACTATAGTGTTATAATAGTATAGTAAGACAACTACCTTATACAAACTATTACATGCAGTCTTGGATGCAACTTAGAATTTGCACCATATAAAGGAGAAAATTTGTTTGTTGGCCAAGTTTTCGAGTCCAAGAGCGGCTGCAAGATAAAAATTGTGATACATGCCATCAACAGGAAGTTCCACTTCAAAACAAGAAAGTCGACCTCCAAATTTATGGTTTTTATTTGTGAGGCAGTTGACTGTCCTTGGAGAGAGAGAAAGCAACGAACATGTCATGTTTACCCGCAATGCGTCACCTGTTATAAAAAGTATATGAAGGCTGATGGAAAGTTAATTTTCAGGCTATACTATAGTGTTAAAATAGTATAGTAAGAAAACTACCGTATACAAACTATTACATGAAGTCTTGGATACAACTTAGAATTTCCACCATATAAAGGAGAAAATTTGTTTGTTGGCCAAGTTTTCAAGTCTAAGAGCGCTGCAAGATAAAAATTGCGATACATGCCATCAACAGGAAGTTCCACTTCAAGACAAGAAACTCGACCCCAAAATTTATGGTTTTTATTTGTTAGGCAGTTGACTGTCCTGAGAGAGAGAGAGAGAGAGAGAGAGAGAGAGAGAGAGAGAGAGAGAGAGAGAGAGAGAGAGAGAGAGAGAGAGAGAGAGAGAGAGAGAGAGAGAGAATATACCTAAGGGGCACATAAATGAAGAATATACCTATTCTACAGTGTTTACTCTCTGATGTGACAATTTAAGCCCAAAAGAAACGGTTCTCTCCCTTAGAACGCATGTGCGTGGTAAACAGGTGCGAAGTGAAAAGAAAACCAATGTGCTCAATTCTGTTCTACTAAATCTATAATATAAAATTGACTCTACCTTAACTTAATTAATTTGAGATTGTAAGTTTCCGCCCTGTTTGGTGTGAGATCGCAGCCATGGCGACCAGCGACCAACAATCAGAATTAACAAGGAAAGAGAGAGAATTTAACGGAAAGAAGGGAAGAAGAAGTGAAGAAAGTTTTTGTTGTTGGTGTCAAAATCGGTCACGACGGAATCAATGACTGAAAGTCTCTAGATAATTTGAAAAGAAGTTATACGAGATTTTCTCAAATTAGAATATCCGCTCTCTGTGAGATCGGAAGTCTACGGGCGTGCGCGGACGAGAGTCCCCGGAAACATCGGTCCGCTCTCCCAAGGATATCAAGATTTGATCGCCACAAAAACCCTAAACACAAAAGAATCTGCCTCGAAACTTCAAAGTGGTCGTTCTCTCAAACCGTGAGGAACCAGAAAACGATCAAGATATCAAATCGAAGCCCTCGCCGAGATCTTCAGCATGGCGCCGGCGGCACCCCGGCCTGGCGCCGGAGGCACCCCGGCCTGGCGCCGGCGGCACTCGCCTGGCGCCGGCGGCACTCGCCTGGCGCCGGCGGCACTCGCCTGGCGCCGGCGGCACTCGGACGCTGGCCGCCTGGCGGCACCTGCCACGCTGGCTGGCCTATGCCGGGCGGCACCTGACGCTGGCCGCCTGGCGCCGGCGGCACTCGCCTGGCGCCGGCGGCACCCGCCACGCTGGCTGGCCTATGCCGGGCGGCACTCGCCTGGCGCCGGCGGCACTCGCCTGGCGCTGGTGGCACCCGCCTGGCGCCGGTCGGCGGCCCTCGCCCTGGTCTCGGTCCCATCGTGTTCGGTCTGATCCCATCTTGACTTGTTTGGATCAATCATCGTGAGTTTGGGACGATCCGCGGCTCTGAAATAAACATCCTTCGACTTCGATTGGAATGCGTCCTCGATGTTTTACGACAAAACTAGAAGGATTGGATTTCTCTAACAAGATATCGCATAAACAAGGTCGATTAACGAACATCGATCCTTTAGGCTATCTGGTTTATTTTCACGAGAAAGATAGTCTTTCAGAAATCGTAGCGTTCAACGACTTAAGACGAGTCCACGGACTTACTTACGATTTTAAGAATTCAAGCCCAATCAGGCTATGGCGGTTTATCCGATTTCCGAACATCGGATAAACATCAAGTCACAACTTCGAGGATAATTACGAAGATCGGAAAGCGGAATATTTCACGAAGAGATAAACTTGGGCCCAAAGCGAGGTCCATCATCCTAAGGCAAACCGACTAGGAGTGAGTATATAAGGAGCAAGAGCAGAAGAGAAGGGGATCGAAATCCTAGAATCTAGACTTAGAGAACTCCTGCTAGCTTAGAGAACTTAGAACTTAGGCGGTTAGGCCAGCGAGGCAGGACTTAGAGCGTGGCGCCTCTCTTCTCCGAACCCTTTTCCTCTCGGAAGGATCTAACTATACTTTTATTCAGAGCTCCGCGCAGAAACCCTAGGCATGATCTTCGACAATGCCGTTTCTATGACCAGCGCTCATACTAGGCGAACCAGGCCCAGAGCGTCTGGCGCCTCCTGCTGCAAATCTCCGCTCCTCGGATCGGACAATTCTTTACTTAAGAGCTCCGCACGCAGAAACCACAGGCATTATCTTTGACATGCCTGTTTCTATGACAACGCTCATACTAGGCGAACCCGCCCAGCGGTTCGATCTCTTGTCAATTCTTTCTAACTGAACTTCGTCCGACTTGATCCTCGAAGAGTGCGTAGGCAGCCTTTCTTAAGGTCCAGTCCCAAATCTTAACAAATCTTTTTCCGCATGTATTCGGTCACTTGTCGCTATTGTCGCAGAGAATCCGACCTTCAAGGAAAGTCGGGTTACTCTGGCTTTCCTCCGCAATCTTATTTATTAAAATTGACGGTGGAATTTCTGCCCCTACAGTTTTGGCTTTAGTAGGGGACGGATTATTTTACTCATACGCAGCGCTTGATCGAACCGATGTCCGGAAATATGAAAGAAAAGTTGCAGCTGGCGCCAACGATGGTAAAACAACTCCAGCAGCGACTGTTCCACGGCCACCGCCACGCCAGAAACGCCACGTGCTCGCAGCAAATCTGGGCAGTCGCGCTTTCCGCCACAGGAAGAGTTAATTTAAATTAAATTTCTTTATCTAAACAGAGAGGCAAACAATAAAATCTATCAAACCCCAAAAATTCATCTGTGTTACCAAGTTGAGAAATCGCGAACGAAGCAAGGTTTCTAATAAAACGCTTTTGAGAACCTCTCGAAAAATAAAACTTATTCTCCTTGAAACCTTGGGGAAACACTATTATTATGGAACAGAAGCACCAAATCGGTTCACCGATTCCCACTGCCATACTCTTACAAACAACTCTCGAGGAACAAACAGGAAAACGAAAGGAGGTCTGAGCTTGATCTTACTAGGACGACTTTCCATAGGGTAAGATCAGTCTTCCCAGTCCGCCTTAGTAAGAGCCCACTTTATTCTCCCTTTTGTGTCTAAGTCAAAATGGCAGCTGCTTCATCTCAATCGAGTTTCCGCTGAGATTTTACTAAGGGAACAAAATCACTCTCCTCCCTCGCCCGTGACGAGAACAACCATCACCAAGGTCACCTCGCCCATGGCCACCTCTGCCTGTGGAAACCTCACTTTGCTCTCCTTGAGTCTAGGTCAAGATGGGCTTCGCCTCAATCGGAGCTTCCGCTGAGATTTTACGAAGAAAACAATATCGCTGTCTCGACCACCTCGCCCATGAGAAGGATCTCTCCTGCACGCCAGAGACGCAGACCGGTCCCGTTCAGTACCATGCATCTTTGCCTGAGTTTTCGTAACTCAATCTTTGAGTCCGTGGAGCCCAGGGGATCACCGACAGCAACAGCAGTATCGGGCGACGCTGAACACGGCGGCTTTGCCGGATGCTGGCGTACCCCGCCTGGCGCCGCTGTGCATGAGACACGCTGAGTGCCGCCTGGCGCCGCAGCACGCGACACGCTGGGTTGGCCTGGCGCTGGCGCCACTTCGCCTGGCGCCGCAGCAGCGACGCTATGGCCGGGCTCTTACGCCGCGGCAGGTCGACGTTTTCGCCTCGGCGCCGGGCGGTAAGGGTCCTGGCACCCATCCGCAGTCGCTTTCGGATCCGCAACGGCAACATCTTGTCCCTAAACCCATGTTCGATTGTTCGATAAACACGACGATTCGCCCGCGAAGCCTTCTCGATTGTTTAACAAAGCTCATATTCTGCAATCTAAGCACGGCCTCATTACTCAAAACCGAAGACGGAAAGTCTACAAATAAGTCCATTCTTAATCCCGATACCGGTGAGTCTCGCGATTGATTAAAAACGACATCTCAAATTCTACGCCAAAGATCTTCCCAAACCCAAAGATTTAAACGCACGGGACGGAAAGATCGAACAACTAAAAACCCGTGACGGCAAGATGGCTCGCAGGGGGCACGCTGGCCACGCCGAAAGCCGCCTGGCACCGGGCGCAGACGACGCGGCTCGCCTTGCCGGGCGGCGTACGAGGGACGCTGGTCGCCCATGCCGGGCGCAGACGCAGACGCTGGAAGCCTACGGCGGGCGCACTCGCCTGGCATGCCGGGCTGCACCCGTTACCGCCTGGCGCCGGCGCGCACGCAGGACGCTGGCTGGCCTACCGGGCGCACTGGCCGGCCGCCTGGCACCGCAGCACCTGTCACGCTGGCCGCACGCAGAAACCACAGGCATTATCTTTGACATGCCTGTTTCTATGACAACGCTCATACTAGGCGAACCCGCCCAGCGGTTCGATCTCTTGTCAATTCTTTCTAACTGAACTTCGTCCGACTTGATCCTCGAAGAGTGCGTAGGCAGCCTTTCTTAAGGTCCAGTCCCAAATCTTAACAAATCTTTTTCCGCATGTATTCGGTCACTTGTCGTTGGCTGTCGCGAAATCCGGACCTTCAAGGAAAGTCGGGTTAACTTGGCTTTCCTCCGCAATCTTATTTATTAAAATTGGCGGTGTGAATTTGGTTCCCACAGTTTGGCTAAAGTAGGGGGCGGATTACTCTTATCACGGCCGCCGCAGTCGAACCGATGTCGGAAATATGAAAGAAAAGTTGCAGTTTCGTCAGCGATGGTAAAACAACTCCAGCAGCGACTGTTCCTGACCAGCGGCTTACGCGCCCGCGGTGCTCGAGCAAATCAAAAACCTAGCGCGCTTTCATACAGGAAGAGCACGAAGCGAGCTCGCAATTTCTCTATCTAAGCAGAGGGCAACAATAAAATCTATCAAACCCCAAAAATTCATCTTGTTACCAAGTTAGAGAAATCATAGCGAGCAAGGTTTCTCTGGCGTTTTTTTGAGAACCTCTCGGAAAAATAAAACTTATTCTCCTTGAAACCTTGGGGAAACACTATATTACATGGCGGAACAGAAGCACGGCAAATCGGTTCACCGATTCCCACTGCCATACTTCTTACAAACAACTCTCGAGGAACAAACGGAAAGCGAAAGGAGGTGGAGCTTGATCTTACTAGGACGACTTTCCATAGGGTAAGATCAGTCTTCCCAGTCCGCCTTAGTAAGAGCCCACTTTATTCTCCTTTGTGTCTAAGTCAAAATGGCTTTCGTTTCATCTGTCGGAGTTTCCGTTGAGATTTTCACGAAGGAACAAAATCACTCTCCGGCCACCTCGCCCGTGGGCGAGAACAACCATCACCAAGGTCACCTCGCCCATGGCCACCTCGCCTGTGGAAACCTCACTTTGCTCTCCTTTGAGTCTAGGTCAAGATGGTTTTCGTTTAGTCTCAATCGGAGCCTGCTGAGATTTTACTTAAGAAAACAATATCGCTGTCTCGACCACCTCGCCCATGAGAAGGATCTCTGTCACGCCAGGGACGACCGGTCCTGTCTCAGTACCATGCATCTTTGCCTGAGTTTTCGAACTCAATCTTTGAGTCCGTGGAGCCCAGGGGATCGAGGCGGCGCAGCAACAGCAGCATCGGGCGGACGCTGAACACGGCACGGCGGGTAGCCTACCTGCCGGGCGGGGTATCGCCTGGCGCCGGCGGCACGCTGACACGCCGAAGCCGCTGGCGCCGCAGCACGCGACATCGCCGTGGCCTGGCGCCGGGCGCCCCGCCTGGCCGCAGCAAGCGACGCTGGCCGGCTCCTACGGCGGCAGGCCCATCGCTTTCCGTCAGGCCGGGCGTAAGGGTCCTGGCACCCATCCGCAGTCGCTTTGATCTCGGCAACGGCAACATCTTGGTCCCTTAAACCCATGTTCGATTGTTCGATAAACACGGACGATCGTCCATGAAAGCCTTCTCGATTGTTTAACAAAGCTCATATTCTAAATCTAAGACGAAGCCTCATTACTCAAACCCTCAAGACGGAAAGTCTACAAATCCAAGTCCATCTCAATCCCGATATCGAGGAGTCTCGCTGGATTAAAAACGATTATCTCAAAATCTACGGCTAAAGATCTTCCCAAACTCAAAGATTTCCGCAAACGACGACGGGAAAGATCGAACAACTAAAACCCACGTGACGGCAAGATGGCCTGGCACGGCGGCACGCCACGCTGAGCCGCCTGGCACCGCGGCACGCAGACGCGGGCCGCCTGACGCCGGGCGCAGGACGCGTCGCCTGGCGCCGGGCGCACGCAGGACGCTGGCCGCCTACGCCGGGCGGCACTCGCCCATGCCGGGCGGCACTGCCACGGCCGCCTGGCGCCGGCGGCACGCAGGACGCTGGCTGGCCTGGCGCCGGCGCACCCACACGCCGGGCCGCCTGGCACCGCAGCACCTGTCACGCTGGCCGCCTGCCGTCCACGCCCTCGCCCTGGTCTCGGTCCTATCGCGCCGGTCCGATCCCATCTTGGCTTGTTCGATCAATCTTCGTGAAAGTTTGGTATGGATTACGATTATTCTAAACACCAATCGCCTCGACTATAACGAGGAAATGGGATTCTTCGAAATGCCAACCTTTAAAAGACTATTTTCTAAAAATTTTGTAAAGGTTTTAATTCTTTGTAGGACAGGAACAAAACGCCTTGAAAAACTGCCGAGAATTTAGGGAACTTAGGACCTAGGTGGATAGTCTAACAAGCTAAGTCTTAGGCAAAATTTCCAGTCTTGTTCCATCGTTCCTTGATTGTCCAGGCAGAACATGCAAACCGATCTAGTCTCGAAAAGCCGGTGAAACGATCGCCACGCCGCTCTAAAAGCATACTCACCCGCTTCCTAAAAGAAAGAAAAACGCATACCAGCGTCAGACTAATAACCGCGACGGTGAACTATGAAAATAACGAAATAACCTTCGGTAAAACTCCATAAGTAGTTGAAGCAGATTTAGATCCAAAGGTCGAAATCATAGCGGAAACATCTCTGTGTAATCAGCGGAAACATTGCTACTTTAACAATCTGCGATTTTCTATCTCCATGAAACCGGTCATCCATTACTTTAGGTATAACAAGAACATTTTAAAACAAAATAGCCTATGGAAAAACATGACCGGTCTCATGCAAAAGCGATTTCACGATGCATAAAAGTGAATGAGGAAAACACAATCCGTGGTCGCGAATATCGCAAGTAATTTGTGAGAAATGCTCTCCGGTTACCTTTGCGAAAACCCCCTTACATCACTTTTACGAAAAATCCTCTGTATGGTCGAGTCAATTCATACAAATCAACTTTCAGAAATAAACATAATGGGTCCAACGGTAACCGACATAGACAGTTTTAGCTCCACAAGGTTTCTGGCTCCTGCTTTCACTCCCAGCGGTTCGCGTCCGAGCAGGAAATAATCCATGAGCGAACCGCCGCGTGTCCTGCGTCGATCCCTTAAACTTTGTCCCCTCGGATAAAGTAAAACGATTTTCATGCAACAAAAAAGAATTTATACGAGTCATTCATCGTATAACTAAGACCTAAAGTGGAAGATCATTTCTAAAAGCCATCAGCCATAACTCAGAAAACTCCGCTATGCTTGGCATGTCTATCTCGGCAAACGCTATTTTGCCCTTGGCCAACTACGCCCTTCCGTAAAGCCCGAACCTGAATTCGGCATCCCCATTAAGGACAATCGTAAACTAACATGACCTCAATAAGGGTCATGGTCTGATCGTTTACCAACAACTTCCTTGGTGATACGGCTGAATCTAGCCTCCATGCCAATCCAAAGCTACTGAGTGAGCACCGCCCAATCACTTAACGCTAAAACAACAATCCACGATTTGTTCATAGGACGCCAAGTGACTATTACGCAAGCAATTTGTCGATAACCCAGAATCAGAAATCATAACGATAAACTCTCCATACCAAAACTCAGTCCTAACAACCATATGGTTAACGGAAGATTTAAACTCATCGTCAATCGATTAAGTTCTATCGCCCGTAAACACGGCATGAAAAGAAACACTCGTGACAAGCCTCCAAGAATTATACGAGTCATCCTTAATATATACAAACAAATCCCGGAAGGCCAACACTTCACGAAGCACTGTGAATGTAGACGCTTCTCCCTGGGTTGAACTTACGCGACCTCGTGGTCCTGCGTCTAAACGAAACAACAGTTTCTGACTGCTAACATTCGCAAAACATCTCAAAGCCAGCGAACATTTCAACCACGAAATGCGGCACAAGAGAAACTCGACCTTCAGCATCATGCGACGCCGCTAACGCCGAAGGACATTCTTTTTCTCAAACGCTCCAGACGAAATCCTCGCCTCTAGAACTCAAAACATACAAACACACCTCTAAACGGTAAGATGCCTCTAAACTGGCATCATTTCGTTGTTGCTGATCACAACAAACGAACTCTAACGTCCTAAACAGACAAATAGCCGCCCTTCAAGGGGTAGGCTCTCTTGCATCCGACAAGGATAAACATAGCGTTATACAAGAAATCCAAATTTTGGTTTAGCTCTTCAGAAGGAAGTAGCTCGACTCACGCCAGACAAATCATATAAGCCGACAACAATTCGGATTTTAAACGTAGGAGTCAGGTTAAAATCGCAAACAGGCAAAACAAAAGTCGATTTGTCATCACAAAGCCTCAGTCCGAGAGTAAACCTAGGTCTTGCCCTAAACCCAGCCACGCTGGATCTTGACATCTCACAGACATAGTATGGTATCACGAGAACCAAAATTTGTCTCTTCACTTAGGCCTATTCGTTTCACCTAACTTTTCGCATACATCGGTAAACAGCAGAAAATCTCGCTTTATGCAAACAATAGATACGGTGATCATCAGGGAACTAGGAATGAGGCGACAACTCACACCCTCTTTCTCATACTTCAAAAACTGAAGTTCATAAATAATCGAAAAACAAATACATCAACAGCATCATGCTCGAAAGTCTCTCATGACACATAACCAGACCATATAAGTCTGCTGGAAAACAGATCACAAGGGTCTTAAACTCCAAAACGAACCACGGAAGGCTTGATCCCTACAACAAGGGTAATGTAGGCAGCCTTCAGGCGCAGCCCTAATCTTACCACTTTCAACGGAGCCTTTCAACCATTAATTCCGCCTATCTTACCTGACATGTCTTATCGCCGCAAGAACATCACAAAGGTTCTAACGGGGGCTAACTGTTGGTGTCAAAATCGGTCACGACGGAATCAATGACTGAAAGTCTAAAGTATTTCTTGAAACAAAAAGTCTCGATAATTTGAAAAGAAGTTATAAGATTTTCTCATTAGAATATCCGCTTCTGTGAGATCGAAGACTACGGGCGGCGCGGACGAGAGTCCCCGAAAGATCGGGTCCGCCGCCAAGGACATCAAGATTCGATCGCCACAAAACCCTAAACACAAAAGAATCTGCCTCGAACTTCGGTGGTCGCTCTCAAACCGTGAGGAACCAGAAAACGATCAAGATATCAAATCAATCCTCGCCAAGATCTTCAGCCTGGCGCTGGCGGCACCGCCTGGCGCCGGGCAGACGCCACGCTGGCCGCCTATGCCGGGCGGCATCCGCCCCATGCCGGGCGGCACCCGCGGATGCGGGCCGGCCTGGCGCGGCACCGACCTGGCGCCGGGCGGCACCGCCACGCTGGCTGGCCTGATACTGGCCGGCACTGACCTAAAGTGGAAGATCATTTCTAAAAGCCATCAGCCATAACTCAGAAAACTCCGCTATGCTTGGCATGTCTATCTCGGCAAACGCTATTTTGCCCTTGGCCAACTACGCCCTTCCGTAAAGCCCGAACCTGAATTCGGCATCCCCATTAAGGACAATCGTAAACTAACATGACCTCAATAAGGGTCATGGTCTGATCGTTTACCAACAACTTCCTTGGTGATACGGCTGAATCTAGCCTCCATGCCAATCCAAAGCTACTGAGTGAGCACCGCTCCAATCACTTAACGGCTAAAAACAACAATCCACGATTTGTTCATAGGACGCCAAGTGACTATTACGCAAGCAATTTGTCGCATAACCCAGAATCAGAAATCATACGATAAACTCTCCATACCAAAACTCAGTCCTAACAACCATATGGTTAACGGAAGATTTAAACTCATCGTCAATCGATTAAGTTCTATACGCCCCGTAAACACGGCATGAAAAGAAACACTCGTGACAAGCCTCCAAGAATTATACGAGTCATCCTTAATATATACAAACAAATCCCGGAAGGCCAACACTTCACGAAGCACTGTGAATGTAGACGCTTCTCCCTGGGTTGAACTTACGCGACCTCGTGGTCCTGCGTCTAAACGAAACAACAGTTTCTGACTGCGAACATTCGCAAAACATCTCAAAGCCAGCGAACATTTCAACCACGAAATGCGGCACAAGAGAAACTCGACCTTCAGCATCATGCGACGCCGCTAACGCCGAAGGACATTCTTTTCCTCAAAACGTTCCAGACGAAATCCTCGTCTCTAGAACTCAAAACATACAAACACACCTCTAAACGGTAAGATGCCTCTAAACTGGCATCATTTCGTTGTTGCTGATCACAACAAGCGAACTCGCGTCCTAAGCGGACAAATAGCAGCCCTTCAGGGGTAGGCTCTCTTGCATCCGACAAGGATAAACATAGCGTTATACAAGAAATCCAAATTTTGGTTTAGCTCTTCAGAAGGAAGTAGCTCGACTCACGCCAGACAAATCATATAAGCCGACAACAATTGGCGGATTTTAAGCGGTAGGAGTCAGGTTAAAATCGCAAACAGGCAAAACAAAAGTCGATTTGTCATCACAAAGCCTCAGTCCGAGAGTAAACCTAGGTCTTGCCTAAACCCAGCCACGCTGGATCTTGACATCTCACAGACATAGTATGGTATAATTAGAACCAAAATTTGTCTCTTCACTTAGGCCTATTCGTTTCACTAACTTCACAGACATCGGTAAACAGCAGAAAATCTCGCTTTATGCAAACAATAGGTACGGTGATCATCAGGGAACTAGGAATGAGACGACAACTCACACCCTCTTTCTCATACTTCAAAAACTGAAGTTCATAAATAATCGAAAAACAAATACATCAACAGCATCATGCTCGAAAGTCTCATGACACATAACCAGACCATATAAGTCTGGCTGGAAAACAGATCACAAGGGTCTTAAACTCCAAAGCGAACTACGGAAGGCTTGATCCCTACAACAAGGGTAATGAGGCAGCCTTCAAAGGCGCAGCCCTAATCTTACCACTTTCAACGGAGCTTTCAACCATTAATTCCGCCTATCTTACCTGACATGTCTTATCGCCGCAAGAACATCACAAAGGTTCTAACGAGCTGGGGCTAACTGTTGGTGTCAAAATCGGTCACGGAATCAATGACTGAAAGTCTCTAGAAAGTATTTCTTGAAACAAAAAGTCTCGATAATTTGAAAAGAAGTTATACGAGATTTTCATTAGAATATCCGGCCTCTGTGAGATCTACTGGGCGCTGGACGAGAGTCCCCGAAAGATCGGTCCGCCGCCAAGGACATCAAGATTCGACGCCACAAAACCCTAAACACAAAAGAATCTGCCTCAACTTGGTGGTCGCTCTCAAACCGTGAGGAACCAGAAAACGATCAAGATATCAAATCGAACTCGCCAAGATCTTCAGCCTGGCGCTGGCGGCACTCGCCTGGCGCCGGCGCATCACGCCACGCGGGCGCCTGGCGCCGGCGGCACCCCGCCTGCGCCGGGCGGCACCGTGATGCGGGCCGCCTGGCGGCACCGACCTGGCGCCGGGCGCACCCGCCACGGGGCTGGCTCATGCCGCGCACCCGGACCTGGCACCGGGCGGCACCGTGGACGGGGTCGGCTGGCACCGGGCGGCACCACCTGGCGCCGGGCGGCACTGCCCAGCCTGGCGCTGGTCGACGGCCCTCGCCCTGGTCTCGCTCCCATCGTGGTTCGGTCTGATCCCATCTTGACTTGTTTGGATCAATCATCGTGAGTTTGGGACGATCACGGCTCTGAAATAAACATCCTTCGACTCGATTGGAATTGTCCTCGATGTTTTACGACAAAAACTAGAAGGATTCGATTTCTAACAAGATATCGCATAAACAAGGTCGATTAACTTGAACATCGATCCTTTAGGCTATAACGATTTATTTTACGAAAGATAGTCTTTCCGAGAAATTGTATAAAACGCTCAACGACTTAAGACGAGTCCACGGACTTACTTACGATTTAAGAATTCAAGCCCAATCATCAGTTATGACGGTTTATCCGATTTAACATCGGATAAACATCAAGTCACCAAAACTCGAGGATAATTACGAAGATCGACGAAAATGGAATATTTCCAAGAGATAAACTTGGGCCCAAAGGCGAGGTCCATCATCCAAAGGCAAACCGACTAGGAGTGAGTATATAAGGAGAGCAAGAGCAGAAAGAGAAGGGGATCCAAATCCTAGAATCTAGACTTAGAGAACTCCTGCTAGCTTAGAGAACTTAGAACTTAGGGCGTTAGGCCAGCGCAGGCAGGACTTAGAACGTTCTGACGCCTCTTCTCCACTTCAAGACAAGAATGTCGACCCCAAAATTTATGGTTTTATTTGTTAGGCAGCTTGAGAGAGAGAGAGAGAGAGAGAGAGAGAGAGAGAGAGAGAGAGAGAGAGAGAGAGAGAGAGAGAGAGAGAGAGAGAGAGAGAGAGAGAGAGAGAGAGAGAGAGAGAGAGAGAGAGAGAGAGAGAGAGAGAGAGAGAGAGAGAGAGAGAGAGAGAGAGAGAGAGAGAGAGAGAGAGAGAGAGAGAGAGAGAGAGAGAGAGAGAATATACCTAAGGGGCATATAAATGAAGAATATAATGGCTCTAAGGCAGGAAAGAATGGAAGGGACAATGAAGCCTGGAAATGGAAGGAATGGAAGGACGAAGAACAAATCAATCATCGACTTAGATAATTTGTCGAATATCCATCAGAGAATCGACGATACGATTTATCCCGAGCCATTCGCTGGCGGACATCAAGATTCGACGCCACAAAACCCTAAACACAAAAGAATCTGCCTCAACTTCGGCGTCGCTCTTCAAACCGTGAGGAACCAGAAAACGATCAAGATATCAAATCAATCCTCGCCAAGATCTTCAGCCTGGCGCTGGCGGCACCCCGCCTGGCGCCGGGCGGCACGCCGCCACGCTGGCCGCCGCGCACTCGCCTGGCGCCAGCGCCACCTCGCCCATGCCGGGCGCACCATGATGCGGGCGGCCTGGCGCACCCGCCACGCTGGCTGGCCTCATGCCGCGCACCTCACCTGGCACCGGCACCTGGTGACGCTGGCCGCCTGGCACCCGGCGCACCGACCTGGCGCTGGGCGGGCACCCGCTGCTGGCCAGCCTGGCGCCGACGGCCCTCGCCCTGGTCTCGTTCCCATCGTGTTCGGTCTGATCCCATCTTGACTTGTTTGGATCAATCATCGTGAGTTTGGGACGATCACGGCTACGAAATAAACATCCTTCGACTCGATTGGAATTGTCCTCGATGTTTTACGACAAAAACTAGAAGGATTCGATTTCTCTAACAAGATATCGCATAAACAAGGTCGATTAACTTGAACATCGATCCTTTAGGCTATACG